>CAWUFW010002467.1:1200000-1800000 GCA_963921515.1 Calotriton arnoldi | reverse complement strand
GCAAAATATGCGCAGAGTATGCGTATGTCAATAAGCACCAACTTAGAGTGCAGGCATACCAACGTTAAGCGTTATGTCATCACGCATAGGGCCCCTCTACTACCTGAACCTTACTAAGAAAGAAGGGAGTACCAAAAAGTAGGTAAAAAGGGGGCAGGCTCAACAATGGAGTCGACTCATGTATATTAAAACCATAAGCCAAAGAGTGTGCAGTAAAGTAAAAACACTCTGACCCATCCTGAGTATGGAAATCTAAACGGGTAGGAGGGGAAACTATGCCATTGAGTGTGTGTCCCTAGTGGTCACCCATTACCAGGGTAAAAAACGAGACTCGTATGTAAGAAAAGGAAAAAGAAGAAGAAAACGAAAGAAAAAGGCAGGGATAGAAAAGAAATAGGGTCCTCGGCTGAACCGCCGTGCTACTACTTTATCAACAAAAAGGAAGGGGGGACCCAGGAGCCATTAATGGTCCAGTGTCCATGCTCCATATATAATGCATTTAAACAAAAGGAGGACACTGTTCCTGAGGCAGGGTGCAAAAAGTCACCCATGCGCCTTAAGAAAAGAGAAGGAAAGAAACAGACTCCTAGGAAAAAGAGGGCCCACCAGTGAAAGGGAAAGAACAAGTCTTATCAACTGTTGCCCTCACACACCCCGAAGGGTGTCATGCTTCATCATCGGGCGTTTGCTCCTCGTAGGGCCGGCGCTGCAATTCCCTACGGGTCCCCCGAAGGGTCACTTTGTCGGAGATCTTTTTTATATCGCCGGATGGTGCATGCGGGTGTGTGGGGGCAGGGGAGACGTGGGTCCTATGTGGGAGTATAACTGGAGTAAAAGGAGTGCGTGCATAATAGGTTAAAACTGCCAGGTGAACTCTCAAAAAAGAGGTATCAGATGTAGTAGATCCCTTGGCAGAGTAAGAACCAAAAATATGGTATAGTCCCAGTGGGCACATTATGCCCAGGAGTAATAGGTCTACATGTTTCGCGCCTATGTTGCCGAAAAGGTCATTGGCGCTTGCTCAGGACCAAGTTAATAAAAATTTTGTGAAGTGCACGTGAATTAAAAAGTAAGTACCCACAATATCAATCAGGGCGGGCCAGTGAGCTGCTCCTGATTGTCCTAGCAAAGAAACAAACAGAAAGTGTGCATTAGACTAGCTTAATGCCACGTAGTGTGCCACAACCGTGTGCACAACAATACATACAAACAAAGACTAGAACATACGAGACAAGTAAAAATAATCTCCTCAATGATTAATGGCCAAATGAGAGATTCCACAAATGTCTAACAAGACACCGAAGGCGTTAGGAAAACTTTGCCTCACAAACCCGTATTTCTTACCCACATGTATTATAGAGTGCCAAGTCATACGTATCTCGCCCGTCCAGCTGCCTGCCGTTAGTCGGATGGTGGCGGCAGGGCGGGGGCTAAATATAGTCCAACAACCCAATGGAGCCTGGGCGTGCCCTCTTTCCGGAACACGCTGTGATGCTGGTGAGGAGCGCGCATGCGCTAATGAAGACCTACACTGCGCATGCGCACAGATAAGTAACTGCTCCCCTGCACATGAGCGCACCGGAGGGGAAAATGGTCGTCATGACAGCAACTAAAGCAAGCAAAATATGCGCAGAGTATGCATATGTCAATAAGCACCAACTTAGAGTGCAGGCATACCAACGTTAAGCGTTATGTCATCACGCATAGGGCCCCTCTACTACCTGAACCTTACTAAGAAAGAAGGGAGTACCAAAAAGTAGGTAAAAAGGGGGCAGGCTCAACAATGGAGTCGACTCATGTATATTAAAACCATAAGCCATAGAGTATGCAGTAAAGTAAAAACACTCTGACCCATCCTGAGTATGGAAATCTAAACGGGTAGGAGGGGAAACTATGCCATTGAGTGTGTGTCCCTAGTGGTCACCCATTACCAGGGTAAAAAACGAGACTCGTATGTAAGAAAAGGAAAAAGAAGAAGAAAACGAAAGAAAAAGGCAGGGATAGAAAAGAAATAGGGTCCCTCGGCTGAACCGCCGTGCTACTACTTTATCAACAAAAAGGAAGGGGGGACCCAGGAGCCATTAATGGTCCAGTGTCCATGCTCCATATATAATGCATTTAAACAAAAGGAGGACACTGTTCCTGAGGCAGGGTGCAAAAAGTCACCCATGCGCCTTAAGAAAAGAGAAGGAAAGAAACAGACTCCTAGGAAAAAGAGGGCCCACCAGTGAAAGGGAAAGAACAAGTCTTATCAACTGTTGCCCTCACACACCCCGAAGGGTGTCATGCTTCATCATCGGGCGTTTGCTCCTCGTAGGGCCGGCGCTGCAATTCCCTACGGGTCCCCCGAAGGGTCACTTTGTCGGAGATCTTTTTTATATCGCCGGATGGTGCATGCGGGTGTGTGGGGGCAGGGGAGACGTGAGTCCTATGTCGGAGTATAACTGGAGTAAAAGGAGTGCGTGCATAATAGGTTAAAACTGCCAGGTGAACTCTCAAAAAGAGGTATCAGATGTAGTAGATCCCTTGGCAGAGTAAGAACCAAAAATATGGTATAGTCCCAGTGGGCACATTATGCCCAGGAGTAATAGGTCTACATGTTTCGCGCCTATGTTGCCGAAAAGGTCATGGGCGCTTCCTCAGGACCAAGATAATAAAAATGTTGTGAAGTGCACGTGAATTAAAAAGTAAGTACCCACAATATCAATCAGGGATGGCCAGTGAGCTGCTCCTGACTGGACCTAGGAAAGAAACAAACAGAAAGTGTGCATTAGACTAGCTTAATGCCACGTAGTGTGCCACAACCGTGTGCACAACAATACATACAAACAAAGACTAGAACATACGAGACAAGTAAAAATAATCTCCTCAATGATTAATGGCCAAATGAGAGATTCCACAAATGTCTAACAAGACACCGAAGGCGTTAGGAAAACTTTGCCTCACAAACCCGTATTTCTTACCCACATGTATTATAGAGTGCCAGGTCATACGTATCTCGCCCGTCCAGCTGCCTGCCGTTAGTCGGATGGTGGCGGCAGGGCGGGGGCTAAATATAGTCCAACAACCCAATGGAGCCTGGGCGTGCCCTCTTTCCGGGACACGATGTGATGCTGGTGAGGAGCGCGCATGCGCTAATGAAGACCTACAGTGCGCATGCGCACAGATAAGTAACTGCTCCCCTGCACATGAGCGCACCGGAGGGGAAAATGGTCGTCATGACAGCAACTAAAGCAAGCAAAATATGCGCAGAGTATGCGTATGTCAATAAGCACCAACTTAGAGTGCAGGCATACCAACGTTAAGCGTTATGTCATCACGCATAGGGCCCCTCTACTACCTGAACCTTACTAAGAAAGAAGGGAGTACCAAAAAGTAGGTAAAAAGGGGCAGGCTCAACAATGGAGTCGACTCATGTATATTAAAACCATAAGCCAAAGAGTATGCAGTAAAGTAAAAACACTCTGACCCATCCTGAGTATGGAAATCTAAACGGGTAGGAGGGGAAACTATGCCATTGAGTGTGTGTCCCTAGTGGTCACCCATTACCAGGGTAAAAAACGAGACTCGTATGTAAGAAAAGGAAAAAGAAGAAGAAAACGAAAGAAAAAGGCAGGGATAGAAAAGAAATAGGGTCCCTCGGCTGAACCGCCGTGCTACTACTTTATCAACAAAAAAGGAAGGGGGGACCCAGGAGCCATTAATGGTCCAGTGTCCATGCTCCATATATAATGCATTTAAACAAAAGGAGGACACTGTTCCTGAGGCAGGGTGCAAAAAGTCACCCATGCGCCTTAAGAAAAGAGAAGGAAAGAAACAGACTCCTAGGAAAAAGAGGGCCCACCAGTGAAAGAACAAGTCTTATCAACTGTTGCCCTCACACACCCCGAAGGGTGTCATGCTTCATCATCGGGCGTTTGCTCCTCGTAGGGCCGGCGCTGCAATTCCCTACGGGTCCCCGAAGGGTCACTTTGTCGGAGATCTTTTTTTTATCGCCGGATGATGCATGCGGGTGTGTGGGGGCAGGGGAGACGTGGGTCCTATGTGGGAGTATAACTGGAGTAAAAGGAGTGCGTGCATAATAGGTTAAAACTGCCAGGTGAACTCTCAAAAAGAGGTATCAGATGTAGTAGATCCCTTGGCAGAGTAAGAACCAAAAATATGGTATAGTCCCAGTGGGCACATTATGCCCAGGAGTAATAGGTCTACATGTTTCGCGCCTATGTTGCCGAAAAGGTCATTGGCGCTTCCTCAGGACCAAGATAATAAAAATGTTGTGAAGTGCACGTGAATTAAAAAGTAAGTACCCACAATATCAATCAGGGCGGGCCAGTGAGCTGCTCCTGACTGGACCTAGCAAAGAAACAAACAGAAAGTGTGCATTAGACTAGCTTAATGCCACGTAGTGTGCCACAACCGTGTGCACAACAATACATACAAACAAAGACTAGAACATACGAGACAAGTAAAAATAATCTCCTCAATGATTAATGGCCAAATGAGAGATTCCACAAATGTCTAACAAGACACCGAAGGCGTTAGGAAAACTTTGCCTCACAAACCCGTATTTCTTACCCACATGTATTATAGAGTGCCAGGTCATACGTATCTCGCCCGTCCAGCTGCCTGCCGTTAGTCGGATGGTGGCGGCAGGGCGGGGGCTAAATATAGTCCAACAACCCAATGGAGCCTGGGCGTGCCCTCTTTCCGGGACACGCTGTGATGCTGGTGAGGAGCGCGCATGCGCTAATGAAGACCTACAGTGCGCATGCGCACAGATAAGTAACTGCTCCCCTGCACATGAGCGCACCGGAGGGGAAAATGGTCGTCATGACAGCAACTAAAGCAAGCAAAATATGCGCAGAGTATGCGTATGTCAATAAGCACCAACTTAGAGTGCAGGCATACCAACATTAAGCGTTATGTCATCACGCATAGGGCCCCTCTACTACCTGAACCTTACTAAGAAAGAAGGGAGTACCAAAAAGTAGGTAAAAAGGGGCAGGCTCAACAATGGAGTCGACTCATGTATATTAAAACCATAAGCCAAAGAGTATGCAGTAAAGTAAAAACACTCTGACCCATCCTGAGTATGGAAATCTAAACGAGTAGGAGGGGAAACTATGCCATTGAGTGTGTGTCCCTAGTGGTCACCCATTACCAGGGTAAAAACGAGACTCGTATGTAAGAAAAGGAAAAAGAAGAAGAAAACGAAAGAAAAAGGCAGGGATAGAAAAGGAATAGGGTCCCTCGGCTGAACCGCCGTGCTACTACTTTATCAACAAAAAAGGAAGGGGGGACCCAGGAGCCATTAATGGTCCAGTGTCCATGCTCCATATATAATGCATTTAAACAAAAGGAGGACACTGTTCCTGAGGCAGGGTGCAAAAAGTCACCCATGCGCCTTAAGAAAAGAGAAGGAAAGAAACAGACTCCTAGGAAAAAGAGGGCCCACCAGTGAAAGGGAAAGAACAAGTCTTATCAGCTGTTGCCCTCACACACCCCGAAGGGTGTCATGCTTCATCATCGGGCGTTTGCTCCTCGTAGGGCCGGCGCTGCAATTCCCTACGGGTCCCCCGAAGGGTCACTTTGTCGGAGATCTTTTTATATCGCCGGATGGTGCATGCGGGTGTGTGGGGGCAGGGGAGACGTGGGTCCTATGTGGGAGTATAACTGGAGTAAAAGGAGTGCGTGCATAATAGGTTAAAACTTCCAGGTGAACTCTCAAAAAAGAGGTATCAGATGTAGTAGATCCCTTGGCAGAGTAAGAACCAAAAATATGGTATAGTCCCAGTGGGCACATTATGCCCAGGAGTAATCCTACTTTAAACCAGATTTGGAATTCCTCCTTAAAATTGGGCATTTTTCCGGTTGCCTGAAAACAAGCATTCCTACGGCCTCTGTTAAAAAAAAGTAATGTGGATTCGAGTGTGCTTAGCAATTTCAGCCCAATTTCCCTGCTGCCAGCCCCGCAAAAATCCTCGAGAAGGTGGTTCAGAATCAGCTTACTGACTTTGCAAAATCTAATGGCCTCCTCCATGACTCTGAATCTGGTTTCCGAGCAGGATACAGCATGGAGACCGCACTTTTGGAAATCTCAGAATCAGTGAGAGAGTCCGTAGACCGCGGCGATTCAGCCATGATAGTACTTTTAGACCAGTCTGCAGCATTCAATACGGTCTCACATCAGATCCTGCTGGAGCATCTAAATCATCTGGGCGTGCAGGTAGTGGTACTCTTATGGCTTCGGTCCTATTTGGAAGACCGCTCTCAAACGGTCTTTTTACAACAATTCCCGTCTTCACCAAAGCCTTTGGTGTGTTGTGTGCTGCAGGGCTCAGCCTTGAGCCCCTTGCTTTTCAATCTCTACCTGGCCCCACTAGCCACCATTATCTTATCCTGGGGTGTGAAGGTAGTCTCTTACGCAGACAACAAGCAGCTGATTTTTTCCTTCAAAGAGCACTCTTCAGCAGCATTCAACAAATTCAAAGAATGTCTGAAGCAGATCTGTACGTGGATGTATGGCAATTGTTTGAAGCTGAATGCGGATAAGACTGAGGGTTTGTTCTTTAATCAAGGCTCACCACCGCCATCCAATCTCTGGTGGCCTGAGGAATTGCACCCCCCCCCCCTCTAATGCCTGCCGAGTCAGCAAGAAATGTGGGTAACAGGTTTGATACCGATCTCTCTTTTACGGCACACATCCGACAGATTTCTGCCTCATGTTTCTGGAAGTTACGATTTTTGTGGAAAGTCTTACGATTTGTTTCAGAAGTCAGCTGTAACATCATCATACACACCCTGGTAACCTCCCAGTTGGACTATGCTAACAGCCTTTATATTGGACTCCCAGCATATCTGATTCACAGGCTCCAGATTGTTCAGAATGAGGCAGCAAGGCTGATCTGCTGGGTGCCCATTCAACATCACATTTCCCCTCATCTGAGACGGTTACATTGGTTCCCGGTGGTCAAGTGGATTGAGTTCCAGGCACTGACTATGGCCTTTAGAGCCAAAAGAGGCCTTGGCCCCTGCTATCTCAAGCAGAGGCTCAGCCATTATCAGCAGGATTGCATACTGAGATCTAGGCACTCCTGTCTGCTTCGTGTGCCACGATATGTCAAAGAGCGTAAAGGGGAAAGGTATTTTTCGGTCAGGGCAGCTAAACTCTGGAATGGCTTTACTCCCCATATACGCCTGATCAAGTCAGAACAAGAGTTCAGGAAGGCCTTAAAGACTCTTTTCTAAGATGTAGTATCCTTACACTGATTTTTGCTGTCAGTTTGCATTAGCGCCAGGACACCTCCGCTGAGGTAGCTGTTGCGCTTTATAAATGCACATTGATTGATTGATTGATTGATTCACTTCCAGTTCATAAGTTGCACTTATAATACAGTACAGTGAGTTATTAACCGGCATCAAGGAGCTGCATGTAAACTCCAAATCATGGATTTAGATGGGTATTGATTTTTTCTCAAACTGTTGTACGACTAAGTTTGCAAAGAAGGGTTCTTTGGGTAGTAATAAAGTCTTAAAACATACAAATCCAAACACTGTGTTATGTTTAAAATCCAGAACTTGTGTTTTACTTAATTATGCACACTTATGCATGCAAATCACTTACAAAGAGGGTTGAACAAAGTCATAAATCTGCCTTCATATCCAAATTTCTCCAAAAGTACTTGTGAGGTGATAAGCTGTGTGCCTTTGCTTCCCTCTGTTGCATTGGCATCTATGTTTTAGGCTCCAGTTGTTTGCCAGCCAGGATGATGCTTGACAAAAGAAGGGAAGATGGATCTCTAAATTAGGCCCTTGTTTTAGACCCAGCTGGAATGGAAAATAAGAAAGTCCTCTCGCTGCCTGCACACCAGTGGTGTAGCTAGACTTATGGGTGTCTGTGACGACCTCTGCATTTGTCGCCCAGCGGCCGTGTGTAAGAGTGAGGGGGGACGCTAGTGATTTCCGCGGCGGCCGCAGTTAAGAGCGGGGGCGCTGCCCCCAAAGCTCGTGCTGCCCAGGGCGGACCGCCACCCACACCCCCTTGCTCCCTTGCTACGTCACTGCTACACTGCTGCACCCAACAGATAGGAGACAATGTTCAGGTGCTACTGAATAGTCTCCTGGTGTCAGAAAATGACATCAGGGTAAATTCAGCATAATTCAGTAGATCAGACGGATCCCAGATCTGGCTCAGAAATAACTGCCAATATTGTGATTCAGCATGATCCTCTTCATTTCCTGCACTGCTGGCAGTATAAGGTAGACATATATCCATTGGTTTTCTACGTGTTGTTTGGGCCAAACAACTTAATAATGATGGGCTGCTGTAGCTATACCACCCATTATGTTTGAAACTAGAGGATTTTGCCATTGTAGGAGACACCTGTGTTCCGATAGTTCTAGATGGTGTAAGGACTATCAATAAGTTAATCTGTTTTTTGGTTGTATAATGTTTTTTTTCTGCGAAAAATGTGGAACGGTGAATTCTTTTTTCCTCATGCCTTCCCCTTCTACATTCAACACAACTACATTAAAATGCAACTAATTAAAAATGACACATATGATTTGAAGAGCAACTTCAAGTCAGTTACTCCAGTTTGTGCTTGTGTAGTTGTATATGTATTTGCATTTGCATTAGTATTTTTGTTCATCTGCATGCTTAACTTCATTAAAGAATCACAATTTCAAATGAAATAGAGTTCTCATTGAGCATCAATTACAAATGTCCGCCTGGGAAATTGAACTCTAATGGTAATTATGCCAGAGTGGAAATAAACTCAGCCCATTTGGCCTAGGCATTTCAAAAGATGGCAAAGGAGCTTAATAATAATAATAATAATTATTATTATTATTTTTAATTTGTGGCATCTTTATACATTGAGAAAAAATGAGGCAAAATCATAGCAGTGGCTGGTTTTTCCCTTACCGGGACCATACATCAGTGGGCCAAACCTTCAAAAACATAGCTGCCAAGTTCTCAGATCGCTTTTGTGTGACATTTCTATCGTTTTTAGTGCACTTATCAGTGACATTCAACTGCAAATGTGTGACACTTAGCGGCCCATTACGATCTTCTTTTCAATTCCGACTGCCTAATTACAATCTAGGCGTACAAAATCGAAACCGGCCCGTCATTCCGGATGGACTCCGACAGACTCAAGGAGCCCGTCGGCCAGTCGGAGACCAGCCCGTCATCCAACTGGCCGGCGTTTTTCACAGTTGGGATTATGATGCTCGGTTTCCGACAGGCTTTCCATGCCGGGCTTTCCTACATGGAAAGCCTGTCGGAAAGCGAGTTTGGGGTCCCCTAGCAGGGCCCTTCTTCTCCTTGTGGCCTCCAGTCGGGCCGAGGGGGCACCTGTGGTGCCCCCCTGTTGATCCCTGCACCGTGTGTCAGGCAACCTGAGGTGCCTGCCATGTGGTGCAGGGATAAGCACACCCTCCCATTTCCCTATGGAAGCTTGTGCTACGGACGGCTTATGGCCGTAGCACAAGCTCCCATAGGGAAATGTGAGTATGGTTAGGCAGTCAGGACCACCGACTGGAACTTTGTCGGTCCCAATTCCGCGATGTTGTGGGTCAGAGGCAACTCCGACCGATATCATAATCAGCCCCTTACAGTGGCACTTTCCTGCAAGTAAAACCAAGCAATAAAGGGCACATAACATGAAAAATATCAGCAATTACACATTTTTGAGCAATGAGAAGTTTTTAAAAATATATTGAAACTGCTACAAACCCTCTGAAATGGAAGGTAACATTTGCTTTTAATTGAACACTAAGGGGGATATTTACAACTGAAGTGGCAGAGTGAGGCATTAGCCATCATGGCTTAACGCCTCACTCCGCCACTTCAGAAACGCAAGGCTGCTCCATATTTATGAGAATATGGTGCAGCCTTGCGTTTCCCCCTGCTCTGGCGCTACACTTAGCAGTGTAGCGCCAACGCAGGCCCCCTTGCACCATAGTGCAAGGGTGTCTGCATGCAGGGGAAAGATTGTTTATGTACAGGAAGGTCCCCCTTCCTGTACATAAACAATCTTTAAATGTCATTTTGTCACTTCTATGTGTGCTGCTTAATGCAGCACACACAGAAGTCACAAAATGGCATTTTTCTTAAGGATTGTTTATGTGTAGGAAGGTCCCTTTCCTACACATAAACAATCCAAGACGTTTTGCTTTTTCCATGTGTGCTGCCAAAGCAAAAATGATGAGAAATAAAGCATTTCTCCTCGTTTCGCCAACTTAAGACTAGGTTTTTCCTGGTCTTAATTTTGGCGCTGCCACCTATTTACGCTGCCCTTGTAAATAGGTGGCAGCGTCAAAAACAATGGGTGTTGCAGTGGAACGCCCACTGCCCACCCCTTTCACGCTAAGCATAGCATGAAAGGGGGCCTTATTTACAAGGCAGCGTTACGCCACGTTAAGTGGCTTAACGCTGACTTGTAAATATGGCGAGGCGAGGCCCCTATCGCCACCACAACGTCACTGAAAGTGATGTTGTGGTGGCGATAGGGGCTTGTAAATATGTCTGCACCGTTTGTGGCAGCCTGTGTTATATTGTGTGTAATACAATTTTAAACAATGTGAGTATTCATAGTGCTTTTAGTCACAGGCTGTGACCTAATAGCACTATAATACAGTAGTCACTATTTCCCAGTGCACCAAGCAGCACTCAGTTGTGTTTCTCTCTGGATTCACACAAAATCTCTGCAGTCATTCCTGCTTTCACAGTGAACAGCATATGTGATCGTCGGCAGCCTTTTTGGATTGATGTGCTCCCTGTGTTATTCAGACACCTCTTTTTTATGCCAGTATGTCCCACTTACCCACTGCCCCATATTTATTCAGTGGGTGGGGGTGATGCAATCATTCTGACGTTCTACCCATGTGAGATCCTCAGCAACTCTGCAGAGACTGGTGCACGCCATGTTTTCACATACTCTACTTTTTGGTATCCTAATGAAACCCATAGTGTCCCACTTTAATCCACATAGACCAGCGCCCGCTTGTATATGCTTGGTACACAGCACAGGTTATTTCCAACCAAGGTGCCCTCTTGCATCTTGGGGTGGCATGGCCATGAAGGATACCCAAAAGTGAAAACCACAAAATGTGTTCTTCAGTAGGGTACAATGGATGCACTCTCCACAGTGTGTCTGCCCCATTGAAGGACACAAAAAAGATTTTTCAAAAAGGCCGAGAAACACATCTAAAACTGTGAAATATGTGCACACGCTGTCATAAATACGAGCTCTGGTTCACACTTGCACAATGTGAAATGTAAGATCTGTGTTCATCTAATATTTGTTTATAAAATGCAAACTCATGCATATGTATTCACCGCTTCACAAATGAATGTACAAGATTAGACAACTACAATTTAGGAACAATGGAGATAAAATACCAACACACTACCAAAGAAATTAGGGGCCATGCATCAAAGTTAGGAATTGCGAGGCCTTAATAGCGATTATGAAGGAATCGCTATTAAGGAGTCGCAATTACCTATGCATGTAGGTTTTGCGATAAAAATTGCGATTCCTACATATTCCTTAATAGCGAATCACAAATTGTGATTCGCTATTAAGGAATGGCTTACCATTCATTCCTATGGGCCTAGAGGCCCATAGGATGAATGGGATTGCATTCACAATTTGCGAGTACCAAATAGGTACTCGCAAATTGCGCATGAAATTTCAAGGGTGCAAGGGGGCCAAAAGGCCACCCTGATGCACCCCCAAAAACAGGTAAGCATGTGGTGCACACATGTGTATTCACCACAATGCAACTTGAAGTTGATGGTAATTTGCGATTCCAAATTGCGAAAACGAAATTTGCGAATGCATGATGCATCGCATTTAGGGAATTGCAATTTGCGATTCCCTAACTGCATTCGTAATTAAGGGAATCGCAAAAAATTGCGATTTCCTTAATTGCGAATTGCAAAAAAGGTACATGCATCTGAAAAGGCCATTTTACGATCGCAAACTGCTGATTTTTGCAATTCGCACTGTTTGTGATCGCAAAATGGTTTGATGCATGTGCCCCGAAATATTTAAAAAATTCGCATTTCAGGACAGCAACAAATCCGTGCTCTAGGCTCCTCCCAGGGCCGGATGGGATAAAACCAGCCCCTGATAACAAAAACTGCCCCCCAGGGGTCCAAAACCGGCCCCCACCCAGTGCCAGTTACAGCCAGTCCTCCACGCCTGCACTAAAGCACCTAGAGTGTGTTCCCTAATTTATAGCCAGCCTTTCTTACCCCTACACATGTCTTTCATAGAAGACAAGTGCCCACTGTAGTGAAGCCTCAGTTACAGGTGAAGCTCCTAAATTATCATACTGCACTTTGGTAGCTCGCCTGTGACTCCCTTTTGTATTGCTACTTATAGTCCTGCTTAGATTTTACATACTGAAAACGAAACCAGATTTAATTATCATAAAAATAAAAATCATACATGAGAAATGATTCTGTCACGTGTAACAGCTGATAAATTCAGATACCGGATGGAGTTTCAAACTAGTTAGTCCTTCACACTGACCTCGACGCATTGTTTTACGGCCTGCAGTCTGCCACTGAATTCATGCGGGCCATTTCTCACATTCTCCCAGATGCATGCACTGGGCTGCTCATGAGGCTCTCACTTCGGGCTGCTCCATTTCTCGGCTGCCAAGGAAGAGACATAGAAGTCTGGCAGTAAACTGTCCTAGCCAGCTGTTCCTGAGGTGCCAGTTCACCCCAATGAGCAGCCTCACCGCGCTAGAAGATCCAGTAGTCACACATGTGCCTCAGAGCAGGACTGGCAAAGTGAGCACAGTTCTGTTTTTGTACACGTGAAATATACCATGAATACACATGACAAGGAACCCTCCAGTCCCAGCACTGGCAGTCTAAATTTCTTCAAATCAAAGCAGCGATGTAGAGATACAGTGCTGCACATGTGGTAAATTTAGAGCGCCTCTTGATCTCCCAAAGTTTGTCAGAGAGCTACATATGGGTGACCAATGCATTTTAATGTGGTGATGCGGACACCAGCATTAAAATGCGCTAATCTAACTGCGGATGCATGGTACTTGGCAGGGCTGCAAAACTGTGAGGGAAGGTTGATTCTCTCTGCCTGCCTACTGCTGATTTTTTGAAACCATATTTCTGCTAAGTGATGTAACTCTTTTTCTCCTTATAGATATTTGGAAATGGGGAGGACTTACCTGATGTCCGTTGCTTGGCAGCTCCAAACATCGTGCCTACAAAATAAAGAGGCAAAACACTTTCAGTCTTTCAGGATGTTAGTCGGGAAACACCGGAAAGAGAGGAAGGACAACCCAGGCAGGAGGAATTAAAGCTTCAGCAAGTGAAAGTGAGGACGGACTGGTGCCCCAAATGAGAGTGGAACAGGAAGTCTAAGTGAGCCGCAACTCTTCAAAGCCATGAAGAAGGAAAGGAGAGTCAGCGTGGAATCTGTCTACAGAAAACTAGAGCCAAACAAGTCTGCTGAGTGAGGTTGCAAGATCAGGTGAAGGGTGGTGTGCACGAGCGTGGAGGAGAGCAGAACTCCCGACCAGCTAGACGCATTGACTTGCCACACTCCAGGGAGCGTACCTTTCACACTGTTCATATGCAGAGATGGAAGAGAGGCAGATGACATTTACGGGTAGGTCGAGCATCGCTGAACCAGCAATCACACACACAGCCTCTAACAACTCTGCATTAGTTTATCATTAATTTAACTGCGACATTGTTCCGTGAGGTGGTTGGTGTCCACTTACCGACTACACCAGGTTTATTAGTGTTGAAACACTAGATAAGAGGACAACAGCGAAGTTATTAAGTATGCTTGCAAGATAGCGGATGATGGAGCAGGAATTCGAGAAAAGAAACCTGCTCGAATTAATACCCCCATAATACGTACTAACAGTAAGTAGTAATAGAAAATTAATGTGCACCTTACATGAACACGAGGGAAAACTGCTTTGCGCATGCATGCACTAACGTGAGGTAACGCATGAAAGAACTAAAAAAAAACTGTATTTACATTATGCTTTGAAAGAAACGAGAAATAATGCATGACTAGGCCGCATGTGCATTTCGTAGTTTGCATGTTGCAGTTTGCTTTGAAATAATAAATAGTATCGTTCTGATTAAGGCTAATGCTAGATAACCCTAAATGACGAATAGTGTAGGGAGGGGGGTAAACAGTGAAAACTACACTATCATATAATTAATTAATGTTCATTTTCTATTCACTATAGTGGGCTGGATGAACTCCATTTTGCTTATGTTGTTAGAAGAAGGGAGGGGTGAACGGAAGAGTGAATCTGTTCTGACAAAGGCACGCTGAAGCGCTGAGCACAGCAGAGGAGATGAAAGAGGGTGAAGGCCAATGTGATGATCATCTGCCAAACGACGTGACAGCTCATGGGATAGAAGGACTTTTCCTGTAGACATTGGTCGAAAATGTATAAAAATGTAACCTGTAACAGATCATGTGAATGTACAATGTATGAGGTGGTGGGAACGGGCATAAAACAAAGAATAAGCCTAAAAGTGAATGAAGTCACCATGGTGTGACATTCCACCCTCAAAGTCCACCAATCAACTGTCTAGTTACGCTGAATGTTTCAACTGATGTGGGATGGACATGTAGGTTTTAGGGTATAACTGGGGTGCCTTTAGGGGTGTGGTTTGAGTCATAGGTGGAGAGGCTGAGAGAGGGGAGATGCGTCGCAGTTCGTCGGTTTGCAGAGAGGCCTAGCTGTTCCTGTCCTGTCCTGATCCTGTCCCTGAAATCTTTGTCCCCTGACTCTATTTCGGGGATCCCCACCACCACTTAGGCCTGAGGGGTGGTTTTCCCTACAAATCCGTTGGGTTTGTATTATTCTAACTCGTTCTTGCATAATTTGCTTGCAAATGTATTTTTGTCTCTGAAACTTTTGTCTCTTTATCTATCCACTCCTTCATCCAACATTGTCATTGTTTTATTAATGAGTTTGTCTTCTTTGAATTGATGATGTTTTTCTCTCCCTTTGTGAGTTCATTGTTTACATTTGTGACCGTATGCATTTGAGCATTTTATTCTATGAGTTGAGATAAATCTACTAATTTCAACGAGAGTCTGTGTCTTATTTAGTTAATCGATTGTTTAATCAGATAGGGAGTATCATTACCATCAACTATTCAACTAATTGGTTCGTCGACCAAGTAGAGGAAGAGTTGATATATATATGTATCAGATAAGTATTTTGGAAAGGCCATAAAATAAATTCAAGAAGGAAGAGAATACGATTTTTATCAAATTGACCCCAGCACATCAGGGATTTGGGTGAGTGTGTATGGGCCATTGTTCTGCTAGATTATTGAGTATTGATCCCTGATTAGGCATTGGCCACACGCTGGATCAGTTTCCTGGTAGCAGAGGACGGTTTAAATATTGATTAGTTTGGTGATGATTATTGATTATATGTTCATAACACGAAAAGTTAGTGTCTTGTTCTATGTTGTTTAGAAGAACAGGTACGGAGTTACCTGAGGAATCCCGGGAATGGAATTAGCCTGAAATAGGCAGAAGAGGAGTGTGGTAAAGAATCACGCTGCAGAAGTACTTTGTCTGTTGTAATAATACCGAAGCTACGGAGGGCTGAAGGTGTTATATTTAGGGAAATTTCGTATGTGAGTAGAGTGTCTGAAATAGCGAAGGGTCCACTTCCGAAACTCTAGCCTTATCCCCAGGGGAGTGCCAAGACCTCTTTTCACAGCAAAAAGTCCTCTTGTGAAACTTTGGCCTTATCCCTAGAGGAGTAATAGGTCCACCCGGAGCTTGTTTGAAGAGTAAAATAACGCTGGATGTTATTAGGACTCGTAGTAAAGAAAACCTCTTGGAAAAAGTGAAAACTATCTCTTTATTTAGTGGAACAGACAAGGTAGCATTGTTATATGTTGTTTCTAATTGAATTTTTAATTAAGAGTGCTTAGAAAATTATTGCTGTAGTATTTTGTAAAGGGAGGGTCAGTAGAAGGAGTAATACTGACATCAGAAAAGCTGCGGTGGTATTGGACAAGCAGTGGGCGGGTACTGAGCTGTGATTAGTTGGTTGGTGTGAGCCGCGCTAGTATTGGTTGAGACTGTGCTTACGTGGTGGTGTTCTGATTGGTTGGTTGGTGTGTGTCGCGCTGGTATAGGACGAGAGCTGACAAATAGAATAAGTAGAATTACGGAAGGGTTTCCTTGTTTGTTTTGTTGATATACGTTAGTGTAAAAAGTCAGGAAAATGAAGTTGTTTGAGAAAATATAGAAATTCTTCAAAAAGGATAAACCGATTGTGACTAGAGAAGGAATTCTTATTCCCCCTCCAGGGACGCCTGCTTCCTATATGATGTTAGAGCAAGGATATCAAACGTGTACATGGTTGGAGAATTGGGCAGAGTATACAAAGGATGATGGTGTTTTAGCTTTTCCACAGCATGGTTCGTTTAATATGAGGATTTTGCTGAATTTGAGAAATAGAATGAATTCATTAGAGCCGAATCCCAGGCCTACACAGAATGAAGCATTAGAGGAATGGGAGATAGAAGCCATGGTGAGAGAGAAATATCGAGGCGGTAGGAGATATAGAAATTTAATGTCAAGGTACCCTTTTGAGAGAAGAGAGGACACAATGAAACGATGGAGGAGAGCTGTGGTAACCGAGGGTTTGTATCCAGTTTTAGTTGCTGATGAACAGACAGGAGGTAAATGTAAAGAGAAGAAGAACATAGAAACTTCAAGTTTACGAAATGATTCTGATGATGAGTTATTAGAGGATATCATGACCAAAAGACCCCCGCCATATCAAGAAAATTCAGTTGAGGTGACTCCGAATGCACCCTTTATGGGAAATCCATTGATTCCACAGATTGCGGACATGGCTAGGATAATGAGAGAAAAAGAGTTTGAGATGCTAAACAAGGCAAATGTAGAGCAGATTCAGAAAATAAATCAGTTGAGTTTAAATGCAGAAGCGTTGATGGTACCGGTTACAATAGGTCCTGTAGTTCCTTTGTTTTGAGTAAACCCAAATACACCTAAAGTACATACATTAGCAGTTCCAATGGGTAATGTCAGGAGCAGAATGGAGACGATAGTCAATGAGAATAGACAGGCTGACACAAATGTTACATTGTTAGTTCTTCCAGTTTGTGAAGTGATAATAGAAACTCCTAGAAGAGATATATAAATAAATCCAAGGAAAATAGGGACAAATGTCACTCCAATGACAGGAAGTTCAGCAGGTCCTTCATCAGAAGAATTGAATGATTGGATAAAGGAAAGGGAAAAGAAAGAAACACAACCACAGAGTATAAATGTGAGACAATTGAAGGTAGATTTGGAAGAAATGATTATTGGTACAATCAGTCCAGATAGATTAGGGACTTATCGAGATGATGAATTATTGTTCTTGTGTAAAAGCATTACTTGGAGAGCAAGGAATCTTCATGAGACAATATCTGAAGCTGCTAGTGAGTATGGAATAGACATAGAAAAATCAAAGGTGTTGCAGAAATCGTACAGATTGGCATTTACTGAAAAGGATCTAGAGAGTTTGAACGCGTCTGGAAAGAGGTTACAGATAAAAGAGTTGATGAACATTTTGAAGAAATGGGGAGATGTAGATTGATGGAGAAATAGATGGGTGAGAAAGAAGGAAGAAGCAGCTAGTAAAGGAGTGTCTATGTTCCTGTTACAGGAAACAGAGCTGGTTGAAAGGGCGTGTCCGATGAGAGAAGTACCAGGTGGTGGATACGTTCATGTTCCATGGTCAAGGCAGGATATATTATCATTTACGAGACTTCCCCAGACTAAGAGAGAAACCTGTAGAATGGTACAAACAGGTAGAAAGGTTTGTGAAGGTCTCGAAGGTTTTGTTAAAGGATTTAGATGGGTTGTTTGAACTTGTTGTTCCGGCAGACTTGTGGACAGAATGTAAGATCACTGTTGATTGGCCAAAAGAAGAATATCCTAGAGACCCTAAAACAGGAGCACCATCCGAGGAGGTGATGAAAAAGTATAACCAAGTAATCACTTTCTTGAAGGGAAAAATTTCCCCTAAAGAAACAGATTGGGTTAAGATAGACCGAACGACCCAAGAACCAAAGGAGTCAGTGCATGCCTATTATGAAAGGTTGTTACAAGTATTTAAACAGTATAGTGGATTTGAAAATATTGGAGACAAGGATATGGGACATTTTGTGTATCGTTTTGTATTTGGATTAAAACCAGAGATTAGTAATATGATTCAGCAACATTTGATTTGTTGGCAGAGCAAAACAATAGATGAAATTTTGAGATATGCGAAGTATTGTAGCGATGACATTGAGTCAAGACACAAGAAACTAAAGGAGAAGATGATGTGGGCACAAGTGAAGGTAGCAGAGCAACAAGAGGTAAATAGCAATTCCCAGACAGGTTATCAAATGAATGGTCAGAATCAAAATGGTTAGGTATCGAATGGAGGTAAAGGTAGAGGTAAGATGAGTAAAGAGGAGGCTAGGAAGAAATTTCCTTGTCATGCGTGCGGAAAGATTGGACATTGAAATAATGAGTGTAGATCTGCTCAAAAGAATAATGGGGTGAATCAAAATTTAAATCCACAGATGCAGAATGAGGTGGTTGTGAACCAGCAGCAGCAGGTAGTTACCCCTCAGTTACAGGTGCCACGAGCTCCTATGCCAAATAATGTGAATGCTCAGGTGCAGAGGTACGGTGTGAACACTGGATTTCACGGAGGTGACCAGATCGGTAAGAATCAAAGGGGGATATTCTCAAGAACGTGCAATAAACATCGCCAAAATAGGTTAACGCAAGTTTCCATATCGCCGTCTATCGCGGGAAAATAACTCTGTGTCAACGTGGCATTCTCAACATGGCGGTAACATGCGATAGTACCCCGCAAATGTCCGCGATAACAGTCCCAGGACGGCGAAACAAATCCAAACCTGAGCGCGAAAAAAGTTGCGATGGGCCCAACCGCGATAAGACAAACAGCGAAAAGCAGCACCAGGCCTGCAATTCACACACGTCAGGCGTGAAAAACCACTACAAAAGCAGAAGAAAAAAAAACACAAACAAAAACAAAACTACAGTGAAGCACAATGGAGGCAGCCGGAGCAGGCACAGAGGACGACCAGAACCCCACAAACCCCCGGAGGACCAGCCTGGGACCTCGGGTCAGGGAAGGGCAAGGACAAGAAGAAGAGGAAGGCGCAGTTCAGTCCGCAGGAAAACAGGATCCTGATCACGGAGGTGATAGAACACCCTCAACAACTGTTCGTCACCTCCACTGTGTCATTGGCAACAAAAAAAGGAATATGGCAGTCCATTGTGGACAAGGAGAATGCAGTCAGAGTGCTGAGGAGGACTATGGATGAGGTCAAGAGGCGCTGGAATGATGTGAAGCGCAAGACCAAGCAGAAACTCGCAGACAACCAGAAGGCAGCAATGCAGACTGGAGGTGGGAGTCCAGCGCCACAGGAGGAGCTGGATGAGATGGAGGAAATGGTGACCACAGTCATCAGTGGGGAGACGGTGGCAGGAGTTGGGGGACTGGACACTGCTCAACATGACCCGACACAACAGCAACAGGGTGAGTAACCACCAGGGACTGGGGGGACGGGGGAGATGGGCACAATGGCACACATGCACAATTAAGTAGAGCACATCTGCGGACAAACCATGGCCAAGAGTCACAACTCCAACCAAGAGCCCAATTTACCCAAGTCTGCAACATCACAGCACTGCATAAGCACAGAAGTGAAAGCCACACCGCCTGAAAGGGATAAGGGCCAGCCAAATCAGAGCTAAAGGGTCAACTCACCTACAATGCAGCACACACACATAAGATCCAGAGCACCGCAACATTTACAACAATGTTGAACAAACAGAAACACCAGCACAACAGAACAGAAGACACAACTGCTCCGTGGGAGTGCTGCACCATTCACAGGTGTGTGTTTACCCACGTTGTTGTCCGCTCATGTATTCGGAGTCCAGGCGAATGCAGCCATGTCCACTGTCGTCGTGGGAGATGTGACAAGAACCCAAAGTCCCAACAAGGTGTCGGGACATGTGCAATGTGTTCCAAACTGTTGTGTCTGCAGGTATGTAGTTACACGTCCATGAAAGCGAGTGCAGCTTCGTAGGCAATCATTTCCAACATGAGGTCGTTGTCGACTACATCGAACAGGACGACGAGGCTAACCATTAGCAGGTCCGGACAGATGTGCTGCATCCACCCCCTTTCACCAATTAGCACTACAGCCCAATAGGGGAGCGGCTCAATGTGGTCACTGCACACGAGGAGTTCTGAAATCTCCCAGGTCCAGCTGCCAGCATGTATGCCAAGTATCCAGGCATCCCATAGACGGGTGTCACGGTGACACTCATGGTCGTGGGCCAACAGGGGGCGCACACACATGTCGAAATCCAGTTTGGCTACCGTCCTGTTGGATAGGCAGACATCCATGGACCACTCGAATATACACGAGCGACAATGCAACACAGGCTGCACGCAGGTGACGTTGGCAAGGCGGAAGCTCAGCCGGTAACTGATCCGCAGCACTACCAATGGCAGTGCCCCCAGTAAATGCAGCATACGTGCACTGTACAGTTCCACGTGACAGGGGTTGTGCATGTGTCCGGATGGTCTGCCATTGCGTTAGTGGCTCTGGTTGAAGCGGCACTGTTCTGACCTGCGCCAGTTCTGTGGATGAAATGCCACAGCTCCGATCAATGAGTTGTTTAAGTGTGCATCGTTTGTACGCCTGGGATGGTGTGGGAGTAAGTCTGAAAGCCATCCCATGCAAGATAACTCAGAGCAAGGACTTCTGTGTGTGGGGTGCGTATACGTTGGTCTGTCGTCGGGCTGTGCGTAGTGTGGGAGTCGTCCTCAACTGCTATCGTATCTGTCAGGGGTGCCGGGCACATGCAATTCCGAGGTCGGATGTGCAGATGTGCTTCCGCCTGATAGTTCAGACAAAGGAGCTATCATTCCTAATGTCAGTGTGTCATCTGCTTGCATTCATGATGTGTGATGTGGCTTGTTGGGTGTGGGGTGGGATGTGTGCGACTTTGGGATCCATGTTTGACATGACTTGCATGTGGCAAATGAGCGGCATCACTGTGTGTTACGTTGCCTCACAGCTGCTCCTCCCCCCTCCCGAGCCGATTTACTTGTGTGCGCTGCGCGGTTGCATCACTTGTACTCCAAAGGCACACCATTGTCATGCCTGTCTGCGCATGTCCACAAGCCTGACAACGACACTGTGATGTTGGCCGTTGAAGGTGGGTGTAGGCCTATCGTAAGGATAGTGCGGACACAGATGTAGAGTTCATGCCTGGCTGAACTCGCGCTGCGTTCAATGCTAGGCATTTGGCTCATGCTGCGGCAATGCAGATACACACAACATTTGGCATGTATGAGCCAAGACCCCGAGTGGTCATGCGCTTCGCCATTTCTCCGTTCGTGCGAGACCGCCCTCCGGGTGCATGCTACATTGCAACATTGTCAATTGCGGGCCGGGTGGCACCGACACTACAACAGAGACACACGCATTGGTGACTTCCTTGCCCAGGCCAGAACTGAACCACGCCCTGAGCTAATTCTACACACCCCTGCGCTGGACTGACGTACGCCGGCCCAGCCCACTCCACTTACGCTTACAGGGGGGGGGACAAAGCTACATATCCAAGGTCTTACCCGCTGCCTGAGGTGACATGCTTGCGTCCGCTGTCCACAGCACGATGTGATGTGGTAGGGCCAGGGGCCTTCACGCATACATAATGACCACACAGGCACACTTAGATAGATAGTGGAACTGGCTACGGGCACGTGCACCCGGCCCCTTTTTATTACCAGGGTCACATGTCCAGTGACGCCTGTGCTGGATGGGTGTGGGGTGAGTGTAAGCCAGCCCTCAGGGAGTGGTTGGTGCTGGTAACAACTAGAACAGTGAGCATCGGATCACACACACACAGTCACTCATGAAGGGTCCATGACTTGCAGTGCACTGAGGTAGGGGCACCAGAACTGGACTCACACACATATGATTACATCATAAAGGGTCCATGACTTGAGCTACACTGAGTTCGTGGCACCGGAAGCGCTCAGCGGGTGCGCGGCCTGCGATGATGCGTCGTCCGGGCGGGCCGCCCTGGAAGCAATGTCTGTTGCCTACTGGACTGCACCATGAATAACTGAAGTCTCAATTTGAATTGTGAGCCCTTCTGACCGCAGTGTAGGCAGGAGGCGGCGGTCAGAAAGGGCCCACAGCCACGTGGAAATGACTTGTGGTGCACTGAGTTAGTGGCACCTGGAACGCTCAGCGGATGTGCAGCCAGCGATGATGCGTCGTCCGGGCGGGCCGCCCTGGCAGAAATGTCTGTTGCCTACTGGACTCTGCCATAAATGAATCAAGACTGAAAATGACTTGGGGGACTTGCTGACCGCAGTGTAGGCCAGAGGCAGCGGTCAGAAAGGGCCCACAGCCACGTGGCGATGACTTGTGGTGCACTGAGTTAGTAGCACCTGGAGCGCTCAGCGGGTGCGCTGCCTGCGATGATGCTTCGTTTGACTTGGGGGACCTGCTGACTGCAGTGTAGGCCGGAGGCAGCGATCAGCGAGGGCCCACAGCCACGTGACGATGACTTGTGGTGCACTGAGTTAGTAGCACCTGGAGCGCTCAGCAGCCAACGATGATGCGTCGTCCGGGTGGGCCGCACTGGGAGCAATGTTCTTTTTGCCTACTGAATTCTGCCTCAATATTGCCACATGGCGTCGACTTGTGTTGCACTGGGAAAGTGGCACCTGGAGCGCTCAGCAGGTGCACAGCCAACGATGATGCGTCGTCCCGGTGGGCAGCACTGGGAGCAATGTTCTTTTTGCCTACTGAATTCTGCCTCAATATTGCCACGAGGCGTCGACTTGTGTTGCACTGGGTCAGTGGGACCTGGAGCGCTCAGCAGGTGCACAGCCAACGATGATGCGTCTTCCGGCTGGGCCGCACTGGGGGCAATGTCTGTTGACTAGTGGTTTCCTCCATTAACAGAAATGTGGCACGATTTGAACTGTGGGACCTGCTGACCGCAGTGTAGGACCAAGGCAGTATCCGGCACACATGACTCCGTGTTGCTGTGCCGCTGGATGCGCTGGGGGTCTGTGTCGCGGAGTCTGGAGGTCACGGCGGCGGACTCGTGGCAGGGTGAGGTGCGGCGCCCTGGCACACGCGTTGCCCATCACGGAAGAGAATCATGCCCAGAGCCCCGGCCTTTTTATCCGCACTCCTACGCTGGAGTGGCGTACACCGGCCCAGCCCACTGCGCTTACGCTTACAGGGGGAGACGGCACAGCTACATGTGCAGGGTCTTTCCCACTGCCTGAGGTAACATGTTTGCGTCCACTGTCCACAACACTACAAACCCCGGCAGTATATGTCCACATGGACATGTCTGTGCTCTGCATTCTGAGGTCTGTCCAGCACATTACCGCCACATTTGGCATTGTGTACATTCTTCTTCATGGGTGAGTTGCCTCCTTCACACATACTTTGTTCCCACCTCTCCCCCCATTCTGCACTTGTGTGGCTGAGGGGCCATGCCGTTTTTGGAAGGTCCGCTGTCTTGTCCTACGCTGCCTCGGTGGTAGTCCAGGGGGGGGTCCTGGGGGTGGTGGCGGTGGGTGTTGTGGCCCTCTTGGGTCTCCGAGCTGCATGTTCATTGGCTCCATGGCATCTGTTGGTCTTCAGTTGTGGCTCTGGGCTGGGCTCCTTTTCATACTGCAGGTAGTCGTCCTGCTTAGCACCAGCTAAAGGCAGGTGTTAAATCCCTGCAGCTAACGCTCCTTATCGCCTGTTCTTGGTTCGCATCGCAGATCTGACTGGTCGTTGATGTTACGGGTGGACTATACTCCGCAGTCATTCTGCATGATTGACGTGTGTAATGTATTATACTTAGGCTGAGCATAACAGTAGGACTGCTAATTATTGCTGTTTTTGCAAAGTCTTGTTGTTTGCATCACATCATGCCTCTTAATATGGGACTCTTGTATCCTTGGTTTGGCCAATGCTTGATTGTGTAAGTCATGAGACACGAGCGTTGCAAACTCTGCAGGTGGAACACATGCGCACGTGTAAACTGTCTGAACGTGCACACGTGAACTGGAATACTTGCATCAGCACTTAGTTATTTAAAGCGCACTCGCGTTTGAATGAGCGATTCGCTTTCCAGTCGGCTGCGCTTAACTGGCTCCAGTCTGCATCGGCGAGATTCCTCCCATCGCGTCTGCCTGCTGAACTTAAGTTCCTGTCGGACTCCTGCTTCCCTACGCTGCTTCCGGTCCCTCGCAGCATTCGTTCCCCCGACGCTCTTCCTGCAGAAAAAAAAGACATAGATGCACAGGTTACCAGGCAACGGTAAACAAGAAATGTCTAGAATGCGTGTTTCAGCATTACGATAAGACAAAAGGCTATAAAAACTTGCGATCCAGATAACTTGGTAACCAGACATTGTGGGAGACCTTGATTCTTTTGGGTGCCTCTAAATAACAGAATAACATCTTAAAAGAGTGTTGTGAATCTTAGAAGAGGCGCAGTTAGAATTCTAAAGAAAAAACTGAAGAACTTTCATTTTTACACTCTTTATTCAAAACTGATTTGCCTGACAATCTACAAAGTGGATTAAACCTTGTAGTTAAAAAACTTGATTTCTGGACAAATAACACTTACTTGTGAGGTTAAAACTTCAGGTTACTACAAGTAAAAACTGTTAAAAGGCAGATTTATAAAGACTTCAAGACTACTGTACAAAAAAAGGAATATTTTATGTAAATGCATAAGTATGCTTGTCTTTTGTTTATTTTATTTTAATTTAAGGAATCCTTTTACGAATTGGACAAGACTTGAACAGGTATGTTAATAGGGTTAACAATTGTTTTAAAAAGAACTATGATGGGCTTTATTTAACACATGATAGCTGATGTTGTGTTTTGTGTTCTAGATTTGTAATAGAAGTCAAACTAAATAATTGAGTATCACCTGTGTCAATACTAACCCTGGGCAAAGCACTACGCTACGCTCGCGTAGTTTGCGAAGTTTGCGCTACTTCGCACAACGCGAATTGCACATAGCACAGTGCAAACACGCGTAGCGTAAGCGTAGTGCAGCGGTCATTTTTGCTTGCTCGCGGTCCTCAACGTCAAGTTGGCGACCGCGAGCAAGCAAATATGTTATCCGGCGAGACTTTTTCCTCGTTCGCAATCAGCAACATCAAGTTGCCAATCGCGAGCGTGGAAAATAAACCTCCGGCGAGATTCTCAACGCGGGAGGTCAGGTTTCTCATTGCGAGTGGTCGCGTATGCTCGCGACCGCTCGCGATGAGAAACTACCAGTCCGCGTTGAGAAAGCTGCCGCTCGAGTAAAAATCTACTCGAGCGGCAGTAAAAGACAACTCGCACTGTGCAAGATGCCGTTTTCAATGATTGCACAGTGCGGACAAGCATCCGGCACTGTGCAATCATTGCGAACAGTGCACTACGCAGTTCGCGTAGTGCTACGCGTAGCTCGCGTAGTGCGAACTGCACTTTGCGTAGCTTCGCGTAGCGCTACTTCGCGAACTACACCCAGGCTTAGTCAATACCAACTCAGAATCTGCCTACAATTAATAACGGGTAGTCATACAAGTACTGGTAAACTAATGTACACAAGTATCTAATGACTTTCATTGCAAATGTAATAGGAGATTTATGTAAATTATATTTCTTCTCTTAGTGGTATTCGCGCAATCCAGCCCAGACACCCTGCTCTTCCTTTGAATCCTTCACCCCTACCTTAGGAGATACCTAGAGAGAGTGACCTACAAGAAGAGCAGTTTCATCGGAGTCCAGTTTTGTCTTCTCTTGTTTCTCCATCCCATTTCCCCCTACCCCCGAGGAATTACTTGAGCGGCAAGCGTACATTCCTTGCCGTTCCTGTAGTTTCTGGAGGGATTCGGGAACAGTCAGCATCACGGAAGGAACAAACTGGAGTGCAGGTGAGTGGCTAGCATAACAGTTGAGAATTGCGCAAAGTGGTGTTTTCGTGTGTTTTTGCACGGGAACGCCTACTCTGCATATCATTAGCGTTAGTTGTCGCACTCATCCGTGGCGATGTTTTTTGCAGTAGCTATCGCAGGAAAACTGGCAATGTCGGCAGTTTGCACCAGCTTGTGAATAGGGCGATAAATCTATCGCCACTTTTGCGGCGCTAAAGTGCCGATAAATCGGCGAGGAGTCCTTGGGAATATGCCCCAAAGTGTGCAAGTGATTCCGCAATATTGGTTGCAGTGCAATGAGAATGATTCAGACTCATCTCAATGACGGTGCCTGAGGGGGGAGCAAGATTGCGTACTTGACGCATCTTTGGCGGTAGATCAGTCAGGTCCATTTGTCGAAGGAAAGGTGGAAGGTCTAGTGGACACTGGTGCTACCCATTCTACTGTGAGAGCAGCAGAAATTCCAAACCTACCCCTCTCGGGAGAAACTATCCAAGTTGTAGGAGTCTCAAATAAGCATATTAAAACCCCAGTCACAAATCCAATAGAAGTTCATATTGGAAACTTCAGAGACATGCATCAGTTTGTGGTATGTGACTCAAGTCCAGTAAATCTCTTAGGTAGAGTTTGTTATGCAAGATGAATTGTACCATCTATTGTATGCCAGATGGTATTTCATTTCAGACTCCTGATGAGGATGTTGAATTCAAAATGATGTTAGCAAAGCAAGGGACAGAAGTGGATGAGTTGTTTTCACTTCTCACAGAAGAGAGTTTGCCTGAAGAATTGAGAAGTACAGTGAGGTCGGATGTATGGGATTTTACAGGAAAAGAAATTGGTCTAATGACAAACGTAGACCCGATTCAGGTTACGGTGAAAGAGGGTGCTGTGTATCCAAACACTCCTCAGTACAAAATGAGTCCAGAAGTAATTGCAGGTGTCACTCCTGTGATTGTTCAAATGATTGAACAGGGAATTTTGAGAGAGAAAATGAGTAGTCCTTGTAATTTACCCATTATAGGAATTAAAAAGCCAAGCGGAAAATATAGAGTAGTACAGGATTTAAGAAAGATTAATAAGATTGTGGTACCTTGCTGTCCCATAGTACCAAATCCAGCGGTCATCCTTTACCAAATTCCATGCGAATCGGAATGGTACATAGTGATTGATCTGTGCCAAGTATTTTTTCTATTCCCTTGCATCCGGAGAGCCAATATCTTTTTGTGTTCCGGTTCGGAGATCATGTCTTGGCATGGTGCCGAGTTCCTCAAGGGTATACCGAGAGTCCCTCAATCTTTAACCAGATTCTGAAAAGATGTCTGGAAACTTTGATCATGCCAGGAAATTCAGTTTTGGTTCAGTACATTGATGACCTACTTGTGGCATCAAAGACTCGAGAGGCATGTGTGACAGAAACCATTGCCTCACTGAACCATTTGGTGGAAGGAGGACACAAAGTGTCACCAGCAAAATTACAATTTTGTAAACAAGAAGTCCAGTATTTAGGACACAAAATCGAAAAGGGAGTCAGAAAGGTGACACCAGAAAGAATTAGTGTAATCAGACAAATGAGCCCACCTACCACTCAGAAAGAAGTACAAATGTTTTTGGGAATGGTTGGATACTGTAGGCAGTGGATCTGTGGTTTCTCATTGATTGCTAAACCTCTACAGAGGTTGACACGAAAAGCTGTGAAAGATCCGATTGTGTTGGATGATGAAAGTATGGAAGCCTTTACGAAATTGAGAAACAGTCTTTGTCGAGCACTTGCATTAGGAATGCCAGATTATACCAAGGAGTTTGCATTGTATTTTTGCGAAAGAGATGGATGTGCACTTTCAGTCCTAACTCAGAAACATGGAATGGCATGACGTCCAGTAGCATATTTTTCTGCTACTCTGGATTCAGTGACTGCAGCGTTGCCAGGCTGTTTAAAAGCAGTAGCCGCCACTTGTGTGAGTCTGGAACAAAGCGAAGCGATTGTGATGGGGTATCCAGTCAAAGTGTATGTGCCACATTCTGTGGAGATCCTTTTAACTCGAACCCGGACTCAATACCTAACCTCTAGTCGGATGACTAAATACGAGAGAGTGATTCTGGGTACTGAAAATGTGACTGTGGTAAGGTGCACAACTGTAAACCCGACAACTCTATTGCCAAGTTCTCGGTGTGAGGAAGTGAGAGAAGAAGCAGATCATGATTGTTTGGATGTGACAGAACTGTGCACCAAACCCAGGTTTGATATAGAGGATGTTCCTCTAGAAGAACCAGACTGTGAAAAATTTGTGGATGGGTCATGTCTGAGAAATGAGAAAGGCAAATGATGTACTGCCTATGCTGTTTGCACCATAGCGGAAGTTCTAGAAGCATCCTGTCTAAAAGGGGTAAATTCTGCTCAAATTGCTGAATTGATTGCTCTAGTTAGAGCTTGCAAAATTGCCAAAAGTCTGAGGGTGGCCATATTTACGGATAGCCAATATGGGTTTGGGGTTGTCCATGATTTTGGACAGCTATGGATGCAAAGGAGATTTCTGACTTCTTCAGGTTCTCCTATTCGTAACAACAAAACTGAAAAAAAATTATTGGATGCTTTGCAATTGCCCAAAAGAATTGCAGCGGTCAAATGTGCCGCACATAAATCAGGAGATGATTATGTGACGAAGGGCAACAGATACGCTGACCAAATAGCGCGTTTCTGTGGACGAAATTTAATGGCTTTAAACAGATCAATTGAAAGGGGAAATACCGAATGCCATCTTATGTTTACTAACCCATTTGAAACTTGGGAGGAAGTGAGGCAGATGCAGGAAGAGGCAAATGATGAGGAAAAATAAATCTGGAAAAATACTGGTTGTAGAAAGTGAGCAGAAGGCGAAGTGTGGGTCTATTTTGATGAAAGACCAGTCCTGCCAGATTCCTTACATTCCCATATGGTGGAATTGCAGATGTTGGAAGAGATGCAATGATCAGACTCTTCAAGCAGTCATGGTATAACCCGAGGTTCAGGGTCATTGCAGAGAGCCTTTGCCAGAGGTGCATAGTTTGTCAGAAGCATAATCCAGGCAGAAAGACAGTTTTTAGTTGGGGACGAATTGAAAGAGCAGGAGGACCATTTACACGTCTCCAACTTGATTTTATCGAGCTCCCCCCATGTAATGGGCTGAAATATGTGCTAGTTATTGTCTGCTTGTTCTCTCGTTGGGTGGAAGCCTATCCGACAAGAAGAAATGACAGCTTAACTGTCGCCAAACTACTTCTGAGAGAACTGATTCCTAGGTTTGGATTTCCAGTCACCTTAGAGACAGATAGAAGAACTCATTTTAATAATGAGATAATTCAGATGATTTGTGCAGCATTGCAAAATGAACAGAAGCTGCATTGTGCCTATCGACCTGAGCATCTGGAGTGGTTGAGCAGTTAAATGGCACAATAAAATCTAGGTTAGGAAAGGTGTGTGCATCCACAACACTGAAATGGCCTAACGCTTTACCCCTTGTACTGATGAGTCTTAGAAGCATTCCTGACAAAAAGACAGGTTTGAGTCCACATGAGATCCTAATGGGAAGAGCAATGAGTCAAGCATACATACCAGCGAACAAACTGATGAATATATCTGATGATCTAGTTCTTGATTATTGCAGAGGATTGGCTGATCTGGTGCGTTCTGTGTCTCGCCCTTTTGGAGAAGACACCACAGCAACACAGCCGAATCAAGCTCATGATCTGAGTCCTGGTGAATGGGTTCTTATCAAGAAACACGTAAGGAAATCGTGTTTAGAACCCAGGTGGAGCGGTCCTTACCAAGTTATTCTGGTGATGACAACCGCAGTGAAGTGTTGTGGTCTGCCAAATTGGATTCACGCTTGCCACACCAGATGAGCCCCAAGTCCACTTGAAAGATCAGAGCAGCAACTGGTAAACAAAAGTCAAACACCAGAGGTTGAAGTGTGTGAAGCTGAAGAATCTAGAATAACAGATTCTGAAGAACAAACTGATGATGAACAGCCGAGCACAAGTCAAGTAAAGTGGGCACCAGTTACTGGGTCTCGGGAGACTGCTGTTGAACCAGAGGAAGGTGAAACTGCTGTTGAACCAGGAGAAAGTGAGTTCACTATTGAACAAGGAGTCAGTGAAGTTACTGTTGAAACAGAAGAAACAGAAGTTGATGAAGGGCAAAGGGAAAGACAGATAGAAGAAAGGCCAAATAAAAGAACCTGTGAACAAGATACAGATGGTGAAAAAGTAGTTCAACCTAAGAAAGCAAGAAAAGGTGATAATTGGCCAGGTGGAGTGAAAAGACTGAAATACACTCTTGTGAGGAGAAAGTCAAGGAAAAGACCAGAGCAAAGTAATGAGGTCTCAAGTCAGACCGACCAAGAAGAGTCAGGAGAAAAATTAGTGCGAAAAACAAGAAGAGCAAGAATTCCAAGTAGAAAATATACAGCACCAGAATGGTCTTATGTAATCTTGGAAGAAATTGAAAGCTCAGATCCAAGTGAAAAAAGAGACAAATCAGACACTGAACATGTGGATGAAAGCAAATTGAGACCACCTTAAAAGAACTGTGACAAAAATTAAGGTGCAGCATTTGTCAGTTGGAAAAAGAAATAAAGATTCTGAAGACCTAAAGAAAAGAAAAGAAAATCAAAAAAAAGGGGTGAAGAAGAAAGCCTGAAGTGTAGGATTACACTATATTTTTTCCTAGAATTTTTTTAGAATTTTTTAGTAAAGCTTAGTATTTATTGATTTAGAATTTTATATTTATGGTAGAATACAAAATGGCTAAAGAAAAGGTGACTAAACATCCAAAATCTAATCTAAAACGTAGATGTATTAAAGCTTGCTTATGTAGTGTCTTGCTATTAACATTTATGTGGGTATTACTAACTGTCCTTGTACCTATCATAATGATAACTAGTAATGGAAATAATACTAATGATGTGACAAGTGAAAGAATGAATGATGTTACTAAAAGAATACCAAATTCTAACATAGAACAAATGGATGGAAGCATTTTCCATCATGATAAATCAATTAGTGATTTCTCATTAAATGTGTTTACTAAATTACTATATGAATATATTGACACAATGAACGTGAGCGATTGTTATGTGTGCATGCAATTACCTTTGTCTGTCTCAGAGGGGGTGACGTACCATCACCTTCCTTTAACATATGGTGTGTCTTGCAGTGTTTTAACTAGTTTGTTTTATGTAACGGGGAAGATCGAATATCACTATTCTAATATAGATTTAGTGTTTTCAGAAATACCTATTATTAAAGAACTTAATAAGTTTTGAGTAGTAAAAATGAACACTATATGGGAGAGTTCTTCCATATTACTAAGGCTTTAGATGTAGAATATGCTTACAAAAATAATTTAACATGTAATTTGCAGGTTGAAGAAAAGGTATTTATAGAATTAGTAGAAAGTAGAAGGGAAAGTTTCCACAGGAAAGCTGTTGAACAGACGTCACAAGTTCCACCATGGGCTTTCAGGGAAGGAAATTATGAGAAAGGCGAAACCTACGCTGCAATGTCTCTGGACTGGCATCAGAAGGGAAAAATATGTTTGCTTAGAATGAAGACTAATTATAACTAGGGCTCACGGTTTTATGGTATTTATTTTTTTAACATTTCCGTCTGTATTTATCCATATTTATTTTTTGATCATTTTATCTGTATTTATCCACATTTTATTTTGCCGCAAGCAAAAACAGAAGATGCAGCTAGTATTTTTCCACATTTATTTCAATAGGCAATGCGCACTTGGTTGTTATAGGTTTAGATAGATTTATGTAGATGGTAAATGGGTTACTGCTTTTAACAAAGATCCTTTTGTTACTTGCAGTTAATAAATTGCAGTCCTTCTAATGTAACCCTCACTATCTTATGCAACACATCATATACATTGATTTACACACATATGATTTATTGTCAAGCTTTCTGACACCTTGCATTATGATGAGTAGGGCTATAGCGCTATAAAAGAAATAAATCCAATAGCAGAATTTAAATTGTTATTTGTGTAAATACTGGGATAAGCCAACACATCTAACATTCCTACAGTGCGTTTATATCTCTTGGCTCCAGTGACTGAACTAAGTCAAATGCAGGCCTCTCTTAAGTACCTGTGAAGTGATAAGCTGTGCGCATTTGTTTTCCTTCGATTGCTTTTAGGAATGCGTCTTCCTCCTCACCGGCCCCACCCCCCATAGCTTCCAGCCAGGATACTTATGGCCTGATGGCCCCTTAATGTCGACCTTTGTTATGGGCTCAGCTGAAATTTGATAAGCCCTCTCCCCGTCCTGCACTGGGACAGGCTCGTCCTGGCACACAGCAGCAAAGGTAAACATATTTATTGGCATTTTTCCATTTCTATTTATAAATACAGACGAAAGAAAAATATTTTTCCGTCAGTATTTATATGCAAAAATCCGTTTAAACGGAAAACCGGGAGCCTTAATTATAACAGTTATTTCATCGGTACTAGTGAGTGTGAGCATACTTTCCAAATTACTGGAGGTTGGGGATTGAAGGGTGGAACTGATCCTGTGTTTCTGGGAATTTATTATGTGTGTGGTAAGAAAGCCTATTATAGGTTGCCTGCGCATTGGTATGGTAGTTGTTATTTTGCCATTGTCTTTCCAAAAGTCTATCATATGGATCGCAACAGACTAAAAGAAATAAATCATGGATTAACACGTAACAAGAGAGCAAGTTTCTCAGAAATAGTAGGTGATATTTTTGGTGCACTGATACCCTCAGTTGGAATTGTTCTAAATTCACAAAAAATTCGGAAGTTATCCACAGTGCTTGATCGTTTATCAACAGACACTGCTGGTGGTTTCTTAATGATTGACACAGAAATGGTTGTAATCAAATCAATAGTTTTGCAAAATCGACTAGCCCTTGATATCTTATTGGCAAAAGAGGGTGGAGTCTGTGGCATGTTGAAAATTCAACACTGCTGTACTCATATCCCGGACAAAAGTAAAGGAATTGAGGGATATATAAGAAACATTACGAAATTACATGAACACTTGACCCAACTGGAGGTTGACGGTGTTTGGGAGAGACTTGGTAAGAGTTTCTCCTCAGTAGGTAAATGGTTTTCTACCTTTGGAAGTAGTTTATTAGGAAAAATAATAATGCCACTTATTTCGGTAGCCATAACAGTTTTAGTGATAATAACAACATATAAATGTTATAAATGTAAGAATGGGAAAAAGGAAATGACAGAATGGGAGAGTAAACAAAGAGCGAGAAAGAGAAAAAGAGAGGAAATTGAGCTAGAAGAATACTATAAAATGATGAAAGATATAGATGAAAGTGCCATAAAAAGAGAGAAGATTACAGAGTTTTAGATAAAAATGAAGATGGCACTCGGTATGGTAGGTATTTTATGATGGCTCCAGAAAGCCATCAAAGGGGGGATTGATGGAGCAGGAATTCGAGAAAAGAAACCTGCTCGAATTAATACCCCCATAATACGTACTAACAGTAAGTAGTAATAGAAAATTAACGTGCACCTTACATGAACACGAGGGAAAACTGCTTTGCGCATGCATCCACTAACATGAGATAACGCATGAAAGAACTAAAAAAAACCTGTATTTACATTATGCTTTGAAAGAAACGAGAAATAATGCATGACTAGGCCGCATGTGCATTTCGTAGTTTGCATGTTGCAGTTTGCTTTGAATTAATAAATAATATTGTTCTGCTTAAGGCTTATGCTAGATAACCCTAAATGAGGAATAGTGTAGGGAGGGGGGTAAACAGTAAAAACTACATTATCATATAATTAATGAATGTTCATTTGCTATTCGCTATAGTGGGCTGGATGAACTCCATTTTGCTTATGTTGTCAGAAGAAGGGAGGGGTGAACGGAAGAGTGAATCTGTTCTGACAAAGGCACGCTGAAGCGCTGAGCACAGCAGAGGAGATGAAAGAGGGTGAAGGCCAATGTGATGATCGGCTGCCAAACGACGTGACAGCTCGTGGGATAGAAGGACTTTTCCTGTAGACATTGCTTGAAAATGTATAAAAATGTAACCTGTAACAGATCATGTGAATGTACAATGTATGAGGTGGTGGGAACGAGCATAAAACAAAGAATAAGCCTAAAAGTGAATGAAGTCATCATGGTGTGACATTCCACCCCCAAAGTCCACCAATCAACTGTCTAGTTACGCTGAATGTTTCAACTGATGTGGGACGGACATGTAGGTTTTAGGGTATAATTGGGGTGCCTTTAGGGGTGTGGTTTGAGTCGTAGGTGGAGAGGCTGAGAGAGGGGAGATGCGTCGCAGTTCGTCGGTTTGCAGAGAGGCCTAGCTGTTCCTGTCCTGTCCTGATCCTGTCCCTGAAATCTTTGTCCCCTGACTCGGGGGATCCCCACCACCACTTAGGCCTGAGGGGTGGTTTTCCCTACAAATCCGTTGGGTTTGTATTATTCTAACTCGTTCTTGCATAATTTGCTTGCAAATGTATTTTTGTCTCTGAAACTTTTGTCTCTTTATCTATCCACTCCTTCATCCAACATTGTCATTGTTTTATTGATGAGTTTGTCTCCTTTGAATTGCTGATGTTTTTCTCTACCTTTGTGAGTTCATTGTTTGCATTTGTGACCGTATGCATTTGAGCATTTTATTCTATGAGTTGAGATAAATCTATTAACTTCAACAAGAGTCTGTGTCTTATTTAGTTAATCGATTGTTTAATCAGATAGGGAGTATCATTACCATCAACTATTCAACTAATTGGTTCGTCGACCAAGTAGAGTTAGAGTTAATATATATATGTATCAGATAAGTATTTTGGAAAGGCCATAAAATAAATTCAAGAAGGAAGAGAATACGATTTTTATCAAATTGACCCCAGCGCATCATGGATTTGGGTGAGTCTGTATGGGCCATTGTTCTGCTAGATTATTGAGTATTGATCCCTGATTAGGCATTGGCCGTGCGCTGGATCATGGATAAGATAAAGAAAGCCCAAAAAATTAATGAAAGGGAGAATGAAGAGAATTGTATTTTCATAAAATACAGAAAGAAGACAGAAATAGCAGATGTAAGCTAGAGTTACTAAAAAGAGCATAATCTAAAGAACCTAAAATTTACCTGTGTTTTGTTTTTCTACAAATGTGCCAGCTGGACTACCTTGAGATGAACCAAAAAGAAAGAAGAGACAGACTTCAAATATACAGATACATCACAATAATATATTTTTTCTTTAACAACTCTGCTCTGAATAGCTTAATAAACCTTAATCCTTGCTATCAACTATATTAAGCCTGAAGAGTTTGTATCTGCCAAGTGACAGGTGGTGGAGAACACGGTCAACCTAAGCATCTAATACAAGATGGAAAATCTTATCCAACAAGTCCTCCAGGGACAACGTAAACTCAAATGGACCTTGGACCGGCACATGTCCATGGCATAATCAGATTGCATGGTGTTCTGGGATGCCTATAAAGCTCAAGCAGAACATTTAAGCAACATCTCAGAGAATCAATTACCATTGACCTCCAGGATAGCCCATGGTAGAGGTGCTACATCTATAGGACCTACCATATCCTTATATAAGCTCCTTCCGGGAGAAGATCCAGATTCTTTCTTATTGAACTTTGAGAGAGCAGAACATGCAAGTGCTTGGCCTATTGAGAGGTGTTCCTTCTATTTTGATCCTTTTTGACCGGTGAGACTAAAGCCACATATCAGACTGCCAACGCTAGGTAAGATAGACATTGCATTGATATTAAGAATCTCTTCCTTGACAGATTAGGTGTGGACAAAGAAACATACAGGATTCAGTTTAGGAAAGAAAGAGGAACACCTGGAGACACTCCAAAGACCTTATTCTCCAAATTAAAAAATGTGGCTGACAAATGGTTTAAACCACAAGAGGCCAGTAGGGAAGAGAGTATGAACAAATTGAATCTGGATCAGTATCTTGAAACACTTCCCATACATACCCAGAAATTGCTCCACCAACATTCTAAGTTAACGGTAGAACAGGCGATAGCAATGGCTACAACTTTTTCCAGGGCACAATCACAATTTCATCAGCCTGATAATGAGAAAGATCATAAATACACCCCACGGGTTTATTTAATATAAATGAAAAAAAGACCCATAGGAACTTGGTGGATGTACAAAAGCCACACCCCATAAAGGCTGAGATGCCAACCAATATCAGTGCTAAATATTTTGAATGCGGAGAGTGGAGTCAAATTGCTAGATTTTACAAAAATAAGAAAACAGAAGATGAACCAATGGAAGTAAACTATGTTCCCCAGTCCATTTGCTTTACTTAGGAAATGGGGCCCTGCTATTATGTGAGTCTCCGGATAAATCATACATGGGTGACCGCCATGTTAGACCACACAGGCTTTATTACAGCATTTATATCAGCCTGAAATAATGGCTCAAATTAAGAAATGTTGCCAAGAGTGTGAGACTTTCCAGTGGAAATAATCTTATTGTCCTCCACCTGTTTCCTTACAGCCTATGCCAACCATAGGGGCTCCATTTCAAGGAGTGGGAATGGACATAATTGGGCCTCTGCCTAGATCCTTGAGAGGGTATCAATATGTGCTGATAATGGTTGATTATGCCGCCTGTTACCGTGAATTCATACCCAAAAGAAACACCGCTACTAGAAACATAGCACAACATGTGGTTGAGATCTTTTTGCGTATAGGGTTTCCTAAGGAGATTCTAGCAGACCAGGGTACTCCGTTTTTGTCACAATTAACGAAAAAAATCTTCAAACAGTTAGATATCAAACACATTAAAAATTCAGTTTATCATCCCCAGACTGATGAGTTGGTCGAGAGGTACAATGGTTCCCTTAGACTGACTCTTAAAGAGATGCTTTCAGGTGATTGAAGAAAGTGGGATCAGTTATTACCTCTAACCTTGTTTGTCTTGAGAGGACAAGTACAAAGTAGTCTAGGATGCTCATCCTTTAAATTGCTTTTTAGGCGAAAACCATGTACCCTGTTAGAGATCACAAAGAAAGTTTGGGAAAAAGATAATGAAGAGGAGACATGTAGTTTATTAACTAACAATCTAGAATAGGAAAGTTAAGAGAACTTGCTCATGCCAACCTAGAGAAAAGCCAGAGACATCAGAAATACATCTATGATAAAGTGAAAAGTGGAGAGAAAACCAGGTTGGGGATTGGGTGTTAGTTCTTCTTCACTAATCTGAGAAAACAATGAAAGCTCAGTGTCAGGGTCCTTTCAAAATAACTCAAAGGGTTGGTAAAGTAACTGATAAACTGCGTTTATCCCTAAATAATGAACACATCAATCACACTAACCTATTAAAGAAATGGATAGGCCCGTTTCAAAAGCAGTTTGCGCTAATACCCGTGTAAACACCACCCCAAACACATTAAGAAACCTATCCATCAATGACGCTCTGTCTTGCGTACAGAAAAAATTATTCCTAAAAATGTTAAACCTGTTTTACTCAATATTCTCCGGATATTCCGGGTAGGACCCATCTGGCAGTTCATTCCATTCACACTAAAGATGGAGTAATAGTGAAACAAATATCCTATTGAATCCCTGCTGCCAGGAGACAGGCCATCCAGAACAAAATAGAGCAAATGTTGAAAATAGACGTTGCTGAACTATCCACAAGTGATTGGTATTCACCCATTGCACTAGTTCCCAAACCAGATTGAAGTATCCGCTTCTGTATCAATTTTAGAGCATTTAACAACATAAGAAAGTTTGATGAGTGCCCATTACCCCAAATTGATGAGTTGATTGAGAAACTAAGGGGAAGCCTGATTAATAACTACAATTGACCTTACGAAGGGCTACTGGCAAGTACCACTCAAGCCGGAAGACCAAGAGAAAATGGCCTTTTCCACCCCTACAGTCTGTATCAGCCCACTCTTCTCCCATTTGGGTTGCATGGGGCCCCCAAAACATTTCAGAGGTTAATGAATTTCCTTGTAAAGAGTCGTCAGGCTTGCTCCTCAGCCTAATTGGATGATATAGTCATATTTAGCAAAACATGTAAAGAACATCTGGTTCACCTGCAAGCAGTTTCAGGTGAATTATCCAAGGCAAATCTGCATATCAATGCTAAAAAGTCAAAAGTTGCTCACAGTAAGGTCAAGTATTTAGGATATGTATGGGGAAATGGGTTAATTGAACCTCAAATGGAAAAGGTTAAGGCTATCACAGGGACTCCCTTTCCCAAAAATAAGAGAGGGATAAGAGTTTTTCTAGGTCTCTTTGGTTACTATCCGAGATTCATTCCCAATCATTCCAAGATAGCTGATCCCTTGATCGATCTTTTTAAAAATATTCCAATAACCATGAGTTTAGACATCCACACTCTAAAACCCTGGATGCCTTCTTCCAATAAAAACAGGTGATTACTACCAATCCGGTACTGTTGTCCCCTAACTTTGAAAAGCCCTTTATCCTTCAAACAGATGCCTCAGAAGTCGGTTTGGGTGCTGTCCTCTCTCAAAACAATGACAAAGGAGATGAGTGCCCCATATTATTTATCAGCCAAAAACTGTTTCCCATGGAACAAGCTTACTATCATCGAGAAGGAATGTCTTGCTATTAAGTGGGCCAAAGAGAAACTCATGTACTACTTAGAAGGGCGCACTTTTATTCTCTATACTGATCATGCTCCTTTTACGTGGATAAACATGAACAAGGGCAACAACCCTTGAGTTTTGAGATGTTTTCAACCCTTACAACTTAATATAAGACATCAAAAATGAAAGGACTAATGTAATGCTGATTTCCTCTCCTGCTTTCCCCAATTGGGAAACCCTGGTAGGGGGATGTGTCAGGAGAAAGTGGGTTACTATGGGGAGAAATTACCTGATGTCCGCAGCTGGGACACTCCAAACATTGTGCCTACATAGGAAAGGGACAAAACACTTTTATTCTTTCAGGACAATATACAGGTCTTGGCCTGTGTAAGGCTCCTTCCCAACACAATACTCCACTAACTTGATTTACTTTTCAACCACTACTATGATTTTCCATCATTGTTTTCAATATTAATTCTCTTTAAATTCAGTGCTTGGTTAACACACACTGTTCTAATGAAAACCTCACAGCAATGCAGAGGTAGAAATACTATCAACTACAGATGATTTGTATACTCTATTGACCCCACTTTTGTAACTAATCCTTGGAGTCAAGGGTCATGTGTCTCCTTAGGTATACGCACTTGTCAAACACTCACTTATTTTGCAGTGTTTGATGACTGTCTGAGCACTGTCTCGATTAATGTATCTATCCTTACAAATAAATTGTAATAAGAACCTTTTTTCCTATTTTTTGTTTTGTTTTGCAATTAAACTAAAGTATTTTTTTTTGCAAAACTAAAATGAATATATGTGTCATAATGGATAGATGTTATATCCCCCGCAGACCAAGGAATTGCTTTACTATAAATGACTCTACAGTGAACGATTGTTTTTTTTTTACTTACCTTTGCCCTGGTTCCAGCTTATCTGAATAAGCCCACCCTTGTTTTCCATTAGCATATTTGTTTTTAGGCATCCTATCTGTTACATTTATATCCAAATATATCTTGAACTCAGTAGAAGATAATGTAGATCTGTAGAAATAAAAACCTTCTTAGGGGTTCACTGATACATCTGGTCCTTAAGACCAACAAAGAAGAGATTGGCACAGAAGCTGTAATATCAAAAAACATGTTTTATTAACCTCAGATGAGGGAGATTGCATCTTACGGTACCCGCAGGCCACTGTAGGAGGCATTCTAATGAGTGCAGAGAACAGGGTCCTTATATATGTATTTGTTACATAGTCAGCATAAAATCAAGGGGAGGTCCTAGCACATACAAGCATGCTTATTGACTAATATGGGTATACAAAATTTGCTTGCTCCACAAAGTGGGAGAGGAGACTAAACTGCTTACATGAGTAAGAATAGCCTGACAGTTCTATACTAGGAGCAGGTGCATTCTACCAGCTAGGCCTCTCTGAGCATGTGCAAGACTCTGGAAGAGGGAGAAAGCACATGGCGAGCACATGGCTAACTAAAATGGCTGCCAAGTACAAAATGGCTTTCAGCTCATGCTAACAGCGATTCCTGCAATCTTTAACAGATTATCCTTTTAGCATGAGCTAAAGACATTCCCATGATCTAGTAGAGACATAGAAAATATTTTGCACATTTTCTTCTCATAAATTCATCAATATCCTATGCTAGGTGGGCATTTACATTCTAAACATTTCATTAAGCAGGTATATACAAGGTATAAGCAGGAGTACAAAGTGAACAGAGCATTGGGTCATACAGGTAGCAAGAGAAAATAATGACTATTATCTCAAACAGAAATCTCAATATTTTCCAATCCTAAGCAGAAAGCAAATACCAAAACCATCTAGTCTAATTCTAAGTTTCAGGGCTCTGATGTATTTCAGTGACTATTTATGTCAATTTCAAAATAGCCAACAGCACATACCTAATAAAAACATTTTCAATAGACTTTCTCAGTATTTTTTATGAGGGCTAAAGTATCAATTAATATACTTAAGGAAAGAGTAAAGTTATATGCTCAGATGAACTTTTCTCGTGCAGAATAAACATTACTCTTAAAAAATATTAAAGCAATCAGACATATTATTACAAAAACAATCCTGGCTCCGGGGGACCAGGAGGACCACACAGGGCCATAGGAATTAGGACAAGGAGCCGCAAAGGGCTGCTCCTCCAAAAAAAATGGGACGACCAAAGGGGTACATTACTAACAAAAAAAAGAGTCCTTGGGAATTTCTAGAACCACCAGCCAGAGGGGAGTCTTCTCCCTGTGTCCGTTTGAGCCTCACAGGCAGGCTCTTGTTGTTCCCACGGTGGAGCTGCACAACTCGCAACTCAAGAATCACGGCGAAGGAAAAGTCTTTCTTTCAGGATAGGGCAATCACCCCCCAGGGCAAATACCCTCAATGATCCTGTCCAGTGTCTCAGGCAGTGCACCAGTTTTCTTCACTTTAATCTAACAGGCACCAAGGGCACAGCACCTGTACCCTAAACTCAAGTCCTTCCCTAACTCCTGTATTGCACCTCTGGCGCACTGCTCTTTTGTTAGGGCCACAAATTATACCCAGTGTGCTCGGGCATCTCTTGATCAACAAACAAAGGCGTAGACTTGCATTCACTTGGGACCAGGACTCAAAGGCCTGAAGCAACCCTTGTTTCAAAGGGGTCACCTCAAGCAAAAGCCTCCTTGCCGTCCTTGTCGTTCTGTGACTCTCTCAGCTGGGCATCAAAAACTGGATCCACACAAAGATTTCTCCATCCTGATTTGTAACCCCGTCTTTCGCCCAAGACAGTGGCAGGGGTACACACTTCACGTCCCAGTGCTTCCGCCTTCACTGAGGTCCTAGTTGCCAGCAACGCCTGTGCTGGTTCCTTTCGTTTTGACTGTAGGCTGGACTGGTGCTGACTCCCAGGCTGGATCTGATGTCCGGGCCCCTCTGGCAATGGTTGTAAGGCAGCAAATATCTATTGGTGGACAGAACAAGAGGTCTTTAGACAAGGCACAGAAATAATCTAACAACAGAGAGGATAGTCTCAAAATACTTCCTTAGTCTTGGGGCGCCCCATACATTAGCAAGGCACCCAAGAGCCACTTCATCTATCTGAGAGTAGAAAACCCTGGACCTATTGGCAAGTATAAAAGGAACGTTTTGGTGAACTGACAAGAGTAATACATCACCCAATCCCAAACAGCCAAGGAAGTCTGTGTTCATTTACTAAATTCTGAGGAAAAGAGAAAAACAATACAGACATACTCCAAATACTTACATTGGTGTATTCCTATATTACCAATCTGAAGAACCCTCAAGAAAAAGGAAATGTTCTACACTTTTACTCATAGATTTTACATTACTTGTACAGGACTGCAGACACTTGTAAAATAATTTCTCTTACATGTTATGCTTAGGACCATGCTCTCATGTTATAGGTGCAGCAGGAAAATCTAAAACTGCTAATTTAACAGGGATTCTTATTGCAAAAAGAACTAAACTTCAACATAGTGAGTACATTTTATCCAGCAGAACATGTTATGACAAACAAATTCCTATAAAACAATATTTTCCTTCAAAATGTTTGCTAAGGATCACATGAGCGTCTTTCCTGCATTGTACTTTTCACGATCTGGACTATGCAACATCATTTTCAAAAGGAAAAAAACCCTATCTCCAGCTCTAATAAGGGCTGTCAGCTTATTGACAGAGACTAGCTAATAAAAAACTAGCAATGCCCTTGCAAAACTGTATAGAACATGAGAATAACATAAACAATAATAGTGTTGCCACCTGAGATTTTTGAACAGAAACCGCCACTATACAGTTCTCCTTAAAGATCAAATAAGGGAACATCAATCTGTTCTACTCATTCTTTCATACAGGATGGGCAGTAACATAGCTTATGTGTTTCATCTTTTTATTAATTCTAACAATTTTAAAACAGTATTACTGAATAGCCAATGAAATGTCTCATGGCTATTTCACAGACAGCTTAGACAGACTAAAAAAAAGTAAGAAAAAGAAGAGAGAAAACATAATTTTGCCTACCCTTAATTTGTAGAGGAGCTAGCCTCCTTCCCCCATTTTGACAGTAGGAAAACCTGAAACAGGTTTTACTTCTGTCAACACTTTCAACCCCTATTTGTAGCAACTGGGCACAAACAAACTTGTAGGAGATATCTTAGAAAGTGGCTATTCTCTGATTCAAGCACATCGAGTACTGTAGAAAGCGTCAGCAACAAATGTATCAATTCCTTGAGCAATTGTACTAGATTAACATGAGGGTGCATGAATGCAAACTAAAATCCATTTCCTCCTTATCGTAGCCCCTACACAGTATTCTTTAAACTAAAACCATTATTTTGATATACATGGCAGATCAATGCTCAACTGAGGGCTGTTTTCCTTCGTTTCATATGACTGCGCAAAACGTGTGTTTGCCAAAAATAGGAAGCAAAGCTTCTCTTTCTCTCTTTGCGCTATCATCTCGTCTTTCAAAAAATCTTTCGAAGGTCGAAGTGTCCCAGCAAACATTACCCTTCACCCTGCTAAGTTGCTAAATGCAGAACTCCGACCTTTGACCCGTTCAGCAGCTGTTCATTTTGTTTGTGCAAGGCTTGCCATGCGGTTTTCGTAATGCAAAGCAACTCTGGAGAATCACAGCTAAAAGGCAGTCCTGTCCGATCCGTTTGCCAGTAATTTAAAGGTAGGATAATAACGTCTGCTGGTTTCTGTATACTTATTTTCATTTATGTACAGTGTGTGGTGTGCAATCTAATAATGCAGAGGTCAGCTGTTTGTTTTATACTTGCATATACTTTATTGAAGCCTGAGAGCACGTTAAAACTGCCTTGAGTGGTAGAACTGCTTGTAAAATTGTGAATTTAGCTCAATTTCGACTTTGGTGGTAGGGGCACTTAAAAATGAATATCCTACAATATTTTTGCATAATAGGAACCCCCAGAGTGTTCTCTAGATAGCCCAGGAATGGGAAATCAGAAATGTATAAGATATACCCTTATAAAAATGAGTTTTGTACGGCTGGGTAAAGTGACATTTCACATTTAAGTTCCCTTCTTATTGTGGTACAGCACTGCTTAAATTCAACTTTGATACTAGGAATTCACAGTAGGATGATTAGGCTTTATAAAGATGAAAAAACGAATTTAAAGCATTTATGTTTAACAATATATTTTTAATTTTTTTAATCAAAACCAACCATTTTGATGATTCCACATTGGAAAAGCAAGCTTCATTCGTAGCCTATCATATTTAAACGCATTCATTCATAACCCTAAGCACAGAAGCCTTTACTTGAAACAGGAAAAGTCTGCGCCACTTTTTAAAAGGACAGTTATCATTTAACATCAGAACCACAGATGTACTTATGTAAAAAAGGCATTAAGAAAGGAAATCCCTACTTTCAATTTTGTTCTCTGTTATCCAAAATAATGAAACTGGTTTTTTGAAACTTTTAAAATAATGCAGGCCCTTATACCAGTTTTACACTGACTTAAAATTTCGCTGACTCAGCATTCCTGTCTGTGGCCGTGATCAGGAATAGCCATATGCTATTTATGCAGCTGTTGTTTGTCAGCAGGCGTCGAATTTTCACGCCTTTCTCAGGAAAAAACCCCTTTATTATTTGAAATACCCTGACAGAGTTAAATCCCCATTTGCTGTGTCAAACAGTTTCTTTTCAGTTAGTCAGTTTAAACACAGCTGTTGGAAAGCTTTTTTCTCGGGTGCTGAAAGAAAAGCATGTCACAGTCTATTTAAAAACTGAGGCATTTCAATGCAGTCAAATCTATCTTTCTATAATGTGTATTTAGTTCAGCAACGACCAAATTCACTCATATGATGTGCATGCCTTTTAATGTCTAATACAATGTATTTAAGGAAAATGCTGTAACGTGTATTTTAGTCTATTGATTACAAAACACACAATTTCGTTTTTTATTCCTCTGTATGAGGCCTATTTTAATCCTATTGAATATGAATTCTAATTTTATCTTTAGCATTGTGGCAATTTGCACACATGTATAGTATCTTACTCTGTCAATTTAAATAGTAACATGCAGCTGTTTAGCATATGTCATATAATTCATTTCTGGATTTTTATTTAATATGTAAGTAACTAAATGACATTTTGCATAACAGAATGATGACAGCAAAAAACATAAACAAACTCATTGAGCTCATTCAGACATTTACAGAAGGGGGGTCATATACTCAGAGCACACAACACAGCGCGCTTAAAGCTAGCCATTCTTACACGAAGAGCGCAATCGCTATTTACTCACACAAGTATTACCAATGTCAAACCAAAAACCCACATAGACATTGAAACACATATTTAACCCACAAATCAATACTTAGGACAGCTTACAAAGTGTACGCAAGACCAACCTATTTGTAAATACTAATTGTAAGTCATATTTACAAGAAGAGCTCTCAAAAGTAGCCCAAAAAACTGTTCCATGGTCAAGAAGCCAAAATACACCAAATTCGCCAGTTTTGGCTGGTAGAACACTCAAAAAGCGCTCTGCATATCACCACTTATGAATGTTACTAAGTGCGCAGATCCGGATCCTTTTATGTACATATTTAGTTCCATGGGGTACTTAGTCACCAAGGAAGAAATATCTTTTTACTATACGTAAATCTATTTAGGTATCCCCTCTGAGGGAGTCAACTAAGTACTTACTAAATCCATATCGGTACCTCCAAAACAGCAACACTTTCTACGAAGTGTGCTAGAAGCAGGCATGTCAAGAATATTATAGCATATATAATATTATACTCCAAGTGACACTTAACACAATGTGTGCCGTTCAAGTTTTCAAAGTTAGAGAAAAATCTCCTCATTACCTGCCTATATGAATTGCAATGCATATATAACTTACAAAACAAATTCCAAAATTGGCCAATCATACAAACAAAGCCACAGTAAGTGTTACTAAAACTACCTTACCAATCAAAGGCATCAAACCAACAGCAAGTGCCGCAAAACGGCTCTTACCAATCAAATGGTGTCCAGGTTCCAACTGCCAAGTTCTGAGTGACCTAACGGTCGTTTTAAAATACTCACGCCAAAGAAGTTCTCAGTCGGGAGCGGCAAACACTTGGAGGATCAGATCAGGAAGACCAGAAATATACTGGGCTGGAAGACAAACAATCTCCGTGCGCAGGGTACCTCCTCAGTAGATTCCTGTCCTGTACTCCTCAGTAGATTCCTGTCTCCCTTCAAGACCACTCCCTTGGATAGCCGCTGCACCGATGAGGTCCACTTTCGGGCGCCATTTGTAGAAATAAAAACCTTCTTAGGGGTTCACTGATACATCTGGTCCTTAAGACCAACAAAGAAGAGATTGGCACAGAAGCTGTAATATCAAAAAACATGTTTTATTAACCTCAGATGAGGGAGATTGCATCTTACGGTACCCGCAGGCCACTGTAGGAGGCATTCTAATGAGTGCAGAGAACAGGGTCCTTATATATGTATTTGTTACATAGTCAGCATAAAATCAAGGGGAGGTCCTAGCACATACAAGCATGCTTATTGACTAATATGGGTATACAAAATTTGCTTGCTCCACAAAGTGGGAGGGGAGACTAAACTGCTTACATGAGTAAGAATAGCCTGACAGTTCTATACTAGGAGCAGGTGCATTCTACCAGCTAGGCCTCTCTGAGCATGTGCAAGACTCTGGAAGAGGGAGAAAGCACATGGCGAGCACATGGCTAACTAAAATGGCTGCCAAGTACAAAATGGCTTTCAGCTCATGCTAACAGTGATTCCTGCAATCTTTAACAGATCCTTGAGACCTCCACATGACAGGAGAACAGTAGAGGATCTGTACAGTCCTACTTGTGCAAAATGATTGCTCACTGTACGGATGGATGGGAAACACTTTGGTACTTCCCAACCCTAGTTATGTGCATAGTATGCCTAGAAAAAAGTATATGGCCATTCTTAATAAATATCACTGGGAAATGTAGTAGAACAGGAAGGGAGGGATTACTCGTATCCCTAATAGACTGAGTCTCATCAACTATTAAGAAATTGGCTTTCTCTGTATTGTAGTGGGGTCTACAGCCTCATTGGCAACATGGGAGTATGTTGAATTTGGAATTGTATTCTTTTCAGTGATTCATAAGGTTTTCTCAATACTTTTCATAAGAAAGAGGTCTGAGATTTATAAAGTTTTGTGTGTCTATTGTGGTTTCTTCAAGAGATATGAAATTTGTCCTATTATAGCGTGGTGGAAATGTCTCTGTGATAAAGTGACTTGCCCTACACTATGAGTGCACATTTATTGAAAAAGTTTTCATTGCATAAGTTGGATGATTCCAAATGTTGCATAGTGTGTTGTCAAAGAGGAATAGTTTAGTGTTTTCCTATGGTGAACAGAGTGTTTGCTTTGCATGGTCATTACTTACCTATGTTTTTTTTCACTTTCAGCATTCAGTGATACATTTGTTCTCAGGAAACACTTCATTCCATTTGTAGTTTCTTTTGTTTCTTCCAGTTTTTTTGTCAAGAGTTTCTTGATTTGGAATGTTTTAGGTTTTTGCTTTTAGATTTTATTGTTTCTGGATAAACTTTGAAACTTTTATCAGTGATGTATTTCAGGGCAATGAATAGTTAAAGAGTTGGTCAAAGAAAGGCATAAGCACCCAAACACTAAAGTTAGTAAAGTCATGTTGGCAAAAATTGAATAGAAGCTTTGGCAAGAATGCACCCATGTATACTGCTAAGGATGTGAGTACATAAGAATCATATCTGATGCTCATATGATTCAGACAAAGCCCACTGAGAGGGGAGAATCTTTGGATATAGCTAACATATTTAGAGTTTGGTGTATTAATTAGTTTTGTTCCATAATAGAATCATGGAGTAATACAAATATAGTTTTGTACTTTGCAACCACTGTGTTGGCTTTTCTTCACAGAGGGCAAGTGTGTTAATTGTCTTCAGGTGGTTTAGCTGTTCCTTAGAGGATTTGTTGTTGATCAAGGTTTTAAGACTTTCCTTTTTCTGCAACATGGCCAGTTCAGTGTTGAATTGTGATGTGAGCTCAATGCTTCCTTGGTCTTTATTGGCTGCTTTATCGAGATTTACAAAATGTGTCATGAGCACACCCTTTCTGCTGAGGTATGAAGGATGCCATTTTATATTATTCTCTAACTTACGTTTGTGGTGAGTTAATTTAAAAAGTAATAGTTTCATAATCTGGCTAGTCTAGTCTGAAAGATATGGTAATGGAGAAAGTGGTTTCCTTAGTCAAAACACGATGTAGTATAGAACCTTTAGAATGTGTTCAGAATGGTTGTGTGATAGAATAATGCATGCCTCAGCAAAACATGCTGAAACAACGCTGTCTCAACCATGACCGCATCTTTACCATGCATGCCTTTACAATGAATTTCATTGTTATGGCATGACTGGCAAAGGCATGCATGGTAAAGATCACACCACAACTCCCCTACCCTTAGCCCTAAAAACCAACCCCCAGCACTGCATTACCCCACCCCAGCTCTAAACACTACCTTGACCCCCACACTGAGCCCTTAAATACCAGCAATGCACCCGCCCCAGCCCAAAAAACTACCCTGACCCCAGTCCCCCACCCTGAGCCCTAAAACAGCCCCAATCCAAACATCTACCCCAACCCCTGCCCCCTCTCAGCCCTAATACAGCCCCCTGCCCTGAATACTGCCCTTCCCTCACCCTGAGTCCTAAAACTACCCTTCTGATCGAAAACTACCTCCCCAAGCCCTTCTTACCAAGCTGCGTCCCAGTCCTTCCTCTTTGATCCTTCCTGTTCCTCTCCACACCCATCTGGTCTCTGCAACTAGACCGCTGACTGCCTTAACCATGCATATGCGCGGTTAAGGCATATGCGTGGTTAAGAAAAGCAGTGTTCCGCCTGCATGGAAACAGCATGCTTGGCTTAGCATGCGTGGTTAATGCCATTTCCTGTTCAGAGTTTGCTCCTTGCATTTATAGAGAGCTGTGCCCAGAACTCTGGCCACTTCAGAATGTTACAATCTGATGAGAATTGTGTATGAGTTGAGATTCATAAATTGAATTCCCATTGGGTATGGGTGAAAATCTATTTTCTCCATACCCAGAATTAATAGCTGGGTATGGATGAGCACCACTGTCTTATGTTTCTCAGTAACTACCATTGTGTTTTGTTGTTGATTTGAATACAAGGCGGTATAGCTCTTTTTTCTGGCCTCTCATTAACAGGTTTTAATTAAATGCCCAAAGGCTTGGTTTTAGTGCATTCCTCATCCCAATGACACATATTGCATAGGTTCGACTTTATAGCTTTCACCAGTTTTCAGATGATTATATGCCATGAAGTGTGAGGTCCTGCACAGTTTATAGCGTGGTACCAATATCTGCTGTTTCTGTGGTGTGTCATCCAGTATGTTTTATGGATGATGTAGCCATGTTTGACCTTGATCAAAGTCCTTTTGTGATGTTTTAGCAAATTTCTTTCTTTCCCCAAATTGAGTCAAAGTATGTTGCTTTTTAAAATAATTTTTATTGAGCAGAAAATAGAGAGAAATTCATTATATCACAGTAAATACACCATAAGTCCTAATATAACTTTGATATTAGGAGAAAAAAATCGGTAACAAAATCATAAATGGATCAATCAATAACGGTGGTCACACCATCTCCAGCCTTCCAAAAAAAAAAAAAAAAAAAAAGGAGAATAAAGTGCAGTGTAACAGCAGTACATTTCGATCATAATAAGACATTAGTGAAAAGTAAGATGTCATCATCAATTGGCATGCCCATCCCTACCTTTCAGCAGAAAATGATATTATAGTTCATTGCATCATAAATATGTGCAATTCCACCCTTATTTACATGTCGTGCCCCCAATGTGCATTTCCTTGGGTGGCGTTTCAATATACTCAACGCTGTATAAGCGGAATATGATGGTGGAGCTTGTAAAACACACTCACATGCACATATCATACTGTTGTACTAGTGCCCGTGTGTAATTAAAGAGAAACACGATATGTGGGCATGACAGGAAGGAAAATTAAACAAAGGATTTGTGAACATCGTAGCACGATCAGGTGCAAGAAAATTACGACCAAACTCACGGAACATTTCCTTCAGGCAAATCATACCACCAATGACATAAGATGGACAGTCATAGAACTTGTTAGAACCAGAGAACATAGTCAGCAGCGTTTGCTGGAGAAAGAACAATGCTGAGTCTACAGACTGTCAACCCATAGGGAGGGTTTAAATGACAATATCCCGTGGAACACAGTTAAACAAAAGTAATTTTTCTGTCATATGGGAAAACCTCTCCACAAGTGTGGGTTTCTGTCATCATGGAAAGGGTATACAACACAATTACTATCTGTGTACAATTCTGTATTTCAGGTTAGCTCATATGTCCTAATATGGAGAACTTTATTGACTACCTGACACATTCTTATTCTCTCTATTTTTTAAAACTCTGAGACTACCACTTTTTCCATCTGTGTTATGAATATTATTTTTCAGATGCCAAATAAGAGACCAACATGTCCATCTCACCACCGAGTGTCTGACAACATTGCCCACGATTAACGTACCATATGTCCGCTTCTGAACGTTCTGTTTTTTTTTAAATTCATGATCCATGGTCCCCCGTATTATAATCTTGAGAGGGAGTATTCTCAATCGGTTTACCCTGTCAAAATTACTCTTCGTTAGAATATCTGAAAAGAGTCCGAGGCCAAGCCCCCTGACGCTTACACATGACTGCGTCATACGTCACAGTCCAGGAAGTGCTCTGTTCCTCCTAGATCAGTTAAAAGCCTTCGGGACCCGCATTGAGGTAACATTCGGTTCCGTGCGGCGTTTCCATAGGTAGGAAGTCGGGCAGTCTGGTTTGATGGCGTGAGTATTGGTCGCTAATGCGGGTGGGCACCGCTATTGTGGACAGGCATTATTAAGGTACGTGCCCTAATCGGCATTATATATGTTTGTTCCCGTTAGTGTTTGACTACAAATGACGCCCCACCATGGTTTCCATGGGGCAAGCCAGAATTTAGTCTCGAGTAAGCCGAACCTTCATTCAGGAAATGCACATTGGGGGCACGACATGTAAATAAGGGTGGAATTGCACTCTTTTTTCAAGAACCACGAGTTACTGGTGCGTTAATTTAAAGCGCACAACATGGTTGACCGGCATGGAATGCTTGCACGGTCTTTATGCATACCACATGATAGAATTGTCAATAGAGACATGTATGAGAGGTGTGATCTGGTGTTTTCTCATACCATAATGATTGTATATGATTCTTTATTTTTCTTCCAGATCCTAGTTACCTTGCACAAAAGGCTGAAAGGCTACCATACCGTAAGTACACGGCATGGTTCATTTTTGACTCAGAGATGGGTGCACCTTAGCGTGTGCATACCCCTCGGGTCAGAATATAGGTCCTGAAGAAAGCCTTGCATTGCCGTCAAAAGGCTGAAACATGTAGACTGAGTTTTTTTACTGTCACTTTCAATACCTCGATACCTTAGGCCAATTTAACCTTTAGAGGTATCACTTTTCGTTTTTAATCTTGCCTTATTGCTCCATATTAAAATTTAGGGAACAATAAAGACAATTTTAACTCACTGTTTCACTTTTTCAGTCACTTGCACCACTGACACTGAAAAACGTGCTCCGCTGTAATCAGGCGTCGAAGCACGCCTGAGTGGCATTCGGCTGCTCGGGTGGGACCCCAATGATGAAGCATGTCACCAACTAGGTTGGTGAGTGAGGGGTCTTTTTCCAGAAAAGGAATGATTCCTTTCCAAGAATAATTGGAATAATCCTTTCCTTTTCTCCCACCCTTTGTTTTGCGCGTCTCGTTCTAAGTATTATTTGTTCGGGGCAAACTCCCTCATTTGTTTATTGTAAGAAAGTATGAAGCCAGTCTCCACCACCTGGCTGCTGGCACCTAAAACATCTATTTTCCAATTCTGGGTACATTCTGTGTAGGGCTTTATGGGTGTAATACGCCATCCATTGTGAGAGGAAAGACATGCGCTTGAAATTTGCAGCCCCTAAGGTTTTACTACCAAGTTGCAAGATTGTCTGCCACTCGACCTTAGAAAAAAAGCATTGCATTGTCGCTGGAAATTTTTGCCAAAAAATTATTTATTAGATGGTTTTCCCCTTGACTCTTGACAATTACCCACCCCACTCAGTCTAGCTTAAAAAAGAGTGACCAGTAGTGGTGATGGACCGGAACGAGCAACAAGACAATACTTTTTCACTAGGCGGGTAAATTGTATGAATCCAAAAAAAAAGGCTTACTACGATCCCCACACATTGCTAGAATTTCCTGCCAGGTGAAACACCTCTCTCCCAGAAGAAAATTGCCCAGCTCTCTGAAGCCATTTACATTCTCAAAGCTTAATTGACTGGACTTGATATGTAGACCTAAAACTTTACATTCCTTTAACTGGAGATATTCATACCCGGCCTCTGACGCGTTGGTAGTATAAAGAGACAAGTCTAATATGCAGGTCTTGTAATGTCTTATACCTTGTTCTTTTTGGGAGTTTGGCCGTTTTTATGAAGTCCGGAAGCTGTGATCCCGCTTCCTCTACCATTCTATTAATAAAAAAATCATCTAACAATGCCCTTCAATCCGATATACGAACCAAGAAGTCAAGGAGGGAAGCTTCGTAGTATACAAGTATCTGGGGTAAAGCCAATTGGCCCTGATTTATTCCCAATTGTAGGACTGGATATTTAACTCTGGGTGCCTTTTTGGTCCTGACAAACAGACAAAAAAGAACATCCAACTCTTTGAAATAGCAGACTTAATTTTTATCGGAACATTCATGCATAAAAAAACTAATAAAGGCAAAATTGATATTTTGATGAGGGTGACCTGGCCAATAAGAGTAAAAGGGAGAAGAGACCATCTATCAAGTGGATCCCTAACTTTTTTTAAGGTAACCTCATAATTCAGCTCATAAAGTTTAGCATAGGAATTAGTTACATAAACTCCTACATATCGAAACAGATTGATCGAGACCACTGAGCAATGAAACCTACAAGGGAGATTATCACCTGAGGTGTTGAACATCAGGGTTTCTGTTTTATTATGATTAATTTTGTACCCTCCAATCAATTGAAACTGCTCAAACTCACCCAAAATTGTACTTAAATGTAATTCATCAGGCCTGAGATACAAAATGATATCGTCTGCAAATAATCTGAGCTTGTCCATGCCTTCCATTTGGGCTTTAATTCCCCGATTAGCCCTTATCCTGGCAGCCAATAGTTTGATGAAGAAGGCAAAAAGTATGGGTGATAAGGGACAGCCCTGACGAGTTTCCCGATTTATATCCATAGTTCTGAGCATGCTGGAGTTCAAAACAATTTGAGCTTGTGTGCCCTGGTATATATTATTTAACATATTGATGCTTATACTGGGAAAGCCAACCCTTTTAAGTGCAAAAAAAAGGGTATCCCAGTTAACAAGGTCGAATGCTTTTTCAGCATCGACCATCATTATGAATGCAGGTATCTGATTAGTATTAAAAAAATCAATAGCATTTATTAGAAAAGTGATAATAGCAGACATTTGCCATCCTGGCAAAAAGCCAGTCTGGTCTCTATGAATAATTTTCTGGGCAACAGGCGTGATTCTGTTGGCCCAGACTTTCATTAAGATTTTATAATTGGAATTTAAGAGACTGACAGGTGTATATGAGTTGACATCACAGGGATTCTTCCCTTTTTTAACAAAACTAACAATAATTTATTCCTTAAATATTTGGGGGACCTCTCCACCATTTTTCACTGCATTAAAGAGCTCCACTAGAAATTATATTAATTCTTCCTGAAAGACTTTGTAAAACTAAATTGGGAACCAATTATTCCCGCAGGCCTTTCCTGATGGCATTGCGGCAATTACTTGATGAATTTCAAGTGCTGTGATATTGGCCACTTATTCTTCAGCCTGACTACCTAACATTTCCGGTAAATTGATATCTGAGTAATACTGATGTATGACTTCTTGTGAAACCATATATTTAGTGGCATAAAGTTTTTTATAGTGGGCAAGGAATATTTTTGCAACCTCCTCCTTATCAGATGTCAAAACCCCCGACCTAGGTTGCTGTAATTCAGTAACCAAAGCAGCTTCCTGTTTCACCCTGGATGACCAAGCCAAGAATGTTCCCACCATCTGGCTTTCGTCATAGACTCGTTGTTGATACAACCGAGAATTTTTAATCTTTTCCAGGACAAAAAATTCCCTCAGTTCTTGTTTAGCGGTAGACTGCTGCCGCTCCAAACGATTCGCTCAGATGATGAGTTTTCCATTGACTGAACTGGGGTATCAACTGCAAGTTGTAGTTCCAAACTATGTGCCCTCCGCCTCTTAGATTGAATGGCTGTCAAAGCCATTATCTGCCCGTGGGTATCCGCATTAAAGGCACCCCAAACAGAAAAGAATCCTGCAGTCCTTATTAATCTGAAAAAATTCTTTAGTCCACTTTTTCATATTTATCAGCCATTCCTGGTTGGAAAGAAGGAGATGATCCATCTTCCACCTAGATCTTTCCCCTCACCTAACGTCTAGTTCTATCTTAACAGTGATGGCAGAGTGGTCGCAGAAAGAGTTTGCCCATATTTAGGAGTCAAGACACTTAAGAGAACGAGAAATAAGAAAATAGTCAATACACGAGGCTGACTGGAATTGCCAGGAGTAATAGGTATACTGTGACATTTCCAAGTGGGCTCTACGCCCAGGATCAATCAATTGATAATCTTGAATCATAATATCCAATACCTTTTTTGTTATAGGGTTCAATTGTTTTTTTGTTTTATTCGAGGTATCCGTAGCTAGATCCTGGATATAATTAAAATCCCGCCCTAGTATTGTTGGACCTACCACTCCTCTCATCAGGTCATTCATTTTTATAATAAATTTAGGATCGTCTACTGTTGGGGCATAATAATTAAAGAGATTACAAACATAACCATTTAGCCCAGCTGTGATCCATATCCACCTACCAAAAGGGTCCCTCTTGACCTGTATAATGCCCCAGTTTAACCCTCGCCCAAGATAAATTGCAAAACCCTCATGGCCAGCCCAGCAGAAGCAAAATATGCCTTTACATAGTTCTTGGGAATGTATAATTTCAGAAAATTGGACTTTAGGTGATTCTCTTGAAGAAATAATATTTGAGGTGCAAAAGAAGTAAGCCACCTAAGTAAAGCCCCATACTTTTTGGTATTCAATATCCCATTTACATTGGCCGAAATTATACGTACTTCCAGCCCCATTTCAAAAAGACCAACATTTTTTTTTCTCGTTTCTGTTTTTTCTTTTAAACAATACTGTCCTATCTATGATTCTGCTCTTTTCTAATAACCCTGACCCCCAGCACCAACCCCACACTGCTCACCCCCCACCCCTGGATGGAAGGGAATAGCCTAAGGTACCCCTCTCAATACCCCCTACCACGGCACCAGGATGGACGCTCCTGCCGGGTGCCATGTTGAAGCACCCTGAGTGAGGAACCCACACCACCTCCCACGCAACTGCATAATAGTGAATCTCTCCGGCTATAATTCAGCCTTTTTTTTCTCTTTCCCTCTCTTCTCTCTCTCTGACCCTCCCTTCTTCTCTCTCTCTTTCTTAAACTCCCGGGGTAACGATAGATTGCAACATTTCTTGAGCTTCTTCAAGATTTGTAAACATGTGAAATTTGCCCTTTACTAATACCCTAAGTTAAGACTTTTGGGCTATTGCTGCCTGCACACCCTGGGCCTGAAATAAATAAAGGAGTTTCACAAATTCCTTTCGATGCCGTGCAGCTGCAGCGGACATATCAGAAAAGACTCGACAACATGGTACTTCGTTAGTAGAAAATTGGAGTCAAAATATGTTAAGTGCATGTTAAGGTTCTCTTTTATAGTGGTTTGAGGTCTGTGAATTGAATGTTGATGATTGGGTTTGTTTCTGGTCAGTGGCAGATTATCTGAAATTTCTGTTAGCATTAGTTGCATGGATTGAGCCGCAAGTCCTCCCTGCATACGCAATCCACACATAAAGCACACAAGGGAGACTACCTAGCACCAGCAATGTAATTCTAATTTGATTTGATGGAGTTTGCCCTGACATTTATGGGGATATACTTTTATGCAAATTAGGACCTGCGCAGTAGCCCGCCTGCTGTCAGTAGTGGGAGGAGGCTCCCTTATACTGGGATTCTCAGTAGCTGAAGTTCCATCCAAAACACAGAGGGGCCGATTCCGATCTCGGCCGGTAGGGCTCCGAATAGGATTCGGCTTTACCGGATCCGATTCGGAGCCCTGTTTCCCGACCGAACCGTACGCGGGTCCGGCCGAGCGAGTATGATGCGAATTCGCCGACCGACTCGTCCGGGCGACCCGACCGCTCCGACCGACTCGTACCCGGATCGTACCGCTCCGACCGACTCGGTCGGACACGATTCGCACCGCGCAATGGAGACGTTTTCCGGCCGGGTAAGTACGATGCGCACCTCGACCGCTCCGACCGACTCGCACCGTCTGACTCGAACTCGCTGTCGGAGCCGTACTTTGGGGGTCCGTGTCGGACCCCCCTGTACGCGTACCCGTGCGAGGCGCACACAGGGGGGACCCATGGGTCCCCCTACCTGTGCGTGTACGCCGCGAAGCGCTCGCGGCGTACTCGCTGTAGGGGCGCCCTTGTCCGCCTCGCACCCATTGAGGCAATGGGAGCCCGCGTACGCGTTGTACGACCGGCTCCCATTGAGTTCAATGGGAGTCCGACCGACTCGTGTCCGATAACATACGGACGCATCGGACTCGTTCGGTCGGACTGCACGGGTCCGATTCGGTCGGAAATCTCTCCGGGTCCGGCTCGGTCGGAGAGATTTCCGGCCCGAATCGGAATCGACCCCAGAACCTTGAGTAATGGGCATTCATCCAATTGACTACCGCTGGGCAAGTGCTAACCACATTTGCAGTGAGGTTACACATTGTTTGGATTTGCCCTTACAAACACTGTATATAGAGCAGTATTAATATGTCTTCCAAATATAGTGCTGCTGAGATTTTTAGATAAGGGCAAAGGTGATAATTCATGAATTTAAATGTTATCTATACTTGAGTTTTATAACACTCATCCGCTATGGACACTCCTGCCCGACTGATGTTCCTTTTAATTAATATATCAATCAATCAATCATGTCACTTATAAAGCGCACTACATACCCGCGAGGGTCTCAAGGCGCTGGGGGAAGAGGGGGGTGGTGCTGCTACTGATCGAAGAGCCAGGTCTTGAGGAGTCTTCTGAAGGCCAGTAGGTCTTGGGTCTGTCGGAGGTTGGTGGGGAGGGTGTTCCAGGTCTTGGCGGCGAGGTGGGAGAAGGATCTGCCGCCGCCGGTCGTTTTCCGGATGCGGGGGACTGTGGCGAGGGCGAGGCTGGTCGAGCGGAGCTGGCGGGTGGGGGTGTAGAAGCTGAGTCGTCTGTTGAGGTAGGCTGGTCCGGAGTTGTGGAGTGCTTTGTGTGCGTGGGTGAGGAGCTTGAAGGTTATCCTCTTGTTGACAGGGAGCCAGTGCAGGTCTCTCAGGTGGGGTGTGATGTGGCTGCGTCGGGGGATGTCGAGGATAAGACGTGCAGAGGCGTTCTGGATGCGTTGCAGCCGTCTCAGGAGCTTAGCCGTCGTTCCTGCGCAGAGGGCGTTTCCGTAGTCCAGCCTGCTGGTGACGAGGGCCTGGGTGACTGTTTTTCTTGTTTCGGTGGGGATCCACTTGAAGATCCTGCTGAATATCCTACTGAATATAGTACAGAACATACTGTTCAAGCCGGTTCAGACTGGGGACATATTGATGTTGCATTTCTATTTATATATTTTAAAAAACCACTATCAAGTACACAAATAAAAAAATTGATTCGTGTTTTTCAGCTCCCTGAATGTTTATTTTACACAGTGATTGAAATGATTATTGTTGCCTTACACAGCAGTTGCACTAAAGAAATTATCATTTTTTAGACTGCCTTTAGCAAGTCATATGTCCCAGAGTCATAACACAGAAAAACTGCATATTTTATCATTTATGAAATTTGGTGTAAAAATGTACAGGTCGCCTAGTTGTGAAAGCCTTGTTTCCAAAACCTCTCGCTTTTCCTCGTTATTTTATTTGCCTTCTTCCCCTGATACACGAATGTACACCAATTAAAGGCAGCAATGGTAATAGCTGCTGCTACCGCTGACAAGCACTTCTCTACTCCTGACATGCCCCTGCTACTTTTCATCTCAGTATCTTGAAGGCAAGACCGCGAACAGAATGTAAGAGGTTTTAAAGCCATGCTTAATTTCTGTAGTTTCTACTCTGCCATTACCTCAGCAGAAAATTGGAAGCTGTTGAGGGACAAATGTCCAAAGAAGGGTGAAAGAAGAAGTCCCTCATATGTAGGACCAGCGTAATAGTGATGCAATGGAGGACCAAATTATGTGGCAGAGTTAACTAAATTACGTAGCAAGAAAAGACACATTATGCGGGGTAATGTGGCACATTTTGTGGCAGCATTACTTTACTCTTCTGCCATTTCAAGACACACATATTCTGCCTGGCCAAATGTTTGACTTCATTAGTAGAAGCACAGCACTAGAATTCAGCAACAATCAGCAACTTAAAGTTGACCAGTTAATCTTTGCTATTGTTTTACAACTTTATGTCATCATGTGCAGCACTTTTTTTTAGTAACTTCTGATCCATTTGATCTAGAAATCAATTTGTTGTTTTCAAATTCTACAAATTATGCAGCAGCTGGAGGATTATGTGGCAAATCCATAATTATGCGGAAAACGCCAAAGCCGGAGAATTGAATATTTCCAGTGTCAAAGCCTATGTGTTGTCAAAGGGAATTAAAGCTATTGAGATGCCACTTCTGCTAACCTTATCCGTTTTGCAGATCGACTGAATCATGAAGATCTGATGAATTACCATTAACCATCCGCAACACTTAATAGAATTGATAGGCAGATGACACAAAGGAGCAGATTTACGTTCCCTGGCGCATCCCTGCAAATCAGCAGGGATGCGCCAGGGAAGATGCGTGACGTAAGTTTACCCTTGCGCCACCACAGATGCGCCGCATTTATAATGCGGCGCATCATGGCGCAAGGATAAACAGATGCGTGACGCATCTGTCGGCGGAAGGGTGGCGCAGTACTGGAGTCGTGTCGCAAGTGCGACGTAACTCCAGTACTGCTCAGGGGTGCCCTATACCTAACATGCTGCGTCACTCCTTACGCCTGCTTGAAGCAGGCGTAAGGATTTGACGCACCAGGGACGTAAAAGTGACTCCGTGAAATCTTGTAGATTTCACTGCGTCACTTTTACGGGGCTTCCTTGCGCAAGAACGCCCCCCCCTGCGCCGGCACGCCCACATGAAACCTGACGCAGGTTTCATGTGGCGCAGGGCTTTACAACGTGATGCATCTCCCTAGATGCGTCACGTTGTAAATCCCCCGCAGCATGGCGCATGATTTGCGCCGCCGCAGCGTCACAAAAGTGACGCAACGGCGGCGCAAAAGTGGCGTAAGGGGCTTGTAAATCTGCCCCATCGTGTACATAGTAAAACTATGTGGAATATTTCTGAGCACAGTAGGAGAATTCGGCTTCATCTAAAGAAGGAAGGTTACAGTTCTAGCATTTTGGACCCATTCACAGCACTCTTGTGAAGTGATATCAGCAGCATGTTGAAGAGCTCGAAATTAAAAACCAAATGCGAGCATGTGTGCAGCTTTTGCAGTTTTGTTAATCGGACTACATTCATGCTCCGGTGAAGTTGCAATTATGTGTTCTCCGCCTTCTTTAGCCCTATTGCTCAAAGGCTGCCGAATGCCAATACGTTCACAGAAGCACATAAAACAGCAGGGGCCGTGTGCCACCTGCAGCGATGTCATTAGATTACTTCAAATTTAACCGTGTGCTTTTTTGAAATGTATAATTATCTTCCCGAAGAGGCTATTTTGCAATCCTATTGTTAATCATGTTAAGGTTAGCTTAGCAATTTTCATATTATATTAAACACGTCGCATTAAGGTTTGTTTTGTTGAGAGCGTCTAGTTACACGTTTTATTGTGATAGAAATACTGCCGGATGTAAAGTGTCAACAGCACAGCAGTGGGGCTGAGCGCGGCATTATGAAAATTCTATGTGGCCCGGGAAACTAATAATTTTGCAATGAGATTCATACGGCCACAAAAAACGAAATGCTCTACGGGAGGCGAGAAAACAAAATGCCTACTTATGCATGCAATAATTGGACTCGATGCTGTTTTAAATACCTCTTTCAGTAAAGCATGGTGGTTCTCGTTTCCTCGTAGTTTGATCCTGCTTGCAATAATTCAGTTTAATTGAAATACTTAATATTTTTCGGCCCAAAAAAGCCTTCTTTCTGCGGATCACCAATGTTAACCAATACATAGTGGTAGCCATCTGGGCCTTTCTTTGCACTGACTGTGCCAAATGAATTATCTTCATGGCCGATCATGTTCCCATTTTAGTTCAAAGATCCCTTTTGCACTGTAGAAATTACTGTTGGAAATGAAGATGAAGCAATAATTGTGTGTGAATTCAAAGTGACAGTACAGCCTCATGGCCCCCACATTCTCCAAGGCAACAAGTAAACAGATGCATCGCCTCTTAAGATTTGGCAATGAAATGCACTTTTAGCAGCAATATTCATGCTGTGCTGGCAGTGGTTTGACCCAAGTAACTGAATTATCAGGGATACGTGTGAATATTTGTGACACTCGATAAGGGTGCAGTTTCAAGTCTAATATTGTCATGCAGGCCCACGAGGAAATAAAGAGTGCAGAAACACCCTAACACAAATACCATTTCAGTTTCTCGTTAAGTCAAGCTGAAGGCCACGTAAAAACATGTTTTGTTTTTGTTTTTCCATGTGTCATTACTAAATTATTAAAATGTAGAATGTGCACACCAGATCAGACCACGTGGGAAGTGCCAGTGCGGAAGGCAGACCTAGGGCACAGGGGCTAGTGTAGGACCAGATTCATCGCCCCAGGGGGCATATTAGCAAGAACCTCGTTAAAATTATCGCCGTTTTAGCGGCAGGAAACTGCCGCTAAAACGGCGATAATGGGCTTGCTAATATGCGTTATGGAATTCCAATAGAAGCCCAGGTTAGATGTCCTGCACATCTAACCTGGGCTTCTATTGGAATTCTATAAAGCATATTAGCAAGCCCATTATCGCCGTTTTAGCGGCAGTTTCCTGCCGCTAAAACGGCGATAATTTTAACGAGGTTCTTGCTAATATGCCCCCAGATTTTCCTACTCAGGGGCATATCTACAAGGGCTGGCGATAAAATTATCGCCGCTTTAGCGTCCGTTTTCGGACGAAAAGCGGCGATAATTTTATCGCCTAATCAGCAAGGTCACGCTATCGCGTGAATCCTTGCATTATCACCCTTTCCCCCAACGCCCATCTTTGCATCTCTAATGAGATGAAAAGTGGGCGTACCCGGATGGACTACGTTGCAAATATCGCTGATGTTCACATCGCGATATTTACAAGGCAGCCCACATGATTTTAGCAGAGGTTAGATTTTGGCGAAAACGGCCGTTTCGCCAAAATCTAACGTCTGCTAAAATCCTGACTTAGCCATCCCTAACATAGGGGTGGATTCTGCTGATACGACCACAGGGTCGTATCAGCAAGGTTATCGCCGTTTTGCAGGGAACATCGCTGGAAAACCAGCGATGTTTCCTGCAAAACGGCGATAACCTCGCTATCTCTGGAATTTTTATCGCCCTGGAGAAGCGCGTTGTTAATAACGCGCTACCAGGGCGATAAATTCCAGAGATAGCCTGCGATAGGGAATCTGTCGCTAAGCACGGCCAGCGATAATTATCGCTGGCCGTTGATAATATGCCCCTAAGACCCTATAAATTGTTTGCCCGGTTGTACCTCTATGCAGACAATGGAACGTTGACCTGAAGGAGCTCCATGATGTGAATAGGTCATACAGCAATCAAGACACATGTTTAATGACATTTTTATAGATTAATGGGTATGTCTCCTCTATGCTCAATAATGTAGAAATAAGAACATGTTTTCGGGCATCTCTTCGACTGAACCGCAGACCCAGCCCCCCACCCCACACCCAGCACCTTGAGTCCCTCATTGGTGAGTAGTCACGCTTTAATAAGACTGACTGATTGATTGATTGAGCAGGAGAAACAATGTAGGTGTACTTATGAAACGTTCACATCTAAGCTCTTAATACAATATTTTGAGAAAATATTGATTTGGCTGCCATGGGCAATTACTCGCCGATTCGGCCTTACAAGATTTGCATGGACACAACACTTCATAGGTCCTTTTCCTCCAAATAGTTCACCAGGACAATCCTATCAAAATATGAACTGGGAAATATATGGCTGCAAAATGATGAAAAAGAATGCAGGAATTAGTGTGCAAATGCCAATTGCAGTGGTTATTCCTTAATGCTCAGTTGGAAATTGAAACCACTGCTATACTGTTCCAGCCAGGATCACCTGTGCAACGGAGTATTGTCAATTATTTGTGCAATAATACTTATACCATTTTGCTACAAGAGTCCAACTAAAACCCTTATGTTTTAAAGGAAATTTGCACTGCAGAATATAATACAAATCTAATATTGACTAGGCCTGGGTGAAATTTCTGTTACACTGGCGTAATCTTACATAATTTTGGCAATTTTGCAATGCGCTTGTTACTGTAATTCCCGAAATTATGCTATTATGCCACGTCCTGTAATTGCGTGCTGTTCACAGGGAAATTTAAAAATGAGTGTATGGGTTCAACGTGAATGGACGGAACCGACCAGCTGCTGTTTGATAGGCTTATGTTTATTGTGTGCCTTTTTTCAGCACTACATGCATTCTTATGTCCTAAATGTGCACATAACACCAAATTCTGATTTGCATTTAGAATAATTACACATAATTTTGCATAATGTTTCCAAATTTTTGTGTAATTACACACATTTCGCACTCCTCTAATACTGACTTGTGTCAGGTAAAATTATTTACTAGCTGTGACATACAGTCATTTCCAGTTCGCAGTCTACTAAGTTCCATCAGAATCGAGTCACACTAGAAATCAGTGGCGGCCGCTCCATTAGGGCGTTGGAGCGCCGCCCCACTGCTTTCTCGCAGTGCGAGAAGCAGAAAATAAAATGGTATTTAAAAATACCATTTTATTTTCTGCTTCTACGCTGTGAGAAAGCAGACAGCAGGGGTATGCCTGGTTGGGGGCGGGCGGGAGCAAATGCCTGGTTGAGGGCTGGCGGGTGGGCGGGTCTTGGAGGAGTGGCTTGCACCACTCTAAGTGCCGTGGCTGCTTGGTCAGCCCTGGGGCCGACCAAAGCAGTCATGCGCACTGGCCATTTTCTCTATGTAGGCTGCAGCCTACATAGAGAAAATGGCGTCCCTACTGGTGCCTGGCTGGGCGCCGTCCGGGACTCCGCGCCAGCGTTATGATTGGCTTTTACAGGAGGGGAGGGAGCTGCAGCATGCCTGTTCCGGTTTAGAAAGCGGGACCCCGGCCCAGGAGCAGAGGCGGCGCGGATGGACCCGGTCAGGTAAGGTTTCTTTTTAACCCCCCCGCGATTATTGCGAGCCACGACTGTGTGAACCTAGTGTACTCGTCATTGTGTGTACGTAATATGCGAATAACAAGCAAGAACAGCAGAGCCGAAAACAATCAGTGAAAGTGGGACGAAGAGAACGGTCCGGTGTCTGCGGGTAGAAACTCCCGGGCGATCCATGGAGCAGTCGGGGTCAAACAGTCCTTGAGGTTTCCAAAAAGATTCCGAGTCTGTGTGCGGAAAAATCCGGTTTCTGTTGCCCACTTTTCAGAAAGTTAGTTGGAAGAAAAGTGGCTCCGAGGCGCTGCACTCGTTGTGGATACGCAAGCAGCACCCGGGCAGGCTGTGGACAGTCACTGTCCACTCCGAAAGTGCTTGTCCCACTTGAGGTGGCTGGTAAACCGTGGCCTGGATCACCGGAGTGAGCGGACTGGAAGAGATGGATGCATCGAGCGTTCAACGGGACATGCAGAGGGCGCTCTCCAGGGCAAAGGTGAAGGGCGCACAAAACAGACTACGCTCACCGAAGCTGTGTTCCAGCACTGTAGGCTCCGGTCCGAAACTAGTAACATTTGATAATAGCGCTTCAAAACATCAGACGTGTGTTACTTACAAAGCGCTATATACAAATAAGTTATTTTGTGCCAACCTAACTAGCGTAGATTGTTGAACACCACTGATTTTTGAGCGGGTTTTACTGTCTCACAGCACAAACAAGCGGACCTCGAGAACCCCAGGCCGCTTTAAAAGATTCTTCCGGCCTTGCTGGGTTTACAGACCAGCTTTCTAGTAGTCTGTGTTAACAAAAGAAGTTGCCCCCAAGCTGCGCCCCATTGTTGGCCATGTCCGGTTCACCTTCGTTTTTAATCTATCGCTGAACATCGGGACAGGGGGGTCTGACTGTTACCAAGGGGGTGGGGAAAGGGGAGGCTGCTAGTGGGGGGGCCTGACTCCGCAGTCCGCAGACTTTCAAGGGGGTTATATTAATTTATGGAACCCCTATACTCACCATCTTGGAAAGACAAAGTTTACTCATCCAAAAGGAGATCTCAGACAACTCGTTAACAAAGCACATATCAGTTGTGAAAACAGCCTGCGCCTGTAGTGTGTATCACCATGTAGGACATAACGAGGAGCCTAGCATGGTGGCTGAAAAGTAGGCTTAATATAGTCCTACTGCCCTGAGATAAATGAATATTATTAATTATATTATTGGTGAGTTATCTCACACCTCCTTAGTGTAACAAATAAACCTCCAGTTCCCACACTATTGATGATTTCATATATTCAAATCCACTGGAATTATCAATTATGTGATTCTTTGATCGCGACGTTTTCCGCACAATTATGGATTTACCGCATTTGCCACAGAATCCATTTTCTGCTGCATGATATGCAAGATTTTAACAAAAATATCTTTCCAGCCCAGATGGACCAAAAGTTACTATAATCACAGCAACACGTTTTGCCATACAGGTGAATGCCCTTTGGAAATATTGACTAATTGTTGTATGTGGAAGTTCAACTGGTACTAGTGAGGTAAAATTGTGTTAACTTGTGCAAAAATTGTACAACGATTCAATAATACTATCACAAAATGTACTGCATTATGCCACATACTTTGCCTTTTCTTGCCGCATAACACTGCCACATAATTTAGTTCTCCAAGCCATATAAATCCAGTGACCATGCATACATTGCAAACATGCTCTAATACTTGGATTAAGGTTTAAGAATTTTACCATTTATTTTGAAATTATGGCTTTGTACAGAAAAACTGATTTCAAACCATGCTGAGAGCAAGCTTGATTTTAAGATTGCACAATTTTGCGAGATGAAGGCGCGGATGCTTTGGGCGATGAAGTGGTTACGCATGCTTAGGTTGGCCCAGTGGAGAAGGCAGGATAAGAAAATGTACCTATAAGGTGACAGCCCTTCCTGTATGATGTGCACTGCCCTCGTTGCCACCAGACGTTTTAAAAAACCCAGACACGCCTACATAGTCCCACTTGTCTTGTAGGGACCCCCTCAAGCGTGGCGGCCGCTCATTTAAATGTTGGTGATAATGAGTGAGAATGAGTGTTTCGATGACTGGAAGGAGCTGCGTTATGGTGAGTGTGTGACTGAAGGAGAGAACTGAGTGAATGGTAGTGTGCTGGTGAGTGAGCGCCCTATAGTGACAGAGGTGACCACGGGGAAGAGCGTTGGTACTCGTTGGTGTGGTGTGTATTGATGAGCGATGAAGGCTGCGTGACTGGAAGCCTGTGGGCGAGTGGTGGTGCTTTTGTGTGCGCCTATACTCTATGCATGTCTGTATTGGGACCTTTAGGGTTCAAACTTGGCCGGGAAGCCAAGGACTGCTGCACAAAGAACAATGAATACGTCATCTTTAGTAGTAGCTAGTACGCATGTGCACGATTAAAGTGAGTAAATCCGAGTGTGGCAGTATGAAGGTGTGAGTTTGGAGGAGGAGGGAGCTTAGTGGTGGTGTTGAGTACTGTGTGTGCTTGTACTGTATGCATGTATGCATTGGAACCTATAGGCAAGGCCACTGGAATTATGCGATTGTGCGGCCGCAGCGATTTTTGCATAATTATAGATTGGCCACATTTAGGGTGACCAACTGGCATGGATGCAAATTCAGGACGGTCAGTGCAGGGGAAGGCCCTCTGAAAAGGCTGAAAAGCTACATTTTTGTTGCTTATTGTTATGTTTAGGTGTTAAACTGGTACTAATGAGGTGCACCCAATGTCCAGACATGAGTAAGGTGTCTGAGTAACACCGTGAACGGGGCAGTGTGAAGGCGAGAGTGTGGCGGTGGACGGAGCTCGATAATGGCTGACTCCCAGCAGCAGAAAGGCACAGTCAGTGCTTGTGGTTCTTGTGTAACATTGTAGCTGCCTCCCAGAATCGTAGTGTTCACGTATAGCACGTCTTGTCTTCTCGCCAGTGAGCGTAGAGCCCAGGACTAGAGCAGATTGGTTCAGTCCCAGCTCCAGTACAGGTCCCATCATAGTTTCAGATCATCAGATAACCCTTTAATCATCACTTGTTCTACTAAAGGTCTGACTACCACAGTACAATGCTGCATGTATGCATGCCTCCTTCTGTGTTGTTCCTAAAGTCTAAAAATTGGAGCCCACCCCCTCGCGAGAGAAGCCTGACTTCCAAGGCGCCGAGAATGAGTGGGCTTCAGAGGCAGATTCCCTCTTCAAGCGCTTTCTTTAGTTTAGAAGCTCTTGGCGCTGTCAGGCGCGCGCAGCAACACGAGAGCCCCAGGGACGCAGCACAGAACACTGTGTATTTTTTAACCACGGTCTGGGTTTCTGCATGGATCATTCATCGGCATTGTTCAGGAGAAAACTAATTACCACGCAGTCATCAATAGGAGCACAAAATATATTTGAGGCAGTGTTGAGATACAGCCATGCCATGTATATAACGCAAAGGGGATTAAATGAACACTACTACTTTTTTCCTCATCACATCATGTGAGGCATGTTCTCAAATTGTCACGCATGTTTTAGCTACTTTCCTCATGGGCGGCTGATTGCTGACAGCACTACTAGGTTGGGATCAAACATGCTGCAGGCTAGCGCTGGGCCCTAAGGAGTTAAATTCTGTTAGCATTCAGTGGGAGAGGTGATGTTATGGACACATGCTAGTGCTATGCCTTTCTCAGCTTCAGCAAGGCTGACTGTTTGATGACTATGTAGGGCTCCCTGTCTGGAAACAGTATCGGATACATTTTTGCTTATTGGCATATTTAATTCTTAACATGGATCAGGCATACTGAGATGGCACACAATTTTCTCTAGATTTCGGTTCCATTGAATCCCATTAATATTTACGTTTATTAAATGGTGAGTGTTATTGCTTTTCACAGATGCCATCATTTACTCTTCCATTTGCAGCCATAAAATGAAAACAGCGAGTCTATATGTGTTTCCAAAAGTAACCAAATGGCCTGATTATTCTTTATTATGGCCCCACATATGTTTCTAGTACTATTGTGGTAGAAAAGTTATTCCTCCCACATCGGTTAAATCCACTTGAGTTCCGCAGTTGAGAGCAACTTACAGTGACACCAAAAATGTGTGACAAAAGTGTTGGGGCGCTGTCTCACCCTTTCCTAGTTGGCTCAAATTGCAATCTGACTCCCCAAAAATATTTCAAACAGATCAGTGGACTGTCTTTGCATCAGAAGAGCAGCAAGAAGACTCATTTATAAGACAAAGTGTATGTCTGCCACCAACAGACAGATGCGAAAGGCTGGCTGAATGTTCAGAGCACTCTTACAGGGTGATGACGAATGCCTACTAGGGTATCTACAAATGTCTGTTAGCGAATTGAATGTGGTCATCACAGCCTGTCATTTTGACAAGAAAACTGTTTGGAGCTCCCATAATCCCTTGCTTTCCAGGAAAAGGCAGCCTTGGTGTATCCTGTGATTTTTATGCATTTGAAGTATGGCAGCTGCCATGATCCTTGTGTGACAGCCTTCACTCTGAGAAAACTGTGATGTAGGAAAAGCAGCAGCATGTATTCATGCAGACAAGGAGAAGTGGCAGCATGTCTTGTCAAAAAAGGTGCTGCTGCTTGCCAGGGAAATAGCAAAGCAATGAACAGAACAGAGAGAGATATGCAGGACCTTGCTTCTGTTTGATAGGGACATAGCAAGGCGATGAACATAGAAGAGAGACATACAAGGTTGTGCTGGTGTTTGACAGGGACATAGCAAGGCAATGAACATAGAAGGGAGATGTACAGGGGTGTGATGCTGCTTGACAGGGAAATAGCAAGGCAATTAACAATTGCTTTATTAACCTTCCGGCTTTCTCAAATTTGCTTGAAAATGCACCATTTGTCCACTCTTTTTTCAGAATTTTCTCGGGGGGAGAACCCCCCCGAACCCTCCGTAGGTTGTTCGAGCTCGCTCGCTGCAGTGCAGTGCAATACAATAAGTATTTGACTCACCAGTTTCAAATCTCAACAGCCGCCACTGCTAGAAATTCTAACATTCGTAAAGTGAACAAAAGGTATGGTACCAAAATATCATGGCTTAAATATTGTTTCGAAAAATATTTCCTATTGGAGTTAATAAGTGAAAATTTGCTCCTAAATGGAAATATATTTTTGTAAACGATATTTAAGACACTGTATACCTGTCATGGTTTTGTGATCGATATTCTGACATACTAACGAACAAAGGGTTCATTCATGAGCTCAGTTATTAATATTAACCTGACGATTTGCACTTGCAGACATATATACAATTATGCAGTGCTTGGGAAACATTTTTCTAAAAATGATCCCAGGGTATCCACAACTGAAGCTTCTGAAACTGTGCACTCGCGTTCCTAAACTGATAGTAAAACAAATCAAAGCTCACTGCACACTTTGCTTTTTTACAATCTCTGTGTGCTTTGGGGTATGGAAATGTGGTGCTATTCATTTCATGCACATCATAAGCACGACAAATCATTACTTACCAGAATATTTATTTATTTTTCAAACTTTTAAAGTTAATGGCTCTAGGGGGCGTGGCTTGACGCGCAGCAAAGATGGCTGTCTTTCCTTGAGCTCCGCGGTATCTCCAGTGCAGACGCTCAAGTTAATATGTTTCTCGGGTGATTTTGGATCACCTCTGGGCGGCAGAGAACGGTGGAACGGTCCGTGAACACTGCAGAGTGCTTCTCATGCTCCAAACCATTTTTTCTGGATGTCCTTTAGAAGTGGTGTGTTTCTACTGCAGCAGTGCCAAGAATGGCATCTGCTATTGTAGCTGCATCACGATGTGAAAGCTGTGTCAGCTCCTAACCTCCTCATGGAAGATTTAGCGCAGTGTGGAGGTATACAGTTTTGTTTTTGTGCAGAGACAGAGGTACTGTATTAATCTATTTTATAAAAAAGACCCCGGGTCATGGAATTTAGATTTATCAGTGCTGGGAATACTTGATCCTTTCATCATTGGATGTTCCAAAATGGTGGCTGCTGACAGGAACTTCACTGTGTTGTGCAAATTCTGCTGACAGGTTCTAATCCTGTTAATGAGACACCATTCAGTGACTGTTATTTACCATATATTCTCCAGAAGTTGCTGGTTTTTCTGCTGTTTGGTGATTATTCTTGCCTAATAACCAGCAGAAATTCAGTGGTTGTTTCATTCAAAATGGCGGCAATGGTGCTTCTCTCTTCATGAATGATTCCTGCACTCCTTTTGGGCAAGTGATTTATAGTGTATAGACGGTGATTCTCTACGCATATCAGCCAGATTATTTACTCTGATTTCAGTGGCTTAGTGGTTCATTTATATTACCTTGCTTACTATTCTGAGAATATACTAATATTACCTGATTGTGGTAATTACAAGTGTACCCAATGGCAGAAAGTACAAGTGGTAACATTAAAGACAGAGATTCCAAGGGGAATCTGAAATGCTCCAAACACTCTCTACCTATCCCAGAATCACTGGTTAAAGGTAGTCCTGATGCTGCTTCAACTTTAGAGGCTATATTATTCAAGCTCAACACAGTACATGATATAGCTTAAAGCACAAAAACAAATACTGACTTACTTCAGGTGGAGGTGGCAGGGATTCGTATTGACCTTGAAGAGCTTTCATTAAGTGTCTCTAATGCTGAGACAAGAATAAGCAATGTGGAAGATTATACAAATGAGCAAGCAAAACACATCTAAAATCTGGAACATTCTATTGCATCTTTAAGAAGGGATCTAACAGAACAGGAAGATCGTAATCGCAGAAGTAATCTCCGTATTTTTGAAATTCTGGAGGGGATTGAGAATTCTGCTCCTTCAGTGATTGACTTCTTGATTACTTGGATCCCAAATGTTCTACAACTATCTTTCAAAAAAGACTTTGAAATAGAACGCGGTCACAGAGTTCCAACTTTTAAACCCAGTAATATGTCTTCTCCAAGACAGTTGATTTTCAAACCACTGCAACATCAACACAAAGATCAAATCCTATCACAAATGAGGAAGATTAAAATGATTCAATGGGAAGGTCACAAAATTTCTATTTTGCAAGACTTTGCCAGAGATACCGTAATTCATCGAAAAGGCTTCCTTAATCTCCATAGAAGGCTCAATGATGTGGGCATCCCATACTCTTTCTCTGGCCCCTCAAGATTCCGGATAATCTTCAAAGGTCACCCACAGATGTTTTATGAACCTGCAGACCTATCAACTTTCTTGGATAATCACTCTGAATCTCGGATGGACTCGGAGTCTCAACCTGCCACTTCACACTTCTAAACTTGGATATGAGCCTGAATTGCTCCTTACGCTTCCATGTTAAACATATTCTTTTTTGACGTTCAATAACACTTGGTTTCTTTTTTGCATATTCTACTAATTCAAGATTTCATGTAACCTGTTCAAATTAATCTAGGTTGTTCATACTGTATATTGTACAGCAACTTCTATTGCGTTTTTGTCTGCTATTTCTGCTCTGATGTACTTTATATTCTGAACAGGTCAGATGTTGACATTTCATACAGTATTACGCAATACACAGGTTGTGTTTAGGTTACCTTAGGGACATATTTCTTTAAGAGTGTCTTATATAAAGGTGGTAGTTTTATCTGGTATGGTCTCTCTAAGCTACATAGACCCAGTTGAATTTTGTGGCTCATGAAGTTATTTCCTTGTTATGTACATTATTGGCACATTGTAGAATTTACTCTAACCATTCAACATGTGATGGTAATTTGTTCAATATTACCTACTCTTGTACCTCTTTTTGATAGCTTTCTTATTATTGGTAAGTATTCTATCCTTGATCCTTTATAAATGGAAAGTTAGTCTCTATATTGATATTTATTATTGAATGGTCATCATTGGTTATCAATGAAGTGCTCTATCATTTAAAGAATGGCTCCTAATACTATTTATATTTACTTTGCTCTGCTTCCAGTGCCACTGTCAGTATGGGCTCTTTTCTAACGGTATTTATCATAAATACTTCTCTCTGTGGCGCTAATTAAATGTTATGTCATTATGAAATGCATCTCTAGAACTTGATACACATAGTTATTTATTACCTTATATCTTATAGCTAATTTATGATGATATTGTAAGTATAACATTGGTATTTATATGAATGTTTTTGCAGATGTGAAGGGGTACGTATTAACTAAGATTTATATGCTATTACAGTTATGACTAGTTCTCTTATTGAATGTCATCTTTTTACATACGTTCTCTTCACGTCATATTTAATTATTTAACAACTGCCTGATGCCACACCCTTGTCATATGATTGTTGTGGTTATGCATTTATGATGGCAACATTTGTTCCGCTGTTTTGCCCTGTTCTACGGATTCTCAATGATTGAGTTGTCTACTCCGATGATGGTGGCCATTGCTGCTGCTCATCCACGTTGATTCCCCATGCAACATGTCTCTTACAGACATCCCCTGGTGGGACAGGGCTTGGATGTTGCTCTGGATATATCTGGAATGCTTTTGAACCCTCTTGCCTTTTCCCTAATCTTTATTCCTCCCCTCTATCCACACTCTATTAATGGGACATCTGCTTCATTTCCTCAGCTCTTAAAATATTTGTTTGCTGTCACTGAGCTTCTTACTCAGACTTATCTGCTGTTTGTAAACTACATATATGACTGGCCAGTATAAACGTAGTTTCCCTTAATGTTAAGGGTTTGAATCACCCATTAAAGAGGGCCAAGTTTCTAGAATATTGTAAGAGTTTGTCTGGTGATTTGATTCTACTCCAAGAGACTGAGATAGGCTTTAAGGAAGCCATTCTTATGAGGAGAGCTTGCTCTGAAGCTTCTGGGAATAAAAATGTGGTTATTACTATCATTTCAAAAAAATCTGGCTTATCTATAATTGCAGCTAAACATGATACCAGCAGCTGATGGTTACTTACACAACTGAGTAATGGTTCGGAGGATCTATGTATTATGATGCCCCAAAGATAGATGACCCAAACTTTTGGCATGCAATAAACAAAAGCCTTGCTGACGTTCCACAAAATTAAAAAACAATTGTTGGAGGAGACTTTATTCTTCCTCTCGATCCTATTTTGGATAGGCACTCTGCATTTAAATTTCGACCTCCTAGGGCACATAAACAATTTCTTAGTATGTGTGCGTCACATCATCTTCTGGATGTTTAGAGACTCCATAATCCTACGGGTAGTGATTTCACTTTTTTCTCCACCCCCCATTCAACCTACTCTTGTATCGATTACCTTCTTGTTGATGCTTCCCTTTTAAAAAATACAACGAAAGTCATGGTCCACCTGATAGTTGTCTCTGTTCATGCTGCAGTTTTGTTATCCATTCTTAGCCTTACAGATACAAAAGGGCTTTTAATTGGCGTCTAAACACAGAAATCTTGGAAGATGATGCTGAAGTTAAGCAACTTAATGATGAGATGGTGGGTTTCTTCAAAGAAAATGAGTCTTCAGTCGATTCTCTGATAATACTATGGGATGCATTAAGTGTACCATAAGAGGTCACATTATTAAAAAATGTCCAAAGGAAATGGCGATATTAGAAGAACTCTACAGTCTCTGGGAAATTATATTAAACAAAAAGAGGAATTATATAGACATACCTGTGACCAATCTCTCTTGCAGGAAAATTAAACAATTAAAATACTCTTTTAATTCCATAGTTACCAAAAGAGCTTATCTTGGAGTGCACACTCAGAAATCTCGTCAATTATTGTTATGTAATAGAGCTGGGAAATTGTTAGCTACTACTCTTAAATACCATAATACTAATACCACACAAATTACCCATATTACTGATAAAAATGTTCCAAAAAGTTTCAGACCCAAGAAATTCTTGAAGACTTTAGGGATTTTTATGAAAAATTATATACCCCTCATAGGCAGTTCCATAAGCTTATTTGCCAACAATTCCTTAATCCTCTTCATAATGTCACTATATCGAACGACGACAAAGTCAAGTTGGGTAAGCCAATTGAAATTGAAGAGATTATTCAGGCTATTAAGGCTCCTCGTTCTGGGAAAGCTCCTGGCCCAGATGGTTATCCCATTGTCTTCTATAAAACGTTTAATTCTTCGATCATTAAATATCTTAAAAGATGTTTGACCATTATGTTTTATCAGTCAAAGTTTCGGGTACGGCCGCCGAGGCCACTATAGTAGTTATACCCAAGGAAGGTAAAGATCATTCCGACCCCAAAAACTTTCGTCCCATCTTCTTATTGAATATGGAAGCAAAACTTTTTGCTAAGATTTTAGCAAATAGACTAGAAAGTCACATTCCCAACCTCATCCATGGCTCACAAACAGGGTAGGTTTGCTAGGAACAACATTTGTACGTTCTGTCACATTTTAGAAAAAACAAAACTCTCCTCACTACCATCTGCGATCATCCTTGATGCTGAAAAGGCATTTGATAATGTATCTTGGCCTTTTTTACATTCGGTTTTAGAGTCTCACAAACTTGGCAACTCTTTTATTAATATGGTCATGGCCCTTTACGACCAGCCTAAGGCTAATATCAGAATTAATGGCATAACGTCCTCCTTTTTTAACCTCCACCAAGGAACAAGACAAGGGTGCCCACTTTCGCCCCTACTCTATCTTTTATCCATTGATCCACTTCTCCGCTTGTTCAATCTGAATCCTGAGATTAAAGGGTTTCAATCCTCAAAACGGCTGCTTACGAGGATGATGTCCTTATTTTTTCAGAAGATATTCAATCAGCGATCCCCTCTATTTTGAACATTATTCGCAATTTTGTTGTTGTTTCTGGCTACACTTTTAATAAAGAAAAGATTAAAGTGTTCCCCGTGAATCCATTATGTCTTCCCTCACACTTAGGAGATTCAGGTTTTAAATCTTTACGAATTAAATATCTGAAGATTTGGTTTTGTAGGGACCTTACAGATACTGTATGCTACAATGAATCACACACAATAAATAAAGTTAGGGATTTATTGTATTCTTGGTCACCTTAATATATTTCCTGGTGGGATAGATTACAAACACTTAAAATGATGATAACTCCAATTATTAATTTCCTGTCTTCTATGCTGCCTTTAAAACTCTCATCATCCTTTTTCATGAAATTGATAGTCTCACTTGGAGGTTTTATGGAACGATAAGAGAGTTAGATTTTCTTATAAATATCTGAAATCCCTTATATTAGGAGGTTGTAATCTCTCAGAGTGGAACTTATACCAAACATCCTTCCTAGCAGCCCAAGGAGCAATTTGTTTTTCACCAGAATCTCACTATATACCTCTGTGGGTGCATATAGAAAGAGACTTGTGCTCTCCTTTTACCACTTTCTCCCTCCTCACTGTCTCCAAATTTACATTTGCACACTCTCAGCGTATTATGTCAGATAGAATCAGTGCTTTAAAATACCTCGATAAAAGACTCTTGAACGCCATTCATAAATCTAGATGGACATCTTCATGGCTTAATCCTAAGCTCACTACTAACATTGATTTTAATGCGGCCGCCCAGTGGGCCTCTAAAGGTATTAGATTAGTGAGAGACCTCTATGATACTAATCATGACCCTCTCATCTTTTCCTTCCTAGCCAACAAATAAAATCTCAGTAAAACATAAAGTTAAACTTTCTAAGGTGAGCCTTTCTACAGATTCGGTTACTGTTTCACTTCTCACTCTGTGGTTACGTTCGGGCCATACTGCTTCCAAAATCTATAAATTTCTCTCTACTCAACAGTCTCCACAATCCACAATTACTTGTGTTAAATGGTCTCATCACTTTGAAGAAGATATATTACAACACATTTCCCATGATACCTGGCAGCTGATCGGGAAATTATCCCTTTGTAACAAAATTGCTCCATCACTACTCCAGTCCAAATTCTTCACAATGAATCTCTTACAGTAGACTCCTGCTCGCGTGCATATATTGCACTTACGAGACAGCGATCTACGTTGGAATTGTTATATAGAACCGGGCACCCATCAACATATGTTTTTTAAATGTACACTATTAAGCTCCTTTTGGAAACTTATACAGAAACACTTGTCTATAATCTTTAATAGACCTATCATTCTCTCCTTTCCTATGATTATGTTAAGTCCATGGGCGACAGTTGCCCCTCTACCTCTTCATCATATTGATCTGGTATTATTAGATTTGCTCCAAGCCATCGCAGTCAAGATTAAACTCACTAAGAGGAAGTTTATTTACCTTCTATCATACCATACTTGGTGGGCTTGGGTGTCATATCTTTGAGGAACTCATACTTTTATTGAAGGTAAACATTCTATGTCTTCAATCGCTAGCAATGTATGGCACTCTTTGGATAATTACATGGATTTGTCTGCTCGGGGTTTAGTAGCTCAACATCCTTTTGGGTCTCTCTCTTGATTTTATTATTATAGGTGTGACAGACCTCCCATCGTATCCCCCTCCCTCCCTCCTATTACGCTCTACTCCTCCCTTCCTACTTTTTCATTACCCCTCCCAATTTCATCCCCCTTGGTGATATACCTTACCTACCAAGCGATACATGTTTTAAATATGGTCATTTATATGTAATGAGTGTTTTCCATTATCTTCCTAGTTCAGGTACTAGATGCCATGTAACTCTTTTTAACTTTTTAATTTTTTATTTATATGCATACATTTTTTGTATTTTTGTATCGCAATTTATCTTGATTGTATTCCTTTTTTCTATATACAATAAAATATCTGAACACAAAAAAAGTTAATGGCTCTAATAATATTTCCTTGCTATCTAAATCTCCAGGAATTGAACATTTAATGTCACTACTCTTTTTAGATCCAGCAAAAGATCGTTTTGGCTGTCTGTCAGAGCTTTCGTCATGAACAAAAGAAAGTCCACTGAAAGGGGTTTCGGGTGAACCCCCTTGGGCCATTGATTTGTGTGGCTAAGTCCTCTCCATCTAGTGCTTGTACAAAGTCTCATTCACAATATGGAGTATCACAGAGAAGTATTTCCTCTTCACAAGAATATTGGCATTTTATTGATGAATTGGAAGCAGCAGTCCACCTGTTGAATGCTTTGATTGCAGTGCGTGGACTGTGAAAATCAAATATTAACACTACAATTAAGGTGCATTGTTAACATTTAGTCATGCTAATGCCTGAGTACAGGAGAGGTGCTACAGTCTGCACCCCCAGCTTGGGCACCTCTCCTCTTTAATGAGAGCCATGCAGAAGAAATGATTGGCTACCCTCTTGCGTGGCTGCCAGCTTTGAGGGGGGTAGAGAGGGGCTGTTCTGAAACTTTCAGAATGTAGCTTGTTAAAATAAGACATCTCTACCCCCCCCCCATCTTATAGCACCATGATCTTCCTCCTGTAGGGATGGATGGGTAGATCATCAGTCTACAGCAGAGGCAACTTGTAATATCCATAGTTACAAGTTAAGAACACACCATTGGACATGAGTTTGCAAATATTTAAAATATGATGTTTGTTAATGATGACTTACATTGAGAACAATTTATAATGGACTTTTCATAAGAGAACTGTTAAAGTTACGTTATTTCAAAGCACACTCATATTTATTTCAAATGATTTGTAGGGGTGAGTTGTGATTTTGCGATTTTACAGAACTAAGGTTCCATAATAAAAGTGTTATCATGGTATATGTTCATTATATGTATTGTATACAAGAAAGTATATTTGAGCTGACGGCACTACTGAGGCCTGTCCACAGCTGGTTTGTAGGCTTAGCTGCCCCGCAGTTCTGTTCTCCTGGATGTCCTTCAGCCCCAGGTGAGAGGCAATGACGAGGGAGGAGGCTGACATGGTGGATGCCTTCTCGGAACATTTCAAATTTTTATGTAGGTTGACATAGAGCAATCAGCCAGCAGAGCAGTCATTTGTAGAAAATGGGGTCTAACAAGTAATAGAGAAATTAGGGTCAAGTGGTTGCACATCCTACTGCACAAAGGGTCACATTGTAGAGGCCTTGGCGGTAGTGAATCAGTAACTACTATTACCTATTGCTTTCAATTCACAATCAGAGAGGAGACAGGAAGAGCGGGGTCCTACTGAACAAAGGTAAAGTAGACAGTTGGCATCATAAAGATTTAAAATGGAGGTCAACAGCATAAAAGTGACTGCAAGGTTTTTTTTCAATGCAATGTTTAAGAGTTTAAAGGGTATTGAAAAAAGGTTGATCTGAAGTTACATGTAGCGTGAGGTTTTGATGATTTTATGTCAAAGTAAGCACAGCAATAAACACGGTCGTCTAAATATTGACTACAAAACTATCCTCTTTTTAAACACCCTATGTATAATTCAATAAAATAACAAAAAAAGTATGGCCGTTAGAAATATTGCAAATATATTGTCGACTACAAAAATAGGGCAATCACAAACATGGATTTTTAAACAATGCAAAGAAGCAAAACAAAAATGACCAAAATATCATCAACCTAAATATAATTCACAAAACTAATGGATAAAGAAGCATATTTTTTTGCTTAAGTCTCCTTCAAGCAGGTAAGAACATCCCCTCAAAAAGGTTGTCATATTGCTGTATTTAAATGGGTGACTTGCAGGAGAAAATTCAAGCATGAGTGGATTTTTAATCTTCTCTCAGTGACAAAAATTACCCAGTACAGAGGGAACATTTCAGAAGCACTGATATCAAAATACTGGTTTTGGGCATTTTTCTTGAAGCTCCAGATATCAACTGATATGGCAAATTGCCATATATTTTCCACCTTTGCTTATCATGCCTATTCCGTGACCATGTGCCAGATCACATGGCCAAATGTCTTGGAGGCAAGGTGACAGCATGGAGTACGAGGTGTGCCAGATTTTCTGTAATTTTCCCAAACCAGGACAGGGATGTTATCTTATATGGAAGAGCATACCCCTACTATGTTTGTGATGCTTGGCCCCTGAAAATATTTATTATATGTTGATGTTAAAAATGTTTGCCTTGCAAACAAGTGCACCACTAGATGCTGTTCAAGCAGGTTATTCCAGAAGCAAGTGAAGCTGACATGCCAGTTTGGGGGCTCCTGATCATTTGGTCACCAACATCAATAAATGTATCTTAAGTACTACAGATAGGTATTGTAAATATGTGCACATCCAAACATTTCAATTGCTGTTTACCTGATCTCCCTCCTCCTGATTACCTGGCCCAAGCACTGCATTGAATATGCAGTTCCATTTTTCTAGAAACAGTAGTATAATGTGAATTTTCTTCATTGGCTTGTTCAAAAAGGGAAAGGGTAAGTCGGTCTGGTGGATGGATATCTGCTTACACCTGGTTCACATAAATATCTGTATACTTGACATGTGCAGTGGCAGGCTCGTGGATCTCTTTGATCAAAATGAGGTCTCCTTCATTAAAGACTTGGAGACTTTTAAACATAGCTCATATATCTTGGGAAAATAACCCCAGGGTTGATGTGTACACCCTAAGGATAATATTTCTTCTGTGGTTGCTTAGACTTTGCATAAAGGGAATGCATCTATTTGGATTCTTTACACAGGAACATGTGATTTGGTCAGGTGTGTGCTTTTCTTTTGTACAGCTAGTACTGGACATAGCACAAGAAAGGTGTCCAGTGCTTACCTCTAATGCCGATGTTAGTATCTCTGGTAGACTCAAGTGAAGAGTAGATGGGAAGCTGGTCATGAGTTGCAGAGCACCTCCCAGTCAACCCCTCTCTTTTCTTCAGACCCTGCCAACTGGTGAATGGGAACTAGGGAAGGGAAGGTGAGTGGCTAGGAGAGCGTCCGACCCCTTGCATTCCTGCTTCCACCCCCAAATAATGATTCTTGTTTATGAGATAGGATGAGGTGGCTGGAAGGAAGATTGAAGTGATTGCCGAACTTCTCCAAGTGTTCCTCCCAACTTTCCATTTCACCACATTAACAAGGGACTGAAGAAAGCACGAACCTGGGATGAAAGGGAAGTGCTCCGAACTTTCTGACTCCCTTCACTTTCAGTCCCTCCTTTCTCATTCCAGTGGTGATGGCTCAAGAGCAATTGGTAGTGATGACTTCTCTTAGCTCCTCTCGTAACCCAATCATAGGGCATCATTAGGATGTCGGGCGGACCATGTCCGCCCGCCATCCTGACGGAGAAAGGGACCACCCGCCATAAGTGCGGCGGTCCCGTGGGGGTGATTAAGATGCGCCCGCCACACTGGCGGGCGCATCCTGCATTCTTAACATTGCGGCAGGCGGTGCTTTCAGCACCACCCGCCGCAATGCCAAAAAGGCATGTCGTGCATTTGCATGCACAACGTGGCAGGCACCGCGCGGTGCCTGCCATGTTGTGCATGTAAATGCAGGGGGGTACCATAGGTACCCCCCATGTGCACCACCCACCCCCCAACTTTCTGGGGGCCTGCTATGGGCCCCCAATAGAAAAGACCACATGCCTTTATGTGGCGGCAATGCCGCCATGGAAAGGCACATCCCGCATGTATGGTAATATGGATGGCGGTGTCTAACAGACACCGCCACCATATTAAAACCTTTTCCGCCCGGTCGACTTGTGGACCGGGCAGAAAAGCGGCGGACGGTCTTCCCGTCCGCCGCGGTACCCCCGCCATACTAATATGGCGGGGGAAATGGGTGGCGGGCGGTGAGAAATAGCGGGCGGATCGCCACCGCCATACGGGCGGTGGCGATCCGCCCGTTATCATAATGGGCCCCATAGTTTTGAAAATAGTGAGAGGGTCCCTCTTTAGTCTTTGAGAATGATGCCCTAGGGAGGTCATCTGCACATTAATAAGACCAATCTGCACATTAACAAGACCATCTGGTAATGTTTCACTGTGCTGCATTTATTCTTTTTCCCAAGCTAGCAATAGATTGGCTGTCCTCAAATCCACTCACACAATCACCACCAAAAAAAGGTGCTCAGCTTTCCTTTGGGACAATAAAAATATATTAAAATGACACGAGTCACAGGCTCTACAAAAGTGCACAACATGTATGCAAGTCGTAAAGTCATCTGTGACAACATTTTCTTGATGTATATATATGGTGCAAGGGCATTGAAGGAACTCATCAAAACGAGGTGACCAAGGAAAACACCTTAGAAACCTTTGCCTTATGGTAGACAAGTCAAATATGATGTGGTTGGGTTGACCCATGTGTGGACCTTGGCCTTGAATCTCTATCAACAATGGTACATTCTTTTACGTAGCACGTGATTATTTTGTTAACACATCTTTTTCACCGCTAACAGCAAAAGAATATATATCACGTTATTTCACACACAAATATTCTACATGTATTTTGCATTTCAATAGTTTAAATGAAGTATATCAAGAAAATAATTGTTAATTACTTACATTTTCCAGTTTTCGTTTTAGAGCCATATAGGTTTTAATTATCAATTGTAATTCTATTTGAGACTTTTGAGTTTAAGTTAAAAAAGAGTAAGTCCCCTTGATTCTTATAGAGTTTTTTTAGTTTGTAAAACATGTCAGATTATTTCAAAATATTGAACCACTGTGCCTTCCTTTAAGACCACTGTCACATTTTACAGAAAAAATAAATTTGCCAGCATCCGATGGTAAAACACTCTGCATGGGTCTTTTCCCAGTGCAAATGAGCTCTGCCTGAATTAGCTAATGTGCTGGCACAAATCGTGCTCTGCAGCAATTTATATTGCAGAAGACGATTTGGAGTACCGTTTGTAATATGTAATTACATCAGATGAGTAAGGATCAAGCTGTGTTTGTGTGCATCCCAAATATGGGTCATAATCCATTATTGAGATTTCAGTTAATTACATTTCCATTTCTGAAATCTCCGCTGTAGACAGTTTCTTGTTTGCCACCTAGCAAAGAGTATTGTGTTGCACCATTCACCTGGAATCAATATTTATATAGAGACAGTTATGAAAATGTTATTAAGTAAGGTTCTCCTCCCTGGATATTACGCTCCTCACGAATATTAGATTATCTCCTTACATGGGGACGACACAAAGGAGTGATGTCAGGCTTGTATGGTGTTTTGAGTCTTCACTTATTTTCACAACCACATGCTAAAGCTCTTTGAAAGAAATGGCAGGAGCATCTACACATTAATATTGAAGACAGTGCATGGTTAGATATATTGGAAGCAATAGAGAAGCTCACTTGAAATTTTGCCTTTTTAAAATCCTACATGACTGGTATTGGACACCTTCAAAACTGCAAAAGCAGGATTATTGTCACATTCTAAATGTTGGAGGTGGTCTGAAACCAATTGTGATCTTCCCCATTTACTTCTTGATTGTCCTTCCATGCAGAATTTTTGGGCATTCATTGGAGTCACGCTGCAAAGATCTATACCTTAATGCATGATTTCAAGACCCTTCCTGCCAGGTCTTTTACACACTGCACTCTCTACAGCTAAAATATGTATTCTAAGACATTGGCAATCACCTAATCCTCCTTCGAATGAAGAATGGTTGGTAGCAATGATTCAAACAGCGTGCCATGCACGTATTATATATCGACTTCAAGATCAAGAGGAAATTTTCCAGCAAGTTTGGACTTCCTTTCTTCAAGACCCCTAAATACTTTCTTCTACTCTTCACACCTTTTCTTTACCTTTTATTCTCTTTCTTTCTTTCATATGGACAAGGAATATATATCAATCTATATCTATATATATCTGTATACATCTATATTTTTCTATATCTATCTTTATTTATCTATATTTATCTTTATACCTCTCTATATTTATCTTCATTTCCATCGTTATATTTATTTATATATTTATACTTATACTTATATTTGCATATTTCTATGTATCCTTTTATTTATATATATTTATATTTATTTATTTTCCCCTCTCATTTTTATTTCTCTATTTATGTGTATATATATATATATATATCCCCTCATTTATCTAGTTAGTTATTTCTATATGATTATCCAACAATTATCCTCATATCTTTAATACTCACCTCACTTTATGCATTTTACATCTCATGGATTAACTTTTGCATTTTTTAAAATCCTAATATTGTACTTATAATTATTTATTGTTATTTATGTAATGAAATATATCTGTTTATTAACTTATTGTATAATATATTATTGTATTTCATATTCCTTTCATAATCCATTCTTCATTTCATATAAGATTCCTTATGTAATTCTTCCTCTCTCTGTTTCTTTTAATAGCCTTCTATGTTAATATTCTCTTATGAGCTTCAATTGTTAAATGTTATTCATATGTATCTATATTTTTACATTCATTATACATTTTCTTGATAAAAAATTACGAGAAAAAAAAATATGTTATTAAGTGTTATGTAAATGTAAAGAGGTGTCCCGGCGCTGGGGGCCATCTGAAAGATTAAGCGAGCTATTGCCCAGAGTCACATGGTGCTGGGCTGACCTGCTGCCGGCGCCGGGGATCGAACCGTGAGCCCCAGGATCCGGAGTCAGTCGCCCTGGACTATGAAATGAGTCAGCAACATTGCTTGGGAAGAGGGGTTTCTTTGTATTATGCGATTCACGTGTTTTTGTGATATTTTCTCTTGTCCCAAATACGTCACTTATGTTATGGTCAGGCTATAGTTACTCCAGGATGCACTCACACATGATTACATACAACAGATAGGAGATGCTGATACAGAAAGACAAGTTGGTGGAATACAAGTGGATAAGGAAGGGTAATGGTGTTGTATGGAATGTTTCTTTCAGCTCTTGGGATGGGGAAGATGGAATAAAAGAGGATGCAGGGGTTAATGCTTCAGGTATGCGAGGTGGTAGCAGATCAAGACTTTGCTGGAGCTCCGGCAGAAAACGCTTTTGAAGCACATTGAAAGATCATAATATAATATTAAGGCTTCTTTAAAGAAATTGGTTTTTACTACGTTTCTTAAGTGAGGTATCTTATTTAAGCTTTTAAAATTGAGTTGGTCCTTCAACGTCTTTGGACTTTATATACAAAATCTCTCATCTACATTATTTTGCACCCAAGGTTTAGCAGACAAATGATCTGGCCGAACATGCGGCCCCTGCTGTGCAATAGTAATGTGTAAGCTGCAGAATGCCTTGTGGTTGTCGATTAAAACCTTGAATAAAATTCTCGAGGCAATGGTAGACCAATAAAGTACTGTCAATGCAGGTTTCTTGTGTGTTCTCTAGAGTGGCTGCTTGATTTTGCTCTCTTTGGAACTTGTATGTCAGCTTCTTTGCATAATAAAAAATACACACAAGTGCGCGTGACCTTGTTTCCATAGGAAAAGTGTTTTTGACTTGCCTATATCTTTTGCACCGTTTGATGAATCTTCATGACATTTAAAAAAAAAAGTGCCCCACTGTTTCTAGTTGGGCTTGAAAAGTTTCAGGGTGATCAGTCAAGCTGGGACTGAGAAAAAGTGCAGGGGCAAAAAAGTGCATTTCCCATGTTAATTCCCATAGGCATTTTAAATACTGCTACAGCCTGAACTGCAGAACGGAAATACACATTTTGCAGAAAGCTAGCTCTTGGTCCAGGAACAGTGCATTTTGTTATTTGGTGTAAATTCATTCAGTAGTTTTAGAGTTATTTAAAGAAATCCAAATGTGTATATGTAGGGACGTGAAGGCAACACGATCTGATAGGCTGCCAACAATTCAACCAGGAAGTGTTGGCAGCCATTTGAGACTCACCTTCAGCCGAGTCCCAGAAAAAATATTTTTAAAAAGAAAAGGGGGCAGGGTAGGAATACCGTGACCCCTTAGCCTTGGTCATGGGGTCCCAGAGGGACCCCAACAGTTCCAAAAGCACTTTTTAATAAAACGTTTGCTGTGAAAATGCTAAGGAGAAACGAATACCCTGCAAAATGTAAAAATAAAAAATAAATAAACGTGGGCTCCGGCTCATGTTTTGAATACAGTTCCAGGGTGGGCCACGTCCTGGGGGCATGTGAGCTTTTCAAAATAGTGTGGCAGCGCAAGGGCTCCCCATCTAGGGCTTAGTATTGCCCAGGGGACCACTTCCTCCCTGGGGCTTATTATTGCATTACAGAGGGGCCAGGAGACATGTTTGCAGAGTGCTGGACAAAAGGGGCAGGGCCACTAATGAAATCCCAGCAATCACGCTGTGTGGGACATGCTGGTGGTAACAGGAGGGGTTCTGGGCCCCCAAAGACCCTCAGGATCCAAGGGGACTTAATCCTCCAACCAGTAGTGTGTCAGGAGGTGCGTCTGCAGAGTGGTGGAGAAAGGGGGCAGGTCCTCTGATGAGCTCTCAGCAATCCCACTGTGTGGGACTTACTGGAGACAACATGAGGGGTTCTTGACCCCCAAGGACCCTAAGCATCCAAGGGGACTTTATCTCCCAACTAGTAGTGCTCCAGGAGGTGTGTTTGCAGAGTGGTGGAGAAAGAGGGCATGGTCTCTGATGAGCTCTCAGCAATCGCACAGCGTGGGAATTACTGGAGGTAACAGGAGGGATTTTGAACCCCAAGGACCCTCAGCATCCAAGTGGACTTCATCCTCTAACCAGTAGTGCACCAGGACTGATGGAGAAGGGTTTGGGGCCTCTGTTGACTGCTCAGCAATCTGCTGCGTGGGACTTACTAGAGGTAACAGGAAGACTTCTTGTAGGTAATTCTGGGTCTCTCTGGGATGGAATTGCCAATGACAGGATCAATGGTCAATATATCCCAATTCTTGGCCAGGATTTTTTGGATATACCTCGAATTACCGTTGTAGGTAAGTATGACCCTCGTGAGGTCATCATCCTCTTCGGTAGTAGTATCGACATTCTTGTTCTGTAAGATGGTGGTTCCACTGATACCTGCTCACATCACATTATCTCATTTTGCCCTCTGATGTCACCATATGTACGTGCCTGCCTTATGTTTTTCCACCTGTGTACATATTTGCCCTCTGTTTTCACCTCACCATATCCTGGGTAGACACATTCATGTTTTTTGAGTGCACTGTGTCTTTAACTCTGGCAAATCCGGTGGTCATGGCATAAATTACAGTCTAGTGAAACGCAAATTGTTTTCATAAATATATCGATGTATGTGGACATTTCAAGATGGCAACCGCTGTTAATTTCAATTAGTCCTTTGCCGATTTCCATGACACTGATGTAGTCCTTCGTCTATGTTCATGTCTGTGTTCAGCCGTACCTATGGATAAAATCTCTGCGCTATGTCTCTCTGTCAGTCGCGGCTCCTGGAGGGAGTACTGCGGGGCGGTAGTGCGGGGCGGGGAGGGGCAGGGTGGGGGTAGTAAACTCCGGCATACGGCCAAACTGAGTTAAATACATAAATAAATAAAACGAATTACATTGCGCGCGCCGCATTGCCATTTGGCGTTGCAGCGCGCGCAATGCAATTCGTTTTATTTATTTATTTATGTACTTTTCAGACACCTACTCGGAGACCTACACACTCACTCATAGACCCACCAAGACACTCATGTACCCACTCACAGACCCATTCAGAGACTCATGCACCCACTCACATATCCAATATGACATTCACACACTCACTCAGACAACTACTCAGAGACTCACACACCCAGTCACAGACGCACTCAGACACTCACAGACCCACTGAGACTTATGTACCCACTTACAGACCCACTCAGAGACTCATGCACCCACTCACAGACCCTCTCAGACACTCACACACCCATTCAAAGACCCACTCAGACACTCATGCATCCATTCTCAGACCCACTGAGAGACTGATGCACCCACTGACCGACTCACTCAGAGACTCATGCATCCACTCACAGACCCACTCAGAGACTCATGTACCCATTTACAGACCCACTCAGACACTCATGCATCCACTCATTGATCCACTAGGACACTCACAAACCCACTCAGACACTCACTCACCCACTCACAGGCCTACGTAGAGACTCACGCACCCACTCACAGACCCATTCACAGACTCATGCACCCACACACTCACCCAATCACAGACCCACTCAGAGACTCACACATCCACTGACAGACCCACTCTCACACTCATGCACCCACTCAGTGACTTACACACCCACTCACAGACATACTCAGTGACTCATTCGCCCACTCACAGGCCTACTCAAACACTCATGCACCCACTCACAGACCCACTTAGACACTCACATGCCCACTCACAGACCCACTCAGACACTCATGCATCCACTCAAAGTTCCATTGAGACACTCATGCACCTACTGACAGACTCACTCAGAGATTTACATACCCTCTCAGAGACCTACACAGACCCTTCTGTACCCACTCACAGACCCAGTCAGACACTCATACAACCAGTCACATACCCACTCAGAGACCCAGCCAGCCACTCACAGACCGATACAGATATTCAGACAGACACACTCTCACACCCACTCACAGACCCACTCAGAGAATCATGCACATACTCACAGACCCGCACAGGCACTTAGAATTTGAAAAACTAACTTTAAAAAAGAGCTTTAAAAAGAAAATGAACCAGTATTTGGGAAATAGGGTGGCTCTTAGAAGAGCCTTTGTGTTTATTGTGTGTAGATGATAACTACACATAAAACAGGATGAAGTGTTTCAAGTTGTTGAGGGACACCCTGTTGCCTTTCTCTGTGAAGTAAACTCCATCACTTCTATAGATACCATCCATGTGAAAGCGCAAGTTGTTGTTGTAGATAGAGCCCATGTTATAGTCTCTGAGGAATGCAGAAAAAGTTTTATTGACATGTTTCCTGGCTTTATCCATCTGTGGACAGAACACTTTTGACCACTTCCATTTCAGCCTTTGGCATATGTTGGAGTGTGTACTCTTTTTTGAGCAAAGGTATCCTTCATTAGGATTTCCAGTACTACACCAGTAAGTGTGCCTAGGTCATTGACACCACTGTGCACAATCTTGGGGTCACAGTGTTGGCAATCTGCAATGCTTTCAAACAAAGGCAGCAATTGATGCCTCTTTAACACTCTCTGTCCAATCCAAGTAATGTCCACATTAGGCAAACCCAAGTCCCTGTCAATGCCACTCTTTCTAGCACACTCTAGCCCAAACCACAAAGCTGTAATCCATAATCCACACTCTAACCATTTTGAAGGCAGGGAGGAGTAGTACACAGGAGAAGGCTGGAGCTGAATGAGACAGTTTTCAAAATGAATGGCAGTTAAAATGGAGGTCAGGTCTGGGTTTAAAAAAGGACATATTTGATTGGATAGTGTAAATAGGCAGGTAGCTAAAATTAGATAGTGATTTTTAAGGAAATTTAAGTAGGTCTGTGATTGGCTCTGGTCAGAGTAGCAAAATGTAATGCAATCTTGGATATGCTTTTAATTGAAAACAGTCAACCGCACCTGCTGCAGTTGAGTTGGAGAGTAATAGGCTGCTTCTAGAATGTGTTGTAAACTTGTGACCTACTGGTTCAAGAGGTTGTTCTAAACGAGGTTGCTATGGAAACTCTGCTAAGAGAGTGTGGGAGCAAGGGTATTAAACAGACTGTAGTCTGTTTCTTAAAATTAAAGTGGTTTAGACTTAATTTTTGTTAAGGAGGGTTCATTTTCTAAATCACATGCCTCTAATAAAGCTTAGAGCAATTCTAAAGTATTAAGAGTTCAAAGACTTTTTTGCGCTCCCATAGGTATTCACAAATTTGTCTCTATGTTACATGGGGGCCGTGCTGAGGATCATGGCCAGTTTGCAAATATGCCCAAAAGCACTACCAGATTGGGTTTTTCACAGAAGTGCAAGAAAAGGTTAAGAAATATTGAAAATTGAGAAGTGCAATAACAAAAGTAAAATATGAAATGGACTTTTAGATTTGCTACCTTCGACAGTATCACTGAGTACACAGTTGAAAATGTTGTCATTAATGGTTGCTTTATATGAGAGTGGTGTGCCATTTCTATGCTTAGTTTTCACATTTTCTCTGAGAGTTCAATCTATTTGACCAACCAAGTGAATTAACAGGTATGAGAATTAGAGTGTAGTTTAAAATAAATGTGATTGAAAAGGTATATGTGTACATGAGTTTGATAAAAGTGTGTTTTATGAGTTTATGAGGGGGTTTATGAATGGGTGTGTAAGTGTCTTTGTGGGTGTGTGAGTGAGTATGTGAGTGTATGTCTGGGTCTGAGAGTAGGTGTGTGAGAAGTTCTTTAATAAAGTGTGGCCCTGGAACTGTAGAGTGTGCGTGTGTTGTTTTACTGAATGGCCAAGTTGGCATTTAAATTTCTTTCCCAAGCTTTAAAATTCAGCTTCACTATGTAGAAGTTACCCCCTTAGGTAGGGTGTAGGTATGTCATAGGGCAGGGTGCAATGTGCTTAAAAGGTAAGACATGCACTTTGAAGTCCCAGACAGTCACATGTGTACTTTGAGACTCCTAGGCATAGTTAAATATCGAGTCTCTCAACCATACTGCAACTTACATATGTATTTACAAAAGCAGAGTAACTCACCTAGCCTGTCAGACAGAGACATGTAGAATTCCTGTCTAGTACATATAAGTCACCCCTAAGGGAGGGTATAGGTAGGCCATAGGGCAGGGTGCTAAGTGGTTAATCTGTGCAGACCTATATGCCAAGTTAAACATGCAGTCTTCCACGCATACTGCAAGTCACATACATATTTGCAAAAGCATTGAGGCACTCACCCACCCACTCAGTCAGAGGCACTTACACATTCAGTCACATGCCCATACAGCACTTATGTATCCAGCAGTAAAAGCCAGTTGCTCACACAATTATAAACCGCGCCACTCAGTAATAGAGCCACTAAGTAATATATACAGCCACTTACATATACATATAGAGAGCTATATAGAAAGTAACACAGCCAGTCATAGAGCGAGGTAGTTACTTTCACCTCCAGTGACACACCCCGAGATGGACTAATGCACTTATTTACATATGTAGTCAAATGCTGACACTGCTATTTACTCATCCAGACAAGTAGACATTTAAACATCTGCTGGACCTGCTACTGCAGAGTCTCTGTATGCAGTTTTGTGTGCAGGTCAAGATGGCATTTAACACTGCTTTCTAAGCATTAAACCGCCTTACTTCTACATATAGGTCACCCCTAAGTCACAGTATAGGTAGGCCAAAGAGCAGGGTGCTATGTGCTTAGACTATAAGTAGGCTGTCCGGTTTTAGGTTTAAACCTATAATAACTGATAAAACCCCACCGAAAGGGAAATAGCCCTCACCAGTGTAAACATATAAACACTGAAAAAACACCTGCACAACCACAAACTAAATGCCATTCAAAGAAAGGAAGAGGAGAGTGAAAGAGTAATTTTTTTCTTCCTGAAGGGGCCAATACAATGTAACTTTGTTATACAAGCTAGCAGCAGGAAAGAATGGGCTAACATTATTCTGCTTGTGTTTTGTTGTTTAGGGATGTCACCAAAATATTGTTTCTTTTTCCTTTAGCTTTTTTCAGTTTTGTGGTCTTTGGTCTAAAGATGCAGGGTTTAGAAGCATGTTTTAGGTCTTGTTTAATTATTATATAAACTGTAGAGAATCAGGAAATATCAAATTCATATTTGATATTTTGGCTGCATTTGATTATTTCACTGGTAGGTAAAATGTTTGGTTTCATAAGAATCTTTCCCAATATGTGCCATCACATTTACCCACAGAGAGTGGGTAAAAACCCTTGATACATCAGCCCCCAGTTTCTAGTGAGTCAGTATTGATAATAGGTGCATTGCCAACACCTCAGGCTTTAAACATTCAAAGCAAGATATAGTGAGAAGTATATGTGAAAAGAATGCTATCACCAAGCATCTGGGATAGTGGTGAAAACATGACACCAGACTTTTGGAAAACATGGAACGCAGTGTCACTTCGAATGCTGCTGCAAAAGCTTCTTTCCAAGTTCAACAAAGATTGGAGTGAGATTGTTTGTATTTGCAGTGATTCAGCTACGTATATGAAAAAGTTGTGTGATGACCTGTCAAAATTGATATCTGAGCTGAAGTGCTTCCCTGTAAGAGATCCTTGCCACTTGGTAGATGGTATGCATCTTTACAATCTTCAGAGTTAATGAAGAATGCTATTGACTTTTTAGTCCATTCTGGTGCACTGTTTTGTTATGCGCTGGAACTAAAATGCAAATATTTCTTATTTTGTGCTTTGTGTGGCATCAAAGAAAGAGTCACCCCAACTGTGACGCTTAGCTGATGGCTCTCAGTCCAAGGGGCTGTGAATGCTATATTATCCATGTGGCAACCATTTACAGAATTTTTGCTGAGTGATGATGCCAAAGGCAAGAAATGTGAGGATCTTTGGTCGCATATTGATAGTGATATGAAAAAAAGTGCACTCTACTGCATTCTTAGATATTTACAGGACAACATAACTGCTGTAGTGGACATAATAAAAAACTAGAGTCTGAAAACACCCTTGTCTGCCAAGTGCTCAGCATAATTGGTGTAGATGTGAAACATCTCCTTGAGAGTAGGCTGGGGGACACCTTTAGTGACTTTGGGACTGCAACATGTTCCATGTTAGAGTGCTTGCCACTTGGTAAGCAAAGCAATGTTGAAGAGCAATTCAAGAACTTTTATTGTACAATGTATGAGAAATGGCTTGCAATGATGCATAGAAATGTCCCTTCACCAACCATGGCATTTGAAGTCAATGAAACTTCACTGTGGTACTCTGTACAAGTTCTAGATCCCTTCTGTAAAGAGGAATTTTCTCTGTAGTTTCAAAAATGCTGCTTCATTTTTGACCACTTCAATAACTCTGAGGGCATAATCGCCCAGTTCAACGCAAATGTTGCAGAACCTGCCCAGAGAATCACAATCTTCAAGTGCACCAGTATTGGCATGGAAAGCTGTCAGTGGTCAGAGTTAGCAAATTGTGTACTGGCTGTTTTGGTGTTGTCTGTCTCAAGTGCCAATATTGAGAGGGCCTTTTCACAGATAAAAGTTTACATGGGAAGGAAAGAGCGAGCACACATGACCAAAGACTCACTGAAGAAGTATTGTATGATGTACTACAATAGGTTTGATTTGGAAAAATTTATTTGGACCTCATATACACTGTACCTACACTGTCTAGATTCCAGGCACTATCAGTGCAGAAAGCAAGCAATATTAAAAGCAAAACTTTCCATAAACACCGGAAAAACCCTGTTTCTGTTGTTTTTAATGGCACGAAAATGTGCAGCCACTGATAACCACTGTTTTTAAAGTATTGAAATCACTTGAAAACACTGATAAAGCCCCACCAGAATTTACCGAAAATAGAAATCGAAAACAGGAAAGCCTAACTATAAGACATGCAGTTTCAAGTTTTTATTGAGTTAATGTACACTTGCAGACCTATGTGCCAAGTTAAGGATTCAGTGTTCCACCAATATTGCAAGTTACATACATATTTACAAAAGCATAGAGGCACTCACCCATCCAGTCAGACAGAGGCACTTACATATTCAATCACATGCTCAAACAGCATGTATCTATCCAGCAGTAACATAGCCATTGCACACACAGTTATAGAGCTCAACACTCAGTAATACAGCCAATAAGTTATATATACAGCCAGTTACAAATATAGAGACCCATAAAGATGCTAAGACAGTTAGTCATCTAGTAAGGTAGTTAGTTATACATCCAGTAACACAGCCAGAGAGAGACTGAATCAATTATTTAAATATGCAGTGAAGTAGTGATACTGTTAGTTACTCATTCAGACTACTAGGCCTTTAAACCTGTGTTTGGCATGCTACTGCAGAGCGTGTGTGTGCACTTTCAGTACCAGGGTGAGTTCATATTTAAAACTACTTGCCAAGCTTTTAACTTCTGTTCTACTACATATAAGTCACCCATAAGGTAGGCTGCAGGTAGGCCATAGAACAGGGTTGTTTGTGCTTAAGAGGCAAAGATGTAGGTTAAGCTTTAGTGAGTCACATATGTATTTCCAGACCCATATGCCCAGTTTTACATCCAGTCTCCCACCATACTGTAAATGACATACAAGAGGCACTCACCCACCCAGTCAGAGACAGAGGCACTTACACATTCAGTTACGCACCCATACAGCAGTCATGTATCCAGCAGTAAGAGAGCCACTTGCACACACATGTATATAAACCCCAACAATCAGTAATAGACCCAGTAAGTAATATATACAGACATATAGAGATGCAAAGCAAGACAATGACATACCTACATAGTTGCTTTCACATCCAGTGACAAATCTAGGCAGGAACTGATACACGTATTTAGGTATGTACTCAAGAACTGATACTCTGTATGCAGACAAGTAGCCCTTTAAACATGTGTTTGACCTGCTACTACATAGCCTGGGTGTGCAGTTTCACTACCAGGTAGAGTAGGCATTTAAAACTCCTTCCCAAGACCTAAACTCCCTTTTCCGTACATATAAGTCACCTCTAATGTAGGCCGTAGGTAGACATACACTGATACATACACTGACACAACCAGACACACTCTGATGCATATAGTAACACACCTAGGCACACACTGACGCAAACACTAACACACTGAAGCACACACTCATGCGTACACTACCACACCCAGGCACAAACTGATGCATACAGCAACACATCCAGAAAGACACTTATGCATACACTGACACACCCAAGCAAACACTGATGCATACACTAACACACCAAGGCATAATCTAATCCATATAGTAGCACACCAAAGTACGCAATTATGCAAACACTGACACACCCAGTCGTACACTTCTGCATACACTAACACACCCAGGTGCACACTGCAGCACACACTAACACACCCATTCACATACTGACCCATACACTGACACACCTAGGCACCCACTTAAACATACACTGATTCACCCAAGTACACTGATGCATATAGGGACATGTCCACACATACACTAATGCATACACCAACACACCTTAGCTCTCACTGATGTACACAAAACATACCCAGTCACACACTGATCCATACACTAAGATACCAAGGCACACACTGATCCATTAACTGTCACTCTCAGACAGAAAGTGATGCATATTCTGACACACCCATATACATTCTGATGCATATAGTAGCACACCCAGCCAGACACTGATATATACACATACACACCCAAGTAGACAGTGATGAATATATTAACGCAGCCAGGGACACACTGATGCAGACACTGACAAACCCAGGCATACTCTAATGCATATAGTAGCACACCCAAGTGCACACATATATGCATACACTGACATGCCCAGGCACACACTGATGTACACACTAACACACCTAGTCACTCACTGACCCATATACTAACACACCTACACATACACTGACACACCCAGACACACACTCTTGCATACACTGACACACCCAGGTACACTCTGATGTATACACTAACACACCCAGTCACACACTGGCCATACACTAAGATACCCAGGCACACACTGATTCAGTGATACACCTGGCCATACAGTGATGAATGTGCTGCCAAACCCATATACTTTTTGATGCATGTAGTAGCACACCCAGGCAGACACTGATATGTACACACCCAACTAGACAGTGATGGATACACTAACACACCCAGGAACACACAAATGCATACACTGACACACCCAGACACACACTGACACACCCAGGCATAAACCTATGCATACACTAACACACCCTGGTACATTCTAATGCATATTGTGACACAGCTACACATACACTAATGCATACACTGACACACACAGGCACAAACTAACCCATACATTAAGACACCCAGGCACATACTGACCCATACACTGGCACACTGAGGCAGAGAGTGATGCCTGTGCTGACACACCCATGTAGATTCTGATGCATGGAGCAGCACACCTTCACAGACACTGATATATACACATGCAGTCCCAAGCAGACAGTAATGGATACAGTGACATATCCAGGTACACACTCATGCATAACTAACAAACCAAATGCCACATTATGCATATGCTGACAGACCCAGTCACACAATAGTCCATGCAGTATCACACCCAGACACACACTTATGCATACAGTAACACACTGACATATATCCTTAGACACCCAGGAACACACTGATACATACAGTGCAATATGCAGGCACACACTGATGCATATGCTGACACAGGCATAGACACACAGATATAAACATGAGAAGTGCAAAAACAACAGTTGATGGACAGAATGCAGAACAATGTCATACATTCACCCCAGTACAGAGATCTGGGCCTAAATCCATCGTTTTTTTGCTCACCATGCCATTCCAGTTTGAACCCAGCCATATGCAAATCAGTCTTGACCCTGTGCCTCATGGGAACAGTCCAGCCCGAACTGCCAAGCCAGGTCCTCCCTGGACTGGAAACAAGAATCCTAGGACCGGTTTTGGGGTTTCACCCCTCTTCAGCCAGGATAGCTTGATTCCAGTGGCATGGAGAGCACGGGACCCACGTCTGGGCATACCCGTCCCACTCGGGGTGACAAATGCAAAAACAAAAGTTGATGGACAGAATGCAGAACAATGTCATACATTCACCCCAGTACAGAGATCTGGGCCTAAATCCATCGTATTTTTGCTCACCATGCCATTCCAGTTTGAACCCAGCCATATGCAAATCAGTCTTGACCCTGTGCCTCATGGGAACAGTCCAGCCCGAACTGCCAAGCCAGGTACTCCCTGGACTGGAAACAAGCATCCTAGGACCGGTTTTGGGGTTTCACCCCTCTTCAGCCAGGATAGCTTGATTCCAGTGGCATGGAGAGCACGGGACCCACGTCTGGGCATACCCGTCCCACTCAAGGTGACAAATGCAAAAACAACAGTTGATGGACAGAATGCAGAACAATGTCATACATTCACCCCAGTACAGAGATCTGGGCCTAAATCCATCGTTTTTTGCTCACCATGCCATTCCAGTTTGAACCCAGCCATATGCAAATCAGTCTTGACCCTGTGCCTCATGGGAACAGTCCAGCCCGAACTGCCAAACCAGGTCCTCCCTGGACTGGAAACAAGCATCCTAGGACCGGTTTCGGGGTTTCACCCCTCTTCAGCCAGGATAGCTTGATTCCAGTGGCATGGAGAGCACGGGACCCACGTCTGGGCATACCCGTCCCACTCGGGGTGACAAATGCAAAAACAACAGTTGATGGACAGAATGCAGAACAATGTCATACATTCACCCCAGTACAGAGATCTGGGCCTAAATCCATCGTTTTTTTGCTCACCATGCCATTCCAGTTTGAACCCAGCCATATGCAAATCAGTCTTGACCCTGTGCCTCATGGGAACAGTCCAGCCCGAACTGCCAAGCCAGGTCCTCCCTGGACTGGAAACAAGCATCCTAGGACCGGTTTCGGGGTTTCACCCCTCTTCAGCCAGGATAGCTTGATTCCAGTGGCATGGAGAGCACGGGACCCACGTCTGGGCATACCCGTCCCACTCGGGGTGACAAATGCAAAAACAACAGTTGATGGACAGAATGCAGAACAATGTCATACATTCACCCCAGTACAGAGATCTGGGCCTAAATCCATCGTTATTTTGCTCACCATGCCATTCCAGTTTGAACCCAGCCATATGCAAATCATTCTTGACCCTGTGCCTCATGGGAACAATCCAGCCCGAACTGCCAAGCCAGGTCCTCCCTGGACTGGAAACAAGCATCCTAGGACCGGTTTCGGGGTTTCACCCCTCTTCAGCCAGGATAGCTTGATTCCAGTGGCATGGAGAGCACAGGACCCACGTCTGGGCATACCCGTCCCACTCGGGGTGTCATATGCAAAAACAACAGTTGATGGACAGAATGCAGAACAATGTCATACATTCACCCCAGTACAGAGATCTGGGCCTAAATCCATCGTTTTTGCTCACCATGCCATTCCAGTTTGAACCCAGCCATATGCAAATCAGTCTTGACCCTGTGCCTCATGGGAACAGTCCAGCCCGAACTGCCAAGCCAGGTCCTCCCTGGACTGGAAACAAGCATCCTAGGACCGGTTTCGGGGTTTCACCCTCTTCAGCCAGGATAGCTTGATTCCAGTGGCATGGAAGAGCACGGGACCCACGTCTGGGCATACCCGTCCCACTCGGGGTGACAAATGCAAAATCAACAGTTGATGGACAGAATGCAGAACAATGTCATACATGAAATGAAAAGACCATTTGAAATGAAAAGACCATTTGTTAAGCGCAGTAGCTACCCTGAGGCGTCCTAGCGCTGCGGACAAGCGGGTGCAGGAGGAGATAGAAACTATACAAGTTTGTTAAAAAGCAGAGTCTTTAAGAGCCTGCGAAAGAGAAGCAGATTGGGCTCAGCCCGCAGGTGGAGGGAAGAGAGTTCCAGAGTTTGGCCGAGTTATAAGCAAAGGAACGGCCACCACTTCTGGATCTCTTGATCTTGGGCACTAGGGCGAGAAAGAGGACGCTGATCTGAGCTGTCTATTTGGATGGTAATGGGTAATCAGCGGTCGGCTAATGACAGGGCCCGTTTTCCAAAAGGCCCTATGGGCAATGCACAGGGCCTTAAATTCAATTCTTTCCCTGACAGGGAGCCAGTGGAGGCTCCTCAGTCCGGGGTGGATTGGAAGTCGGCGGGGATCTGAAGAAGAGTTCGAGCAGCACAATTTTGAATGACCTGAAGTTTGCACAGGGTGGATTGAGGGCCCCTAAATAGAGGGCATTCCCGAAATCTAGGCGTGAGAGAATGAGACCCTGGACCATAATCTGTCTTGCCTGGAATGGAAGCAAGGGAAGGATCTTTCGAAGCAGCCTTAGTAGACCATAGCAGGTAGCTGAGAGTTTAGCTGCTTGACATTCACCCCAGTACAGAGATCTGGGCCTAAATCCATCGTTTTTTTGCTCACCATGCCATTCCAGTTTGAACCCAGCCATATGCAAATCAGTCTTGACCCTGTGCATCATGGGAACAGTCCAGCCCGAACTGCCAAGCCAGGTCCTCCCTGGACTGGAAACAAGCATCCTAGGACCGGTTTCGGGGTTTCACCCCTCTTCAGCCAGGATAGCTTGATTCCAGTGGCATGGAGAGCACGGGACCCACGTCTTGGCATACCCGTCCCACTCGGGGTGACAAATGCAAAAGTAACAGACTAAGAGTGGCTGCGTTATTGTGACATAACTGTTTGTGTTTTTGCAGTTAAATGCTTAAAATATGTATTATAATAGTATTTCTTTGCAGATATCTACTTCTAATTAAAAACAAAGAGTCACAATGCCAAAAAAGAGATAACAAAGAAACAGTTTAGAGGATGCTATCTCCGTAGAATAGAGAAGCAAAAGGGACAGAGTGTGCACAATGTGATTAAAGAGAAAAGAGCTGCTGGTAAGAAAACTAAGAAGTTTCTAAAATGGTATGTGAAAAACTGCAAAGAGAGCAATAGCAAGTAAATAAAAGTGAGGTTTCTTATCAGCTAAGAAAGGGCAAAAAGTAAATGACATTAAGAGTAATGAATCGTAGAAGAAAGCAGATAGTTTAGCAAGAAGTCAGAGGCAGTTTAAGGAAATAAGAGTCGGAATATTTCATAGTAGAGTAATTCAGAATCCCGTATGAAATATGAAGCACAGTAAAAGGAGAAGAGAAGCAGTCAAACAAAGGAACATGTTGGAGCTGTATTTGATAAGGCATTCACCCTGAAGAGGAAGCTCTTTATTTTGATTCTGACCAGAATGAGAACACTGGGTAAAACAGTGTTGTCTATGAAGAGAATAAGCCAAAAAAAGACTTGTAAATAGAAGTAATTGTTGTACAATTTTCAGTAGCAAATGGAAGCATACTTCCAGAAGTGAGCCTTTTTTAATGAAGAAAGCTACTTTCAAGGTCGATGTTATGAGGTGAAGGATTGTACTCTCATTCCAAAAGAGGAGGTGGTTCCGAGGAATGTTGACGATGTGATAGCTAAAGAGGTACAGGTAAGGTGTAGACAGGACCCTGTATACAAATGGAACTGTGGCAGTATGCGTAGTGTTCAGCAGGAATCAATTGATATATTTTTCATCTATATGTCTGAAGCTGTAAATTTGTATTCTGCAAGGATTAGATCCATGCAAAGTAAGGCAGTATACTAATTTACAGGGACATCCACTTGCATGTCTATCAAAGAACGTGTGCTGTAGCACCTTTCATCATTTCTGAATGGTAGCTGTTCACTACTCGAAAATACAAAATTTACTTAGGAGACATTACAATGTGAAAACTCCTACCCTATGTTTTAGAAAAATGAATAGAGCTCTTTTGCATGGTGCAATAGCAGAGGTAGAAAAAGTTTGTAAATATGTTCAGTTTCGTTTCTTTGGTCCAGAGCAGGAGGCGAGGGCAACTAAGGAGTTGGTATGTGCAGGTGTAGAGGAACAGTACACAGGTATTAACACTGATAATTTTACACAAGAGATTGCAAAGTTTACCAGTTTCTTCAGAGAAACCAAACTGTGTTTGTATTTGTTGGCGATGCACTCACTATGAAAGCTAAACTCGTAATGTAGTTGTAGTCTCAAAAACTGATCAGGAGAACAGAGATAAATGGCAAGAATTTGCTGTACATTTATTTGTAGAGGAACACTTTGATTTGTACACATGGCAAATTATATGTAAGTAGTGCTATAATAAGTTAGAGGATAAAAATGCCAACTAGAGCAGTACATAACAAGTCAGAATTAGTATCGAATCCAGAAGAACTTTGAGAATTAAATGTTTATGAATCAATTGTCATACAATGTATACATCACGTTCAAGCAATAGTTTGCATTGAACCAATGACAGGAAAATTACCACCGGCAGAGCTACAGAAAGGCTTTAAAGGTAGAGTTGTCTACTTACCTTTAGATTTTAAACAGAATAATGAAACTGTAGGGGTAGAGAGAGATATTGATGAACCATTTATCAGTCTAGTAAATGGTCTGTCTAACAAGAACAAAAAAATCTGGCAAGAGTTAGTTGATGTTAATAAATAAACAAAGCTACATTATATCTGGTGCAAAATAATATTTATTATAAAAATGTTGATGTTGTTCAAAATGTAACGTGTGGAGGATGAAACATTACCATCAAGTGGACAGATTGAAAAAGTGGATTGATCAGATGAAATTTATGCCCACTACAACATCCATCCCATCCTTTCAAAAGAAGTTATTGGTGATGCTATTGAGCTGTTTTAAATGACAGGAGCTCCAATGAGTGTGTGAGAGAAGTGTTTAGAGGCTCGCTGTTTTCCACAACTGTTTTCCACTGGAACAGGTGGCCGGTTTGATGACAGTCCCGTACAGATACCAGCAGCTGAATACCGGTCAACCAGATTATATTCGGATGATCCTAGATTTTCCCAGTGTATTCCATACATATTCCATCTTCTGTTTGAGAGTGACTTGTCTGGGCTTTCATATGTTGTAAACCACATATAGAAGACAGGAGTTAATCTTCAAAATCTCTCTGCAAAAGAATTTGTTCACAAAGTTCATGGAAAGGATGAAAAGTCAGAATGCAACTTGATTAATTTGATGGCTTGCCTATGTGGCACCAACGAGTATTGGTATCATCGTCATGGAAAACTGAAATGTACGTTGAGAAACCTAGGTGCCCCTACTTGGTTTCTGACACTCAGTTGTGCTGAGTATGCGTGGGATGACTTGGATGAATGTTTGAGAGAAGCAAACTCCAACATTAAGGACATTAATGTGAAGAAAGCAGGATTAATTTGCTCTTTGAATCCTGCTAATGTTTGTAGATATTTAAACAACAATTTTCAAGCCATGCTGTCTTTCATCTACAACAAAACAAATCTTCCTCTTGGCCAAGTAACTGATTTCCATAGTAACAAGCAAGAGGTGCTCCTCATATTCACATGCTGTTATGGAAAAAACATGCACCGAAATTTGGAACAGTGATGAGTCTGTACTCCCTTTCATAGAACAGTATGTGACAGGTGCCATCCCAAAAGACAGTGGAGAAAAAAGGTCTAAGATAACAAGTTTTGTGTTTTCAAAAACATAGATGTGGGAAGTACTGTCATTGAAAATACAGATTCAATGGAAAATCTTACACAAGATGTCGGTTTGGATGTGGTATACAGTATTTCTTCTACGTGGATGGTCAATGTTTAAGACATCATTCGGACTACCAGGGGTGATGTTTTCAAAAAGATCTCGAAAATGTAAGTGTGCTTTATATATAATGGGATATATGCAACATTCCGTCCATCATCTTGTGTGTTTTGCAATTCACCCCAAGTGGGAAGGGTATGCCGGACGTGGGTCCCGTGCTCACTGCGCCACTGGAGTCAGGCTATCCTGGCTGATGAGGGCTGAATGCCCGAAACCGGTCCTAGGATGCTTGATTCCGGTCCAGGGAAGACATGGCTTGGCAGTTCGGTCTGGACTGTTCCCAGGAGGCACAGGGTCAAGACTGATTTGCATATGGCCATGTCTGAACTGGGGTGTCGTGGTGAAGCAAAATAACGATGGATTAAACCCAGATCTGTGACTGGGGGTGAATGTTTGCCATTGTGCAACATTCCGTCCATCATCTTGTGTGTTTTGCAATTCACCCCAAGTGGGAAGGGTATGCCCAGACGTGGGTCCCGTGCTCACTGCACCACTGGAGTCAGGCTATCCTGGCTGATGAGGGCTGAATGCCCGAAACCGGTCCTAGGATGCTTGATTCCGGTCCAGGGAAGACATGGCTTGGCAGTTCGGTCTGGACTGTTCCCAGGAGGCACAGGGTCAAGACTGATTTGCATATGGCCATGTCTGAACTGGGGTGGCGTGGAGAAGCAAAATAACGATGGATTAAACCCAGATCTGTGACTGGGGGTGAAAGTTTGCCATTGTGCAACATTCCGTCCATCATCTTGTGTGTTTTGCAATTCACCCCAAGTGGGAAGGGTATGCCCAGACGTGGGTCCTGTGCTCACTGCGCCACTGGAGTCAGGCTATCCTGGCTGATGAGGGCTGAATGCCCGAAACCGGTCCTAGGATGCTTGATTCCGGTCCAGGAAGACATGGCTTGGCAGTTCGGTCTGGACTGTTCCCAGGAGGCACAGGGTCAAGACTGATTTGCATATGGCCATGTCTGAACTGGGGTGGCGTGGTGAAGCAAAATAACGATGGATTAAACCCAGATCTGTGACTGGGGGTGAATGTTTGCCATTGTGCAACATTCCGTCCATCATCTTGTGTGTTTTGCAATTCACCCCAAGTGGGAAGGGTATGCCCAGACGTGGGTCCCGTGCTCACTGCGCCACTGGAGTCAGGCTATCCTGGCTGATGAGGGCTGAATGCCCGAAACCGGTCCTAGGATGCTTGATTCCGGTCCAGGAAGACATGGCTTGGCAGTTCGGTCTGGACTGTTCCCAGGAGGCACAGGGTCAAGACTGATTTGCATATGGCCATGTCTGAACTGGGGTGGCGTGGTGCAGCAAAATAACGATGGATTAAACCCAGATCTGTGACTGGGGGTGAATGTTTGCCATTGTGCAACATTCCGTCCATCATCTTGTGTGTTTTGCAATTCACCCCAAGTGGGAAGGGTATGCCCAGACGTGGGTCCCGTGCTCACTGCGCCACTGGAGTCAGGCTATCCTGGCTGATGAGGGCTGAATGCCCGAAACCGGTCCTAGGATGCTTGATTCCGGTCCAGGGAAGACATGGCTTGGCAGTTCGGTCTGGACTGTTCCCAGGAGGCACAGGGTCAAGACTGATTTGCATATGGCCATGTCTGAACTGGGGTGGCGTGGTGAAGCAAAATAACGATGGATTAAACCCAGATCTGTGACTGGGGGTGAATGTTTGCCATTGTGCAACATTCCGTCCATCATCTTGTGTGTTTGCAATTCACCCCAAGTGGGAAGGGTATGCCCAGACGTGGGTCCCGTGCTCACTGCGCCACTGGAGTCAGGCTATCCTGGCTGATGAGGGCTGAATGCCCGAAACCGGTCCTAGGATGCTTGATTCCGGTCCAGGGAAGACATGGCTTGGCAGTTCGGTCTGGACTGTTCCCAGGAGGCACAGGGTCAAGACTGATTTGCATATGGCCATGTCTGAACTGGGGTGGCGTGGTGAAGCAAAATAACGATGGATTAAACCCAGATCTGTGACTGGGGGTGAATGTTTGCCATTGTGCAACATTCCGTCCATCATCTTGTGTGTTTTGCAATTCACCCCAAGTGGGAAGGGTATGCCCAGACGTGGGTCCCGTGCTCACTGCGCCACTGGAGTCAGGCTATCCTGGCTGATGAGGGCTGAATGCCCGAAACCGGTCCTAGGATGCTTGATTCCGGTCCAGGGAAGACATGGCTTGGCAGTTCGGTCTGGACTGTTCCCAGGAGGCACAGGGTCAAGACTGATTTGCATATGGCCATGTCTGAACTGGGGTGGCGTGGTGAAGCAAAATAACGATGGATTAAACTCAGATCTGTGACTGGGGGTGAATGTTTGCCATTGTGCAACATTCCGTCCATCATCTTGTGTGTTTTGCAATTCACCCCAAGTGGGAAGGGTATGCCCAGACGTGGGTCCCGTGCTCACTGCGCCACTGGAGTCAGGCTATCCTGGCTGATGAGGGCTGAATGCCCGAAACCGGTCCTAGGATGCTTGATTCCGGTCCAGGGAAGACATGGCTTGGCAGTTCGGTCTGGACTGTTCCCAGGAGGCACAGGGTCAAGACTGATTTGCATATGGCCATGTCTGAACTGGGGTGGCGTGGTGAAGCAAAATAACGATGGATTAAACCCAGATCTGTGACTGGGGGTGAATGTTTGCCATTGTGCAACATTCCGTCCATCATCTTGTGTGTTTTGCAATTCACCCCAAGTGGGAAGGGTATGCCCAGACGTGGGTCCCGTGCTCACTGCGCCACTGGAGTCAGGCTATCCTGGCTGATGAGGGCTGAATGCCCGAAACCGGTCCTAGGATGCTTGATTCCGGTCCAGGAAGACATGGCTTGGCAGTTCGGTCTGGACTGTTCCCAGGAGGCACAGGGTCAAGACTGATTTGCATATGGCCATGTCTGAACTGGGGTGGCGTGGTGAAGCAAAATAACGATGGATTAAACCCAGATCTGTGACTGGGGGTGAATGTTTGCCATTGTGCAACATTCCGTCCATCATCTTGTGTGTTTTGCAATTCACCCCAAGTGGGAAGGGTATGCCCAGACGTGGGTCCCGTGCTCACTGCGCCACTGGAGTCAGGCTATCCTGGCTGATGAGGGCTGAATGCCCGAAACCGGTCCTAGGATGCTTGATTCCGGTCCAGGGAAGACATGGCTTGGCAGTTCGGTCTGGACTGTTCCCAGGAGGCACAGGGTCAAGACTGATTTGCATATGGCCATGTCTGAACTGGGGTGGCGTGGTGAAGCAAAATAACGATGGATTAAACCCAGATCTGTGACTGGGGGTGAATGTTTGCCATTGTGCAACATTCCGCCCATCATCTTGTGTGTTTTGCAATTCACCCCAAGTGGGAAGGGTATGCCCAGATGTGGGTCCCGTGCTCACTGCGCCACTGGAGTCAGGCTATCCTGGCTGATGAGGGCTGAATGCCCGAAACCGGTCCTAGGATGCTTGATTCCGGTCCAGGGAAGACATGGCTTGGCAGTTCGGTCTGGACTGTTCCCAGGAGGCACAGGGTCAAGACTGATTTGCATATGGCCATGTCTGAACTGGGGTGGCGTGGTGAAGCAAAATAACGATGGATTAAACCCAGATCTGTGACTGGGGGTGAATGTTTGCCATTGTGCAACATTCCGTCCATCATCTTGTGTGTTTTGCAATTCACCCCAAGTGGGAAGGGTATGCCAGACGTGGGTCCCGTGCTCACTGCGCCACTGGAGTCAGGCTATCCTGGCTGATGAGGGCTGAATGCCCGAAACCGGTCCTAGGATGCTTGATTCCGGTCCAGGGAAGACATGGCTTGGCAGTTCGGTCTGGACTGTTCCCAGGAGGCACAGGGTCAAGACTGATTTGCATATGGCCATGTCTGAACTGGGGTGGCGTGGTGAAGCAAAATAACGATGGATTAAACCCAGATCTGTGACTGGGGGTGAATGTTTGCCATTGTGCAACATTCCGTCCATCATCTTGTGTGTTTTGCAATTCACCCCAAGTGGGAAGGGTATGCCCAGACGTGGGTCCCGTGCTCACTGTGCCACTGGAGTCAGGCTATCCTGGCTGATGAGGGCTGAATGCCCGAAACCGGTCCTAGGATGCTTGATTCCGGTCCAGGGAAGACATGGCTTGGCAGTTCGGTCTGGACTGTTCCCAGGAGGCACAGGGTCAAGACTGATTTGCATATGGCCATGTCTGAACTGGGGTGGCGTGGTGAAGCAAAATAACGATGGATTAAACCCAGATCTGTGACTGGGGGTGAATGTTTGCCATTGTGCAACATTCCGTCCATCATCCTGTGTGTTTTGCAATTCACCCCAAGTGGGAAGGGTATGCCCAGACGTGGGTCCCGTGCTCACTGCGCCACTGGAGTCAGGCTATCCTGGCTGATGAGGGCTGAATGCCCGAAACCGGTCCTAGGATGCTTGATTCTGGTCCAGGGAAGACATGGCTTGGCAGTTCGGTCTGGACTGTTCCCAGGAGGCACAGGGTCAAGACTGATTTGCATATGGCCATGTCTGAACTGGGGTGGCGTGGTGAAGCAAAATAACGATGGATTAAACCCAGATCTGTGACTGGGGGTGAATGTTTGCCATTGTGCAACATTCCGTCCATCATCTTGTGTGTTTTGCAATTCACCCCAAGTGGGAAGGGTATGCCCAGACGTGGGTCCCGTGCTCACTGCGCCACTGGAGTCAGGCTATCCTGGCTGATGAGGGCTGAATGCCCGAAACCGGTCCTAGGATGCTTGATTCCGGTCCAGGGAAGACATGGCTTGGCAGTTCGGTCTGGACTGTTCCCAGGAGGCACAGGGTCAAGACTGATTTGCATATGGCCATGTCTGAACTGGGGTGGCGTGGTGAAGCAAAATAACGATGGATTAAACCCAGATCTGTGACTGGGGGTGAATGTTTGCCATTGTGCAACATTCCGTCCATCATCTTGTGTGTTTTGCAATTCACCCCAAGTGGGAAGGGTATGCCCAGACGTGGGTCCCGTGCTCACTGCGCCACTGGAGTCAGGCTATCCTGGCTGATGAGGGCTGAATGCCCGAAACCGGTCCTAGGATGCTTGATTCCGGTCCAGGAAGACATGGCTTGGCAGTTCGGTCTGGACTGTTCCCAGGAGGCACAGGGTCAAGACTGATTTGCATATGGCCATGTCTGAACTGGGGTGGCGTGGTGAAGCAAAATAACGATGGATTAAACCCAGATCTGTGACTGGGGGTGAATGTTTGCCATTGTGCAACATTCCGTCCATCATCTTGTGTGTTTTGCAATTCACCCCAAGTGGGAAGGGTATGCCCAGACGTGGGTCCCGTGCTCACTGCGCCACTGGAGTCAGGCTATCCTGGCTGATGAGGGCTGAATGCCCGAAACCGGTCCTAGGATGCTTGATTCCGGTCCAGGGAAGATATGGCTTGGCAGTTCGGTCTGGACTGTTCCCAGGAGGCACAGGGTCAAGACTGATTTGCATATGGCCATGTCTGAACTGGGGTGGCGTGGTGAAGCAAAATAACGATGGATTAAACCCAGATCTGTGACTGGGGGTGAATGTTTGCCATTGTGCAACATTCCGTCCATCATCTTGTGTGTTTTGCAATTCACCCCAAGTGGGAAGGGTATGCCCAGACGTGGGTCCCGTGCTCACTGCGCCACTGGAGTCAGGCTATCCTGGCTGATGAGGGCTGAATGCCCAAAACCGGTCCTAGGATGCTTGATTCCGGTCCAGGGAAGACATGGCTTGGCAGTTCGGTCTGGACTGTTCCCAGGAGGCACAGGGTCAAGACTGATTTGCATATGGCCATGTCTGAACTGGGGTGGCGTGGTGAAGCAAAATAACGATGGATTAAACCCAGATCTGTGACTGGGGGTGAATGTTTGCCATTGTGCAACATTCCGTCCATCATCTTGTGTGTTTTGCAATTCACCCCAAGTGGGAAGGGTATGCCCAGACGTGGGTCCCGTGCTCACTGCGCCACTGGAGTCAGGCTATCCTGGCTGATGAGGGCTGAATGCCCGAAACCGGTCCTAGGATGCTTGATTCCGGTCCAGGGAAGTCATGGCTTGGCAGTTCGGTCTGGACTGTTCCCAGGAGGCACAGGGTCAAGACTGATTTGCATATGGCCATGTCTGAACTGGGAGTGGCGTGGTGAAGCAAAATAACGATGGATTAAACCCAGATCTGTGACTGGGGGTGAATGTTTGCCATTGTGCAACATTCCGTACATCATCTTGTGTGTTTTGCAATTCACCCCAAGTGGGAAGGGTATGCCCAGACGTGGGTCCCGTGCTCACTGCGCCACTGGAGTCAGGCTATCCTGGCTGATGAGGGCTGAATGCCCGAAACCGGTCCTAGGATGCTTGATTCCGGTCCAGGGAAGACATGGCTTGGCAGTTCGGTCTGGACTGTTCCCAGGAGGCACAGGGTCAAGACTGATTTGCATATGGCCATGTCTGAACTGGGGTGGCGTGGTGAAGCAAAATAACGATGGATTAAACCCAGATCTGTGACTGGGGGTGAATGTTTGCCATTGTGCAACATTCCGTCCATCATCTTGTGTGTTTTATATATAATGGTAGCATTGTACCAGTTATAATAATAAAATACTGATTTTTAACATGTTTGTCTAGATTAGTTCACTAACTGTAGGTAAGTGAATTGATTAAATAATTGTGGTGAGTACAATGCATAGTTTCACTTATTTGTAGTGATATACTGTGCAGTTTTTGTTTTTTTTACAATCTCTGCAATAGTTTTTTCCCCACTGTTCAAGGATAAATCTTTGTACAGTACATTGTTTATGGTGTACAAGTATGATAGCTGAGAGCAGAAAAAAAGATAAAATTAAATGTTTTACTATAATGTGATATATTTTTACAGCATAAAGAATGTGTACTGTTTTGTTTCAGGAATTTTGAAAATGTTTTAACAGTGGTTGGAGTAATACGTCTTTCGATGTGTCACCATATTCGTAGTGCCACATGAATATTTCTTTGATATACCCCTGGAGAGGTCTTGCCACATAAAGAGCAATTGACATACTTTACCACCACTTTCTTTTGCCTGGAGGGGATGGTGAAAAACTCACATGCAATTGATTGCCACTTTGCTGGGGGTTGCTCCTCTAAAGAGCTGTGTTCAACAGGATGTGGATGCTGACACTAAATGCCACCAGATGCCATTTTATTTGGAAATGATTTTTGAAATAAAAACACCAAATTTGATTTTAGAAGAAGAAAACAGCAGTTTCTCAATTGAGAACAGGGTTTCTTTTCAACAATCTTTACGATTGTTTTTCCCACACTGTTCAAGGATGAATACAGTACATTATTTATGATGTATAAGTAGAAAAGCTGAGAACAGTAAAAAGGGAAAAGGACAAGCTTTACTATAATGTAAAATACTACTACTGTATGAAAATGTCTACTGTTTTGTTTATAATAAAAACTTATGAGTTGCAGAAACTAGGGGGACTCATTACGATGAGACTCAGAAAGACTCCGACCGCAGTCTCCGAGTCTCATTGCAGGTTTCACTTTTGACTGCCACACTACGGTGCAGGTGGTCGAAAGTGAAACTGGCCGGTCATTCCAGTTGGATTCCGACAGACTCAAGGAGCCCATCGGCCAGTCGGAGGCTTGACTGTAATCCCTATGGATGGCATTTCCGCCGTAGGGATTACAATGTGGATTTCCGACAGGCTTTCCATGTCAGGCTTTCCGACATAGAAAGCCTGTCGGAAAGCGGTTTTGGGGGCCCTGCTCACCCTGCGACCTCCTGTTGGGTGCCAGCCATACGGTGCAGGGATGAACAGATTCTCCCATTCCTCTATGGGTGCTTGTACTACTGCCGGTTTATGGCTGCAACACAAGCTCCCATAGAGAAATGGGAGTATGCGACCACACCATGTGCAGGTCTCATTGTAAATCTGTGGTCAGGTCCGCCAACCGGCAGTCGGTCGGTTCCGATTCCGCAACAGTGTCGGGCGGACGTGAGTCCACTCAATATCGTCATTAGCCCCTAAATAGCAATACTAACTTAAAATTATGTTCCTTTTCTTTATAAACAGATGAGTGACACCATCGATTGGAGTAAAGTAATTTCCTAGCTACTTCTTTCCGTATAGTTCAACAAACGTACTTTGTCAAGGTAAAACACCATGGGAGAGTCTGATACAGCCACTGAGACATCCACACACACCTATATAATCACTAACACATCCTGTCACTCTCTCATGTACCCACTGGCACAGCCAATAACTCACCCATACAGCTTCAAATGCATCCTCTCACTTACCCAAACAGTAACTCAAATACCCACTCAGTCACCTATACAGCTACTAATATAGCCAGTCACCCATACAGCTAGTGACACACACACTCAGTCTCTCATACAGTCACTGACAGTCACTCACTTACAAATACAGGCTCTCACACACACTGACTCGCCTATACAGACACTCATCCACTGACTCACTCACCCATAGTCACTCATACAGCCACTCTGTCATCCATTCAATCACTAACCCACTCAGTCACTCTCCCATGTAATCACTGACAAACCCAATCACTCATCCATACAGCTACTAAAACACCCACTCACTCATTCATACAGTCACTCATACACTCACTAAGTCACCCATACAATCACTAACACACCCTGTCACTCTCCCATATAACCACTGACACACCCAGTCACTCACACATACAGCTACTAATACACCCACTCACTCATCCATACAGTTATTGACATAGCCAGTGACTCACCTATACAGCTACTGTCACAGCCTGTCAGTCACCCATACAGATACTGATATACACACTTAGTCTCTCATACAGGTACTGATACACCCATTCATTCACCCATACAGCCACTCACACACCCAGTCACTCATCCACACAGCCACTCATGTACCCACTCACCTATAGAGACACTCACATACCTACTCACTCACCAAAGCTACCACTCACAGAGAGAGTCACTCATCCATACATGACTCACACATGAACTCACTCACCTATACTGTTACAAACACATTCAATCACTCACCCAAAGAGTCACTCATACACCCACATAGTCACCTACACAGTACTAACACAGCTAGTCACACACCCATGCAGTTAGTAACACACACACTCATACAGTCACTCTCCTACCCATACAGGCACTCACACACATTGACTCACCCATACAGAGACTCACATACCCACTCACTCACAAATACAGCCACTCATGCATCCACTTAGTCGCCCATGCAATCACTAACATTGCAAATCACTCTCCAATGTAACCTCAGAGACACCCAGTCATTCACCCATAGAGCTACTAACACACCCACTCACTCGTTCATACAGCCATTCATATACCCACTCAGCCAACCATACAATCACTAACACACCCAGTCACTCTCCCATCTAACCACTGACACACACAATGACTCACCCATATAGACACTTGCATACCAATTCATTCACCCATACACCCACTCATGCACCCTCTCATACACCACTTACAGCAACTCACACATCCACTCACTTACATATACAAACACTCAGAGACTCATTCACACACCCATAAAGCCACTCACACACATATCCATGCACATATATCCACTCACATACCCACTGAATCACCAATATAGCCAGTCATGCATCTACTCATTCACCCATACAGCCACTGATGTAGCTATTGATGCACCCATACACCCACTCACACCAACACACTCACCAATACAGCCACTCAGACACCCACTTACTTACGCATACAAACACCCACCCATCCACTCATTCACAAACCCATACAGCCACTGCCACACTTACTCACATACCCACACACCCACTTACTCAAACACTTATACATCCAGTTGCTCACTCATGCAACCACTCACTCACTAACGTAGAAACTCACTCACTCATACTCTTTCTTATACATACACACATATAGTTTATCTTTTTTAAAACAAGAAAAATGGTTCTAACAAGGACCATTTTTGTGATTTTTTAGTACTTTTTAGTTTTTTAACCTTTTGTATTTTTTTGTTTTTTATTACAAATAAAATGGCAACTGGAAAAAGTATTCTGATTGCGGCGGTTAAAAACGTCATCATGACATCCTGAATAAACGCAATAACGGAAAATAGGTCTGAAAGGTGATTTTTAAAGAAACTTAGTACAAAAATATGAGTTTAAACATGCTTTGAAAGAAGTATGTATACAGTAATGTGTGTAGGGCAATGTTGAGAATGGATTTTTTTTACATATTTTTGGATGTGTTAGTGACCATTGAATGTCTGCTTTTGTTTTCTGTTTTCGCGACGTGCCCTCAGGGATCGCGACGCCATCGAGAAGATCCCCAAAAACTAAAAAAAATGAAACCTTTAAAAACAAAAGAAAAAAGACCCGTCAGAAAAAAACTTCACAATATTTCGGGTAATAGGGTGGCTCTAACAAGAGCCATTGCGTTGGTTGTGTGTATACGGCCACTATACATAAGACCGGATGCAGAGTTTCAGGTTACTTAGAAATACCCTGTTGCTTTCATCTGTAAAGTGCATGGCATCATTTCTATCAATTCCATGCATGTCAAAACACAGATTGTTGTTATAGATACAGCCCATGCGATGGTCTCTGAGGAATGCAGAAACAGTTTTATTAACATGTTTCCTGGCTTTGTCAATCTGTGGACAGAATTGATTTGACCACTTCCATTTCTGTCTTTGGCATATATTAGAGTACACCAAGACAGTGTGAGGGAAAAGCGACATCAGCTTTGCAAAGGTTTATTTCATTAGGATTTCCAGCCCTACCCCAGTCAATGTGTGTAGGTCATTGCCACCACAGTGCTCAATCATGAGGTGAGGAGCTTGGAAATCCACAATGGATTTAACCAAAGCCAGCACATGATGAAACTTTAACCCTCTCTGGCCAAACCAAGTAATTTGCACATTTGTCAAACCCAAATCCATGTCAATACCTCTCTTTTTGCAGCCTCTTTAGCCCAATAGATATAGCTGTGGCCCACAATCCATACTCCAAGCATTTTGAAGTGAAGGAGAAATAGTAGTCGGGAGAAGTCTGGAGCTCAATGCGGTAATTATCCAAAGGAAAAGCAGTTAAAATGGAGGTGTTTTCTTTTTTGAATAAAGATATCTTTCATTGGATGCTGACAGCATGAAAGTGAATAAAATTAGGTAGTGTGTTGGATGCTTTAGCAAGAAGTCTTATTATTGGCTGTTGTTTAATAAAAGAAACAAAATGCAAACATGGATACGCTTTTGAATCTGTGGAGTAAAGCCCACCTGCTATATTTTATTTGGAAGCAGCATGTGCCTTCTAGAATGTGCTGTAAACTTGTGACCTACTGGTTCCACTGGGTTGCGAGGTACACTGAGCTAAGTCTGTATTGGGGGGAAGGGTGTTAAAGAGACAGGACATTTTTTTTAAAGTTGAGGAGCTATGACACAATTTAAGAAATTATAAACGTTAATTTACAATTGAGAAATATGTAATAAACTCTATTTGAATTTTAAAAAACTGAAGCTAAATATAGGTTTAGTCTAACTTTGGTAGTAGTAAAATTAGACTTTTGGTCTAAGTTTAGACCAAAAGTCTAACTTAGACCAAAAGTCTAACTGGTCTAACTTTACTACTACTAAAGTTAGACTTTTGGTCTAAGTTAGACTTTTGGTCAAATCTTAGACCAAAAGTCTAACTTTACTAGTAGTAAAGTTAGACTTTAGGTCTAAACTTAGGCTTCAGGTCTAAACTTAGACTTTTGGTCTAAGTTTACCTTTGTGAATCAGGCCCAAGTCTTTTAGAACCATGTGGAAAATTATATATGCAACCTGTCACACACTCTTTGCAAGTACTTTGAAGAATTAGTAAGCTATATGGTTGGACATAGATTAATGTGCAGATTTTTATATGCAGTGTTTCCCAAAATCTAAATCTGATACATTTAAGTAGAAAGGTACTGTGATACTAAATACACCAGTGACACAGTGGTAGAGAGGCACGCAATAGCCCTAATGGTGTGTTTTTGAAATTGCAGTGTTGAGACACTATATGTACTTCTACACTTGGTTAATGCGGCGCAGATCCGCAAGCAATTTGGCTACACCGTGCTACATTACCTTCAAAGGACAAGGATGCATCATATTTACAACAATATGATGGATCCCTGTGCTCACCCCTGTGCTGGTGCACAACTGGCTGTCATGCTTCAATTGAGGCACCCTTGCACCATGGTGCAAGGTTGCCTGTGTTGTGGGGATTCTTTTTTGTGTGAAGGGAGGCACATCTTCCTGCACAAAAACAATCATGAGAGGTGTTTTTCTCTTTGTAAGAGGAAAAAACGAGGAGAAATTAAAATATTTCTCCTTGTTGTGCATCCCTACACATAACCTGGGGAGGCCCAGAATTCTGAAGCATTCCCAGGTGTACGAATCGTTGTAAATCTGGGACTGTGGCTAAATGCATGGGTGTTGCGTGGGGGACACCCACAGCAACACCCATGGCACGCTCCTTTCACGCAAAGCGCTGCGTGAAAAGTGCCCATATTTACAAGGCTACGAAAAGCCATGTAAAGTGGATTTACGTGGCCTTGTAAATATGGAGCATCACACTATGCCAATGCTGTGCTAAAAAAAGTGATGCTTTGGCACATGAAGCTTGTAAATACGCTTCCTTGGCTTGATGTTCATTTAAAAGTTTACTAAAGGAATAAACTGGTCTTTCACCATGTATACGTTAGAAGTGAGATATGGTGCAGCTGTGTTGTAGGACAGGGTGCTAAAATGTTAAAAGGTAACTAATAAATACAGTTTTGTGTTTTGCTATAGTTAGGTTCATCAGTAGATTTAAAACTGCAACATACCATAAAAACTGTTTTTGTATTATGTGTAAGACAGCAGTAAAGTAGTTTGTATGTTGGATAGGGTAAAAATTAAAATATACTTGTTTTTGTTTTACAGAACAAGATATACATAATGGCACACAGTTAGAATGCCTACAAAAGGCCAGACGAAAAAGCAACAGAAGCAACTACAGTATCTCTGCAGAAATGAATTACAAAATGGGCAAAATGCTGAAAAAGTGCTAAAAGAAAAAAGAGCTACTGGTAAGAGGACAAAGTCATTTCTTAAAAATATATGTGGATATTTGCAAAGATTACAAAATAAAGAAAATACAGTCAGGACTATGAGAAACAACAAGAGCGGACAAAGTGTACATTGGAAGAAGAGAAAATATTGTAACAAACATGGACACAGATAACAAGAAGACACACGCAGTTTAAGAAATTCAGAGCCATGATGTTTTTTGTAGTAGAGTGGTTGTAAATTTAGTGAGAAATTTTTAAAAGTGTAAAAAAAGGAGGGATGCAGTGAAACAGAAAGAACAAGTTGAGAGAGTAGTTGATAAGGCCTTTGCTTTGAAGAGGAAGCTTTTCATTTTGATTCTAAATAGAATGAAGAGTCTTGACAAATTAGTGTGCATGAGTAGGCAAAACCAGAAGAAAAGATCAGTGAATAGAAGTAACTTTTATACAGTTTTTAGTGGAGAATGGATACATACATCTAGGACAGAGCCTTTCTTTAATGAAGAAAGCTATCTCCAGGATAACAGATTAGTTCATGCTATTAATGAAAGAGGACAATGTTTTTAAATGAAGAATGGTAGTCCTATAGCAAAAGAGGTGATGGTACCTAGAAATGTAGAAGGAGTTATTGCAGGAAAGGTACAAGGAAGGCGTTGTCAGGGCCCTGTATACAAATGGAATTGCACTAGTGTTTTTTTAGTATAGACAGCAATCCATTGATACATTAAGACAATTCCTACGCATCTTTCTAAGGCTAGGTTTAAAACACAAAATAAGTTATACCACTCAACAATGCAAACTTTAGTTAGGAGGCTGTACTATGTGAAAACGTTTGCTTTATGTTTAGGAGAAATGAATAGAGCACTTTTGCATAGTAGTGTGACAGACGTAGAAAAGGTTTCTGGTGATCTGCAGTTTCGTTTCTTTGGTACTGAGCAGGATTCTAGGGAAAGGAAGAGCAGCTAAGAGGAGTAGTTGCAGAACAGAACACATATATTACAGTTTTAATGAAGAGATTACAAACTTTAACACAGTATTGTCTAAAAAACCAGAGTATGTCTATACATGTTGTCAACTGTTGACTTATATTTAAAAAGTGAAAAAGTAAATAATGATAACAGGCAAAAGTTACCTGTGAATTTATTTGTAGAGGGACGGTTTGACTTGTCTATATGGCAAGCTATATGTAAGTAGTGTTACAATAAATTAGAAGATAATAAAATGAGCAACACATAGATATTAAATACCTATTTTGTAAGATAATAAAATAACTGCTAATGTAGAAAAACTATGAAGGGCCAAAAATAAAAAAGAAATCGACATTTATTATTGTTTGCAGCATTGCAAGCGTTATGGACTGCTCTTCAGCACTCACTACAACTCCATAATCCATGCAGTATGATGCCATCAGGGAAAACTGTGGAGCCAAATCATATGAGTTGAGATTGGACTTTTGAATGGACTCCCTGCTTCGGTGTTGTTGTGGCTGCTATTGACGTCGAGGGTCCTTAAGCTTTGCGTTGCCTTCTTGCTGCCAACTATGAACTCCTCTTAAACAATGTTACAGATAGATACATTGGCATGTTCTTCTTATTCTTTAGTTGAAAAGTGTATTATTCAATGATATTCCTCTATTTTCTAGTGACATGATTTTCTGTTTTGTTTTTGATTTTTTTGTGGTTTTGTAAAGTTTAAAAATGTTTTGTTCTTTTTATGGTAACAAAAATGGCAACTGGAACAGGAGGAATTCAATAAATGTGCACTGAGAAATTAGCAAAAAATATAAAAGGGGGAAAAAATTTGCATGTATGGTTTTTGGCAGCATTGTGAATAGCTGTAACACACTGCTCACCAGCTCTTATAACAACACTACAGTCCATGCAATACCTGGCCATTCTTGAAAACGCTGGAGCCATATCTGTTGTAGTAGTCTGTACCTCTGAAGAGACTTTCTGGCCAGTAATTGCTGCTGCTGCCACAGCTTCCCTCTGCTTGATTGGCAGTTGGAGACGTTTTCTATGATAGGTTTAAGAACCGGTGAACCATAAACGTTGCCCCACATGAGTCCAAAAAGGTCTCCAGCCAAAATCTACCACCTGCTCACAATTAAGTTCTGGAAAAGAAGATTCAAGAAGGAGGAGTGGGTGTATACTTCCTATTCATTTTACTTAAAAGTATATTATCCAATGATATTCTTTACTTTCCTGGTCATGTGATGTTTGCAGATTGTCATTGCACTAGTTTTGCAGCAGTTTTTAATTCCTCATGAGTTTTGGGTAACAATGGGTACTTTGATGGGTGTTTGGTAGTTATGCGCTATTTGTGAGTTCAGATGTTGAGTTTTTTTAACTGTTTTTTTTTAAATGTGTTGTTAAAATAAAGTTAAAGCAATATGTTACTTAACAGCTAAACTCAAACTTTGAGCCTTATTAAGATGTTGGTCAAAAACTAAACCGCCCGACTCGTTGTCGGATTCGGTTCCTGACCAACTCGCGATCGGCGGTTCCTCCTGACTGATTATGATGCTTCCGAACACCGTTCGGAAGGACTCCACTGACTTCTATGGGAGCCTGTGTTCTGATCGACAACACAGGCTCCTATGGGAGAAAATGGATGTCTGCAGAAAGCCTTGCACCCTGTCTCGGGCACCCCATGGGGCCTGCCACACAGTGCATGGTTTTACAGGAGGGTCTATTTGGTACCCCCACGGCCCCCAACCGGAGGCCTTATGATGAAGGGGGACCTGCTAGTGGCCCCCATAGTCAGTTTCCGACAGAGTTTTTGTGCAGGCAGACCGAGTCGGAAAGGCTGTCAGAATTCAGCATCGTAATAGATTGGTTGGAAGCATTTTCTGTAGAGCTGTATGAATCGGCTCTGACCTACTCGGATTCTCCAAGTGCCAGTCGTAATCAATTCAGAATGATGAACGGTTCCCCTTACGACTGTGAGCATCGTAATAGGTCGGTCAGAATTGTTTCCGACCGAGTCGGGCAGATGGGTTCCGACATGGTCTAGGAGAGTCCGACTGTCGGTCTGAGGCTTTCCGACCAACATATTAATCCACCCCTTTGTGTAACATATGTCTATATCTCTGTTTTACACTTTGTCATTTTTATTTGTGACTACTGATGTCATTGTGACCTCCGGTGTTGCTGTGAAGAAGGAAACTGCATTTTTATTTAGTTATTTTGGCAAATGAATACAAAGGGGAAAGTTAAATTAGCATCTTACTGAATGGCTACACTGGAACTTAATGTAAAATATGTTGATATATGTGTTTTACAATTTGGCAAAAACATCCAGTATTCGCAGTATGTCCTTGGCAATGGCACTCATAGAATCATACAGGTACTAGCTGTACAATCATCAAGGACGTCCTCTCTCCACCACTCTGCAAACGCACCTCCTGGCATAGTACTAGTTGGGGGATGAAGTCCCCTTGGCTATTGAGGGTATTTGGGGGCCAAATATTCCTCATGTTACCTCCAGCAAGTCCCACACAGTCAGTTTGCTAAGAGGTCTTCTGAGGTCATGCCCCCTTTCTGCACCACTCTGCAAAAGAATCTCCTGGCATACTACTGGTTGGAGAAAAAAGTTCTCTTGGTTGCTAAAGGACCTTGGGGACCAAGAAGCCATCCTGGTACTTTCTATAAGTCCTACACAGTGGGATTTCTGAGAGCTGGTCAAAGGCCTGCCCGCCTTCTACACCATTCTGCACCATTGCTACTCAAAAAAAGCTTGGAAATTTACTGACAAAAAAACAAAGGTTACAGGTAAGTTATAGTTAGGAATTAGCATTTAAAAAACCTTAGAAATTCACTGAAAAAAAACAAAGGTTGCGGGAACGTTATAGTTAGCCTCAGATTTCTCATGCACAAAATGTCACTGACCATGTCATGAGTGATGTAATATGTGCACTGCAGGGGCATTAGTTATAGTTAGCTCAGCTAACTATAACTGCTAAATTTCTCTGGTTTTGTGCATGTGAAATCTGAGCCTAACTATAACGTCCCTGTAAACTCTGTTTTTTTCAGTGAATTTTTAAGTTTTTTTAAAAACCTAATTCCTAACTATAACAGCCCTGTAACCTTTATTCTTTTCAGTGAATATGAGTATATATATATTAACGGAGTCGTCCAATATTTAGCGCAAGTACCTGCTGTCGCCCCTGTGTTGGAGGCTGTCAAAGTAACAACACTATTGTTTGTGGATGACACGTTGATAGTGTCTAAAACACTGAGTGGTCTACAACTGCTCCTGGACAGGTCCACGACCTTTTGTGGATTAATAGGTCTGGAGGGTAATACCTTGAAAACCAAGCTTTTGTTGATGAATCCACACAAAACATTTAAAGGTAAAATGCTGCTGGGGAGGATCCCTCTTGAGAGAGTGGCCACTTTTGATTATCTGGGTGTAACCCTGTCTGAGAAAATGGCATGGAAAGATCAAATTATGAAGCAGAACCTTCAGCAGAGGCAAACCATTGGGGCACTGATAAAGGAACATAGAACCTCCCAAGCTAAGTCAATAGCTGCACCACTCCAGATTTACGATCACAAGGTAGTGGGTTCAGCCTTGTATGGGGCAGAACTCTGGGGATTTCAAAACTTGGAAGGTCTCTTAGTCACTGAGAATAAATATTTAAGAACTATATGCTCCCTCCCCCAGAGTACCCCACTTCAACCACTCCGGCTAGATATGGGTAGACGTTCGATTGTGGCTAAAACTAGGCTCCACCCCCTGCTTTTTTGGCTGTGCCTGAAATCAACCCCAGAGCTTTCCTATTACCCAGCAGCGCTTGATGAAGTTTTTACGCTTGACCGTTTTAAGAAAATTGGGTGGTTCACTTAAGTTAGGTCATTACTTTCAGCAATAGGTTTGGGGAGCTCCTGAGGAGCCAAAGATGTTAGTTTATTGCCAAGTAAAGGTTTGGTTAAAAGACAATACTGGAACTGGGTAGTGCAGACATTTGTCACTCAACCATCTGTGGGTCGTCTCACATTAGAATTCATGGAATTCAAATTGCTAAGTGCTTATGAACAATATATGGAGGTCATCACTATTCCACAGGATAGGAAACGCTACATCCAATTTAGATTTGGTTCTCTTCCTGTGAACTCCTTTACAGCAACTTGGCAGCGGTCCTTGCCTACATCACAGCACTGCCCGGGTTGTTCCCTACTGACAGAAACAATTAGCCACATCTTTTTTTTTCCCTCTGTATAACCTCCCGAGAAACAAGTGGCTAGCCCCTGTTTGTAGATTGTTGGGAACTCGTTACCTCCCGGAAGTGCTTTGCATCTTGTAATCAGATTGCAGGCCTTCAGTAGCTTGTGGAGTTGCAAGATTTCTCAGGAAAATGTGGATTATCAGAAGGTACGTGTCTATGTCCCAATAGTGTCCATTTTCAAATGTTTACTTAAATTTTATATGTACAGGTTTTAAAACAATAATCTTATGTTTATTTGTGTATATTAATCAAATTTCGATGCTCGGCGGGTTCTCCCTTGTACTGTAAGTGGGGAATATGTCCTAGAAGTAAAAGATTTTATTCTTTGAATGCTATTTTATTATCCCTACAGTGATGACTTAAATCTATTGGCAATTGATATGTTCTATGCAATGAATCTCTGACTTGTATCTATTGCTGGATCGTTGTACTGTAAGCACTTGCACTTTTATGGTTGTAATGGCCGAATAAAGTTTATGATGATTATATATATATATATATATATATATATATATATATATATTCACTGAAAAAAACATAGGTTTTAGGGACAGTTATAGTTAGTTCGACATTTCACTCGTACAAAACCCGTGAAATTCCCCGTTATAGTTAGTTCAGCTAACTATAACTCGCGCCCGCAATGCACTGCTGATGACGTCACATATTACATCACTCATGACATGGTCAGTGACATCACTGTGACCCCCGGGACACTGCAGGAGCCGGCCCTGGGGGGGTGGCGGTCCCCAGGGCCACCACATGCTCCAGGAGGGGGGCCGCGCGGCCCCCCTCCACCATCTACAAAGCCCCGGGAGGTGGTGGTCCCTGGGGCCGAGGTCCGAAATGGACCCCACATTTCTTTAATTAGTGCCCCAGGGAGGTGGCGGTCCCGGGGCATGTGGAGGCTGGAGCCCCCCACACAGGTAATTTTTAAGAAAAAAAGAAGCCCGGGGGTGGCGGTCCCGGGGCTGCGGGGTGCCGTGAGCCCCCGCCAGCATTATAATTTGAAAGCCCGGGGTGGTGGTCCCGGGACTTGGGGGCCTTAGAGGCCCCCATAAAATATAAACCCACCCCCCGCATGCCCCCGGGACTTGGCCCACCCGGGGGCAAAATAGCTCAGTGATGTCATCAGTGATGTCACTGACCATGTCATGAGTGATGTAATATGTGACGTCATCAGCAGTGCATTGCGGGGGCGCGAGTTATAGTTAGCTGGACTAACTATAACGGGGGAATTTCACGGGTTTTGTTCGAGTGCTATGTCCAACTAACTATAACTGTCCCTAAAACCTATGGTTTTTTCAGTGAATATATATATATATATATATATATATATGTGTGTGTGTATATATATATACACACATACCCTTGGGTAATGGTGTTTACCATGTGCAGTAAATAACTTACCATTCACATCTAACTTGTAAGGAGGGCCTCATTCTTTCACAACCACTGGAAATGCTTTTTGTAGTTCTTTTCACTTTCTGAGCTGTTTGACCTATTTCATTTGTGGATACATTTAATGTGTTATAAACAGATTATTTAAACATTACAAGGATCAATGAGTGCAACAAAATAAAAAACTGTGTGTATATTCACCGCGTTGCAAGTAAATTTCAATGCCCAGTTATCATTGGGGGAGGGCCAAATTGCAAATGTTTTATGCAAAATGTAACATGATGGCATAACTTACATACAAATTACATGACAAGTACCAACAGGAGACATTTCCTGCTCAATACCGTCTATGTGCGAAAATTAGATGGCATTTTGTACCCTCAAAATCTCGTGAAAGGTCATAAAATTTGCGTATTGCACATTTCCTCAGATTTTGCCAGACTAAAAAAATATGTTGCCCCTTTTACTCATCAACCACTCTCCTGAGAAAATATTTTGCCACCACCACACACATAGATCGTACCTCCATAGGCTGAATGTGTATGTTTCCAGTCTAGGAAATCATGCCTTAGATATTTTCATGTGGAGCATGTGCATGCTCTGTCAATAAGGCCTACAATATAAAATAAATTCAACTTAACAATCACCTATTAATGAGTACTGCCCTTTGCCAACTTTCTTTAAAGCTGTGTTCTGCATTTGAACTCTATCAAAATAAGAAACCTCTTTGCATAGTAGACTCTGCTGCTTGTATGAATTTTTGTTGTTATTTCAGTGTGGGTTATGAAAGCACAGAATACACAATAGCAAAAATAACCTTAGAATCCTGTCTGATGGAAACCAATCATTATTCAAAAGACTGTTTCTGTGAGTGACAGAAAATACAAATAAATGTCTCCCTAACAATATCCTGATTTAAAAAACAGACTGTACATATAATTAAGATGGTCCTTGTTTTCTTTCCTTCGATGGAACATTTGATTGCTATTGTTATGATAATATCTCAGAGCCGGCATTCCTTGAAGTGCTTATAGCTTTCTGTTAAGATTTTGCTTTTGTCGAACCTGTTCCAGTTCATGTGACAGTTCATCTATTCGCATGTTTAAAATTCCAAAGCTGCCAAATTCAGGAATTTTCTGAAAATGTAAGATAACTTCTTTTGACTGGAATTTAGTTGATTTTAATGATAGACTAATTATAAACATGTTCCTAATTTTGACTTCACTGGCATCCTCTTAATGCATTCCATTTTGTTATGTGTAACTCAGAATCAGCAATTCATCAATTAATACATGTTTGTGTGGATCATAGCAGTGAACACACAAAAATACTGCACTCCTAAGTCGTCAGCACTCAACGGAGCCAACTCCTTTCCCCCCAGCACCTTGAGACCCTCACGGGTGAGTGGTTGAGATTTACCAACCCTGATTGATTGATTGAGTTGTACTTGTGACAAACAAGACATGCAGGGCCAGTCACTTGCTTTGTCTTTCTTTAATCATGTAGTGAGGGGCCATTAAAAATAACTTGTTCAGCCAACTCTCTACATTTTCATTTGGGTCTGCCTGCAGTAAGAAAGATGTCATAGTCAGAGGGACCTCACATCAATAAGTTCCCCTTGAGGACACTTTTAGTATTGCATGTCTCTTAATGCTAGATGGGGACCCAATGATGCCACACCAGGTGGGGAGGTTACCTTCCAACAAGAGTGTGTTTATATATGGTAAATGCACAATAGGTTTGACTACCACATTTAGGGATGTTGTGAATTTACTATTTGCGTGAAGTTAGGCCCTACAACAATGCTTCTTAGTTTCTGAATGGTGTGGGAAATAGAGGCAGGCTGCAGTTGCCTACATTTCCCATATCATTCTGAAACCAAGCAAAGTAACCGAGAAAGTACTAGTGGTTCCAAGTTACCAGACATGCATTTTCACAATGCTTCTAGATGTTTTTTTTTCCAGGGGATCGATAAGCCAGGGAAAATAATAAAAAATAAACAACTTCAAGATCATCAATTGAAATATGATAGGGACAAAACAATGTTGCATTTTGTATCATATGGCAATTACTGAGTGAAAGTGGCTAAATGTACAATGTCTAGCCTAAATTTAAAGCACAGACATTTTCTGGATTTTGGGGCAACATTATGTGACTATATTTCAAAGTGGGGTTTGCATTTTAACCGTAAGTAGGCCTCAATGAGGTCATCTTGCCAGGCTTTAACTGCCCTCCAGAGGCTGACATTTTTCAAGTACACATTTTCGACAATACTGGAAGTGTTAGATGTAAAAGTGCAGAATTGTTCCAATGTTGGCACAAGCCTAGCTTCTTTTGAGAGTCATGCATGTATGACAGAACCAGGAAGACGTCAGGACATTTGCTGTACAAAGAACATTGCAGAGTGCAGCGTAAAAAATACTTAGGGTAACATTCCACCAAATACAAGCCAAAACAGTAATTGTCAAATTTCTAAAATGGATTCTAGATTTTAACACTCAAATCTGTTTGCAAGGGTATACATGGGTAGACAAGGGAAGCTTCAACAAGGTTTAAATAAAACAATGTCATCAACTACCAGTTTGTTCTTAGTAGCGTGTCCACAGATATCACATGTGTACAATGCAGGAGATTGTGACTGCACCTGATACCCCACAATGGCAGGCTAAAACTTCACAAAATTCCAATCAGCTAGCAAACCCAGTGTGGCAATTGCTCCATGTTTCAAAAAGTGAGTGTTCCTGTCAGTCTGCTAATATCAGTATATATTGGCAGCCATACTTATGAGTCACATTCAGAGACCATTTCAAGCAAGGGTCCTTCCAAATAGAGGTTAGCTCAATAATGATCTTTGGGGATTGAAAACCAGGAGTTTCCTTCCTCTTGGCTGTATATATACCAGGACTCAGCTTCTGCCAAAATGTTATTTATAATCGATTGAAGTCCAAAGGCGTCTTGGCAAGGACCTCCGCAAATAGGAGAGGGGCACCATTAGTCCCTCTACTGGCAGGAGCCAAGTTGGGGAGTCCGTTGTCTGTTTTGCCACAAAGGAGGGTCATGACATCATTGCGAAGCTCCCAGGACAGGAGCATTTAAACGTTGAGAGGCAAGGGATCGGCTCTTTTCTCTCCACCGTGCTACATCATACTGTGTATCACACAGGTCCTCGGAGTTTTGCATGCTTCAGGGTGCATTATCAAAGGTGAGCAGGGTGGATCAAGGGGCATGGTGTGGTGGGGCTGCCTTTAGCGTAGCCACATGCTCAGGTCAGTACTGAGAATGGTGGAGAAGGAGGTCAGGAAGAGGCCAAGTAAAGTAGCCATAGTGCTTAGAGACTACTACCCTTGGGACTGAGGTGCTGGAAACGCGTCTGAGGTTCTATTGCTGCCACTTGCATCGGAGAGCAGGATGGCTCCGCAGTATGCGCCCCCACCTCTACTCATTAGCCTCCTTGTAAAATAAGGCTTGGTTCAGTGTGTGAGCGGGCTATAAGGAAGAGATACGGTTGCAGTGATGCAAACAATAAAGCAAAAAATAACTTCAATGTTCACAATGCATTTGGTAGGTGCACTGAACTTTTATTTCTTTGTTTTTCTTTGCTCTTCTATGACTGCGATAACAGGGAGGCGAACCTCGTTTAGATGGTGGCAATGTGGTTGCAGGAAGAAGGACCGACATATCTGGAAGGGGAATGGCTAGCTGCAGCAGCAGTGCAAGCACTGCAAGAGCTTTCAGAAGACTGCCATTGTGCCAGCATACATTGGTGAAAGGCTCCTGGGTCATGCATTGTTTTTCGGTTTGTACGTACAAATACAAATTGGCTTTATTTTAGCAGGAAATATACTCTCATGCCCCTTTTGCACAGAAAGATACATTCCATGCCCACATGGCGCAAGAAACACAGAGCCTGCTTGCAGCAGCTGATTGCATTCTGGTCGCATGCATTGTTCCCGGGTGCAAATGCTGATTTTTCCCGAAATCTGTATGTTGTACATCTGTACTACCATTTGTTGGTTGCGCATGCTGCTATGTTCTTTTGTTTTTTTTTTGCTTCTTCCTTTTAATCAGGAAGAGGGGGCCAGAATAGAGTCTTAGATTCTCTGGATGAGGACCATTGTTTAATATTTCATTGCTGTACCTTTTCTAGCATTTGTTGCCTTGCTTCAATGTTATTGCCCATTGTTCTTGTTTAGTCACCAGCCTGGCCAGGCTCATTCATAGTGGATGCGACTCCCAGAACTTTGTTCAAAGTGCTTTTTGAAGGGAAAAAGGAAGTGAGTTGCACCCGTTTGAATTTTGGATGTGTGGAGATCCTTTCTCTTCTTTGTTGCCTGCACTTTTTTAATGGAGATCTTGGGAGATCATGGCTTGGAGGGTGGACTGAGGTCCATTGTCTAGACGGGGCTGGTCCTCGGCACCCAGGATGCAGGGAGGGTTGGCACTCTCGCTGCTGCTCTATTGGTGAATATGACAAGGCAAGTGGTTGTTTTTAATGCTGAGTGGTGTGTTTGTTGGGAGAACGAGCACAGAGACCTAGGCGAGCTCTGCCCGTACCTGTGGAGAGGGAGCTGATTGTGAGGAGGTGAGGGAAGCCCAGGACATTATGTGGCCTCCAGCGGAGTGCTGATCTCTGGTGCAGAAGGGCCTTTGCCTGGGGCCCTCCAGGTTTCACTTGAAGCTTGTGAGGAACTCTGTGCATGGAGTGAGTTGACCATGGCAGGGGTCTCTCCTGGGCCTACTTTGGGTAGGATTCCATGTCCTAACATTCCCTAGTGTTTAGGGTGCTACTGTGTGTTGCAGAGTGGAGCAGGCCATGGGTTCAGGCTCTGTCATCGGGTTAATGTGGTGCCTAGTTGCAGGCGCTCTGAAATCTGGGCCTGTTGGTGAAGTCACAGATGTTCTTCCTGTCTGTGTTTTCCTGCAGAGTTCTTGCCAGTTCAAAGTTTGGTGTGGAGGTCTGCGTACACTTGACCTACATATACATTACGAAACATAGACAACATATATATGTCTTTCATATATAAACATCACTCTGTTGGGACACAGCCCCCAAGAGACTGCCAGCCCATTGGGAACATCGTAATATGGCGGGCGGGAGACAGTTGAGCTGGTGGTCTTCTTGGGACCGCGGCGGCGGTATGGCGGTGTAACCACCAAACTCGTAATCAGGCATCTCCAAAGACCCTAGACAAGCACTGGAATAACTCATGATGGAGACAGGGCCCCTCTCAACTCTCCGCACACATAAGGGAGGTAGTGAATTTATGTTGGCACTCTGTGAAACTTGGCCCTCTCTGCAGGGTCACCCTCAAACATTTTGCTGGCATTTAGACTCTGTGCACATTACCAGTGCCAGCCAGTGCTTGTGCTCTCTCCCTAAAACTTGGTATATCTGGCCTTCAGCAGATTGGCACATTTAATTTACTTACATTCCTGATTATATGGCACTACTTGGTACCCAGAGCCTGTAACTTAAATGCTACTAGTGGGTTTGCAGCATTCCTTGTGCTATCCACTGAAGTATCACCTTAAAACTTGTCTCAGACCTGCCACTGAAGCCTATATAGAACAGTGTTAAAATTACAATTCAATCTGGAAAACTGAATCTGTTGCTATGCCTAAACCTTCATTTTTAATACTTATAAGTCACCCCTCAGGTAGGCTCTAAAGGCACTTAGGTAAGGGTACATTGTATTTAAAAAGTAGGACATATGGGTTTAGGTTTTACAGGTCCTGGTAGTAAAACCCCCTACATTTGTTTTTCAGTAATGTAAGGCCTACCTCTCCCCTAGTTGTATATTGGATTGCCTTATTACATTTAATAAGAGGTACATTTTGATTGAGAGCAGGTAGAAACATCATGTTTGAAATGATTAATGATAAAGTCAGATTTTGTTTCACAATTATGAAAATGCTACTTTTAGAAAGTTAGCAAACACAAGGAGTTAATGGACAGAGCGCTGAAACTTTTTAGACACTAACCCCCAGTCACAGATCTGGGTTGAATCCATCGTTGTTCTTTAGCTCACTAAGCCACCCCGGTTCAGACCCAGCCGTATGCAAATCCATCTTGACCCTGTCCCTCATGGGAACAGTCCAGCATGAACTGCCAGGCCAGGTCTTCCCTGGACCGGAAACAAGCATCCTGGAACCAGTTTCGGGGTAACACCCCTCATCAGCCAGGCTAGCGCAGCCAGGCTAACTTGAATCCAGTGGCAAAGTGAGCAAGGGACACACATCTGGGCATACCCTGCCAACTTAGGGTGAACAAAACAAACACAAGGAGATAATGGACGGAGCGCTGAAACTTTTCAAACACTCACCCCAGTCACAGATATGGGTTGAATCCATCATCGTTCTTTAGCTCACTTCGCCACACCAGCTCATACCCAGGTCTTCCCTAGACCGGAAACAAGCATCCTGGTACCGGTTTCGGGGTAACACCTCTCATCAGCCAGGCTAGCTTGAATCCAGTGACTTTTAGAAAGTTGGCATTTTCTTGCCCTAACTCATTGGTACGTATGCCTACAAGGGATTCATTCAACTACAAATTCATATTTCTGCATTCAATGTTAACAAGCTCTGTCCAGTAGCTTATAATTCAATTTCTTCAAATATAATTTCAGTTATTTCCATATGAGCAAATCTTCAAAAGAATTTTTAAACACAGGTGTATGTATTCAACAAGTAAATTTATATTGGCAAAACAATTTGCAAAGGGTACAAAAACAAGTATAAAAATTGTTCAATAAAAAGCACAATGTAACTAGAAGTTGAGAATGATTTTGATATTACAGACACTTCTTTGTTGCAGTAGTGAACACATTTTCACAACAATCATAGGGAAATGTGACTGACTACATAGACAGCATGTCCTTCAATTCAATAGTACAGAGAAATAGGTGTGAAGGTCGACGTTTCGGTCTAATGTTGTGTGCATCCGCTAGACCATCTTCAGGACAATAAGTGTAACGATGAATGACCCCTATATAGACACGGAATGAATCAACAGTTACTGTGTGTTCATCGAGAGAATAGATAAAAAATAAAGAATAACACCTGTGTGGATGAGAGAGAAAGAATATGGAACCAAAGTATATACACCCTGCGATGCAGCAATGTGAATAAAGAAGAGGAATTGCTCTTCCCATCTGTATAGAAGAAAACACCCAGAGATGTGAATGAAAAGCAATTGAAGCCAACAGGGAGCTTTTTAAACTTGCTTCAGAAGTGATGTGGATAAAGTTTATTCTGTGTTCCACAATCAGATCGGGTGGTGGCTCAAAAGCCTTCCGCTTGTAACAGCATTAAATGCTAGAGAGAAAAAGGATAGTTATTTATGCTAGGAAGCGGTCATGTTCACCGCACAGCTATTTAATATGTCAAGTTGATGGAGATCATAGTTTAAATCCTAGCTATTTTTAATCGTGGTGCATATTAATAAAGCTGTTAACAATACCAGTACGTATGCATACTGTTATAGTGGCTCCATGTATGTTGCCAAAAATTCATCTCATAATTATTAGATCAATTCTCATATGAACTGGACAGCGACAGGACAATGGTTATATAGCCTGCCATGCCTCTAGAAAATTGTATTGTCACAAAGTCTGTGTATTAAAAGCTTGTGCATCGCGCTAATATGCTCAATCAAACTATTGGAGTAACCGTCTTTTTAGCAGCGGTCTGTAATATCTAAGACCACACTAAACCTGACTTTTCAACAAACAAGATCAAGGCCCTTTATCACAAATAAAGGACATAAAAGATTTTTGGTCAAATGTCACCTAGTGTTTTAGGGACAAATATTTCGCCCCCTCAAGATATATAGATCTTTGGTATAGATTTCTGAAAAATAAACAAATGACATTACTTAATCCTTACCCGACAGTTGAGGAGCCGCGACCTTAAATATGGTAATTTGTCAGCCCTCTCGTCCAGAATATGCATCAGTCTAAAGATTTAAGAACTAGAAGTTATAATCTTAATTAAAGACCAAACAAGGTGGATACAGGAAATTAAAATGCTGAACTGAGTTTTACCTATATTCCAACGAGGCTCGTTTAAACTGACGTACTGCTGCCTGAACAGTCGGCATCTCAGAGGCTCCCGTTAAAACGGTGTTTGTTTAAATCACTGGAGCCTACGCGTACCGCATTCTGTAACTATAGAAAGAGGACTACTCAGTCTACGTGTAGGGCTAGAGGACTTACGCTGCCATCTTGGAATCTTGAAAAACTGGTCTGGTTATATTCCACGAGATGTTTTTCGTCAAGAATTATCAATAGACCCCATTTGTGTCCAAGGTTTAAATATATATTTCTTGGGAAGCTTAAATTTGGACCCTGATTGTCGTATTTTAACCGTACTTGCATTTTCTATCTCTTCCAATAAGTAGTATTAAAGAAGATAAATGAAGAAAAAGGTTCCCATTTCCCAAGGAAAACGTAAATAAGTGGAGTTAATCATAGTATAACCAACAGAAGTTAGAGTTTTTTATCACAATATACCATCTGTATGATATACAAAACTATATAGATACAGATATTGAAAACCCTCACTTTGATCAATATAGCGAATACAAAACACTGTGGGCTATACTTATTACTTCGTCTTGAAAAATACCAAAAGGTGCATTCACACGTTTTTATGTTGTTATTACAGCCTTTCATCTGCATAGTATTTATCTATTCAATTTGAAATCTTGTTGTCACTCAAATTCATTGTGGCCATCACTTTTATACAGTTGATGTTTTACATTTTTTATCAAAAATTCAAATGTTACAGAATAATAGTACAATCAATCATATAGAATTGTGCAAAACGATCTTATACCATACTTAATGTAACTCCTAGAAGGATGCATCAATGCATATGACACAGTAAGTTCATTTATAGCAAATCCGATAGTAGTCATTATGAATCATGAAGAAGTTTATACATGATAAAAGAAAGCAGGACAGTGTATGGCATTCTGTTGCAGAGTTCAAACCTTTATTGATGTTATTGGTGCGACAAATCCATCTGTTCTCTTTCAGGGTGAGTATGTGATCAACATTTTTCTGTCTTTTTGATGGTTTGACAACCTCAATTACTCCTCTCGTAACCCAATCATAGGGCATCATTAGGAAGGCGGGCGGACCATGTCCGCCCGCCATCCTGAAGGAGAAAGGGACCACCCGCCATAAGTGCGGCGGACCCGTGTGGGGTGATTAGGATGCGCCCGCCACACTGGCGGGCGCATCCTGCATTCTTAACATTGCGGCAGGCGGTGCTTTCAGCACCACCCGCCGCAATGCCAAAAAGGCATGTCGTGCATTTGCATGCACAACGTGGCAGGCACCGCGCGGTGCCTGCCATGTTGTGCATGTAAATGCAGGGGGGTACCATAGGTACCCCCCATGTGCACCACCCACCCCCCAACTTTCTGGGGGCCCGCTATGGGCCCCCAATAGAAAAGACCACATGCCTTTATGTGGCGGCAACGCCGCCATGGAAAGGCACATCCCACATGTATGGTAATATGGATGGCGGTGTCTAACAGACACCACCACCATATTAAAACCTTTTCCGCCCGGTCGACTTGTGGACCGGGCGGAAAAGCGGCGGACGGTCTTCCCGTCCGCCACGGTACCCCCGCCATACTAATATGGCGGACCCCCCGCCATACTAATATGGCGGGGGAAATGGGTGGCGGGCGGTGAGAAATAGCGGGCGGATCGCCACCGCCATACGGGCAGTGGCGATCCGCCCGTTATCATAATGGGCCCCCTAGTTTTGAAAATAGTTAGAGGGTCCCTCTTTAGTCTTTGAGAATGATGCCCTAGGGAGGTCATCTGCACATTAATAAGACCAATCTGCACATTAACAAGACCATCTGGTAATGTTTCACTGTGCTGCATTTATTCTTTTTCCCAAGCTAGCAATAGATTGGCTGCCCTCAAATCCACTCACACAATCACCACCAAAAAAAGGTGCTCAGCTTTCCTTTGGGACACTAAAAATATATTAAAATGACACGAGTCACAGGCTCTACAAAAGTGCACAACATGTATGCAAGTCGTAAAGTCATCCGTGACAACATTTTCTTGATGTATATATATGGTGCAAGGGCATTGAAGGAACTCATCAAAAAGAGGTGACCAAGGAAAACACCTTAGAAACCTTAGCCTTATGGCAGACAAGTCAAATATGATGTGGTTGGGTTGACCCATGTGTGGACCTTGGCCTTGAATCTCTATCAACAATGGTACATTCTTTTACGTAGCACGTGATTATTTTGTTAACACATCATTTTCACCGCTAACAGCAAAAGAATATATATCACGTTATTTCACACACAAATATTCTACATGTCTTTTGCATTTCAATAGTTTAAATGAAGTATATCAAGAAAATAATTGTTAATTACTTACATTTTCCAGTTTTCGTTTTAGAGCCATATAGGTTTTAATTATCAATTGTAATTCTATTTGAGACTTTTGAGTTTAAGTTAAAAAAAGAGTAAGTCCCCCTTGATTCTTATAGAGTTTTTTTAGTTTGTAAAACATGTCAGATTATTTCAAAATATTGAACCACTGTGCCTTCCTTTAAGACCACTGTCACATTTTACAGAAAAAATAAATTTGCCAGCATCCGATGGTAAAACACTCTGGATGGGTCTTTTCCCAGTGCAAACAGGAATTAGCTAATGTGCTGGCACAAATCGTGCTCTGCAGCAATTTATATTGCAGAAGACGATTTGGAGTACCGTTTGTAATATGTAATTACATCAGATGAGTAAGGATCAAGCTGTGTTTGTGTGCATCCCAAATATGGGTCATAATCCATTATTGAGATTTCAGTTAATTACATTTCCATTTCTGAAATCTCCGCTGTAGACAGTTTCTTGTTTGCCACCTAGCAAAGAGTATTGTGTTGCACCATTCACCTGGAATCAATATTTATATAGAGACAGTTATGAAAATGTTATTAAGTAAGGTTCTCCTCCCTGGATATTACGCTCCTCACGAATATTAGATTATCTCCTTACATGGGGACGACACAAAGGAGTGATGTCAGGCTTGTATGGTGTTTTGAGTCTTCACTTATTTTCACAACCACGTGCTAAAGCTCTTTGAAAGAAATGGCAGGAGCATCTACACATTAATATTGAAGACAGTGCATGGTTAGATATATTGGAAGCAATAGAGAAGCTCACTTGAAATTTTGCCTTTTTAAAATCCTACATGACTGGTATTGGACACCTTCAAAACTGCAAAAAGCAGGATTATTGTCACATTCTAAATGTTGGAGGTGGTCTGAAACCAATTGTGATCTTCCCCATTTACTTCTTGATTGTCCTTCCATGCAGAATTTTTGGGCATTCATTGGAGTCACGCTGCAAAGATCTATTCCCTCACTGCATCTCCCGCTTACTCTTTCCATTACCTTATTGCATGATTTCAAGACCCTTCCTGCCAGGTCTTTTACACACTGCACTCTCTACAGCTAAAATATGTATTCTAAGACAATGGCAATCACCTAATTCTCCTTCGAATGAAGAATGGTTGGTAGCAATGATTCAAACGGCGTGCCATGAACGTATTATATATCGACTTCAAGATCAAGAGGAAATTTTCCAGCAAGTTTGGACTTCCTTTCTTGAAGACCCCTAAATACTTTCTTCTACTCTTCACACCTTTTCTTTACCTTTTATTCTCTTTGTTTCTTTCATATGGACAAGGAATATATATCAATCTATATCTATATATATCTGTATACATCTATATTTTTCTATATCTATCTTTATTTATCTATATTTATCTTTATACCTCTCTATATTTATCTTCATATCCATCTTTATATTTATTTATATATTTATACTTATACTTATATTTGCATATTTCTATGTATCCTTTTATTTATTTATATTTATATTTATTTATTTTCCCCTCTCATTTTTATTTCTCTATTTATGTGATATATATATATATATATCCCCTCATTTATCTAGTTAGTTATTTCTATATGATTATCCAACAACTATCCTCATATCTTTAATACTCACCTCACTTTATGCATTTTACATCTCATGGATTAACTTTTGCATTTTTTAAAATCCTAATATTGTACTTATAATTATTTATTGTTATTTATGTAATGAAATATATCTGTTTATTAACTTATTGTATAATATATTATTGTATTTCATATTCCTTTCATAATCCATTCTTCATTTCATATAAGATTCCTTATGTAATTCTTCCTCTCTCTGTTTAATTTTAATAGCCTTCTATGTTAATATTCTCTTATGAGCTTCAATTGTTAAATGTTATTCATATGTATCTATATTTTTACATTCATTATAAATTTTCTTGATAAAAAATTACGAAAAAAAAAATATGTTATTAAGTGTTATGTAAATGTAAATGTCCAGTATTTGTAAAGCGCACAGCTACATCCGGAGAGGTGTCCCGGCGCTGGGGGCCGTCTGAAAGATTAAGCGAGCTATTGCCCAGAGTCACATGGTGCTGGGCTGACCTGCCGCCGGCGTCGGGGATCAAACCGTGAGCCCCAGGATCCGGAGTCAGTCGCCCTGGACTATGAAATGAGTCAGCAACATTGCTTGGGAAGAGGGGTTTCTTTGTATTATGCAATTCACGTGTTTTTTGTGATATTTTCTCTTGTCCCAAATACGTCACTTATGTTATGGTCAGGCTATAGTTACTCCAGGATGCACTCACACATGATTACATACAACAGATAGGAGATGCTGATACAGAAAGACAAGTTGGTGGAATACAAGTGGATAAGGAAGGGTAATGGTGTTGTATGGAATGTTTCTTTCAGCTCTTGGGATGGGGAAGATGGAATAAAAGAGGATGCAGGGGTTAATGCTTCAGGTATGCGAGGTGGTAGCAGATCAAGACTTTGCTGGAGCTCCGGCAGAAAACGCTTTTTGAAGCACATTGAAAGATCATAATATAATATTAAGGCTTCTTTAAAGAAATTGGTTTTTACTACGTTTCTTAAGTGAGGTATCTTATTTAAGCTTTTAAAATTGAGTTGGTCCTTCAACGTCTTTGGACTTTATATACAAAATCTCTCATCTACATTATTTTGCACCCAAGGTTTAGCAGACAAATGATCTGGCCGAACATGCGGCCCCTGCTGTGCAATAGTAATGTGTAAGCTGCAGAATGCCTTGTGGTTGTCGATTAAAACCTTGAATAAAATTCTCGAGGCAATGATAGACCAATAAAGTACTGTCAATGCAGATTTCTTGTAGTCCTTTTGTTCTCTAGAGTGGCTGCTTGATTTTGCTCTTTTTGGAACTTGTATGTCAGCTTCTTTGCATAATAAAAAATACACACAAGTGCGTGCGACCTTGTTTCCATAGGAAAAGTGTTTTTGACTTGCCTATATCTTTTGCACCGTTTGAAGAATCTTCATGACATTTAAAAAAAAAAGTGCCCCACTGTTTCTAGTTGGGCTTGAAAAGTTTCAGGGTGATCAGTCAAGCTGGGACTGAGAAAAAGTGCCGGGGCAAAAAAAGTGCATTTCCCATGTTAATTCCCATAGGCATTTTAAATACTGCTACAGCCTGAACTGCAGAACGGAAATACACATTTTGCCGAAAGCTAGCTCTTGGTCCAGGAACAGTGCATTTTGTTATTTGGTGTAAATTCATTCAGTAGTTTTAGAGTTATTTAAAGAAATCCAAATGTGTATATGTAGGGACGTGAAGGCAACACGATCTGATAGGCTGCCAACAATTCAACCAGGAAGTGTTGGCAGCCATTTGGGACTCACCTTCAGCCGAGTCCCAGAAAAAATATTTTTTAAAAAGAAAAGGGGGCAGGGTAGGAATACCGTGACCCCTTAGCCCTGGTCATGGGGTCCCAGAGGGACCCCAACAGTTCCAAAAAGCACTTTTTAATAAAACGTTTGCTGTGAAAATGCTAAGGAGAAACGATTACCCTGCAAAATGTAAAAATAAAAAATAAATAAACGTGGGCTCCGGCTCATGTTTTGAATACAGTTCCAGGGTGGGCCACGTCCTGGGGGCATGTGAGCTTTTCAAAATAGTGTGGCAGCGCAAGGGCTCCCCATCTAGGGCTTAGTATTGCCCAGGGGACCACTTCCTCCCTGGGGCTTATTATTGCATTACAGAGGTTTCAGGGTGATCAGTCAAGCTGGGACTGAGAAAAAGTGCCGGGGCAAAAAAAGTGCATTTCCCATGTTAATTCCCATAGGCATTTTAAATACTGCTACAGCCTGAACTGCAGAACGGAAATACACATTTTGCCGAAAGCTAGCTCTTGGTCCAGGAACAGTGCATTTTGTTATTTGGTGTAAATTCATTCAGTAGTTTTAGAGTTATTTTAAGAAATCCAAATGTGTATATGTAGGGACGTGAAGGCAACACGATCTGATAGGCTGCCAACAATTCAACCAGGAAGTGTTGGCAGCCATTTGGGACTCACCTTCAGCCGAGTCCCAGAAAAAATATTTTTTAATAAGAAAAGGGGGCAGGGTAGGAATACCGTGACCCCTTAGCCCTGGTCATGGGGTCCCAGAGGGACCCCAACAGTTCCAAAAAGCACTTTTTAATAAAAACGTTTGCTGTGAAAATGCTAAGGAGAAACGAATACCCTGCAAAATGTAAAAATAATAAATAAATAAACGTGGGCTCCGGCTCATGTTTTGAATACAGTTCCAGGGTGGGCCACATCCTGGGAGCATGTGAGCTTTTCAAAATAGTGTGGCAGCGCAAGGGCTCCCCATCTAGGGCTTAGTATTGCCCAGGGGACCACTTCCTCCCTGGGGCTTATTATTGCATTACAGAGGGGCCAGGAGACATGTTTGCAGAGTGCTGGACAAAAGGGGCAGGGCCACTAATGTAATCCCAGCAATCACGCTGTGTGGGACATGCTGGTGGTAACAGGAGGGGTTCTTGGCCCCCAAAGACCCTCAGGATCCAAGGGGACTTAATCCTCCAACCAGTAGTGTGTCAGGAGGTGCGTCTGCAGAGTGGTGGAGAAAGGGGGCAGGTCCTCTGATGAGCTCTCAGCAATCCCACTGTGTGGGACTTACTGGAGACAACATGAGGGGTTCTTGACCCCCAAGGACCCTAAGCATCCAAGGGGACTTTATCTCCCAACCAGTAGTGCTCCAGGAGGTGTGTTTGCAGAGTGGTGGAGAAAGAGGGCATGGTCTCTGATGAGCTCTCAGCAATCGCACAGCGTGGGAATTACTGGAGGTAACAGGAGGGATTTTGGACCCCAAGGACCCTCAGCATCCAAGTGGACTTCATCCTCTAACCAGTAGTGCACCAGGACTGATGGAGAAGGGTTTGGGGCCTCTGATGACTGGTCAGCAATCTGCTGCGTGGGACTTACTAGAGGTAACAGGAAGACTTCTTGTAGGTAATTCTGGGTCTCTCTGGGATGGAATTGCCAATGACAGGATCAATGGTCAATATATCCCAATTCTTGGCCAGGATTTTTTGGATATCCCTCGAATTACCGTTGTAGGTATGTATGACCCTCATGAGGTCATCATCCTCTTCGGTAGTAGTATCGACATTCTTGTTCTGTAAGATGGTGGTTCCACTGATACCTGCTCACATCACATTATCTCATTTTGCCCTCTGATGTCACCATATGTACGTGCCTGCCTTATGTTTTTCCACCTGTGTACATATTTGCCCTCTGTTTTCACCTCACCATATCCTGGGTAGACACATTCATGTTTTTTGAGTGCACTGTGTCTTTAACTCTGGCAAATCCGGTGGTCATGGCATAAATTACAGTCTAGTGAAACGCAAATTGTTTTCATAAATATATCGATGTATGTGGACATTTCAAGATGGCAACCGCTGTCAATTTCAATTAGTCCTTTGCCGATTTCCATGACACTGATGTAGTCCTTTGTCTATGTTCATGTCTGTGTTCAGCCGTACCTATGGATAAAATCTCTGCGCTATGTCTCTCTGTCAGTCGCGGCTCCTGGAGGGAGTACTGCGGGCGGTAGGGCGGGGGAGGGGCAGGGTGGGGGGTAGTAAACTCCGGCATACGGCCAAACTGAGTTAAATACATAAATAAATAAAACGAATTACATTGCGCGCGCCGCATCGCCATTTGGCGTTGCAGCGCGCGCAATGCAATTTGTTTTATTTATTTATTTATGTACTTTTCAGACACCTACTCGGAGACCTACACACTCACTCATAGACCCACCAAGACACTCATGTACCCACTCACAGACCAATTCAGAGACTCATGCACCCACTCACATATCCAATATGACATTCACACACTCACTCAGACAACTACTCAGAGACTCACACACCCAGTCACAGACGCACTCAGACACTCACAGACCCACCGAGACTTATGTACCCACTTACAGACCCACTCAGAGACTCATGCACCCACTCACAGACCCCCTCAGACACTCACACACCCATTCAAAGACCCACTCAGACACTCATGCATCCATTCTCAGACCCACTGAGAGACTGATGCACCCACTGACCGACTCACTCAGAGACTCATGCATCCACTCACAGACCCACTCAGAGACTCATGTACCCATTTACAGACCCACTCAGACACTCATGCATCCACTCATTGATCCACTAGGACACTCACAAACCCACTCAGACACTCACTCACCCACTCACAGGCCTACGTAGAGACTCACGCACCCACTCACAGACCCATTCACAGACTCATGCACCCACACACTCACCCAATCACAGACCCACTCAGAGACTCACACATCCACTGACAGACCCACTCTCACACTCATGCACCCACTCAGTGACTTACACACCCACTCACAGACATACTCATTGACTCATGCACCCACTCACAGGCCTACTCAAACACTCATGCACCCACTCACAGACCCACTCAGACACTCACATGCCCACTCACAGACCCACTCAGACACTCATGCATCCACTCAAAGTTCCATTGAGACACTCATGCACCTACTGACAGACTCACTCAGAGATTTACATACCCTCTCAGAGACCTACACAGACCCTTCTGTACCCACTCACAGACCCAGTCAGACACTCATACAACCAGTCACATACCCACTCAGAGACTCAGCCAGCCACTCACAGACCGATACAGATATTCAGACAGACACACTCTCACACCCACTCACAGACCCACTCAGAGAATCATGCACATACTCACAGACCTGCACAGGCACTTAGAATTTGAAAAACTAACTTTAAAAAAGAGCTTTAAAAAGAAAATGAACCAGTATTTGGGAAATAGGGTGGCTCTTAGAAGAGCCTTTGTGTTTATTGTGTGTAGATGATAACTACACATAAAACAGGATGAAGTGTTTCAAGTTGTTGAGGGACACCCTGTTGCCTTTCTCTGTGAAGTAAACTCCATCACTTCTATAGATACCATCCATGTCAAAGCGCAAGTTGTTGTTGTAGATAGAGCCCATGTTATAGTCTCTGAGGAATGCAGAAAAAGTTTTATTGACATGTTTCCTGGCTTTATCCATCTGTGGACAGAACACTTTTGACCACTTCCATTTCAGCCTTTGTCATATGTTGGAGTGTGTGCTCTTTTTTGAGCAAAGGTATCCTTCATTAGGATTTCCAGTACTACACCAGTAAGTGTGCCTAGGTCATTGCCACCACTGTGCACAATCTTGGGGTCACAGTGTTGGCAATCTGCAATGCTTTCAAACAAAGGCAGCAATTGATGCCTCTTTAACACTCTCTGTCCAATCCAAGTAATGTCCACATTAGGCAAACCCAAGTCCCTGTCAATGCCACTCTTTCTAGCACACTCTAGCCCAAACCACAAAGCTGTAATCCATAATCCACACTCTAACCATTTTGAAGGCAGGGAGGAGTAGTACACAGGAGAAGGCTGGAGCTGAATGAGACAGTTTTCAAAATGAATGGCAGTTAAAATGGAGGTCAGGTCTGGGTTTAAAAAAGGACATATTTGATTGGATAGTGTAAATAGGCAGGTAGCTAAAATTAGATAGTGATTTTTAAGGAAATTTAAGTAGGTCTGTGATTGGCTCTGGTCAGAGTAGCAAAATGTAATGCAATCTTGGATATGCTTTTAATTGAAAACAGTCAACCGCACCTGCTGCAGTTGAGTTGGAGAGTAATAGGCTGCTTCTAGAATGTGTTGTAAACTTGTGACCTACTGGTTCAAGAGGTTGTTCTAAAGGAGGTTGCTATGGAAACTCTGCTAAGAGAGTGTGGGAGCAAGGGTATTAAACAGACTGTAGTCTGTTTCTTAAAATTAAAGTGGTTTAGACTTAATTTTTGTTAAGGAGGGTTCATTTTCTAAATCACATGCCTCTAATAAAGATTAGAGCAATTCTAAAGTATTAAGAGTTCAAAGACTTTTTTGCGCTCCCATAGGTATTCGCAAATTTGTCTCTATGTTACATGGGGGCCGTGCTGAGGATCATGGCTAGTTTGCAAATATGCCCAAAAGCACTACCAGATTGGGTTTTTCACAGAAGTGCAAGAAAAGGTTAAGAAATATTGAAAATTGAGAAGTGCAATAACAAAAGTAAAATATGAAATGGACTTTTAGATTTGCTACCTTCGACAGTATCACTGAGTACACAGTTGAAAATGTTGTCATTAATGGTTGCTTTATATGAGAGTGGTGTGCCATTTCTATGCTTAGTTTTCACATTTTCTCTGAGAGTTCAATCTATTTGACCAACCAAGTGAATTAACAGGTATGAGAATTAGAGTGTAGTTTAAAATAAATGTGATTGAAAAGGTATATGTGTACATGAGTTTGATAAAAGTGTGTTTTATGAGTTTATGAGGGGGTTTATGAATGGGTGTGTAAGTGTCTTTGTGGGTGTGTGAGTGAGTATGTGAGTGTATGTCTGTGTCTGAGAGTAGGTGTGTGAGAAGTTCTTTAATAAAGTGTGGCCCTGGAACTGTAGAGTGTGCGTGTGTTGTTTTACTGAATGGCCAAGTTGGCATTTAAATTTCTTTCACAAGCTTTAAAATTCAGCTTCACTATGTAGAAGTTACCCCCTTAGGTAGGGTGTAGGTATGTCATAGGGCAGGGTGCAATGTGCTTAAAAGGTAAGACATGCACTTTGAAGTCCCAGACAGTCACATGTGTACTTTGAGACTCCTAGGCATAGTTAAATATCGAGTCTCTCAACCATACTGCAACTTACATATGTATTTACAAAAGCAGAGTAACTCACCTAGCCTGTCAGACAGAGACATGTAGAATTCCTGTCTAGTACATATAAGTCACCCCTAAGGGAGGGTATAGGTAGGCCATAGGGCAGGGTGCTAAGTGGTTACTCTGTGCAGACCTATATGCCAAGTTAAACATGCAGTCTTCCACACATACTGCAAGTCACATACATATTTGCAAAAGCATTGAGGCACTCACCCACCCACTCAGTCAGAGGCACTTACACATTCAGTCACATGCCCATACAGCACTTATGTATCCAGCAGTAAAAGCGAGTTGCTCACACAATTATAAACCGCGCCACTCAGTAATAGAGCCACTAAGTAATATATACAGCCACTTACATATACATATAGAGAGCTATATAGAAAGTAACACAGCCAGTCATAGAGCGAGGTAGTTACTTTCACCTCCAGTGACACACCCCGAGATGGACTAATGCACTTATTTACATATGTAGTCAAATGCTGACACTGCTATTTACTCATCCAGACAAGTAGACGTTTAAACATCTGCTGGACCTGCTACTGCAGAGTCTCTGTATGCAGTTTTGTGTGCAGGTCAAGATGGCATTTAACACTGCTTTCTAAGCATTAAACCGCCTTTCTTCTACATATAGGTCACCCCTAAGTCACAGTATAGGTAGGCCAAAGAGCAGGGTGCTATGTGCTTAGACTATAAGTAGGCTGTCCGGTTTTAGGTTTAAACCTATAATAACTGATAAAACCCCACCGAAAGGAAATAGCCCTCACCAGTGTAAACATATAAACACTGAAAAAACACCTGCACAACCACAAACTAAATGCCATTCAAAGAAAGGAAGAGGAGAGTGAAAGAGTAATTGTTTTCTTCCTGAAGGGGCCAATACAATGTAACTTTGTTATACAAGCTAGCAGCAGGAAAGAATGGGCTAACATTATTCTGCTTGTGTTTTGTTGTTTAGGGATGTCACCAAAATATTGTTTCTTGTTCCTTTAGCTTTTTTCAGTTTTGTGGTCTTTGGTCTAAAGATGCAGGGTTTAGAAGCATGTTTTAGGTCTTGTTTAATTATTTTATAAACTGTAGAGAATCAGGAAATATCAAATTCATATTTGATATTTTGGCTGCATTTGATTATTTCACTGGTAGGTAAAATGTTTGGTTTCATAAGAATCTTTCCCAATATGTGCCATCACATTTACCCACAGAGATTGGGTAAAAACCCTTGATACATCAGCCCCCAGTTTCTAGTGAGTCAGTATTGATAATAGGTGCATTGCCAACACCTCAGGCTTTAAACATTCAAAGCAAGATATAGTGACAAGTATATGTGAAAAGAATGCTATCACCAAGCATCTGGGATAGTGGTGAAAACATGACACCAGACTTTTGGAAAACATGGAACGCAGTGTCACTTCGAATGCTGCTGCAAAAAGCTTCTTTCCAAGTTCAACAAAGATTGGAGTGATATTGTTTGTATTTGCAGTGATTCAGCTACGTATATGAAAAAGTTGTGTGTTGACCTGTCAAAATTGATATCTGAGCTGAAGTGCTTCCCTGTAAGAGATCCTTGCCACTTGGTAGATGGTATGCATCTTTACAATCTTCAGAGTTAATGAAGAATGCTATTGACTTTTTAGTCCATTCTGGTGCACTGTTTTGTTATGCGCTGGAACTAAAATGCAAATATTTCTTATTTTGTGCTTTGTGTGGCATCAAAGAAAGAGTCACCCCAACTGTGACGCTTAGCTGATGGCTCTCAGTCCAAGGGGCTGTGAATGCTATATTATCCATGTGGCAACCATTTACAGAATTTTTGCTGAGTGATGATGCCAAAGGCAAGAAATGTGAGGATCTTTGGTCGCATATTGATAGTGATATGAAAAAAGTGCACTCTACTGCATTCTTAGATATTTACAGGAAAACATAACTGCTGTAGTGGACATAATAAAAACTAGAGTCTGAAAACACTCTTGTCTGCCAAGTGCTCAGCATAATTGGTGTAGATGTGAAACATCTCCTTGAGAGTAGGCTGGGGGACACCTTTAGTGACTTTGGAACTGCAACATGTTCCATGTTAGAGTGCTTGCCACTTGGTAAGCAAAGCAATGTTGAAGAGCAATTCAAGAACTTTTATTGTACAATGTATGAGAAGTGGCTTGCAATGATGCATAGAAATGTCCCTTCACCAACCATGGCATTTGAAGTCAATGAAACCTCACTGTGGTACTCTGTACAAGTTCTAGATCCCTTCTGTAAAGGGGAATTTTCTCTGTAGTTTCAAAAATGCTGCTTCATTTTTGACCACTTCAATAACTCTGAGGGCATAAGCGCCCAGTTCAACGCAAATGTTGCAGAACCTGCCCAGAGAATCACAATCTTCAAGTGCACCAGTATTGGCATGGAAAGCTGTCAGTGGTCAGAGTTAGCAAATTGTGTACTGGCTGTTTTGGTGTTGTCTGTCTCAAGTGCCAATATTGAGAGGGCCTTTTCACAGATAAAAGTTTACATGGGAAGGAAAGAGCGAGCACACATGACCAAAGACTCACTGAAGAAGTATTGTATGATGTACTACAATAGGTTTGATTTGGAAAAATGTATTTGGACCTCATATACACTGTACCTACACTGTCTATATTCCATGCACTATCAGTGCAGAAAGCAAGCAATATTAAAAGCAAAACTTTCCATAAACACCGGAAAAACCCTGTTTCTGTTGTTTTTAATGGCACGAAAATGTGCAGCCACTGATAACCACTGTTTTTTAAAGTATTGAAATCACTTGAAAACACTGATAAAGCCCCACCAGAATTTACCGAAAATAGAAATCGAAAACAGGAAAGCCTAACTATAAGACATGCAGTTTCAAGTTTTTATTGAGTTAATGTACACTTGCAGACCTATGTGCCAAGTTAGGAATTCAGTGTTCCACCAATACTGCAAGTTACATACATATTTACAAAAGCATAGAGGCACTCACCCATCCAGTCAGACAGAGGCACTTACATATTCAATCACATGCTCAAACAGCATGTATCTATCCAGCAGTAACATAGCCATTGCACACACAGTTATAGAGCTCAACACTCAGTAATACAGCCAATAAGTTATATATACAGCCAGTTACAAATATAGAGACCCATAAATATGCTAATACAGTTAGTCATCTAGTAAGGTAGTTAGTTATACATCCAGTAACACAGCCAGAGAGAGACTGATACAATTATTTAAATATGCAGTGAAGTAGTGATACTGTTAGTTACTCTTCCAGACTACTAGGCCTTTAAACCTGTGTTTGGCCTGCTACTGCAGAGCGTGTGTGTGCACTTTCAGTACCAGGGTGAGTTCATATTTAAAACTACTTGCCAAGCTTTTAACTTCTGTTCTACTACATATAAGTCACCCATAAGGTAGGCTGCAGGTAGGCCATAGGGTAGGGTTGTTTGTGCTTAAGAGGCAAAGATGTAGGTTAAGCTTTAGTGAGTCACATATGTATTTCCAGACCCATATGCCCAGTTTTACATCCAGTCTCCCACCATACTGTAAATTACATACAAGAGGCACTCACCCACCCAGTCAGAGACAGAGGCACTTACACATTCAGTTACGCACCCATACAGCAGTCATGTATCCAGCAGTAAGAGAGCCACTTGCACACACATGTATATAAACCCCAACACTCAGTAATAGAGCCAGTAAGTAATATATACAGACATATAGAGATACAAAGCAAGACAATGACATACCTACATAGTTGCTTACACATCCAGTGACAAATCTAGGCAGGAACTGATACACGTATTTAGGTATGTACTCAAGAACTGATACTCTGTATGCAGACAAGTAGCCCTTTAAACATGTGTTTGACCTGCTACTACATAGCCTGGGTGTGCAGTTTCACTACCAGGTAGAGTAGGCATTTAAAACTCCTTCCCAAGACCTAAACTCCCTTTTCCGTACATATAAGTCACCTCTAATGTAGGCCGTAGGTAGACATACACTGATACATACACTGACACAACCAGACACACTCTGATGCATATAGTAACACACCTAGGCACACACTGACGCAAACACTAACACACTGAAGCACACACTCATGCATACACTACCACACCCAGGCACAAACTGATGCATACAGCAACACATCCAGAAAGACAATTATGCATACACTGACACACCCAAGCAAACACTGATGCATACACTGACACACCAAGGCATAATCTAATCCATATAGTAGCACACCAAAGTACGCAATTATGCATACACTGACACACCCAGTCGTACACTTCTGCATACACTAACACACCCAGGTGCACACTGCAGCACACACTAACACACCCATTCACATACTGACCCATACACTGACACACCTAGGCACACACTTAAACATACACTGATTCACCCAAGTACACTGATGCATATAGGGACATGTCCACACATACACTAATGCATACACCAACACACCTTAGCTCTCACTGATGTACACAAAACATACCCAGTCACACTGATCCATACACTAAGATACCAAGGCACACACTGATCCATTAACTGTCACTCTCAGACAGAAAGTGATGCATATTCTGACACACCCATGTACATTCTGATGCATATAGTAGCACACCCAGCCAGACACTGATATATACACATAGACACCCAAGTAGACAGTGATGAATATATTAACGCAGCCAGGGACACACTGATGCAGACACTGACAAACCCAGGCATACTCTAAAGCATATAGTAGCACACCCAAGTGCACACATATATGCATACACTGACATGCCCAGGCACACACTGATGTACACACTAACACACCCAGTCACTCACTGACCCATATACTAACACACCTACACATACACTGACACACCCAGACACACACTCTTGCATACACTGACACACCCAGGTACACTCTGATGTATACACTAACACACCCAGTCACACACTGGCCATACACTAAGATACCCAAGCACACACTGATTCAGTGATACACCTGGCCATACAGTGATGAATGTGCTGCCAAACCCATATACTTTTTGATGCATGTAGTAGCACACCCAGGCAGACACTGATATGTACACACCCAACTAGACATTGATGGATACACTAACACACCCAGGAACACACAAATGCATACACTGACACACCCAGACACAAACTGACACACCCAGGCATAAACCTATGCATACACTAACACACCCTGGTACATTCTAATGCATATTGTGACACAGCTACACATACACTAATGCATACACTGACACACACAGGCACAAACTAACCCATACATTAAGACACCCAGGCACATACTGACCCATACACTGGCACACTGAGGCAGAGAGTGATGCCTGTGCTGACACACCCATGTAGATTCTGATGCATGAAGCAGCACACCTTCACAGACACTGATATATACACATGCAGTCCCAAGCAGACAGTAATGGATACAGTGACATATCCAGGTACACACTCATGCATAACTAACAAACCAAATGCTACATTATGCATATGCTGACAGACCCAGTCACACAATAGTCCATGCAGTATCACACCCAGACACACACTTATGCATACAGTAACACACTGACATATATCCTTAGACACCCAGGAACACACTGATACATACAGTGCAATATGCAGGCACACACTGATGCATATGCTGACACAGGCATAGACACACAGATATAAACATGAGAAGTAACAGATTAAGAGTGGCTGCGTTATTGTGACATAACTGTTTGTGTTTTTGCAGTTAAATGCTTAAAATATGTATTATAATAGTATTTCTTTGCAGATATCTACTTCTAATTAAAAACAAAGAGTCACAATGCCAAAAAAAAGAGATAACAAAGAAACAGTTTAGAGGATGCTATCTCCGTAGAATAGAGAAGCAAAAGGGACAGAGTGTGCACAATGTGATTAAAGAGAAAAGAGCTGCTGGTAAGAAAACTAAGAAGTTTCTAAAATGGTATGTGAAAAACTGCAAAGAGAGCAATAGCAAGTAAATAAAAAGTGAGGTTTCTTATCAGCTAAGAAAGGGCAAAAAGTAAATGACATTAAGAGTAATGAATCGTAGAAGAAAGCAGATAGTTTAGCAAGAAGTCAGAGGCAGTTTAAGGAAATAAGAGTCGGAATGTTTCATAGTAGAGTAATTCAGAATCCCGTATGAAATATGAAGCAGAGTAAAAGGAGCAGAGAAGCAGTCAAACAAAGGAACATGTTGGAGCTGTATTTGATAAGGCATTCACCCTGAAGAGGAAGCTCTTTATTTTGATTCTGACCAGAATGAGAACACTGGGTAAAACAGTGTTGTCTATGAAGAGAATAAGCCAAAAAAAGACTTGTAAATAGAAGTAATTGTTGTACAATTTTCAGTAGCAAATGGAAGCATACTTCCAGAAGTGAGCCTTTTTAATGAAGAAAGCTACTTTCAAGGTCGATATTATGAGGTGAAGGATTGTACTCTCATTCCAAAAGAGGAGGTGGTTCCGAGGAATGTTGACGAAGTGATAGCTAAAGAGGTACAGGTAAGGTGTAGACAGGACCCTGTATACAAATGGAACTGTGGCAGTATGCGTAGTGTTCAGCAGGAATCAATTGATATATTTTTCATCTATATGTCTGAAGATGTAAATTTGTATTCTGCAAGGATTAGATCCATGCAAAGTAAGGCAGTATACTAATTTACAGGGACATCCACCTGCATGTCTATCAAAGAACGTGTGCCGTAGCACCTTTCATCATTTCTGAATGGTAGCTGTTCACTACTCAAAAATACAAAATTTAGTTAGGAGACATTACAATGTGAAAACTCCTACCCTATGTTTTAGAAAAATGAAAAGAGCTCTTTTGCATGGTGCAGTAGCAGAGGTAGAAAAAGTTTGTAAATATGTTCAGTTTCGTTTCTTTGGTCCAGAGCAGGAGGCGAGGGCAACTAAGGAGTTGGTATGTGCAGGTGTAGAGGAACAGTACACAGGTATTAACACTGATAATTTTACACAAGAGATTGCAAAGTTTACCACAGTTTCTTCAGAGAAACCAAACTGTGTTTGTATTTGTTGGCGATGCACTCACTATGAAAGCTAAACTCGTAATGTAGTTGTAGTCTCAAAAACTGATCAGGAGAACAGAGATAAATGGCAAGAATTTGCTGTACATTTATTTGTAGAGGAACACTTTGATTTGTACACATGGCAAATTATATGTAAGTAGTGCTATAATAAGTTAGAGGATAAAAATGCCAACTAGAGCAGTACATAACAAGTCAGAATTAGTATCGAATCCAGAAGAACTTTGAGAATTAAATGTTTATGAATCAATTGTCATACAATGTATACATCACTTTCAAGCAATAGTTTGCATTGAACCAATGACAGGAAAATTACCACCGGCAGAGCTACAGAAAGGCTTTAAAGGTAGAGTTGTCTACTTACCTTTAGATTTTAAACAGAATAATGAAACAGTAGGGGTAGAGAGAGATATTGATGAACCACTTATCAGTTTAGTAAATGGTCTGTCTAACAAGAACAAAAAAATCTGGCAAGAGTTAGTTGATGTTAATAAATAAACAAAGCTACATTATATCTGGTGCAAAATAATATTTATTATAAAAATGTTGATGTTGTTCAAAATGTAACGTGTGGAGGATGAAACATTACCATCAAGTGGACAGATTGAAAAAGTGGATTGATCCAGATCAGATGAAATTTATGCCCACTACAACATCCATCCCATCCTTTCAAAAGAAGTTATTGGTGATGCTATTGAGCTGTTTTAAATGACAGGAGCTCCAATGAGTGTGTGGGAGAAGTGTTTAGAGGCTCGCTGTTTTCCACAACTGTTTTCCACTGGAACAGGTGGCCGGTTTGATGACAGTCCCGTACAGATACCAGCAGCTGAATACCGGTCAACTAGATTATATTCGGATGATCCTAGATTTTCCCACTGTATTCCATACATATTCCATCTTCTGTTTGCGAGTGACTTGTCTGGGCTTTCATATGTTGTAAACCACATATAGAAGACAGGAGTTAATCTTCAAAATCTCTCTGCAAAAGAATTTGTTCACAAAGTTCATGGTAAGGATGAAAAGTCAGAATGCAACTTGATTAATTTGATGGCTTGCCTATGTGGCACCAACGAGTATTGGTATCATCGTCATGGAAAACTGAAATGTACGTTGAGAAACCTAGGTACCCCTACTTGGTTTCTGACACTCAGTTGTGCTGAGTATACGTGGGATGACCTGGATGAATGTTTGAGAGAAGCAAACTCCAACATTAAGGACATCAATGTGAAGAAAGCAATATTAATTTGCTCTTTGAATCCTGCTAATGTTTGTAGATATTTAAACAACAATTTTCAAGCCATGCTGTCTTTCATCTACAACAAAACAAATCTTCCTCTTGGCCAAGTAACTGATTTCCATAGTAACAAGCAAGAGGTGCTCCTCATATTCACATGCTGTTATGGAAAAAACATGCACCGAAATTTGGAACAGTGATGAGTCTGTACTCCCTTTCATAGAACAGTATGTGACAGGTGCCATCCCTAAAGACAGTGGAGAAAAAAGGTCTAAGATAACAAGTTTTGTGTTTTCAAAAACATAGATGTGGGAAGTACTGTCATTGAAAATACAGATTCAATGGAAAATCTTACACAAGATGTCGGTTTGGATGTGATATACAGTATTTCTTCTATGTGGATGGTCAATGTTTAAGACATCATTCGGCCTACCAGGGGTGATGTTTTCAAAAGGATCTCGAAAATGTAAGTGTGCTTTATATATAATGGTAGCATTGTACCAGTTATAATAATAAAATACTGATTTTTAACATGTTTGTCTAGATTAGTTCACTAACTGTAGGTAAGTGAATTGATTAAATAATTGTGGTGAGTACAATGCATAGTTTCACTTATTTGTAGTGATATACTGTGCAGTTTTTGTTTTTTTACAATCTCTGCAATAGTTTTTCCCCACTGTTCAAGGATAAATCTTTGTACAGTACATTGTTTATGGTGTACAAGTATGATAGCTGAGAGCAGAAAAAAGATAAAATTAAATGTTTTACTATAATGTGATATATTTTTACAGCATAAAGAATGTGTACTGTTTTGTTTCAGGAATTTTGAAAATGTTTCAACAGTGGTTGGAGTAATACGTCTTTAGATGTGTCACCATATTCGTAGTGCCACATGAATATTTCTTTGACATACCCCTGGAGAGGTCTTGCCACATAAAGAGCAATTGACATACTTTACCACCACTTTCTTTTGCCTGGAGGGGATGGTGAAAAACTCACATGCAATTGATTGCCACTTTGCTGGGGGTTGCTCCTCTAAAGAGCTGTGTTCAACAGGATGTGGATGCTGACACTAAATGCCATCAGATGCCATTTTATTTGGAAATGATTTTTGAAATAAAAACACCAAATTTGATTTTAGAAGAAGAAAACAGCAGTTTCTCAATTGAGAACAGGGTTTCTTTTCAACAATCTTTACGATTGTTTTTCCCACACTGTTCAAGGATGAATACAGTACATTATTTATGATGTATAAGTAGAAAAGCTGAGAACAGTAAAAAGGGAAAAGGACAAGCTTTACTATAATGTAAAATACTACTACTGTATGAAAATGTCTACTGTTTTGTTTATAATAAAAACTTATGAGTTGCAGAAACTAGGGGGACTCATTACGATGAGACACAGAAAGACTCCGACCGCAGTCTCTGAGTCTCATTGCAGGTTTTACTTTTGACTGCCACACTACGGTGCAGGTGGTCGAAAGTGAAACTGACCGGTCATTCCAGTTGGATTCCGACAGACTCAAGGAGCCCATCGGCCAGTCGGAGGCTTGACTGTAATCCCTATGGATGGCATTTCCGCCGTAGGGATTACAATGTGGATTTCCGACAGGCTTTCCATGTCAGGCTTTCCGACATGGAAAGCCTGCCGGAAAGCAGTTTTGGGGGCCCCTAGCAGGGCCCCCTTCACCCTGCGACCTCCTGTTGGGTGCCAGCCATACGGTGCAGGGATGAACAGATTCTCCCATTCCTCTATGGGTGCTTGTACTACTGCCGGTTTATGGCCGCAACACAAGCTCCCATAGAGAAATGGGAGTATGCGACCACACCATGTGCAGGTCTCATTGTAATGCTGTGGTCAGGACCGCCAACCGGTAGTCGGTCGGTTCCGATTCCGCAACAGTGTCGGGCGGACGTGAGTCCACTCAATATCGTCATAAGCCCCTAAATAGCAATACTAACTTAAAATTATGTTCATTTTCTTTATAAACAGATGAGTGACACCATCTATTGGAGTAAAGTAATTTCCTAGCTACTTCTTTCCGTATATTTCAACAAACGTACTTTGTCAAGGTAAAACACCATGGGAGAGTCTGGTACAGCCACTGAGACATCCACACACACCTATATAATCACTAACACATCCTGTCACTCTCCCATGTACCTACTGGCACAGCCAATAACTCACCCATACAGCTTCAAATACATCCTCTCACTTACCCAAACAGTAACTCAAATACCCACTCAGTCACCTATACAGCTACTAATATAGCCAGTCACCCATACAGCTAGTGACACACACACTCTGTCTCTCATACAGTCACTGACAGTCACTCACTTACAAATACAGGCTCTCACACACACTGACTCACCTATACAGACACTCATGCACTGACTCACTCACCCATAGTCACTCATACAGCCACTCTGTCATCCATTCAATCACTAACCCACTCAGTCACTCTCCCATTTAATCACTGACCAACCCAATCACTCATCCATACAGCTACTAAAACACCCACTCACTCATTCATACAGTCACTCATACACTCACTAAGTCACCCATACAATCACTAACACACCCTGTCACTCTCCCATATAACCACTGACACACCCACTCACTCACACATACAGCTACTAATACACCCACTCACTCATCCATACAGTTATTGACATAGCCAGTGACTCACCTATACAGCTACTGTCACAGCCTGTCAGTCACCCATACAGATACTGATATACACACTTAGTCTCTCATACAGGTACTGATGCACCCATTCATTCATCCATACAGCCACTCACACACCCAGTCACTCATCCACACAGCCACTCATGTACCCACTCACCTATAGAGACACTCACATACCTACTCACTCAACAAAGCTACCACTCACAGAGAAAGTCACTCATCCATACATGACTCACACAGGAACTCACTCACCTATACTGTTACAAACACATTCAATCACTCACCCAAAGAGTCACTCATACACCCACATAGTCACCTACACAGTAGTAACACAGCTAGTCACACGCCCATGCAGTTAGTAACACACACACTCATACAGGCACTCTCCTACCCATACAGGCACTCACACACATTGACTCACCCATACAGAGACTCACATACCCACTCACTCACAAATACAGCCACTCATGCATCCACTTAGTCGCCCATGCAATCACTAACATTGCAAATCACTCTCCAATGTAACCTCAGAGACACCCAGTCATTCACCCATAGAGCTACTAACACACCCACTCACTCGTTCATACAGCCATTCATATACCCACTCAGCCACCCATACAATCACTAACACACCCAGTCACTCTCCCATCTAACCACTGACACACACAATGACTCACCCATATAGACACTTGCATACCCATTCACTCACCCATACACCCACTCATGCACCCTCTCATACACCACTTACAGCAACTCACACATCCACTCACTTACATATACAAACACTCAGACACTCATTCACACACCCATAAAGCCACTCACACACATATCCATGCACATATATCCACTCACATACCCACTGAATCACCAATATAGCCAGTCATGCATCTACTCATTCACCCATACAGCCACTGATGTAGCTATTGATGCAGCCATACACCCACTCACACCAACACACTCACCAATACAGCCACTCAGACACCCACTTACTTACGCATACAAACACCCACCCATCCACTCATTCACAAACCCATACAGCCACTGCCACACTTACTCACATACCCACACACCCACTTACTCAAACACTTATACATCCAGTTACTCACTCATGCAACCACTCACTCACTAACGTAGAAACTCACTCACTCATACTCTTTCTTATACATACACACATATAGTTTATCTTTTTTTAAAACAAGAAAAATGGTTCTAACAAGGACCATTTTTGTGATTTTTTAGTACTTTTTAGTTTTTTAACCTTTTGTATTTTTTTGTTTTTTATTACAAATAAAATGGCAACTGGAAAAAGTATTCTGATTGCGGCGGTTAACAACATCATCATGACATCCTGAATAAACGCGATAACGGAAAATAGGTCTGAAAGGTGATTTTTAAAGAAACTTAGTACAAAAATATGAGTTTAAACATGCTTTGAAAGAAGTATGTATACAGTAATGTGTGTAGGGCAATGTTGAGAATGGATTTTTTTACATATTTTTGGATGTGTTGGTGACCATTGAATGTCTGCTTTTGTTTTCTGTTTTCGCGACGTGCCCTCAGGGATCGCCACGCCATCGAGAAGATCCCCAAAAACTAAAAAAAATGAAACCTTTAAAAACTAAAGAAAAAAGACCCTTCAGAAAAAAACTTCACAATATTTCGGGTAATAGGGTGGCTCTAACAAGAGCCGTTGCGTTGTTTGTGTGTATACGGCCACTATACATAAGACCGGATGCAGAGTTTCAGGTTACTTAGAAATACCCTGTTGCTTTCATCTGTAAAGTGCATGGCATCATTTCTATCAATTCCATGCATGTCAAAACACAGATTGTTGTTATAGATACAGCCCATGCGATGGTCTCTGAGGAATGCAGAAACAGTTTTATTAACATGTTTCATGGCTTTGTCAATCTGTGGACAGAATTGATTTGACCACTTCCATTTCTGTCTTTGGCATATGTTAGAGTACACCAAGACAGTGTGAGGGAAAAGCGACATCAGCTTTGCAAAGGTTTCTTTCATTAGGATTTCCAGCCCTACCCCAGTCAATGTGTGTAGGTCATTGCCACCACTGTGCTCAATCATGAGGTGAGGAGCTTGGAAATCCACAATGGATTTAACCAAAGCCAGCACATGATGAAACTTTAACCCTCTCTGGCCAAACCAAGTAATTTGCACATTTGTCAAACCCAAATCCATGTCAATACCTCTCTTTTTTGCAGCCTCTTTAGCCCAATAGATATAGCTGTGGCCCACAATCCATACTCCAAGCATTTTGAAGTGAAGGAGCAATAGTAGTCGGGAGAAGTCTGGAGCTCAATGCGGTAATTATCCAAAGGAAAAGCAGTTAAAATGGAGGTGTTTTCTTTTTTTTGAATAAAGATATCTTTCATTGGATGCTGACAGCATGAAAGTGAATAAAATTAGGTAGTGTGTTGGATGCTTTAGCAAGAAGTCTTATTATTGGCTGTTGTTTAATAAAAGAAACAAAATGCAAACATGGATACGCTTTTGAATCTGTGGAGTAAAGCCCACCTGCTATATTTTATTTGGAAGCAGCATGTGCCTTCTAGAATGTGCTGTAAACTTGTGACCTACTGGTTCCACTGGGTTGCGAGGTACACTGAGCTAAGACTGTATTGGGGGGAAGGGTGTTAAAGAGACATGACATTTTTTTTAAAGTTGAGGAGCTATGACACAATTTAAGAAATTATAAACGTTAATTTACAATTGAGAAATATGTAATAAACTCTATTTGAATTTAAAAAAACTGAAGCTAAATATAGTTTTAGTCTAACTTTGGTAGTAGTAAAATAACTGGTCTAACTTTACTACTACTAAAGTTAGACTTTTGGTCTAAGTTAGACTATTGGTCTAAACTCAGACCAAAAGTCTAACTTTAGTAGTAGTAAAGTTAGACTTTTGGTCTAAGTTAGACTTTTGGTCAAAACTTAGACCAAAAGTCTAACTTTACTAGTAGTAAAGTTAGACTTTAGGTCTAAACTTAGGCTTCAGGTCTAAACTTAGACTTTTGGTCTAAGTTTACCTTTGTGAATCAGGCCCAAGTCTTTTAGAACCATGTGGAAAATTATATATGCAACCTGTCACACACTCTTTGCAAGTACTTTGAAGAATTAGTAAGCTATATGGTTGGACATAGATTAATGTGCAGATTTTTATATGCAGTGTTTCCCAAAATCTAAATCTGATACATTTAAGTAGAAAAGTACTGAGATACTAAATACACCAGTGACACAGTGGTAGAGAGGCACGCAATAGCCCTAATGGTGTGTTTTTGGAATTGCAGTGTTGAGACACTATATGTACTTCTACACTTGGTTAATGCGGCGCAGATCCGCAAGCAATTTGGCTACACTGTGCTACATTACCTTCAAAGGACAAGGATGCATCATATTTACAACAATATGATGGATCCCTGTGCTCACCCCTGTGCTGGTGCACAACTGGCTATCATGCTTCAATTGAGGCACCCTTGCACCATGGTGCAAGGTTGCCTGTGTTGTGGGGATTCTTTTTTGTGTGAAGGGAGGCACATCTTCCTGCACAAAAACAATCATGAGAGGTGTTTTCCTCTTTCTATGTGTGCTGCAGAATGCAGCACGCATAGAAAGAGGAAAAACCGAAGAGAAATTAAAATATTTCTCCTTGTTGTGCATCCCTAAACATAACCTGGGGAGGCCTAGAATTCTGAAGCATTCCCAGGTGTACGAATCGTTGTAAATCTGGGACCGTGGCTAAATGCATGGGTGTTGCGTGGGGGACACCCACAGCAACACCCATGGCACGCTCCTTTCACGCAAAGCGCTGCGTGAAAAGGGCCCATATTTACAAGGCTACGAAAAGCCATGTAAAGTGGATTTACGTGGCCTTGTAAATATGGAGCATCACACTATGCCAATGCTGTGCCAAAAAAAGTGATGCTTTGGCACATGAAGCTTGTAAATACGCTTCCTTGGCTTGATGTTCATTTAAAAGTTTACTAAAGGAATAAACTGGTCTTTCACCATGTATACGTTAGAAGTGAGATATGGTGCAGCTGTGTTGTAGGACAGGGTGCTAAAATGTTAAAAGGTAACTAATAAATACAGTTTTGTGTTTTGCTATAGTTAGGTTCATCAGTAGATTTAAAACTGCAACATACCATAAAAACTGTTTTTGTATTATGTGTAAGACAGCAGTAAAGTAGTTTGTATGTTGGATAGGGTAAAAATTAAAATATACTTGTTTTTGTTTTACAGAACAAGATATACATAATGGCACACAGTTAGAATGCCTACAAAAGGCAAGACGAAAAAGCAACAGAAGCAACTACAGTATCTCTGCAGAAATGAATTACAAAATGGGCAAAATGCTGAAAAAGTGCTAAAAGAAAAAAGAGCTACTGGTAAGAGGACAAAGTCATTTCTTAAAAATATATGTGGACATTTGCAAAGATTACAAAATAAAGAAAATACAATCAGGACTATGAGAAACAACAAGAGCGGACAAAGTGTACATTGGAAGAAGAGAAAATATTGTAACAAACATGGACACAGATAACCAGAAGACAGACGCAGTTTAAGAAATTCAGAGCCATGATTTTTTTTTGTAGTAGAGTGGTTGTAAAGTTAGTGAGAAATTTTAAAAAGTGTAAAAAAAGGAGGGATGCAGTGAAACAGAAAGAACAAGTTGAGAGAGTAGTTGATAAGGCCTTTGCTTTGAAGAGGAAGCTTTTAATTTTGATTCTAAATAGAATGAAGAGTCTTGACAAATTAGTGTGCATGAGTAGGCAAAACCAGAAGAAAAGATCAGTGAATAGAAGTAACTTTTATACAGTTTTTAGTGGAGAATGGATACATACATCTAGGACAGAGCCTTTCTTTAATGAAGAAAGCTATCTCCAGGATAACAGATTAGTTCATGCTATTAATGAAAGAGGACGATGTTTTTAAATGAAGAATGGTAGTCCTATAGCAAAAGAGGTGATGGTACCTAGAAATGTAGAAGGAGTTATTGCAGGAAAGGTACAAGGAAGGCGTTGTCAGGGCCCTGTATACAAATGGAATTGCACTAGTGTTTTTAGTATAGACAGCAATCCATTGATACATTAAGACAATTCCTACGCATCTTTCTAAGGCTAGGTTTAAAACACAAAATAAGTTATACCACTCAACAATGCAAACTTTAGTTAGGAGGCTGTACTATGTGAAAACGTTTGCTTTATGTTTAGGAGAAATGAATAGAGCACTTTTGCATAGTAGTGTGACAGACGTAGAAAAGGTTTCTGGTGATCTGCAGTTTCGTTTCTTTGGTACTGAGCAGGATTCTAGGGAAAAGGAAGAGCTGCTAAGAGGAGTAGTTGCAGAACAGAACACATATATTACAGTTTTAATGAAGAGATTACAAACTTTAACACAGTATTGTCTAAAAAACCAGAGTATGTCTATACATGTTGTCGACTGTTGACTTATATTTAAAAAGTGAAAAAGTAAATAATGATAACAGGCAAAAAGTTACCTGTGAATTTATTTGTAGAGGGACGGTTTGACTTGTCTATATGGCAAGCTATATGTAAGTAGTGTTACAATAAATTAGAAGATAATAAAATGAGCAACACATAGATATTAAATACCTATTTTGTAAGATAATAAAATAACTGCTAATGTAGAAAAACTATGAAGGGCCAAAAATAAAAAAGAAATCGACATTTATTATTGTTTGCAGCATTGCAAGCGTTATGGACTGCTCTTCAGCACTCACTACAACTCCATAATCCATGCAGTATGATGCCATCAGGGAAAACTGTGAAGCCAAATCTTGAAGTTGAGATTGGACTTTTGAATGGACTCCCTGCTTCGGTGTTGTTGTGGCTGCTATTGACGTCGAGGGTCCTTAAGCTTTGCGTTGCCTTCTTGCTGCCAACTATGAACTCCTCTTAAACAATGTTACAGATAGATACATTGGCATGTTCTTCTTATTCTTTAGTTGAAAAGTGTATTATTCAATGATATTCCTCTATTTTCTAGTGACATGATTTTCTGTTTTGTTTTTGATTTTTTTTTGTGGTTTTGTAAAGTTTAAAAAATGTTTTGTTCTTTTTTATGGTAACAAAAATGGCAACTGGAACAGGAGGAATTCAATAAATGTGCACTGAGAAATTAGCAAAAAATATAAAAGGGGGAAAAAATTTGCATGTATGGTTTTTGGCAGCATTGTGAATAGCTGTAACACACTGCTCACCAGCTCTTATAACAACACTACAGTCCATGCAATACCTGGCCATTCTTGAAAACTCTGGAGCCATATCTGTTGTAGTAGTCTGTACCTCTGAAGAGACTTTCTGGCCAGTAATTGCTGCTGCTGCCACAGCTTCCCTCTGCTTGATTGGCAGTTGGAGACGTTTTCTATGATAGGTTTAAGAACCGGTGAACCATAAACGTTGCCCCACATGAGTCCAAAAAAGGTCTCCAGCCAAAATCTACCACCTGCTCACAATTAAGTTCTGGAAAAGAAGATTCAAGAAGGAGGAGTGGGTGTATACTTCCTATTCATTTTACTTAAAAGTATATTATCCAATGATATTCTTTACTTTCCTGGTCATGTGATGTTTGCCGATTGTCATTGCACTAGTTTTGCAGCAGTTTTTAATTCCTCATGAGTTTTGGGTAACAATGGGTACTTTGATGGGTGTTTGGTAGTTATGCGCTATTTGTGAGTTCAGATGTTGAGTTTTTTTTAACTGTTTTTTTTTTTAAATGTGTTGTTAAAATAAAGTTAAAGCAATATGTTACTTAACAGCTAAACTCAAACTTTGAGCCTTATTAAGATGTTGGTCAAAAACTAAACCGCCCGACTCGTTGTCGGATTCGGTTCTGACCAACTCGCGATCGGCGGTTCCTCCTGACTGATTATGATGCTTCCGAACACCGTTCGGAAGGACTCCCACTGACTTCTATGGGAGCCTGTGTTCTGATCGACAACACAGGCTCCTATGGGGAAAATGGATGTCTGCAGAAAGCCTTGCACCCTGTCTCGGGCACCCCATGGGGCCAGCCTCACAGTGCATGGTTTTACAGGAGGGACTATTTGGTACCCCCACGGCCCCCAACCGGAGGCCTTATGATGAAGGGGGACCTGCTAGGGGCCCCCATAGTCAGTTTCCGACAGAGTTTTTGTGTCAGGCAGACCGAGTCGGAAAGGCTGTCAGAATTCAGCATCGTAATAGATTGGTTGGAAGCATTGTCTGTAGAGCTGTATGAATCGGCTCTGACCTACTCGGATTCTCCAAGTGCCAGTCGTAATCAATTCAGAATGATGAACGGTTCCCCTTACGACTGTGAGCATCGTAATAGGTCGGTCAGAATTGTTTCCGACTGAGTCGGGCAGATGGGTTCCGACATGGTCTAGGAGAGTCCGACTGTCGGTCTGAGGCTTTCCGACCAACATATTAATCCACCCCTTTGTGTAACATATGTCTATATCTCTGTTTTACACTTTGTCATTTTTATTTGTGACTACTGATGTCATTGTGACCTCCGGTGTTGCTGTGAAGAAGGAAACTGCATTTTTTATTTAGTTATTTTGGCAAATGAATACAAAGGGGAAAGTTAAATTAGCATCTTACTGAATGGCTACACTGGAACTTAATGTAAAATATGTTGATATATGTGTTTTACAATTTGGCAAAAACATCCAGTATTCGCAGTATGTCCTTGGCAATGGCACTCATAGAATCATACAGGTACTAGTTGTACAATCATCAAGGACGTCCTCTCTCCACCACTCTGCAAACGCACCTCCTGGCATAGTACTAGTTGGGGGATGAAGTCCCCTTGGCTATTGAGGGTATTTGGGGGCCAAATATTCCTCATGTTACCTCCAGCAAGTCCCACACAGTCAGTTTCCTAAGAGGTCTTCGGAGGTCATGCCCCCTTTCTGCACCACTCTGCAAAAGAATCTCCTGGCATACTACTGGTTGGAGAAAAAAGTTCTCTTGGTTGCTAAAGGACCTTGGAGACCAAGAAGCCATCCTGGTACTTTCTATAAGTCCTACACAGTGGGATTTCTGAGAGCTGGTCAAAGGCCTGCCCCCCTTCCACACCATTCTGCACCATTGCTACTCAAAAAACAGCTTGGACATTTACTGAATAAAAACAAAGGTTACAAGTAAGTTATAGCTAGGAATTAGCATTTAAAAAACCTTAGAAATTCACTGAAAAAAAACAAAGGTTGCGGGAACGTTATAGTTAGGCTCAGATTTCTCATGCACAAAATGTCACTGACCATGTCATGAGTGATGTAATATGTGCATTGCAGGGGCATTAGTTATAGTTAGCTCAGCTAACTATAACTGCTAAATTTCTCTGGTTTTGTGCATGTGAAATCTGAGCCTAACTATAACGTCCCTGTAAACTCTGTTTTTTTCAGTGAATTTTTAAGTTTTTTTAAAAACCTAATTCCTAACTATAACAGCCCTGTAACCTTTGTTTTTTTTCAGTGAATATGAGTATATATATATTAACGGAGTCGTCCAATATTTAGCGCAAGTACCTGCTGTCGCCCCTGTGTTGGGGGCTGTCAAAGTAACAACACTATTGTTTGTGGATGACACGTTGATAGTGTCTAAAACACTGAGTGGTCTGCAACTGCTCCTGGACAGGTCCACGACCTTTTGTGGATTAATAGGTCTGGAGGGTAATACCTTGAAAACCAAGCTTTTGTTGATGAATCCACACAAAACGTTTAAAGGTAAAATGCTGCTGGGGAGGATCCCTCTTGAGAGAGTGGCCACTTTTGATTATCTGGGTGTAACCCTGTCTGAGAAAATGGCATGGAAAGATCAAATTATGAAGCGGAACCTTCAGCAGAGGCAAACCATTGGGGCACTGATAAAGGAACGTAGAACCTCCCAAGCTAAGTCAATAGCTGCACCACTCCAGATTTACGATCACAAGGTAGTGGGTTCAGCCTTGTATGGGGCAGAACTCTGGGGATTTCAAAACTTGGAAGGTCTCTTAGTCACTGAGAATAAATATTTAAGAACTATATGCTCCCTCCCCCAGAGTACCCCACTTCAACCACTACGGCTAGATATGGGTAGACGTTCGATTGTGGCTAAAACTAGGCTCCACCCCCTGCTTTTTTGGCTGTGCCTGAAATCAACCCCAGAGCTTTCCTATTACCCCGCAGCGCTTGATGAAGTTTTTACGCTTGACCGTTTTAAGAAAATTGGGTGGTTCACTTAAGTTAGGTCATTACTTTCAGCAATAGGTTTGGGGAGCTCCTGGGGAGCCAAAGATGTTAGTTTATTGCCAAGTAAAGGTTTGGTTAAAAGCCAATACTGGAACTGGGTAGTGCAGACATTTGTCACTCAACCATCTGTGGGTCGTCTCACATTAGAATTCATGGAATTCAAATTGCTAAGTGCTTATGAACAATATATGGAGGTCATCACTATTCCACAGGATAGGAAACGCTACATCCAATTTAGATTTGGTTCTCTTCCTGTGAACTCCTTTACAGCAGCTTGGCAGCGGTCCTTGCCTACATCACAGCACTGCCCGGGTTGTTCCCTACTGACAGAAACAATTAGCCACATCTTTTTTTTTCCCTCTGTATAACCTCCCGAGAAACAAGTGGCTAGCCCCTGTTTGTAGATTGTTGGGAACTCGTTACCACCCGGAAGTGCTTTGCATCTTGTAATCAGATTGCAGGCCTTCAGTAGCTTGTGGAGTTGCAAGATTTCTCAGGAAAATGTGGATTATCAGAAGGTACGTGTCTATGTCCCAATAGTGTCCATTTTCAAATGTTTACTTAAATTTTATATGTACAGGTTTTAAAACAATAATCTTATGTTTTATTTGTGTATATTAATCAAATTTCGATGCTCGGTGGGTTCTCCCTTGTACTGTAAGTGGGGAATATGTCCTAGAAGTAAAAGATTTTATTCTTTGAATGCTATTTTATTATCCCTACAGTGATGACTTAAATCTATTGGCAATTGATATGTTCTATGCAATGAATCTCTGACTTGTATCTATTGCTGGATCGTTGTACTGTAAGCACTTGCACTTTTATGGTTGTAATGGCAGAATAAAGTTTATGATGATTATTATATATATATATATATATATATATATATATATATATATATATATATATATATATATATTCACTGAAAAAAACCATAGGTTTTAGGGACAGTTATAGTTAGTTGGACATTTCACTCGTACAAAACCCGTGAAATTCCCCCGTTATAGTTAGTTCAGCTAACTATAACTCGCGCCCATAATGCACTGCTGATGACGTCACATATTACAACACTCATGACATGGTCAGTGACATCACTGATGACATCACTGATGACATCTCAAATGACATCACTGATGACATCATCCAGTGACTGTGTTTTTCTTTAAAGTTTAAATATGTTTTATATATATGCCAAGGTGTATTGAAGAATGAGTGGGTGTATAAGTGTCTGGATAGATGATTTAGTAGGTGCGTGACTGACTCTATAAGTGAGTGATTAAACGTATCTTACTGAATGCATGGGTTAGTGACTAAACTGTGTGAATGTGTGTATCCGTCTGTCTGTTGCTGTGTAAGTGGCTGCATGGGTTTGCGAATAGCTACATGAGTGTCTACATGGGTTATTGATTGGTTGTCTGAGTATCTGTATGGGTGCCTGAGTGTTTGTGTGGGTGGGGTGTGTGTGACTGTGCATAGATGTGTGAGTGGGTGATTCACTGGGCGCATGGTTTCAAGAGTGCATCTGTGATGGACTGTATGGGTGGGTGAGTGTGTGTATGGGTGTGTTAGTGAGTGAATGTATATCTTAGTGGTACATGTGTGAGTAACTAATATGTCAAAGGCAGTATATATGTGTGTTGGAGTATATAAATGGCTATAAGTGAGAGTGTGTGATTGTGAGAGTGGCTGTATGGATGAGTGTGTACTTGTATCAGTGATTGTATAAGAGCGTAAGAATGTGCTAGTATTTGTATGAGTAAGTGAGCTGGTGTGTGTATAACTGTATAGGTGAGTAAATAGCAGTGTGATTAATTATTTGCATGACTAGCTAGGTGTGTGAGTACCTCTATGGATGAGTGGCGGTGTGTGAGTGTCTATGTAGGTGTATAAGTGCATATGAAAGTCCTGTACTGAGTGACCGTAAGTATGAGTGACTGTAGAGATGAGTGAGTGGATGTGTGTGTAGACCTAAGAATCAGTGAGTGTGTATGTAATTATTGGTGTTGGAGTGTCTATGGTTTTGACAATGGCAGTCTGTAATTTACAGTGGGTGTATCAAAAGTTATATTAGGCTGTGAGAAGATGCATCAAATTATCACATGGATGATGTCATCAGTGTTGTCATCAGTGATGTCATTTGAGATGTCATCAGTGATGTCATAAGTGATGTCACTGACCATGTCATGAGTGATGTAATATGTGACGTCATCAGCAGTGCATTGCGGGGCGTGAGTTATAGTTAGCTGAACTAACTATAACGGGGGAATTTCACGGGTTTTGTACGAGTGAAATGTCCAACTAACTATAACTGTCCCTAAAACCTATGGTTTTTTCAGTGAATTTCAAAGGTTTTTTAAATGCTAATTTGTAACTATAACGTCCCTGAAACCTATGGTTTTTTCAGTGAATTTCAAAGGTTTTTTAAATGCTAATTTGTAACTATAACATGTCTGAAACCTACGGTTTTTAAGTGAATTTCAAAGGTTTTTTAAATGCTAATTTCTAACTATAACGTGCCTGAAACCTATGGTTTTTTAAGTGAATTTCAAAGGTTTTTAAATGCTAGTTTGTAACTATGCCTACAGAGGTAGGACATGTGAAGAAAGAAGAAAAACGCACAGAAAGAAGCAAAAGAAATGCAGAAAGAAGCAACAGAAGTCCACAAAGACGAAGAAAAGTGCAGGAAGAAGCAAAAGATGTGCAGAAAGAACCAACAGAGGAGCAGAAAGAGGCCTTGTTCCAAAATCATCCTGAGCCCACAACTTTTTCCGACGTGTACTGGTGGTAACTGACTCTGACTAACCAGAGCCAGTGCTATGCTAAAACACACTTAGAATACAGTTAAAACACCTACATACACTAGGGAACACTATGCGTTGGGGTGGGAACAGGGGTGGGAGCACACCGCTTCACCTCCCAGCAAGGTTCGCCCCTGGCATTATGGTAAATGCAGTTTCAGTTACTTGCTTGCTTCAAGAGTGTTTGAGTGTTTTGCCACAGTGGGCGCAGATAGTGCTGATCTCTAGACACGTGTTTCTGGTTCTTTAACCGTCATCAGTAGAGATTACAGTCTTTCAAATTTGGGGTTTGCTGAGTAGGCTGCCAACATCTTTCTCAGGTCAGGTACCTCTCACAGGCATGCGGGTGCTTCATCCACGAGCTCGTCAGCTCAATGACTCACAGGAGTACTATTAAACAAGAACAGGGGTGGGAGCACTCCGCTTCACCTCCCAGCAAGGTTCGCCCCTGGCATTATGGTAAATGCAGTTTCAGTTACTTGCTTGCTTCAAGAGTGTTCGAGTGTTTCGCCACAGTGGGCGCAGATAGTGCTGATCTCTAGACACGTGTTTCTGGTTCTTTAACCGTCATCAGTAGAGATTACAGTCTTTCAAATGTGGGGTTTGCTGAGTAGGCTGCCAACATCTTTCTCAGGTCAGGTACCTCTCACAGGCATGCGGGTGCTTCATCCACGAGCTCGTCAGCTCAATGACTCACGGGAGTACTATTAAACAGGAACAGGGGTGGGAGCACACCGCTTCACCTCCCAGCAAGGTTCGCCCCTGGCATTATGGTAAATGCAGTTTCAGTTACTTGCTTGCTTCAAGAGTGTTCGAGTGTTTCGCCACAGTGGGCGCAGATAGTGCTGATCTCTAGACACATGTTTCTGGTTCTTTAACCGTCATCAGTAGAGATTACAGTCTTTCAAATTTGGGGTTTGCTGAGTAGGCTGCCAACACGCTTGGTGAACTGCATTCACCATAATGCTTAGGGGCGAACCTGCTGGGGGGTGAAGCAGTGTGATCCCACATTGGTTTCCTGTTTAAAAGGCTCCCTCGAGCTGCTTGAGCTGACGAGCTCGTGGAGAGGCACCTGCGCGCCTTGAGAGGTACTGTGACCCGAGAACACTTTGGCAGCCTGCTCAGCAACCCCAAATATTTGAATTGCCTAATCTCTACTGACGACGGATAAGAATCCAGAAACACATGTATAGAGATGGCCAGTACTAATCTGCACCAACCTGGTGAAATACTCGAAAAACTTTTGCAAGTAAACACGCTTGGCGAACTGCATTCACCATAATGCTTAGGGGCGAATCTGCTGGGGGGTGAAGCAGTGTGATCCCACATTGGTTTCCTGTTTAAAAGGCTCCCTCGAGCCGCTTGAGCTGACGCGCTCGTGGAGAGGCACCTGCGCGCCTTGAGAGTTACTGTGACCCGAGAACACTTTGGCAGCCTGCTCAGCAACCCCAAATATTTGAATTGCCTAATCTCTACTGACGACGGATAAGAATCCAGAAACACGTGTATAGAGATGGCCAGTACTAATCTGCACCAACCTGGTGAAATACTCGAAAAACTTTTGCAAGTAAACACGCTTGGCGAACTGCATTCACCATAATGCTTAGGGGCGAACCTGCTGGGGCGTGAAGCAGTGTGATCCCACATTGGTTTCCTGTTTAAAAGGCTCCCTCGAGCCGCTTGAGCTGACGAGCTCGTGGAAAGGCACCTGCGCGCCTTGAGAGGTACTGTGACCCGAGAACACTTTGGCAGCCTGCTCAGCAACCCCAAATATTTGAATTGCCTAATCTCTACTGACGACGGATAAGAATCCAGAAACACATGTATAGAGATGGCCAGTACTAATCTGCACCAACCTGGTGAAATATTCGAAAAACTTTTGCAAGTAAACACGTTTGGCGAACTGCATTCACCATAATGCTTAGGGGCGAACCCGCTGGGGGGTGAAGCAGTTTGATCCCACATTGGTTTACTTTGCGTTGGGGTACCCCTGTGATTAGCATGACCTCCTCTGTAAGTCCCTAGTACATAATAGGGCAGGGGATTTAAAACTACTTCTTAAAACACGCTACAGGGTGCGTTTGCACAGTGGTGAAGGGAGGGGGGCCTGAGGTGACATGTGTGCAAACGCGCCCCGTGGCACGTTTTAAGTTGCGGGATTAAGTCCCCTTGAATCCTGAGTGTCCCTGGGGCCCAACTAGCCCCCCAGGTACCTACAGTTAGGACCACAGACCTGAGTTGCAGAGAGGCGTTCTGAGGCCACGCACCTTTTTTCACCTCTCTGCAACGCAACTCTGTTGTGCTTACTGAAGGTACCTGGTGGGCTATTTGGACTCCAGGGACCCTCAGGATTGAAGGGACTTAATCCCCCAACTTAAAACACGCCACGGGGCCTGTTTGCACACATGTCACCTCAAGCCCCGCCCCTCCCTTCACCACTGTGCAAACGCGCCCCGTGGCGCGTTTTGAGTTGGGGATTAAGTCCCCTTGAATCATGAGGGTCCCTGGGGTCCAACTAGCCCACCCTGTACCTCCAGTATGCGCCAGGGAGCTGCGTTGCAGAGAGGTGTTCAGAGGCCACGCCCCTTTTTACACCTCTCTGCAATGCAGCTCTGTGCCGCTTTCTGGACGTACCTGATGGGCTAGTTGTCCCCCAGGTACCCTCAGGATTGAAGGGGATTTAATTCCCCATCTTAAAACGCGCCACGGGGCCTGTTTGCACACATGTCACCTGAAGCCCTGCACCCTCCCTTCACCACTGTGCAAACACGCCCCGTGGTGCGTTTTAAGTTGGGGGATTAAGTCCCCTTGAATCCTGAGGGTCCTTGGAGTCCAACTAGCCCACCATGTACCTCCAAAAAGCGCCCCAGAGCTGCGTTGCAGAGAGGTGTAAAAAGGGGCGTGGCCTCTATACACCTCTCTGCAACGCAGCCCCCTGGCGCATACTGGAGGTTCCTGGTGGGCTAGTTGGCCCCCAGGGACCCCCAGTATTCAAGGGGAATTACTTCCCCTTCTTACAACGTGACAGGGGGCGCATTTGCAGACTGCTGCAGGGAGGGGGCGGGGCCTCCGGCACGATGCCGGTCTTTTTAAAAAAAAAAAATTTCTATGGGAGGGGTTCTGCGTGGCCCCCCTTCCCTCGGCCACTTTTGGACCCGGGGACCCCATCCCCCGGGGCATGAGGATTTTCTTTTTTTCTTTTTAAACGAATATTTGGAGGGGCTGCGTGGCCCCCCTCCTCAGGCCATTTAAGGTCCCGGGGACCCCATCCCCCGGGGCCGGCCTTTACGTTTTTTTTTTAAATTTCTTTTTGGGGAAGGGGGCTGCGTGGCCCCCCTCCCGGGGCACTAATGGCCCCGGGGACCCCATCCCCCGGGGCCTGGCCACTCATTGGGGACCATGGGGGGTCCCCAATCCCCGCACGGTCCCGCCGGCTCCCGCGTCCTGCGGGAGCCGGCATTGCTTTTCCATAAGGGGAGCTGCTGACATGCAGCTCCCCTTATGGAAAAGCAATTCTGCTTGCTTCATTGAAGCGAGAGCAGGTTTCCTGCTCTCGCTTCACTGAAGCAAGCAAGTTTGCAATCACAGGACGGGAGCCGCGAGGCTCCCGTCCCTGTGATTGCAAACAGCAGTGTCCCCCGGGACACTGCAGGAGCCGGCCCTGGGGGGTGGCGGTCCCTAGGGCCACCACAGGCTCCAGGAGGGGGGCCGCGCGGCCCCCCTCCCACCATCTACAAAGCCCCGGGGAGGTGGTGATCCCCGGGGCTTCGGGGGTCCAAAATGGACCCCCACATTTCTTTAATTAGTGCCCCGGGGAGGTGGCGGTCCCCGGGGCTTGTGGGGGGCTGGAGCCCCCCCACACAGGTAATTTTTTAATAAAGAAAAGAAGCCCCGGGGGGTGGTGGTCCCCAGGGCTGCGGGTGGGCTGTGAGCCCCCGGCCAGCATTATAATTTGAAAGCCCCGGGGGGTGGTAGTCCCCGGGGCTTGGGGGGCCTTAGAGGCCCCCCCATAAAATATAAACCCACCCCCCGCATGCCCCCGGGACTTGGCCCACCCGGGGGCAAAATAGCATCGAAGCGCGGGAGACCGCGCTTCGATTTTTTTTTTATGACGACGGGATCCCGCCGATTTTTTTTTTTTTTTTTTAAATGCTTTTTTCTGCCCAGGGGGTCCTTGTGGGACCCCCTGAGCAGACCTAGGGGGTCAGGGTGTTTCTACTCTGCCCCCTTTTTTGCGTTTTGCGTCTTGTTTCTGTGCCTCGGTTCTACCGAGGCACAAAATGGCTGCCAACACTTCCTGATTTGGAGTGTTGACAGCCACTTGACAGCCAATTAGCATGCAGCTCGTGATCGGGAGGGTACGCGGACCCTACGCGGCCATAGATATATATGTGATTTTACTTTTGATTTTCTCAGGAACTACTGAACGGATTTACACCATTTAAGCAAAAGGCATGACTCTGAACCAAGGGCTACCTTTTTGCCAAATTTGGTGTAAGTCCGTTCAGCAGTTCGGGCTGTAGCTGCGATGAAAGGTTCCTATGGAAAATTGCATGGGGAAAACATGTTTTGGGACCCCCCTTTTTTCTCGGCCCCCGCTTGACGAATCACCCCGAACCTTTCAGGATATGAGCGGACCGGAGCGGGCCATAAGTTTTGAGAATTTCGCGAAGATTCGTCAACCGGCGCCAAAGTTATTTCAAATAGAATGTTGCGGATTTCCTATGGAAAATAGGTCCTAACTATAACTATCTACTGGCGACCGCCAGTAGATAAGATCTGTATGTATGTATGTATGTATATATATACACACACATATATATATATATATTAATGACTGTGTGGTGAAAAAATAAAACACGAGTGTATCAACAAGTGGAGTTCGTGCTCTTCTTTGTTGCCTTACCGAGGAGGTGGAGAGGCAACTACGGTGAAACGGATATATATATATATATATATATATATATATATATATATATATATATATATATATATATATATATATATGTGTATATATATATATACACACATACCCTTGGGTAATGGTGTTTACCATGTGCAGTAAATAACTTACCATTCACATCTAACTTGTAAGGAGGGCCTCATTCTTTCACAACCACTGGAAATGCTTTTGTAGTTCTTTTCACTTTCTGAGCTGTTTGACCTATTTCATTTGTGGATACATTTAATGTGTTATAAACAGATTATTTAAACATTACAAGGATCAATGAGTGCAACAAAATAAAAAACTGTGTGTATATTCACCGCGTTGCAAGTAAATTTCAATGCCCAGTTATCATTGGGGGAGGGCCAAATTGCAAATGCTTTATGCAAAATGTAACATGATGGTATAACTTACATACAAATTACATGACAAGTACCAACAGGAGACATTTCCTGCTCAATACCGTCTATGTGCGAAAATTAGATGGCATTTTGTACCCTCAAAATCTCGTGAAAGGTCATAAAATTTGCGTATTGCACATTTCCTCAGATTTCGCCAGACTAAAAAAAATATGTTGCCCCTTTTTACTCATCAACCACTCTCCTGAGAAAATATTTTGCCACCACCACACACATAGATCGTACTTCCATAGGCTGAATGTGTATGTTTCCAGTCTAGGAAATCATGCCTTAGATATTTTCATGTGTAGCATGTGCATGCTCTGTCAATAAGGCCTACAATATAAAATAAATCCAACTTAACAATCACCTTTTAATGAGTACTGCCCTTTGCCAACTTTCTTTAAAGCTGTGTTCTGCATTTGAACTCTATCAAAATAAGAAACCTCTTTGCATAGTAGACTCTGCTGCTTGTATGAATTTTTGTTGTTATTTCAGTGTGGGTTATGAAAGCACAGAATACACAATAGCAAAAATAACCTTAGAATCCTGTCTGATGGAAACCAATCATTATTCAAAAGACTGTTTCTGTGAGTGACAGAAAATACAAATAAATGTCTCCCTAACAATATCCTGATTTAAAAACAGACTGTACATATAATTAAGATGGTCCTTGTTTTCTTTCCTTCGATGGAACATTTGATTGCTATTGTTATGATAATATCTCAGAGCCGGCATTCCTTGAAGTGCTTATAGCTTTCTGTTAAGATTTTGCTTTTTATCGAACCTGTTCCAGTTCATGTGACAGTTCATCTATTCGCATGTTTAAAATTCCAAAGCTGCCAAATTCAGGAATTTTCTGAAAATGTAAGATAACTTCTTTTGACTGGAATTTAGTTGATTTTAATGATAGACTAATTATAAACATGTTCCTAATTTTGACTTCACTGGCATCCTCTTAATGCATTCCATTTTGTTATGTGTAACTCAGAATCAGCAATTCATCAATTAATACATGTTTGTGTGGATCATAGCAGTGAACACACAAAAATACTGCACTCCTAAGTCGTCAGCACTCAACGGAGCCAACTCCTTTCCCCCCAGCACCTTGAGACCCTCACGGGTGAGTGGTTGAGATTTACCAACCCTGATTAATTGATTGAGTTGTACTTGTGACAAACAAGACATGCAGGGCCAGTCACTTGCTTTGTCTTTCTTTAATCATGTAGTGAGGGGCCATTAAAAATAACTTGTTCAGCCAACTCTCTACATTTTCATTTGGGTCTGCCTGCAGTAAGAAAGATGTCATAGTCAGAGGGACCTCACATCAATAGGTTCCCCTTGAGGACACTTTTAGTATTGCATGTCTCTTAATGCTAGATGGGGACCCAATGATGCCACACCAGGTGGGGAGGTTACCTTCCAACAAGAGTGTGTTTATATATGGTAAATGCACAATAGGTTTGACTACCACATTTAGGGATGTTGTGGATTTACTATTTGCGTGAAGTTAGGCCCTACAACAATGCTTCTTAGTTTCTGAATGGTGTGGGAAATAGAGGCAGGCTGTAGTTGCCTACATTTCCCATATCATTCTGAAACCATGCAAAGTAACCGAGAAAGTACTAGTGGTTCCAAGTTACCAGACATGCATTTTCACAATGCTTCCAGATGTTTTTTTCCAGGGGATCGATAAGCCAGGGAAAATAATAAAAAATAAACAACTTCAAGATCATCAATTGAAATATGATAGGGACAAAACAATGTTGGATTTTGTATCATATGGCAATTACTGAGTGAAAGTGGCTAAATGTACTATGTCTAGCCTAAATTTAAAGCACAGACATTTTCTGGATTTTGGGGCAACATTATGTGACTATATTTCAAAGTGGGGTTTGCATTTTAACCGTAAGTAGGCCTCAATGAGGTCATCTTGCCAGGCTTTAACTTCCCTCCAGAGGCTGACATTTTTCAAGTACACATTTTCGACAATACTGGAAGTGTTAGCTGTAAAAAGTGCAGAATTGTTCCAATGTTGGCACAAGCCTAGCTTCTTTTGAGAGTCATGCATGTATGACAGAACCAGGAAGACGTCAGGACATTTGCTGTACAAAGAACGTTGCAGAGTGCAGCGTAAAAAATACTTAGGGTAACATTCCACCAAATACAAGCGAAAACAGTAATTGTCAAATTTCTAAAATGGATTAGAGATTTTAACACTCAAATCTGTTTGCAAGGGTATACATGGGTAGACAAGGGAAGCTTCAACAAGGTTTAAATAAAACAATGTCATCAACTACCAGTTTGTTCTTAGTAGCGTGTCCACAGATATCACATGTGTACAATGCAGGAGATTGTGACTGCACCTGATACCCCACAATGGCAGGCTAAAACTTCACAAAATTCCAATCAGCTAGCAAACCCAGTGTGGCAATTGCTCCATGTTTCAAAAAGAGAGTGTTCCTGTCAGTCTGCTAATATCAGTATATATTGGCAGCCATACTTATGAGTCAGATTCAGAGACCATTTCAAGCAAGGGTCCTTCCAAATAGAGGTTAGCTCAATAATGATCTTTGGGGATTGAAAACCAGGAGTTTCCTTCCTCTTGGCTGTATATATACCAGGACTCAGCTTCTGCCAAAATGTTATTTATAATCGATGGAAGTCCAAAGGCGTCTTGGCAAGGACCTCCGCAAATAGGAGAGGGGCACCATTAGTCCCTCTACTGGCAGGAGCCAAGTTGGGGAGTCCGTTGTCTGTTTTGCCACAAAGGAGGGTCATGACATCATTGCGAAGCGCCCAGGACAGGAGCATTTAAACGTTGAGAGGCAAGGGATCGGCTCTTTTCTCTACACCGTGCTACATCATACCATACTGTGTATCACACAGGTCCTCGGAGTTTTGCATGCTTCAGGGTGCATTATCAAAGGTGAGCAGGGTAGATCGAGGGGCATGGTGTGGGGGGGCTGCCTTTAGCGTAGCCACATGCTCAGGTCAGCACTGAGAATGGTGGAGGAGGAGGTCAGGGAGAGGCCAAGTAAAGTAGCCATAGCTCTTAGAGACTACTACCCTTGGGACTGAGGTGCTGGAAACGCGTCTGAGGTTCTATTGCTGCCACTTGCATCGGAGAGCAGGATGGCTCCGCAGTATGCGCCCCCACCTCTACTCATTAGCCTCCTTGTAAAATAAGGCTTGGTTCAGTGTGTGAGCGGGCTATAAGGAAGAGATACGGTTGCAGTGATGCAAACAATAAAGCAAAAAATAACTTCAATGTTCACAATGCATTTGGTAGGTGCACTGAACTTTTATTTCTTTGTTTTTCTTTGCTCTTCTATGACTGCGATAACAGGGAGGCGAACCTCGTTTAGATGGTGGCAATGTGGTTGCAGGAAGATGGACCGACATATCTGGAAGGGGAATGGCTAGCTGCAGCAGCAGTGCAAGCACTGCAAGAGCTTTCAGAAGACTGCCATTGTGCCAGCATACATTGGTGAAAGGCTCCTGGGTCATGCATTATTTTTCGGTTTGTACGTACAAATGCAAATTGGCTTTATTTTAGCAGGAAATATACTCTCATGCCCCTTTTGCACAGAAAGATACATTCCATGCCCACATGGAGCAAGAAACACAGAGCCTGCTTGCAGCAGCTGATTGCATTCTGGTCGCATGCATTGTTCCCAGGTGCACATGCTGATTTTTCCCGAAATCTGTATGTTGTACATCTGTACTACCATTTGTTGGTTGCGCATGCTGCTATGTTCTTTTTTTTTTTTTTTTTTGCTTCTTCCTTTTAATCAGGAAGAGGGGGCCAGAATAGAGTCTTAGATTCTCTGGATGAGGACCATTGTTTAATATTTCATTGCTGTACCTTTTCTAGCATTTGTTGCCTTGCTTCAATGTTATTGCCCATTGTTCTTGTTTAGTCACCAGCCTGGCCAGGCTCATTCATAGTGGATGCGACTCCCAGAACTTTGTTCAAAGTGCTTTTTGAAGGGAAAAAGGAAGTGAGTTGCACCCGGTTGAATTTTGGATGTGTGGAGATCCTTTCTCTTCTTTGTTGCCTGCACTTTTTTAATGGAGATCTTGGGAGATCATGGCTTGGAGGGTGGACTGAGGTCCATTGTCTAGACGGGGCTGGTCCTCGGCACCCAGGATGCAGGGAGGGTTGGCACTCTCGCTGCTGCTCTATTGGTGAATATGACAAGGCAAGTGGTTGTTTTTAATGCTGAGTGGTGTGTTTGTTGGGAGAACGAGCACAGAGACCTAGGCGAGCTCTGCCCGTACCTGGGGAGAGGGAGCTGATTGTGAGGAGGTGAGGGAAGCCCAGGACATTATGTGGCCTCCAGCGGAGTGCTGATCTCTGGTGCAGAAGGGCCTTTGCCTGGGGCCCTCCAGGTTTCACTTGAAGCTTGTGAGGAACTCTGTGCATGGAGTGGAGTTGACCATGGCAGGGGTCTCTCCTGGGCCTACTTTGGGTAGGATTCCATGTCCTAACATTCCCTAGTGTTTAGGGTGCTACTGTGTGTTGCAGAGTGGAGCAGGCCAAGGGTTCAGGCTCTGTCATCGGGTTGATGTGGTGCCTAGTTGCAGGCGCTCTGAAATCTGGGCCTGTTGGTGAAGTCACAGATGTTCTTCCTGTCTGTGTTTTCCTGCAGAGTTCTTGCCAGTTCAAAGTTTGGTGTGGAGGTCTGCGTACACTTGACCTACATATACATTACGAAACATAGACAACATATATATGTCTTTCATATATAAACATCACTCCGTTGGGACACAGCCCCCAAGAGACTGCCAGCCCATTGGGAACATCGTAATATGGCGGGCGGGAGACAGTTGAGCTGGTGGTCTTCTTGGGACCGCCGCGGCGGCGGTATGGCGGTGTAACCACCAAACTCGTAATCAGGCATCTCCAAAGACCCTAGACAAGCACTGGAATAACTAATGATGGAGACAGGGCCCCTCTCAACTCTCCGCACACATAAGGGAGGTAGTGAATTTATGTTGGCACTCTGTGAAACTTGGCCCTCTCTGCAGGATCACCTCCAAACATTTTGCTGGCAGTTAGACTCTGTGCACATTGCCAGCCAGTGCTTGTGCTCTCTCCCTAAAACTTGGTATATCTGGCCTTCAGCAGATTGGCACATTTAATTTACTTACAGTCCTGATTATATGGCTCTACTTGGTACCCAGGGCCTGTAACTTAAATGCTACTAGTGGGTTTGCAGCATTCCTTGTGCTATCCACTGAAGTATCACCTTAAAACTTGTCTCAGACCTGCCACTGAAGCCTATATAGAACAGTGTTAAAATTACAATTCAATCTGGAAAACTGAATCTGTTGCTATGCCTAAACCTTCATTTTTAATACTTATAAGTCACCCTTCAGGTAGGCTCTAAAGGCACTTAGGTAAGGGTACATTGTATTTAAAAAGTAGGACATATGGGTTTAGGTTTTACAGGTCCTGGTAGTAAAACCCCCTACATTTGTTTTTCAGTAATGTAAGGCCTACCTCTCCCCTAGTCGTACATTGGATTGCCTTATTACATTTAATAAGAGGTACATTTTGATTGAGAGCAGGTAGAAACATCATGTTTGAAATGATTAATGATAAAGTCAGATTTTGTTTCACAATTATGAAAATGCTAATTTTAGAAAGTTAGCAAACACAAGGAGTTAATGGACAGAGCGCTGAAACTTTTTAGACACTAACCCCCAGTCACAGATCTGGGTTGAATCCATCGTTGTTCTTTAGCTCACTAAGCCACCCCGGTTCAGACCCAGCCGTATGCAAATCCATCTTGACCCTGTCCCTCATGGGAACAGTCCAGCATGAACTGCCAGGTCTTCCCTGGACCGGAAACAAGCATCCTGGAACCAGTTTCGGGGTAACACCCCTCTTCAGCCAGGCTAGCACAGCCAGGCTAACTTGAATCCAGTGGCAAAGTGAGCAAGGGACCCACATCTGGGCATACCCTGCCAACTTAGGGTGAACAAAACAAACACAAGGAGATAATGGACGGAGCGCTGAAACTTTTCAAACACTCACCCCAGTGACAGATATGGGTTGAATCCATCATCGTTCTTTAGCTCACTTCGCCACCCCAGCTCATACCCAGGTCTTCCCTAGACCGGAAACAAGCATCCTGGTACCGGTTTCGGGGTAACACCTCTCATCAGCCAGGCTAGCTTGAATCCAGTGACTTTTAGAAAGTTGGCATTTTCTTGCCCTAACTCATTGGTACGTATGCCTACAAGGGATTCATTCAACTACAAATTCATATTTCTGCATTCAATGTTAACAAGCTCTGTCCAGTAGCTTATAATTCAATTTCTTCAAATATATTTTCAATTATTTCCATAGGAGCAAATCTTCAAAAGAATTTTTAAACACAGGTGTATGTATTCAACAAGTAAATTTATATTGGCAAAACAATTTGCAAAGGGTACAAAAACAAGTATAAAAATTGTTCAATAAAAAGCACAATGTAACTAGAAGTTGACAATGATTTTGATATTACAGACACTTCTTTGTTGCAGTAGTGAACACATTTTCACAACAATCATAGGGAAATGTGACTGACTACATAGACAGCATGTCCTTCAATTCAATAGTACAGAGAAATAGGTGTGAAGGTCGACGTTTCGGTCTAATGTTGTGTGCATCCGCTAGACCATCTTCAGGACAATAAGTGTAACGATGAATGACCCCTATATAGACACGGAATGAATCAACAGTTACCGTGTGTTCATCGAGAGAATAGATAAAAAATAAAGAATAACACCTGTGTGGATGAGAGAGAAAGAATATGGAACCAAAGTATATACAGCCTGCGATGCAGCAATGTGAATAAAGAAGAGGAATTGCTCTTCCCATCTGTATAGAAGAAAACACCCAGAGATGTGAATGAAAAGCAATTGAAGCCAACAGGGAGCTTTTAAACTTGCTTCAGAAGTGATGTGGATAAAGTTTATTCTGTGTTCCACAATCAGATCGGGTGGTGGCTCAAAAGCCTTCCGCTTGTAACAGCATTAAATGCTAGAGAGAAAAAGGATAGTTATTTATGCTAGGAAGCGGTCATGTTCACCGCACAGCTATTTAATATGTCAAGTTGATGGAGATCATAGTTTAAATCCTAGCTATTTTTAATCGTGGTGCATATTAATAAAGCTGTTAACAATACCAGTACGTACGCATACTGTTATAGTGGCTCCATGTATGTTGCCAAAAATTCATCTCATAATTATTAGATCAATTCTCATATGAACTGGACAGCGACAGGACAATGGTTATATAGCCTGCCATGCCTCTAGAAAATTGTATTGTCACAAAGTCTGTGTATTAAAAGCTTGTGCATCGCGCTAATATGCTCAATCAAACTATTGGAGTAACCGTCTTTTTAGCAGCGGTCTGTAATATCTAAGACCACACTAAACCTGACTTTTCAACAAACAAGATCAAGGTCCTTTATCACAAATAAAGGACATAAAAGATTTTTGGTCAAATGTCACCTAGTGTTTTAGGGACAAATATTTCGCCCCCTCAAGATATATAGATCTTTGGTATAGATTTCTGAAAAATAAACAAATGACATTACTGAATCCTTACCTGACAGTTGAGGAGCCGCAACCTTAAATATGGTAATTTGTCAGCCCTCTCGTCCAGAATATGCATCAGTCTAAAGATTTAAGAACTAGAAGTTATAATCTTAATTAAAGACCAAACAAGGTGGATACAGGAAATTAAAATGCTGAACTGAGTTTTACCTATATTCCAACGAGGCTCGTTTAAACTGACGTACTGCTGCCTGAACAGTCGGCATCTCAGAGGCTCGCGTTAAAGCGGCGTTTGTTTAAATCACTGGAGCCTACGGGTACCGCATTCTGTAACTATAGAAAGAGGACTACTCAGTCTACGTGTAGGGCTGGAGGACTTACGCGGCCATCTTGGAATCTTGAAAAACTGGTCTGGTTATATTCCACGAGATGTTTTTCATCAAGAATTATCAATAGACCCCATTTGTGTCCAAGGTTTAAATATATATTTCTTGGGAAGCTTAAATTTGGACCCTGATTGTCGTATTTTAACCGTACTTGCATTTTCTATCTCTTCCAATAAGTAGTATTAAAGAAGATAAATGAAGAAAAAGGTTCCCATTTCCCAAGGAAAACGTAAATAAGTGGAGTTAATCATAGTATAACCAACAGAAGTTAGAGTTTTTTATCACAATATACCATCTGTATGATATACAAAACTATATAGATACAGATATTGAAAACCCTCACTTTGATCAATATAGCGAATACAAAACACTGTGGGCTATACTTATTACTTCGTCTTGAAAAATACCAAAATGTGCATTCACAAGTTTTAATGTTGTTATTACAGCCTTTCATCTGCATAGTATTTATCTATTCAATTCGAAATCTTGTTGTCACTCAAATTCATTGTGGCCATCACTTTTATACAGTTGATGTTTTACATTTTTTATCAAAAATTCAAATGTTACAGAATAATAGTACAATCAATCATATAGAATTGTACAAAACGATCTTATACCATACTTAATGTAACTCCTAGAAGGATGCATCAATGCATATGACACAGTAAGTTCATTTATAGCAAATCCGATAGTAGTCATTATGAATCATGAAGAAGTTTATACATGATAAAAGAAAGCAGGACAGTGTATGGCATTCTGTTGCAGAGTTCAAACCTTTATTGATGTTATCGGTGTGACAAATCCATCTGTTCTCTTTCAGGGTGAGTATGTGATCAACATTTTTCTGTCTTTTTGATGGTTTGACAACCTCAATTACCCACCATAACATGTCTTTTTCAGAGTGGCTATATTTTAAATAATGTTCCACTAGAGGGGCATTCTCCACTCTACATCGAATATGTGATTGGTGTTGTAAAATTCGTTTTTTAACGACCTGTGTTGTTTTCCCTATGTAGCATAAGTCACAAGGGCATTTGATGCAATATACTACATTGGTTGTGTTACAGTTCGAGAATTGCTTAAGTACAATTGTGATGCCATTGATCTTTCATGTCTTAGTTGGTTTTGTAGTGCCACATGCTGTGCACATGTTACATTTATAATGTCCAACCACTGATACCAATTGTCTAATGTTGTCCACAGTGTCGGTATTCATGTTTTCATGGGCATGTACCAAACGATCGTTTAAGTTTGATCCTCTTTTAAATGAATACATAGATTTATTCTTCAACTCTGGTAGACTGTTGAAAAGCGACCAGTTTTTATTTACAATTTTTTTGATGTTATTGGAATGAGTACCAAAGGTCGAACCACACACCAATTGGGGTTAATTGGATCATTCTCTAACCTCTAACAAAGCATCGCGATTATTGTACCAAGCACGTTTTAGTGATCTTTTCAATAATTTTGCTGGATAGCCACGTGCTTTCAGTTTCTCTTTTAGTTTGTTTGCTTCTGCGAAATAATCCTCTTTATGTGTGCAGTTTCTGCGGAGACACAGAAATTGCCCGAAAGGCAATCCGTCTTTTAGGGCTTGAGGGTGGTGACTTTTATACTGTAATAAAGTATTTCTGGCTGTAGGTTTTGTATACAGCGTGGTATAGAGACAGTTATTGGAATCCACCTTAATCGTAATGTCGAGAAAGTTCATACTATACGAATCTGATTCTATCGTAAATCTGAGGTGTGAACTTCTAGAGTTAAGCCATGTATGAAAGGCATCAAGTTGGTCTTTGTTGCCACGCCAAATGAGAAACACATTGTCAATATATCTCAGCCAACGTATAATGTTGCATGCAAAAGGATTTGATGTATCGTAAATGCACTCATTTTCGAAGGTTGAGACATAGATGTTTGCTATATCTGGGGCACAGACTGCGCCCATAGCTACACCTTTCAATTGCTGGTAGAAGGTATTTGCAAAAAGAAAGAAATTTTCACATAGTGATATTCTCACACATTCAATGATAAATGCTGTAGGTACATTGTGTGGCCTAGGTCTCATTTCTAGTAGTCCATTTAGAATCATTAGAATGTCTTTCTGAGGGATATTTCTGTATAAGCTATCTATGTCCATTGAGACTAGTATTTCATGGACGGGATCAAAATGGTGATTCTCTACAATATTGATAACAGCCATGGTGTCCCTGATATAGGACGGTTGTTCCACAGTGAACGGTCGTATAAAGAAATCGAATATTGCGCCAGGAGCTTTAATATTGAGTTACGCCCTGAAACAATAGGTTGCCCAGGTGGTGTTAAAGCATCCTTATGTACTTTTGGCAGAATAGAGATTGCTGGTTCAGTTGGCGATTTGTTGATGAGGAAGAAAGTCTCCTTCTCACTTAATCAGCCTCCATCTAATCCCTCACATCTCAGATTAGAGATAATGCTCACAAGTCTGTTGGTAGGGTTGCTATTCAGTTTTTTGTAATGCTCTTGGACAGAGAGCTTACTCAATAGTTCTGATCTATATGCCTCTTTGTCCCATATCACTATTCCCCCGCCTTTATCGGCCGGTTTTATTTTGACTTCAGGGAGAGATTGCAGATCTTGTAACGCTTTTTGCTCATCCCTGGAAAAATTAGAATTGAAGTAAATTTCTTCTTTAAATAGATTATCTATTTCAGTCATGATCGCATTTTCAAAAGTAATTATTTCTTTTGCAACCATTGCATTCGTGGGAAAAAATGTAGATGGATTGCGTAGGCCAGTAGTGTCATTCGATGGTATAGACACATTGGCAGCAAAAATATTTTTCAATCTGATCGTACTGAAAGAATCAATATAATTCAAATTTGGTTTGGAATAAGTCATTTCTGAATGTTGGTACAAATGAAAGGCCAGCAGATAATACAGTAATTTCTGACTCTGATAATGTATGTTTAGATAGATTAAAAATAGGGACAGTTAGAGGAGGAGCTACCATTCGTAATACTGGTTCCTCGTCTGTCTGAACCCTGGTGTATATTGGTTGCGATACCATCCCCGTTTTGTTGCTCTCAGTCTCCTGGGGGGACTGGAGCCCCCTCCGTTCCTGCCCTAAAAAAGCCTGACGTGATGTTGATGGTTGGTTTTCGTATTGGGGGCGGTATGGAGTGTCTAGGGTTTTGTCACTACCTGTATCGGAATTAGTAACCGAAAATGTGGCCCTCTTACGTGATGGTTGATTAGGTCCCTGGGGAATGTAAAACTCCTTATTGAGATATGGGTATGTCCTCTCCTTGCTATATCTTTTAACCCCTTCCATGCTCATGACGAGCTGGACTCGTCATGGCACACAGTGGTCGTGTGCTCATGACGAGTCCAGCTCGTCATGACTCCCAGCACAGGAAATCCCTCTGGTGCGGGCACTAGAGGGATTCCCTTTTCTCCCCTAAAACCTCGGGAGCTCCCCAGCTCCCGAGGCCCCCCCCCTGGTTTCCCTGAAATGATGATCGGAACACACGTCGCGCTGATGTCACTTCAGAGAAACCGAAACTGAAAATGAGCCAAGAGGCTCATTTCAGTTTCAGTTTCTACGTGCTCAGGGGGCTATCTCAGCCCCCTGAGCACGTAGAAACTCAGGAGAGGTATCGTTGGAAAGGGGAGAATCTCCCCTTTCCAATGGTACCCCTCCCTAGTGGATCCCTGCTTGGGGATCACCCCACAGTGAAAACGGACCCTTTTTTTGCAAAGTGCCTAGCTGTAGATTTTGAACCCTAACTCTGCCAGCACCAAGGGAAACCTAGCAAACCTATACATTTTTGAAAACTAGATACCCAGGGGAATCCAGGTTGGGGTGACTTGACTGGCTCTCACCAGGTTCTGTTACCCAGAATCCCTTGCAAACCGAAACATTTGTCCAAAAAAACACATTTTCCTCACATTTCTGTGGTGGAAAGTTCTGGAATCTGCGTGGATCCACACATTTCCACCCATCCCGCGTTCCCCAAAGTCTTCTGAGAAAAATGGCACCTCACATGTGGGGGTAGGCCTAGTGCACGCGACAGGAAACGGCCCAAACGCAACGTGGACACACCACATTTTCACAGTGAAAACGGACCCTTTTTTTGCAAAGTGCCTAGCTGTAGATTTTGAACCCTAACACTGCCAGCACCTAGGGAAACCTAGCAAACCTATACATTTTTGAAACCTAGACACCCAGGGGAATCCAGGATGGGGTGACTTGAATGGTTCTCACCAGGATCTGTTACCCAGAATCCCTTGCAAACCTAAAAATATGTTAAGAAAAACAGATTTTCCTCACATTTCTGTGGTGGAAAGTTCTGGAATCTACGTGGATCCACAAATTTCCTACCACCCAGCTTTCCCCCAGGTCTCCCGATAAAAATGATACCTCACTCGCATGGGTGGGTCAAGTACCCGCGACAGGCAAGGGCCCAAAACGTATTGAGGAGACATCAAAATTACCTATCACAAAACAACCTGGTTTTGCAAAGGGGTCACCTGGGTTTTTGGCCCCGGGCTCAGCGGCCATCTTGGGAACCTACCAAACCCACACATTTCTGAAAACTAGACACCCGGGGAGTCCAGCGAGGTATGGCTTGCATGGGTCCCCAAACGTTTTCCTACCCAGAATGCCCTGCAAACCTCAAATTTAGCTGAAAAAAATCACTTTTACTCAAATTTCTGTGTGGGAAAGTTCTGGAATCTGCATGGATCCACAAATTTCCTACCACCCTGCGTTCCCCCAGGGCTCCCGATAAAAATGGTACCTCACTTGTGTGGGTAGGCATAGTGGCTGAAACAGGAAATGGCCCAAATCTTATTGTGGAGACTTCAAAATTATCTATAACAAAACTACCTGGTTTTGGGGTGGGGCACCTGGTTTTTTGGCCCCGGGCTCGCCGCCATCTAGGAAAACCTACCAATCCCACATGTTTCTGAAAACTAGACACCCTGGGGAGTCCAATGAGGTATGGCTTGCGTGGATCCCCCAACGTTTCCCTACCCAGAATCCCCTGCAACCCTCAAATTTAGCTGAAAAAAACATATTTTCCACATATTTTTGCGTGGAATCACCGTGCTGGCACAAATGTCCTACCACCCAGCATTGCCCTTGTTCCCCCGAGTAAAATGATACCTCACTTGTGTGGGTGCCCAAACCAGAACTGGCAAAAAATGTATTTTTTTAAAAATGTAGCGCTTAGAATTCTCGGTGCTATACCCTAAATCCGTATGTTTTGGGCTCTTCCCAGTCACAGGCCTTTGGCCCACCCACACAAGTGAGGTATCATTTTACTCGGGAGAACAAGGGGAACGCTGGGTGGTAGGACATTTGTGCCGGCACGGTGATCCCACGCAAAAATGTATGGAAAAAGTGATTTTTTCAGCTAAATTTGAGGTCTGCAGGGGATTCTGGGTAGGAAAACGTTGTGGGACCCACGCAAGCCATACCTCGCTGGACTCCCCCGGGTGTCTAGCTTTCAGAAATGTTTGGGTTTGGTAGTTTCCCAAGATGGCTGCTGAGTCCGGGGACAAAAACCCAGGTGACCCCTCTTGCAAAACCAGGTTGTTTTGTGATAGGTAATTTTGATGTCGCCTCAATAGGTTTTGGGCCCTTTTCTGTCGCGGGTACTTGACCCACCCATGCGAGTGAGGTATCATTTTTATCAGGAGACCCGGGGGAACGCTGGGTGGGAGGATATTTGTGGATCCACATAGATTCCAGAACTTTCCCACACCGAAATTTGAGAAAAAAGTGATTTTTTCCAGCTAAATTTGAGGTTTGCAGGGCATTCTGGGTAGGAAAACGTTGGGGGATCCACGCAAGCCATACCTCGCTGGACTCCCCCGGGTGTCTAGTTTTCAGAAATGTGTGGGTTTGGTAGGTTTCCCAAGATGGCCGCCGAGCCCGGGACCAAAAACCCAGGTGACTCCCCTTGCAAAACCAGTTTGTTTTGTGATAGATCATTTTGATTTCTCCTCAATACGTTTTGGGCCCTTGCCTGTTGCGGGTACTTGAACCTCCCACACCAGTGAGGTTTCTGGCCCTGGGCTCGGCGGCCATCTTAGGAAACCTACCAAACGTACACATTTCTGAAAATTAGACACTCGGGGGAGTCCAGCGAGGTATGGCTTGCGTGGGTCCCCCAATGTTTTCCTACCCAGAATCCCCTGCAAACCTGAAAGTTTGCTGAAAAAATTCACTTTTTTCTAAGGGTGGGCGTAGTTCGCGAAGTAATGCTTCGCGAAGCTACGCAAAGTGCAGTTCGCGCTACGCAAGCTTCGCGTAGCACTACGCGAACTGCGTAGCGCACTGTTCGCAATGATTGCACAGTGCCGGATGCTTGTCCGCACTGTGCAATCATTGAAAACGGCAACTTGCACAGTGCGAGCTGTCTTTTACTGCTGCTCGAGTAGATTTTTACTCGAGCGGCAGCTTTCTCAACGCGGACTGGTAGTTTCTCATCGCGAGCGGTCGCGAGCATACGCGACCACTCGCAATGAGAAACCTGACCTCCCCGCGTTGAGAATCTCGCCGGGAGGTTTATTTTCCACGCTCGCGATTGGCAACTTGATGTTGCTGATCGCGAACGAGGAAAAAGTCTCGCCGGGATGTCATTTTGCTTGCTCGCGGTCGCCAACTTGACGTTGAGGACCGCGAGCAAGCAAAAAATGACCGCGGCACTACGCTACGCTACGCTACGCGTGTTCGCACTGTGCTACGTGCAATTCGCGTTGTGCGAAGTAGCGCAAGCTTCGCAAACTACGCGAGCGTAGCGTAGCACTTCGCCCAGGGTTACTTTTTTCACACATTTTTGTGTGGGAAAGTTGTGGCATCACCGGGCTGACACAAATTTCCTACCAACCAGCGTTCCCCCAGGTCTCCTGATAAAAATGGTACATCACTCGGGTGGGAGGTCCAAGTACGCGCGACAGGCATGGGCCCAAAACGTATTGAGGCGACATCAAAATTGCCTATCACAAAACGACCTGGTTTTGCAATGGGGGTCCCATGACTTTTTGGCCCGGGGCTCGGCGGCCACATAGAGAAACCTACCAAACCCACACATTTCTGAAAAGCAGACACGCGGGGGATTCCAGGGAGGTATGGCTTGCGTGGATCCACCAACGTTTTCTTACCCAGAATCCCCTGCAAACCTGAAATTTGGCTGAAAAAAATAACTTTATTCATAAATTTTTGTGTGGTAAAGTTGTGGCATCACGGGGCTGACACAAATTTCCTACCACCCAGCGTTCCCCCAGGTCTCCCAATAAAAATGGTGCCTCACTCGGGTGGGAGGCCCAAGTACCCTCGACAGGCAAGGGCCCACAACGTATTGAGGCGACCTCAAAATGGCCTATCACAAAATGACCTGGTTTTGCAAGGGGGGTCCCATGAAGTTTTGGCCCGGGACTCGGCGGCCACCTAGGGAAACCTACCAAACTTGTGAAAAGTAGACACCTTGGGGATTCCAGGGAAGTATGGCTTGCGTGGATCCCCCAACGTTTTCTTACCCAGAATCCCCTGCAAACCTGAAATTTGGCTGAAAAAATCACTTTTTTCACACATTTTTGTGTGGTAAAGTTGTGGAATCACGGGGCTGACACAAATTCCCTACCACCCAGCGTTCCCCCAGGTCTCCAGATAAAAATGGTGCCTCACTCGGGTGGGAGGCCCAAGTACCCGCGACAGGCAAGGGCCCAAAACATTTTGTGATAGGCAATTTTGATGTCGCCTCAATACGTTGTGGGCCCTTGCCTGTCGCGGGTACTTGGGCATCCCACCCGAGTGAGGCACCATTTTTATCGGGAGACCTGGGGAACGCTGGTGGTAGGAAATTTGTGTCAGCCCCGTGATGCCACAACTTTACCACACAAAAATGTGTGAAAAAGGGATTTTTTCAGCAAAATGTCAGGTTTGCAGGGGATTCTGGGTAAGAAAACGTTGGGGGATCCACGCAAGCCATACCTCCCTGGAATCCCCAGGTGTCTACTTTTCAGAAATGTGTGGGTTTGGTAGGTTTCCTAGGTGGCCGCCGATCCCCGGGCCAAATCGTGATGGGACCCCTTGCAAAACCAGGTCGTTTTGTGATAGGCCATTTTGAGGTCGCCTCAATACGTTGTGGGCCCTTGCCTGTCGCGGGTACTGGGCCTCCCACCCAAGTGAGGCACCATTTTATCGGGAGACCTGGGGGAACGATAGGTGGTAGGAAATTTGTGTCAGCCCCGTGATGCCACAACTTTACCACACAAAAATGTGTGAAAAAAGGGGTTTTTTCAGCAAAATGTCAGGTTTGCAGGGGATTCTGGGTAAGAAAACGTTGGGGGATCCACGCAAGCCATACCTCCCAGGAATCCCCCGGGTGTCTAATTTTCAGAAATGTGTGGGTTTGGTAGGTTTCCCAAGGTGGCTGCCAAGCCCCGGGCCAAATCGTCATGGGACCCCCCCTTGCAAAACCAGGTCGTTTTGTGATAGGCCATTTTGAGGTCGCCTCAATACGTTGTGGACCCTTGCCTGTCGCGTGTACTTGGGCCTCCCTCCCGAGTGAGGCACCATTTTTATCGGGAGACCTGGGGGAACGCTGGGTGGTAGGAAATTTGTGTCAGCCCCGTGATGCCACAACTTTACCACACAAAAATGTGTGAAAAAAGGGATTTGTTCAGCAAAATATCAGGTTTGCAGGGGATTCTGGGTAAGAAAACGTTGGGGGATCCACGCAAGCCATAACTCCCTGGAATCCCCTGGGTGTCTACTTTTCAGAAATGTGTGGGCTTGGTAGGTTTCCCTAGGTGGTCGCCGAGCCCCGGGCCAAATCGTCATGGGAACCCCGTTGCAAAACCAGGTCGTTTTGTGATAGGCCATTTTGAGGTCGCCTCAATACGTTGTGGGCCCTTGCCTGTCGCGGGTACTTGGGCCTCCCACCCGAGTGAGGCACCATTTTTATCGGGAGACCTGGGGGAACGCTGGGTGGTAGGAAATTTGTGTCAGCCCCGTGATGCCACAACTTTACCACACAAAAATGTGTGAAAAAGGGATATTTTCAGCAAAATGTCAGGTTTGCAGGGGATTCTGGGTAAGAAAACGTTGGGGGATCCACGCAAGCCATACCTCCCTGGAATCCCCCGGGTGTCTAATTTTCAGAAATGAGTGGGTTTGGTAGGTTTCCCTAGGTGGCTGCCGAGCCCCGGGCCAAATCGTCATGGGACCCCCCTTGCAAAACCAGGTCGTTTTGTGATAGGCCATTTTGAGGTCGCCTCAATACGTTGTGGGCCCTTGCCAGTCGCGGGTACTTGGGCCTCCCACCCGAGTGAGGCACCATTTTTATCGGGAGACCTGGGGGAACGCTGGGTGGTAGGAAATTTGTGTCAGCCCCGTGATGCCACAACTTTACCACACAAAAATGTGTGAAAAAAGGGATTTTATCAGCAAAATGTCAGGTTTGCAGGGGATTCTGGGTAAGAAAACGTTGGGGGATCCACGCAAGCCATACCTCCCTGCAATCCCCTGGGTGTCTACTTTTCAGAAATGTGTGGGTTTGGTAGGTTTCCCTAGGTGGCGGCCGAGTCCCGGCCCAAAACGTCATGGGACCCCCCTTGCAAAACCAGGTCGTTTTGTGATAGGCCATTTTGAGGTCGCCTCAATACGTTGTGGGCCCTTACCGGTCGCGGGTACTTGGGCCTCCCACCCGAGTGAGGCACCATTTTTATCGGGAGACCTGGGGGAACGCTGGGTGGTAGGAAATTTGTGTCAGCCCTGTGATGCCACAACTTTACCACACAAAAATGTGTGAAAAAAGGGATTTTTTCAGCAAAATGTCAGGTTTGCAGGGGATTCTGGGTAAGAAAACGTTGGGGGATCCACGCAAGCCATACCTCCCTGGAATCCCCGTGTGTCTACTTTTCAGAAATGTGTGGGTTTGGTAGGTTTCCTAGGTGGCCGCCGAGCACCGGGCCAAAACTTCATGGGACCCCCTTGCAAAACCAGGTCGTTTTGTGATAGGCCATTTTGAGGTCGCCTCAATACGTTGTGGGCCCTTGCCTGTTGCGGGTACTTGGGCCTCCCACCCGAGTGAGGCACCATTTTTTTCGGAAGACCTTGGGGAACGCGGGGTGAGTGGAATTTAGTGGATCCATGCAGATTCCAGAACTTTCCACCACAGAAAAGTGAGGAAAATGTGTTTTTTTTGCCAATTTTTTAGGTTTGCAAGGGATTCTGGGTAACAGAGCCAGTCAAGTCACCCCATCCTGGATTCCCCTGGGTGTCTACTTTCCAAAAATGTATAGGTTTGCTAGGTTTCCCTAAGTGCCGGTAGAGCTAGGGTTCAAAAACTACAGCTAGGCACTTTGCAAAAACAGAGTCATTTTTCACTGTGAAAATGTGGTGCGTCCACGTTGCATTTTGCGCTGCTTCCTGTCGCGGGCACTAGGCCTACCCCACACAAGTGAGGTACCATTTTTTATGGAAGACCTTGGGGAACGCGGGGTGGGTGGAATTTTGTGGATCCACGCACATTCCAGAACTTTCCACCACAGAAAAGTGAGGAAAATGTGATTTTTTTGCCAATTTTTTAGGTTTGCAAGGGGTTCTGGGTAACAGGACCTGGTGAGAGCCAGTCAAATCACCCCATCCTGGATTCCCCTGGGTGTCTACTTTTCAAAATTGTATAGGTTTGCTAGGTTTCCCTAAGTGCCGCCAGAGCTAGGGTTAAAAAACTACAGCTAGGCATTTTGCAAAAAAAGGGTCATTTTTCACTGTGAAAATGTGGTGCGTCCACGTTGCGTTTTGCGCTGCTTCCTGTCGCAGGCACTAGGCCTACCCACACAAGTGAGGTACCATTTGTTTTGGAAGACCTTGGGGAACGCGGGGTGGGTGGAATTTTGTGGATCCACACAGATTCCAGAACTTTCCACCACAGAAAAGTGAGGAAAATGTGGGTTTTTTGCCAATTTTTAGGTTTGCAAGGGATTCTGGGTAACAGAACCTGGTGAGAGCCAGTCAAGTCACCCCATCCTGGATTCCCTGCGTGTCCACTTTTCAAAAATGTATAGGTTTGCTAGGTTTCCCTAAGTGCCGGCAGAGCTAGGGTTCAAAAACTACAGCAAGGCACTTTGCAAAAAGGGTCATTTTTCACTGTGAAAATGTGGTGCGTCCACGTTGCGTTTTGCGCTTCTTCTTGTCGCGGGCACTAGGCCTACCCACACAAGTGAGGTACCATTTTTTTCGGAAGACCTTGGGGAACGCGGGGTGGGTAGAATTTTGTGGATCCACGCAGATTCCAGAACTTTCCACCACAGAAAAGTGAGGAAAATGTGTTTTTTTTGTTTGCCAATTTTTTAGGTTTGCATGGGATTCTGGGTAATAGAACCTGGTGAGAGCCAGTCAAGTCACCCCATCCTGGATTCCCCTGGGTGTCTACTTTTCAAAAATGTATAGGTTTGCTAGGTTTCCCTAAGTGCCGGCAGAGCTAGTGTTCAAAAACTACAGCTAGGCACTTTGCAAAAAAAGGGTCATTTTTCACTGTGAAAATGTGGTGCTTCCACGTTGCGTTTTGCGCTGCTTTCTGTCGCGGGCACTAGGCCTACCCACACAAGTGAGGTACCATTTTTTTGGGAAGACCTTGGGGAACGCGGGGTGGGTGGAATTTTGTGGATCCACGCAGATTCCAGAACTTTCAACCACAGAAAAGTGAGGAAAATTTGTTTTTTTTGCCAATTTGTTAGGTTTGCAAGGGATTCTGGCTAATGGAACCTAGTGACAGCCAGTCAAGTCACCCCATCCTGGATTCCCCTGGGTGTCTACTTTTCAAAAATGTATAGGTTTGCTAGGTTTCCCTAAGTGCCGGCAAAGCTAGGGTTCAAAAACTACAGCTAGACACTTTGCTAAAAAAGGGTCATTTTTCACTGTGAAAATGTGGTGCGTCCACGTTGCGTTTTGCGCTGCTTCCTGTCGGAGGCACTAGGCCTACCCACACAAGTGAGGTACCATTTGTTTCGGAAGACCTTGGGGAACGCGGGGTGGGTGGAATTTTGTGGATCCACACAGATTCCAGAACTTTCCACCACAGAAAGGTGAGGAAAATGTGTTTTTTTTGCCAATTTTTTAGGTTTGCAAGGGATTCTGGGTAACAGAACCTGGTGAGAGCCAGTCAAGTCACCCCATCCTGGATTTCCCTGCGTGTCTACTTTTCAAAAATGTATAGGTTTGCTAGGTTTCCCTAAGTGCCGGCAGAGCTAGGGTTCAAAAACTACAGCTAGGCACTTTGCAAAAAAAGGGTCATTTTTCACTGTGAAAATTTGGTGCGTCCACGTTGCGTTTTGCGCTGCTTCCTGTCGCGGGCACTAGGCCTACCCACACAAGTGAGGTACCATTTTTTTCGGAAGACCTTGGGGAACGCGGGGTGGGTGGAATTTTGTGGATCCACGCAGATTCCAGAACTTTCCACCACAGAAAAGTGAGGAAAATGTGTTTTTTTTGCCAATTTTTTAGGTTTGCAAGGGATTCTGGGTAACAGAACGTGGTGAGAGCCAGTCAAGTCACCCCATACTGGATTCCCCTCGGTATCTACTTTTCAAAAATGTATAGGTTTGCTAGGTTTCCCTAAGTGCCGGCAGAGCTAGGGTTAAAAAACTACAGCTAGGCACTTTGCAAAAAAAGGGTCATTTTTCACTGTGAAAATGTGGTGCGTCCACATAGTGTTTTGCTCTGCTTCCTGTCGCGGGCACTAGACCTACCCACACAAGTAAGGTACCATTTGTTTTGGAAGACCTTGGGGAACGTGGGGTGGGTGGAATTTTGTGGATCCACGCAGATTCCAGAACTTTCCACCACAGAAAAGTGAGGAAAATGTGTTTTTTTTGCCAATGTTTTAGGTTTGCAAGGGATTCTGGGTAACAGAACCTGGTGAGAGCCAGTCAAGTCACCCCATCCTGAATTCCCCTGGGTGTCTACTTTTCAAAAATGTATAGGTTTGCTAGGTTTCCCTAAGTGCCGGCAGAGCTAGGGTTCAAAAACTACAGCTAGGCACTTTGCAAAAAAAGGGTCATTTTTCACTGTGAAAATGTGGTGCTTCCACGTTGCGTTTTGCGCTGCTTTCTGTCGCGGGCACTAGGCCTACCCACACAAGTGAGGTACCATTTTTTTGGGAAGACCTTGGGGAACGCGGGTGGGTGGAATTTTGTGGATCCACGCAGATTCCAGAACTTTCAACCACAGAAAAGTGAGGAAAATTTGTTTTTTTTGCCAATTTGTTAGGTTTGCAAGGGATTCTGGCTAATGGAACCTAGTGACAGCCAGTCAAGTCACCCCATCCTGGATTCCCCTGGGTGTCTACTTTTCAAAAATGTATAGGTTTGCTAGGTTTCCCTAAGTGCCGGCAAAGCTAGGGTTCAAAAACTACAGCTAGACACTTTGCAAAAAAAGGGTCATTTTTCACTGTGAAAATGTGGTGCGTCCACGTTGCGTTTTGCGCTGCTTCCTGTCGGAGGCACTAGGCCTACCCACACAAGTGAGGTACCATTTGTTTCGGAAGACCTTGGGGAACGCGGGGTGGGTGGAATTTTGTGGATCCACACAGATTCCAGAACTTTCCACCACAGAAAGGTGAGGAAAATGTGTTTTTTTTGCCAATTTTTTAGGTTTGCAAGGGATTCTGGGTAACAGAACCTGGTGAGAGCCACTCAAGTCACCCCATCCTGGATTCCCCTGCGTATCTACTTTTCAAAAATGTATAGGTTTGCTAGGTTTCCCTAAGTGCCGGCAGAGCTAGGGTTCAAAAACTACAGCTAGGCACTTTGCAAAAAAAGGGTCATTTTTCACTGTGAAAATTTGGTGCGTCCACATAGTGTTTTGCGCTGCTTCCTGTCGCGGGCACTAGGCCTACCCACACAAGTGAGGTACCATTTGTTTTGGAAGACCTTGGGGAGCACGGGGTGGGTGGAATTTTGTGGATCCACGCAGATTCCAGAACTTTCCACCACAGAAAAGTGAGGAAAATGTGTTTTTTGCCAATGTTTTAGGTTTGCAAGGGATTCTGGGTAACAGAACCTGGTGAGAGCCAGTCAAGTCACCCCATCCTGAATTCCCCTGGGTGTCTAGTTTTCAAAAATGTATAGGTTTGCCATGTTTCCCTAAGTGCCCGCAGAGCTAGGGTTCAAAAACTACAGCTAGGCACTTTGCAAAAAAAGGGTAATTTTTCATTGTGAAAATGTGGTACGTCCATGTTGAATTTTGAGCCATTTCCTGTTGTGGGCACAAGGCCTACCCACACAAGTGAGATACCATTTTTATCGGGAGACTTAGGGTAAGACAGAATTGTAGAGCAACTGTTATTACCTATTGACTTTTGATGCATTTCTGCCTTCCAAATGAAAGACAATGTGTAAAAAATAAGTCATTTTGAAAAATGACCTATAATTCTCATGCTAGTATGGGTACTCCCAATTTCGGAAATGTGCAAATATCTACTGTTTCTAAAATCTACATTTTGTTCCCATTTCAGAAATACATAGGTGTCTTTCATAACAATTTTTCCATGTATACATTTTCCCAAAATAATTGCTATATACCCGGTACATAATAAAAAACCATTGCAAGATGCTGCTCAGTTATTGGCTCTGGGTTCGTCGGGTTCTTGGTGAACCTACAAGTCCTATATATCCCACAACCAGAAAGGTCTAGCGGATATAACGGTATATTGCTTTCAAATAGCTGTCATAATTAGAAGAAGTTACAGGTGAAAACGTTGACACAAATGGCTGTTTTTTTCAACTAATTTTCAATTTTTCCTTTATTTAACTGTTATTTTCTATAAGGAAAACTTTAAGGATCTACACAAATGTCCCCTTGCTGAATTCAGAATTTTGTCTACTTTTCAGAAATGGATGGATTTCCAGGATCCAATATTGGTTTCATACCCATTTCTACCATTAACTGGAAGGAGGTTGAAAGCACAAAAAATAGCAAAAATAGGCTATGTCCCAGAAAAATGCCAAAACTGTGTAAAAAAGTTGGTTTTCTGACAAAAGTCTGCTTGTCCCTGAAAGCTGGGAAGATGGTGATTTCAGCACCACAACCCCTTTTTGATGCCATTTGCAGGGAAAAACAAGACGCTTTCATCTGTAGCCCTTTTTCGCATTTTTCCCCAAAAACAAAATTTTGCTGTATTTTGGCTTATTTCTGGATCCCTCCTGGGGAATCCACAAACCCTGGGTACCTTTACAATCCCCATGATGTTAGAAAAAAGGACGCAAATTTGGCATGGATACCTTATGTGGTCAAAAAGTTACAGGGGCCTAGCGCGCACTATCCCAAATAGCCAAAAAAGGCTTAGCACAGGGGGAAAAGGCCTAGCAGCGAAGGGGTTAATATCCTTTGGTAATTTCTGGGTTTTTTTGTGCGTTAGACTCTTCAAATCCCTTAATTGTTTGAGCAACCTTATCCAAAAGGAATTTACTGTTCGTTATATTTGAATCTGTATTGATCTTTCTTTCTAGAGTCTCTATTTCTTTTGTAAGTATTTTGAGGTATTTGAGATCAGTATCAATGCTTAACACCATCCACGTACGTGAACAGTTGTTAGCTGAATAACTAAAACTAATTTTAAAATCTTCATCCTCAGTAAAGATTATTGTAATATTCCTGATTTGTAACCCCGTCGGGATAATGTTGGCATTGAGACAATCAGTTAAGAATTTTGCATGTAATTCTGTCCGAACTAGTTTCTTCTTCAACCTTTCTAATTGATTAAGATCTGATTCATATGGTAGCTGTGTTATGGGGTCTCTATTCCCTAAAAGGGATGGGCCACCTGCTATCTGTAAGATGTACTCATCAGTGTATGAGAGGGTTTCGGCTTCCGACATAGATCTAACGATATCAGCACTTGTTAGTGCTAAGTAAATCACTTTATGACAACCACTTCAAATGAAGTGACCCACAACAGACAATCGTCTGTGCAAAATATAGTATTTAAACAAGTGGAAAACCCAATAAACCCTTGGGGGCTTGGGCAATGCAAGTATTATCAGGTACGTATGCCTACAAGGGATTCATTCAACTACAAATTCATATTAATTTCTGCATTCAATGTTAACAAGCTCTGTCCAGTAGCTTATAATTCAATTTCTTCAAATATAATTTCAGTTATTTCCATATGAGCAAATCTTCAAAAGAATTTTTAAACACGGGTGTTTGTATTCAACAAGTTCATTTATATTGGCAAAACAATTTGCAAAGGGTACAAAAACAAGTATAAAAATTGTTCAATAAAAAGCACAATGTAACTAGAAGTTGACAATGATTTTGATATTACAGACACTTCTTTGTTGCAGTAGTGAACACATTTTCACAACAATCATAGGGAAATGTGACTGACTACATAGACAGCATGTCCTTCAATTCGATAGTACAGAGAAATAGGTGTGAAGGTCGACGTTTCGGTCTAATGTTGTGTGCATCCACTAGACCATCTTCAGGACAATAAGTGTAACGATGAATGACCCCTATATAGACACGGAATGAATCAACAGTTACCGTGTGTTCATCGAGAGAATAGTTAAAAAATAAAGAATAACACCTGTGTGGATGAGAGAGAAAGAATATGGAACCAAAGTATATAAACCCTGGGATGCAGCAATGTGAATAAAGAAGAGGAATTGCTCTTCCCATCTGTATAGAAGAAAACACCCAGAGATGTGAATGAAAAGCGATTGAAGCCAACAGGGAGCTTTTTAAACTTACTTCAGAAGTGATGTGGATAAAGTTTATTCTGTGTTCCACAATCAGATCGGGTGGTGGCTGAAAAGCCTTCCGCTTGTAACAGCATTAAATGCTAGAGAGAAAAAGGATAGTTATTTATGCTAGGAAGCGGTCATGTTCACCGCACAGCTATTTAATATGTCAAGTTGATGGAGATCATAGTTTAAATCCTAGCTATTTTTAATCGTGGTGCATATTAATAAAGCTGTTAACAATACCAGTACGTACGCATACTGTTATAGTGGCTCCATGTATGTTGCCAAAAATTCATCTCATAATTATTAGATCAATTCTCATATGAACTGGACAGCGACAGGACAATGGTTATATAGCCTGCCATGCCTCTAGAAAATTGTATTGTCACAAAGTCTGTGTATTAAAAGCTTGTGCATCGCGCTAATATGCTCAATCAAACTATTGGAGTAACCGGCTTTTTAGCAGCGGTCTGTAATATCTAAGACCACAATAAACCTGACTTTTCAACAAACAAGATCAAGGCCCTTTATCACAAATAATGACATAAAGATTTTTGGTCAAATGTCACCTAGTGTTTTAGGGACAAATATTTCGCCCCCTCAAGATAAATAGATCTTTGGTATAGATTTCTGAAAAATAAACAAATGACATTACTGAATCTTTACCTGGCAGTTGAGAAGCCGTTACCTTAAATATGGTAATTTGCCAGCCCTCTCGTCCAGAATATGCATCAGTCTAAAGATTTAAGAACTAGAAGTTATAATCTTAATTAACGACCAAACAAGGTGGATACAGGAAATTAAAATGCTAAACTGAGTTTTACCTATATTCCAACGAGGCTCGTTTAAACTGACGTATCGCTGCCTGAACAGTCGGCGTCTCAGAGGCTCGTGTTAAAACGATGTTTGTTTAAATCACTGGAGCCTACGCGTACCGCGTTCTGTAACTATAGAAAGAGGACTACTCAGTCTACATGGGCTGGAGGACTTTCGCGCCCATCTTGGAAAACTGTTCTATTTCAGGGTGAGTATCTGATCAACATTTGTCTGTCTTTTTTGTGGTTTGACAACCTCAATTCCCCACCATAACATGTCTTTTTTGTGATAAAGGGCCGTGATCTTGTTTGTTGAAAAGTCAGGTTTAGTGTGGTCTTAGATACTACAGTCCGTTGCTGAAAAGACGGTTACTCCAATAGTTTTATTGAGCATATTAGCGCGATGCACAAGCTTTTAATACACAGACTTTGTGACAATACAATTTTCTAGAGGCATGGCAGGCTATATAACCGTTGTCCTGTTGCTGTCCAGTTCATATGAGAATTGATCTAATAATTATGAGATGAATTTTTGGCAACATAAATGGAGCCACTATAACAGTATGCGTACGTACTGGTATTGTTAACAGCTTTATTAATATGCACCACGATTAAAAATAGATAGGATTTAAACTATGATCTCCATCAACTTGACATATTAAATAGCTGCGCGGTGAACATGACGGCTTCCTAGCATAAATAACTATCATTTTTTAGGCCTCACCTAGTGCAGCGCGCATCCGCCGCTCTAGGAGAGGGCCTCTTGGAATCACTCCAGACATTCAGAAAGCTTTCAGAAAGCTTGTGCGTCTGGTTGTCAAATTCTATTGGCCTTTGCGTGTGGCTTTCAATAAATGAAAGCACGCAATTGGCCAAAGGCGGGTGCATGTCCCACCTCTTCTTAAAATGTTCACTCCCATGGCGTTTTGCTCTCGGGAGCGAGCAGGCTGGCAGCTGCAGCTGCATTCCTCCTTTGTCATGTGCTTTTGTTATCTGCTAAAGCAATTTATTGTCTTTCCGAACGCGGCCGCTCTTGCTTAACCTAGTATCTTGTTACTAATTGCTTTTAACGCGCCGCCCTGCTTTTCTTTGAAATGCTTATTTTCGTATTGCGTCCGCGTGGCCGCGCTTGTTAAAGCCTCCTCCCCTACCCCTTCCTTCCCTCCCCCGGCTCCTTTGTGCCTCTTCCAGAAGCCGGCTGAGACAGGAAGAGACGCTCAACTTTAACCTTTCTTGCTGGCAAATGAGCCATGCGCTTTTGAGTTACTTTTCTTGTTTTTCTCTGCAGCATGTACTTAATGTCGTCCTCGTTTTCCATGTTTTTTGTGTTCGTGGCTCTCGCGGTAGCAAAGCATGTTTTTGAGTCCCGCCTCTGCTAACCCTGTCCATGAGCAGAGGTACCCTCTCTGCCCCTAACCCTGCAGAACCTCTTGCCCTCCTAGGTTGGGCCACGTCTGCAGTCTCAGCAGAGAGGCCAAGGCGTGGTGCATGGGCGTGTGTCCGGCGCGGAGTGTCAGGAACCCATTCCTCAATGACGCATTCAGAGTGATGCGTGCTGCGACACTGCCCCCTGCAGCTGTACAGAGGGTGTGCACCCCTGAGGCAGGGGCTGTCATCAGTTTCTCCTCACCCTGACTGTCGATCCGCCGCTGGGTGGCGCTCTTTCCTTCTCCCCGTAACCTGCGCCCAATAATGGCCCTGTCTCTCTGTCTTGTACTCTCTTGCAGGCTGTCTCTCCACTCCAACCTTATCTCTTCCAGCACGCAGACTTCCTCTCTCGCTCTATCAACCCAGAACTCTCTCCCTCTCACATCCTGGTAACGTCTCTCTGCCAAAACGGCGCCCGTCTCTCCTCCCCCCGACTCTCCATTCAAAGCAACCTCCCTGTGCTCACACACACCACAGGCCCGTGCCTGCCCTTTCCTGCTCCTGTCCCTCCATCACATGTTTCTACTCCTCACTCTGTCTTGTCGGTTATTGCAGGCTGTCATTCTGTCCTCACTGCCCCTTCACACTCCGGATCTGCCTTCCTCACTCTGCCCCGCTATTCATTTAATTGCATTTATATAGCGCATAGTACCACTGACGAGGCGCTGCAGGTCTTCATCCTCTTTCACCCTGTCCCTTTACTCGGTGCATTCTGTCCATCTGTCATTGCCCCTCCATTCTCCAGAGGCCTCCTCTGCCTTTTCTCATCCTGTCCATCCATTCATTGCAAGCTCTCTGCTTTCCCTACCCTTAGCTCCCTTTATTCATCAGGAGACTCCCTGCTTCTTTTCCTAACCCCGACCCTCCTTTCATCTTACGCTTTTATTCTCCGCTTCTCACTCGCTCCCAACTGCTCATCATAGGTTCTCTCCCCTTTCGTCATTCTGTCCCTCCTTTCACCAGAGGCTCTTTGCTTCTTACCCGGTCCTTCCTTTTATCTCAGGCTTTCAGTGTCTGCTAACGGCACTCCCCACCGGTTCTTCGCGGCTGTCTCTCCCGCCTCCTTGTAACCCTGCCCCTCCTTTCACCAGAGGCTCTCTGTTTCTCACCCGGTCACTTATTTCATCTCAGCCTTTCAGTCTATCCTTGTGGCACTCCCCACCGCCACTCCAGGCTGTCTATGTGCTCTCCTGGTCACCCTGCCCCTTCCTTCACCATAGTCTCTGCTACTTACCGGTCTCCTCCATTCACTTCACCCCTTCAGTCTCTCCTAATGCCCTCCCCATGGGCTGTCTCTCCCTCTCCATGTCACTCTGTCCCTCCTTTCACCAGAGGCTCTCGGCTTCTTAGTGAACTCCTCCTGCCACTGTCTTCTAGTGGCACTGCCATCCTGTACTACACGGGCTATCTCTCCCCTCGTCATTATGTCCCTCCTTTCAGCAGAGGCTGTCCTTTTCTCAACCAGTCACTCATTTCATCTCAATCTTTCAGTCTCTCATGGTGAGGATGGGGATAGAAGAAAGACTTGAGAGGACACCAGGGAGGAATAAAGTGATAACATTTGTGAACCTACATCATTCCAGTGCAGAGAAGCAAGGTGACTGGCCGCCTTCACCAGCTGGCATCTCATCGTGCCAGTGCAGAGAGGCAGGGTGACTGGCTGCCTTCAGCAAATGGCATCTCACTGTGCCAGTGCAGAGAAGCAGGGTGACTGGCTGCCTTCAGCAGCTGGCATCTCATCGTGCCAGTGCAGAGAAGCAGGGTGACTGGCAGCCTTCAGTGGGCATCTCATCATGCCAGTGACTGGACGCCTCCAGTAGCTGGCATCTCATCATGCCAGTGCAGAGAAGCAGGGTGACTGGCTGCCTTTAGTTGGCATCTCACTGTGCCAGTGCAGAGAAGCAGGGTGACTGGCTGCCTTCAGCAGCTGGTGCAGGGTGACTGGCTGCCTTTAGTTGGCATCTCACCGTGCCAGTACAGAGAAGCAGGGTGACTGGCTGCCTTCAGCAGCTGGTGCAGGGTGACTGGCTGCCTTCAGTTGGCATCTCATCATGCCAGTGCAGAGCAGCAGGTGACTGGCTGCCTTCTAGATGCTTTGGACGCACATCAATTTAAGATTGAAAAAAGAGTACTCCAAATTTAGTTTACTCAAACCATCTTGTAAATCAATGGCCATTGATTTCCCATGTAATCCAAAGATCACACATCACCTGAGTGCATGCATTTGTGCATCAGGCCTGTTGCATGGTTCAAGTCACCACCTCCCGTTTGATGGACCAGGTTCCAGCCTTGGCTGGCACCCCTTGCCTTGCTGCCTTCCATGTCTCCTTCGCACCCACCACATCTCTGTTGTTAATGCTCTTGCTTAATCCTTCTCACAGGGCATGCGGGGTGGAATTATTCTGGTCCTGCCGCTGATACATGAAATGTGACCGGCTGCTGAATGTACTTTCTGATGTTTGTAACCTCGCAGCTTGTGTGCTGCATGGCTAAACACTTATAAGATCCCAAAGGCGAGACCTATTGGCTATGCCAATGCTTGTCTCTATAGCATTTAATGCTGTTACAAGTGGAAGGCTATTGAGCCACCACCCGATCTGATTGTGGAACACAGAATAAACTTTATCCACATCACTTCTGAAGTAAGTGTAAAAGCTCCCTGTTGGCTTCCATTGCTTTTCATTCACATCTCTGGGTGTTTTCTTCTATACAGATGGGAAGAGCAATTCCTCTTCTTTATTCACATTGCTGCATCCCAGGGTGTATATACTTTGGTTCCATATTCTTTCTCTCTCAACCACACGGGTGTCATTCTTTATTTTTTATCTATTATCTCGATGAACACGCGGTAACTGTTGATTCATTCCGTGTCTATTTAGGGGTCATTCATCGTTACACTTATTGTCCTGAAGATGGTCTAGCGGATGCACACAACATTAGACCGAAACATCGACCTTCACATCTATTTCTCTGTACTATTGAATTGGAGGACATGCTGTCTGTGTAGTCAGTCACATTTCCCTATGATTGTTGTGTAACAAAGAAGTGTCTGTAATATCAAAATCATTGTAAACTTCTAGTTACATTGTGCTTTTTATTGAACAATTTTTATACTTGTTTTTGTACCCTTTGCAAATTGTTTTGCCAATATAAATTTACTTGTTGAATACATACACCCGTGTTTAAAAATTCTTTTGAAGATTTGCTCATATGGAAATAACTGAAATTATATTTGAAGAAATTGAATTATAAGCTACTGGACAGAGCTTGTTAACATTGAATGCAGAAATTAATATGAATTTGTAGTTGAATGAATCCCTTGTAGGTATACGTACCTGATAATACTTGCATTGCCCAAGCCTCCAAGGGTTCATTGGGTTTTCCACTTGGTTAAATACTAACTCATTGGTGGCTGCTGCCATTATCCTGGGTCAAAGGACTGAATTAGTCGATTTGTTCATTTTTTTGTTTCTAAATAATTTATTCTATTTTGTAAATATTATAATTATCATCATCAAACCTTTTATTTCGGCTGAAAGCCATAAAACATTACAAGCATAAAACTTAAAATTCAATATCAATATAAACATCATACAGACTTCCTTTTCGCAGTAAGTTAAAATCAGCGATAAGTTAAAATTAATAATTTTTAAATAAAACAGTTCTTATCACTACTGTGTGTAGTATATATTTTTGCTAGAGCCAACTGGATTATCCTATGACACAAGTATCCATCATAGGAGTAAGAATTCATGTATAGGTAAAACAATTTAATAAAAAAGCATAGGAATGTCACAATCCCCAATAGCTGTGTTAAAAATATAAGATAAAGGAGAAGGTAAGACAGCTTTCATACTGTGCTATCGAACAGATCACATATGATCCAAGAGGTGGAGACAGAGTTCTCAGACTCAGGAAGAGGGAGTCAAAGTATATAATTGACTTCCAGACCAGAATCCTGGGTGGGTTGAACCAGGACGAGAAACTTGCTGTCCACCTCAAAGAGGAATGATTACCTCTGCTTCTATTCCCTCTATTCCTTCATCTGTATGTGAAACCAAACTGCTCATTATGTATGCCATGACATGCTTAATCAATCAGGGAATTGTAAGCGCACTACTCACCGTGAGGGTCTCAAGGCGCTGAGGGGGGGGGGGGGTCTGCAGATCTGTTTAGCCGAAGAGCCAGGTCTTGAGGGTTTTCCTGAAGGTGTTCAGGGAGGGGGCGCTTCTGATGTCTGCCGGTAACTCGTTCCAGGTCTTGGCTGCAATGTGAGAGAAGGATCTTCCACCTGCTCTGGCTCTGTGGATGCGCGGGGTTTCGGCCAGTGCGAGGTTGGAAGATCAGAGGTTTCTTTTGGGTACGTGGAAGTTGATTCTATTGTTGAGGTATTTGGGTCCGTTATTGTGTAGGCATTTGTAGGCGTGAGTGAGGATTTTGAAAGTGACTCTCTTCTCCACGGGGAGCCAGTGGAGACTTCGTAGGTGTTGCCTGATGTGTTTGTGTCGGGGGATGCCGAGGACGAGTCTGGCGGCGGTGTTCTGTATTGTCTGGAGTTTGCGGAGTAGGGATTTGTTGATGCCGGCGTAGAGTGCGTTTCCATAGTCCAGTCTGCTGGTGATGAGTGTGTGGGTGGCTGTCTTCCTTGACTCAGGGGGGATCCACTTGAAGGTCTTGCGGAGGATGCGGAGGGTGTTGAAGCAGCTGGAGGTGATGGCGTTGACCTGTTGGTTCATGGTGAGTGATGAGTCAAGTACGATGCAGAGGTTCTTGGCGTGGTCTGAGGGGGTAGGTGGGCTTCCGAGGGCGGTCGGCCACCAGGTGCTGTCCCATGCAGAAGGGGTGGTACCGAGGACGAGGACTTCTGTCTTCTCGGCGTTGAGCTTCAGGCAGCTGTTGGTCATCCAGACTGCGATGTCTTGCATTCCTTTCTGGAAGCTGAGTTTGGCAGTGGTGGGGTCTTTGGTGAGGGAGAGGATGAGCTGGGTGTCGTCGGCGTAGGATACGATGTTGAGGCCGTGTTGTCGGACGATGGCTGCGAGGGGGGCCATGTAGATGTTGAAGAGGGTGGGGCTCAGTGATGAACCCTGTGGGACTCCGCAGGTTATTTTCGTGGGGTCGGAGAGGAAGGGTGGGAGTCTGATCCTTTGGCTTCTTCCGGTGAGGAATGATCGGATCCAGTCCAGGGCTGTTCCTTGTATGTCTGCGTCGTGTAGTCTGGCGACTAGTGTGCAGTGGGAGACGAGGTCGAAGGCCACTGATAGGTCGAGTAGGATGAGGGCTGAGGAGTGGCCTAGGTCCAGGAGGGTGCAGATGTCATCTGTGGCGAGCGAGTAGGGCGGTCTCTGTGCTGTGGTTGCTTCGAAATCCGGATTGGGACGGGTCGAGGACGGCGTTCTCTTCAATGAATCGTGTCAGTTTCCTGTTGACTGTTTTCTCTGCAACTTTGGCTGCGAAGGGGAGGAGCAAGATGGGCCGATAGTTCTTGAGGTCGGTGGGGTCAGCTGTGGGCTTCTTGAGCAGGGGTCTGACTTCTGCGTGCTTCCAGTCGTCTGGGAAGGTGCCTGTTTTGAAGGTGGTGTTGATGGTGCGTTGTAGTTTGGGTGCGATGGCGGCCGCAGCTCTGTGGTAGATGTGAGGGGGGCAGGGGTCGGTGGGGGCCCCTGAGTGGATGCTTTTCATGGTCGAGGCGGTGTCTTCGGCTGTGATCGGTGTCCAGTTGGAGATGGTGGGCTGGCTGGTGTTTCTGGGGGGCGGGGGGCCGTCTGTGGTGCCTGGTGGATGGTCGATGAAGTTGTCGTAGAGGTTTTTGATCTTGAGGTGGAAATGGGTTCCAAGCTTGTCGCAGAGGTCTTGGGATGGGGTGATGTCTGTGGCTTCGCTGCGTGGGTTGGTGAATTCTTGAATGACACTTAAAAGTTCCTTGGAGTTGGTGGAGTTGGCCAGGGTTTTGTTGTGGATGAAGTTCCTCTTGGTGGCTCTGATCTGGTTGTGGTAGTCTGTCATGGCGTCCTTGTAGGTGGTGTGGTTTTCGGTTGTCTTGGTGTTTCTCCAGTTCTTCTCCAGGCGCCTGCCGGTGCGTCTGGCTTCTTAGAGAGTGGTGGTGAACCAGGCCGTTTTCCTGGGGTGTTGTCTTTCGGGGTTGCGTAGCGGGGCGAGCTCGTCTGGGCAGTTAGAGATCCAGGTGTGGAGTTCTCTGGCTGCGTCATTTGCGTCGAGTGCCCAGGTGTTGTTGTCTCGGGTGAGGGTGGAGTTAAGTTGCTCGTCGGTAACCTTGCTCCAGTTCCTTCGAGGTGGGCGTGGGGCTGGTTTGGGTACCTTGGGTTTGTTGATGGCGAAGTGTACGCAGTGGTGGTCGGTCTATGGCGGCTGCGTTGTGTGGCTGAATTGGACGCTGTTTCCTGCCGCGAAGATGGTGTCGAGGGTGTGTCCTGCTCTGTGGGTCGGTGTGTTGACGAGTTGTTTAAGTCCGATGCTGGCGAGGTTGTCACGAAGGATAGTGGAGTTGGGGTCGCTGGGGTTGTCGAGGTGGAAGGTCAGGTCTCCAATGAGTATGTAGTTTGTTGAGGCGATGGCGTGGGGTGCGATGAAGTCGATGATGGTGGTGGCGAAGGGTGTTCGGGGGTCGGGGGGTCTGTAGATGAGGGTTCCTCGGAGTGTGGCTTTGGGGGTGGTCTGGATCTGGAAGTGCAGGTGTTCGGTGGAGGGGAAGGTTTCGCTGGAGTTGGTGAGGCGGAGGGTGCTCTTGTGGGCGATGGCGAGGCCCCCTCCTGGCTGGTTGGGGCGGTCTTTCCTCTGGATCTTGTATTCGTCTGGGATGGCGGGGCTGATGTCGGGGCGGAGGATGCGTTGGTCCAGGTCTCTGTGAAGAAGGCGATGTCGGGCGAGACAGAGTATAGTAGGTTCCAGATTTCCATGGCGTGTTTGTGTATGGAGCGTACGTTGAGGAGGATGCATTTTAGGGTGTCGCCGGTGCTGGCGTCAGCGGTGTTGGAGGCCGGGGTGTCGGTGAGGATCTGGCGGCAGTGGAGGCAGGAGAACTGGCTGTGGGTCGTGTTCGGCGAGGCCAGTTGGCATTCTCTAAGTCTTTCAGGGTTGAGTGCGAGGAGGGAGGTGGTGTGTCATAGCAATGGGTAGTGGGAGGTCCAGGGTTGCTGGCGCTGGCCACGGATGGGCGCAGACGGGCTTGCCTTTGGCGTGCCTTCGGCACGCTGGCGGTGCGACCTTGCAGCGGCCGCCATTAAGTAGGGGAGGTGGGAGGGAGGAGAAGCTGGGAGGCAGGAGCGGAGGAATTCCGGGGGAGAATTCCGGGGGGGAGGGGCCGCAGGGGCAGCAGCGGCGAAAGGCAAAAGGAACAGGCAGGCACGAGAAAATAAAAACAGTGGTGGAATTAGAGCAAGACACAGATGGGCACAATAACAGTGGCACAACAGGGAAAAATTAAGAAGAAAAAAAACGGCTGAGAAAGGTTACGGTGGTTGCAGGCAGTCTGGTCCCAGTTGGAACGGACAGCAGCTGCAGGAGCCGGCAGCAGCCTCGAACCTCCCAAGGAGGAGGTCGGGGTTTGGAGGCAAGAGACGGCACAGAGGAGCTGCGGGGAGAGAGTGGACCTAGACCGGTGTGTTTATAATTTCATTTCTTGATGCTAATATTTTTATCTTTTGTGTTTCTTCTTTGTAGGTGGAAAGGAAGGGATCCACCGCCCAGACACTCACAAGAACGGGTTCCCTACCCTTTTCTTCACCATCACCTTTGGGATGTCATCACAGATAAGAATTTTCATGCATGATTTTGATTATCATTTTGGATCTTATTGCATTACGCACTCTTTGGTCGGAATCAGCTGGGCACCTGCCCAAAACCATTTTGTGCACTGTCAGGCAGTATTAATCTGGACCTGGACCATCCCACATTATGTGGGCAAACCAGCAACATGGCTGAGTACAGGCACTATGCCGTCACGCCTACCGGCCTGCCGTTCATTTGCTGTCAGTACTGCCTTCTAGCACATTACCTTATGTTGTTTCTGACTGCCACATACATTATACCATTTGGTGCGAATTTGCAATATTTAGTGCATATGTGTCAGTTTTTTCAGATCTCATAGAAAGTGTTTAATATGGAGATTGAAATTGCACCTTGGTAAGGCTTGTATTACCTTTTTCCGACCTATTTTACACCATTCCAATATGGCCGACAAACTTGATCCACCTATGTCCAACCTTTATGTTTATCATGTATTTTTAAGGACACCCCAGTGGTGGTGTAAGCACATGTGACCAAGGCTGCTGGGCAGCCGAAACGTCTTATGTGATTAAAACAGTTTCCTGAAATACTGGGTCTAGTGTACTGTATATTGAGAGCGCGCTTATTTGAACTTTTTGGAATAGATATATATATATATATATACACACAAATATATATATATTCACTGAAAAAACCATAGGTTTTAGGGACAGTTATAGTTAGTTGGACATTTCACTCGTACAAAACCATAGAAATTCCCCCGTTATAGTTAGTTCAGCTAACTATAACTCGCGCCCAGCAATGCACTGCTGATGACGTCACATATTACATCACTCATGACATGGTCAGTGACATCACTGATGACATCTCAAATGACATCACTGATGACATCACTGATGACATCACTGATGACATCATCCAGTGACTGTGTGTTTCTGTAAAGTTTAAATATGTTTAATATATATAGGGAAAGGCGTATTGAAGAATGAGTGGGTGTATAAGTGTCTGAATGGATGATTTAGTACGTGAGTGACTGACTCTACAAGTGAGTGATTAAATGTATCTTACTGAATGCATGAGTTAGTGACTAAACTGTGTGAATGTCTATATCTGTCTGTTGGTTTGTAAGCGGCTGCATGGCTTTCTGAATAGCTACATGAGTGTCTACATGGGTTATTGATTGATTGTCTGAGTATCTTTATGGGTGCCTGAGTGTTTGTGTGGGTGGGGTGTGTGTGACTCTGTGCATAGATGTGTGAGTTGGTGATTCACTGGGTGCATGGTTTCAAGAGTGCATCTGGGATGGACTGTATGGGTGGGTGAGTGTGTGTATGGGTGTGTTAGTGATTGAATGTATATCTCAGTGGTACATGTGTGAGTAACTACATATGTGAAAGGCAGTATATATGTGTGTTGGAGTATATAAATGGCTATAAGTGAGAGTGTGTGATTGTGAGAGTGGCTGTATGGATGAGTGTGTACTTGTATCAGTGATTGTATAAGAGCGTAAGAATGTGCTAGTATTTGTATGAGTAAGTGAGCTGGTGTGTGTATAACTGTATAGGTGAGTAAATGGGTGTGTGATTACGTTTTTGCATGACTGACTAGGTGTGTGAGTACCTCTATGGATGAGTGGCGGTGTGTGAGTGTTTATATAGGTGTATGAGTGCATATGATAGTCCTGTACTGAGTGACTAAGTATGAGTGACTGTACGGGTGAGTGAGTGGATGTGTGTGTAGACCTAAGAATCAGTGAGTGGGTATGTAGTTTTTGGTGTTGGAGTGTCTATGGTTTTGAGAATGGCAGTCTGTAATTTAGAGTGGGTGTATCAAAAGTTATATTAGGGTGTGAGAAGATGCATGAAATTATCACATGGATGATGTCATCAGTGATGTCACTGACCATGTCATGAGTGATGTAATATGTGACGTCATCAGCAGTACATTGCGAGGCGCGAGTTATAGTTAGCTGAACTAACTATAACAGGGAATTTCTATGGTTTTGTACGAGTGAAATGTCCAACTAACTATAACTGTCCCTAAAACCTATGGTTTTTTCAGTGAATTTCAAAGGTTTTTTAAATGCTAATTTCTAACTATAACGTGTCTGAAACCTATGGTTTTTTCAGTGCATTTGAAAGGTTTTTTAAATGCTAATTTCTAACTATAACGTGCCTGAAACCTTTGATTTTTTTAAATGCTAGTTTCTAACTATGCCTACAGAGGTAGGACATGTGAAGAAAGAAGAAAAAACGCACAGAAAGAAGCAAAAGATGTGCAGAAAGAACCAACAGAGGAGCAGAAAGAGGCCTTGTTGCAAAATCATCCTGTGCCCACAACTTTTTCAGACGGGTACTGGTGGTAACTGACTCTGACTAACCAGAGCCAGTGCTATGCTAAAAGACACTTAGAATACAGTGAAAACACCTACATACACTAGGGAACACTATGCGTTGGGGTACCCCTGTGATTAGCATGACCTCCTCTGCAAGTCCCTAGTACATAATAGGGCAGGGGGATTAAAACTACCTCTTAAAACGCGCTACAGGGCGCGTTTGCACAGTGGTGAAGGGAGGGGGCCTGAGGTGACATGTGTGCAAACGCACCCCGTGGTGCTTTTAAGTTGCGGGATTAAGTCCCTTGAATTCTGAGGGTCCCTGGGGCCCAACTAGCCCCCAGGTACCTACAGTTAGGACCACAGAGCTGAGTTGCAGAGAGGCGTTCCGAGGCCACGCACCTTTTTCACCTCTCTGCAACGCAACTCTGTTGTGCTTACTGAAGGTACCTGGTGGGCTAGTTGGCCCCCAGGGTCCCTCAGGATTTAAAGGGAATTAATTCCCAACTTAAAACACACCACAGGGCGTGTTTGCGCACATGTCACCTGAGGCCCCGCCCCTCCCTTCACCACTGTGCAAACGCGCCCCGTGGTGCGTTTTAAGTTGGGGGATTAGGTCACCTTGAATCCTGAGGGTCCCTGGGGCCCAACTAGCCCACTAGGTACTTCCAGTAAGCACCACAGGCCTGCGTTGCAACGCCTGTAACAAATTGTGCAGTTGTGTTTAGGTAGTGAAGAGGGTCGTGCTGGGCGTAGTGTTTTAGGGTTTAGGGTAGTGCAGTGGTGTTTGTGTAGTGTAGGGGTCATGCTGGGGGTAGATTTAGGGTTTAGGGTAGTGCAGTGGTGTTTGGGTAGTGTAGGGAGTTGTGCTGGGGGAGTGTTTTAGGGTTTAGGGTAGTGCAGTGGTGTTTGGGTAGTGTAGGGGGTCGTGCTGGGGGTAGTGTTTTAGGGTTTAGGGTAGTGCAGTGGTGTTTGGGTAGTGTAGGGGTGGTGCTGGGGGTAGTGATTTAGGGTAGTGCAGTGGTGTTTGGGTAGTGTAGGGGGTACTGCTGGGGGTAGTGTTTTAGGGTTTAGGTTAGTGCAGTGGTGTTTGGGTAGTGTAGGGGTACTGCTGGGGGTAGTGTTTTAGGGTTTAGGGTAGTGCAGTGGTGTTTGTGTAGTGTAGGGGTAGTGTTTTAGGGTTTAGGGTAGTGCAGTGGTGTTTGTGTAGTGTAGGAGGTCGTGTTTTAGGGTTTAGGGTAGTGCAGTGGTCTTTGGGTAGTGTAGGGAGTCGTGCGGGGGTAGTGTTTTAGGGTTTAGGGTAGTGTAGGGGTCATGCGGGGGTAGTGTTTTAGGGATTAGGGTAGTGCATTGGTGTTTGGGTAGTGTAGGGGTCATGCGGGGGTAGTGTTTTAGGGTTTAGGGCAGTGCAGTGGTGTTTGGGTAGTGTAGGGGGTCGTGCTGGGGGAGTGTTTTAGGGTTTAGGGCAGTGCAGTGGTGTTCGGGTAGTGTAGGGGGTCGTGCTGGGGGAGTGTTTTAGGGTTTAGGGCAGTGCAGTGGTTTTCGGGTAGTGTAGGGGGTCGTGCTGGGGGAGTGTTTGAGGGTTTAGGGCAGTGCAGTCGTGTTCGGGTAGTGTAGGGGGTTGTGCTGGGGGTAGTATTTTAGGGTTTAGGGTAGTGCAGTGGTGTTCGGGTAGTGTAGGGGGTCGTGCTGGGGGTAGTGTTCTAGGGTTTAGGGCAGTGCAGTGGTGTTTGGGCAGTGTAGGGGGTAATGCTGGGGGTGGTGTTTTAGTGTTTAGGGCAGTGCAGTGGTGTTCGGGCAGTGTAGGGGGTCGTGCTGGGGGTGGTGTTTCAGGGTTTAGGGCAGTGCAGTGGTGTTCGGACAGTGTAGGGGGTGGTGATTCAGGGTTTAGGGCAGTGCAGTGGTGTTTGGGCAGTGTAGGGGGTCGTGCAGGGGTGGTGTTTCAGGGTTTAGGGCAGTGGTGTTCGGGCAGTGTAGGGGGTCGTGCTGGGGGTGGTGTTTCAGGGTTTGGGGCAGTGCAGTGGTGTTCGAGCAGTAAAGGGGGTCGTGCTGGGGGTGGTGTTTCAGGTTTTAGGGCAGTGCAGTGGTGTTCGGGCAGTGTAGGGGGCGGTGCAGGGGGTGGTGTATCAGGGTTTAGGGCAGTGCAGTGGTGTTCGGGCAGTGTAGGGGGTGCTGCAGGGGGTGGTGTTTCAGGGTTTAGGGCAGTGCAGTGGTGTTCGGGCAGTGTAGGGGGTCGTGCTGGGGCTGGTGTTTCAGGGTTTAGGGCAGTGCAGTGGTGTTCGGGAAGTGTAGGGGGTCGTGCTGGGGCTGGTGTTTCAGGGTTTAGGACAGTGCAGTGGTGTTCGGGCAGTGTAGTTGGTCGTGCTGGGGCTGGTGTTTCAGAGTTTAGGGCAGTGCAGTGGTGTTTGGGCAGTGTAGGGGGTCGTGCTGGGGCTGGTGTTTCAGGGTTTAGGGCAGTGCAGTGGTGTTCGGGCAGTTTAGGGGGTCTTGCTGGGGCTGGTGTTTCAGAGTCGAGGGCAGTGCAGTGGTGTTCGGGCAGTGTAGGGGGTCTTGCTGGGGCTGGTGTTTCAGGGTTTAGGGCAGTGCAGTGGTGTTCGGGCAGTTAGGGGGTCGTGCTGGGGGTGGTGTTTCAGGGTTTAGGGCAGTGCAGTGGTGTTTGGGCAGTGAAGGGGGTCATGCTGGGGCTAGTGTTTCAGGATTTAGGGCAGAGCAATGGTGTTCAGGCAGTGTAGGGGGTTTTGCTGGAGGTGGTGTTTCAGGGTTTAGGGCAGTGCAGTGGTGTTCGTGCAGTGTAGGGGGTGGTGTTTCAGGGTTTAGGGCAGTGGTGTTCAGGCAGTGTAGGGGGTCTTGCTGGGGTTGATGTTTCAGGGTTTAGGGCAGTGCAGTGGTGTTCGGGCAGTGTAGGGGGTCGTGCTCGGGGTGGTGTTTCAGGGTTTAGGGCAGTGCAGTGGTGTTCGGGCAGTGTAGGGGGTCGTGCTGGGGGTGGTGTTTCAGGGTTTAGGGCAGTGCAGTGGTGTTCGGGCAGTGTAGGGTGTCGTGCTGAGGGGTGGTGTTTCAGGGTTTAGGGCAGTGCAGTGGTGTTCGGGCAGTGTAGGGGGTCGTGCAGGGGTGGTGTTTCAGGGTTTAGGGCAGTGCAGTGGTGTTTGGGCAGTGTAGGGGGTCGTGCAGGGGGTGGTGTTTCTGGGTTTAGGGCAGTGCAGTGGTGTTCGGCCAGTGGAGGTGGTCTTGCTGGGGGTGGAGTTTCAAGCTTTAGTGCAGTGGTGTTCGGGCAGTGTAGGGGGTCTTGCTGGGGGTGGTGTTTCAGGGTTTAGGGCAGTGCAGTGGTGTTCGGGCAGTGTAGGGGGTCTTGCTGGGGCTGGAGTTTCAGGGTTTAGGGCAGTGCAGTGGTGTTCGGGCAGTGTAGGGGGTCGTGCTGGGGCTGGTGTTTGAGGGTTTAGGGTAGTGCAGTGGTGTTCGGGCAGTGTAGGGGTCGTGCTGGGGCTGGTGTTTCAGGGTTTAGGGCAGTGCAGTGGTGTTCGGGCAGTGTAGAGGGTCGTGCTGGGGTGGTGTTTCAGGGTTTAGGGCAGTGCAGTGGTGTTCGGGCAGTGTAGGGGGTCGTGCTGGGGCTGGTGTTTCATGGTTTAGGGCAGTGCAGTGGTGTTCGGGCAGTGTAGGGGGTCGTGCTGGGGGTGGTGTTTCAGGGTTTAGGGCAGGGCAGTGGTGTTCGGGCAGTGTAGGGGTCATGCTGGGGCTGGTGTTTCAGGGTTTAGGGCAGTGCAGTGGTGTTCGGGCAGTGTAGGGGGTCTTGCTGGGGGTGGTGTTTCAGGGTTTAGGGCAGTGGTGTTCGGGCAGTGTAGGGGGTCTTGCTGGGGGTAGTGTTTCAGGGTTTAGGGCAGTGCAGTGGTGTTCGTGCAGTGTAGGGGGTCGTGCTGGGGATGGTGTTTCAGGGTTTAGGGCAGTGCAGTAGTGTTCGGGCAGTGTAGGGGGTCGTGCAGGGGGTGGTGTTTCAGGGTTTAGGGCAGTGCAGTGGTGTTCGGGCAGTGTAGGGGTCGTGCTGGGGGTGGTGTTTCAGGGTTTAGGGCAGTGCAGTGGTGTTCGGGCAGTGTAGGGGGTCGTGCTGGGGGTGGTGTTTCAGGGTTTAGGGCAGTGGTGTTCGGGCAGTGTAGGGGGTCTTGCTGGGGGTGATGTTTCAGGGTTTAGGGCAGTGCAGTGGTGTTCGGGCAGTGTAGGAGGTCTTGCTGGGGTAGTGTTTCAGGGTTTAGGGCAGTGCAGTGGTGTTCGGGCAGTGTAGGGGTCATGCTGGGGGTGGTGTTTCAGGGTTTTGGGCAGTGCAGTGGTGTTCGGGCAGTGTAGGGGGTCGTGAAGGGGTGGTGTTTCAGGGTTTAGGGCAGTGCAGTGGTGTTCGGGCAGTGTAGGGGGTCGTGCTAGGGTATGTGTTTCAGGGTTTAGGGCAGTGCAGTGGTGTTCGGGCAGTGTAGGGGGTCATGCAGGGGCTGGTGTTTCAGGGTTTAGGGCAGTGCAGTGGTGTTCGGCAGTGTAGGGGGTCGTGCTGGGGGTAGTGTTTTAGGGTTTAGGGTAGTGCAGTGGTGCTTGTGTAGTGTAGGGGGTCGTGCTGGGGGTAGTGTTTTAGGGTTTAGGGTAGTGCAGTGGTGTTTGTGTAGTGTAGGGGGTCATGTTTTAGGGTAGTGCAGTGGTGTTTGGGTAGTGTAGGGGGTCGTGCTGGGGGTAGTGTTTTAGGATTTAGGTTAGTGCAGTGGTGTTTTGGTAGTGTAGGGGGTCGTGCTGGGGGTAGTGTTTTAGGGTTTAAGGTAGTGCAGTGGTGTTTGTGTAGTGTAGGGGTCGTGCTGGGGGTAGTGTTTTAGGGTTTAGGGTAGTGCAGTGGTGCTTGTGTAGTGTAGAGGGTCGTGCTGGGGGTAGTGTTTTAGGGTTTAGGGTAGTGCAGTGGTGTTTGTGTAGTGTAGGGGGTCATGTTTTAGGGTAGTGCAGTGGTGTTTGGGTAGTGTAGGGGGTCGTGCTGGGGGTAGTGTTTTAGGATTTAGGTTAGTGCAGTGGTGTTGGGGTAGTGTTTTAGGGTTTAGGGTAGTGCAGTGGTGTTTGTGTAGTGTAGGGGGTCATGCTGGGGGTAGTGTTTTAGGGTTTAGGATAGTGCAGTGGTACTTGTGTAGTGTAGGGAGTCGTGCTGGGGTAGTGTTTTAGGGTTTAGGGTAGTGCAGTGGTGTTTTTGTAGTGTAGGGGGGTCATGTTTTAAGATGCAACGCTCCAATACCTGACCAGTCTGCACTACATAAAACTGCAAAAAACTAAAAATAAAAAGTGTTTTGCACACTTTTGTCATTGGGCTATATGTGGGCTACATCTGGGTAATATTTGTGCTACATTTGGGCTCTTTTTTCACTGGTGGCCATCTTGGAAGACTTCTTTGTTATGAAGTTTCCTAATTTCCTCATTTACTGCAGTCTCCTCAGTAGGAAATGCTTTCAGTTTTTTACTTTGATTCCATCAAGAAGGCATTCAGATGTGTCACACATTTGCCATAAATTCAGAATGTTATTGCTCTAGTTGTTCATTAGATCACTGTAGTAAAGCTACTGCTCACCAAGGAGTTAACTGGAAGTCTACTGCTGGTATTGAAAGTGATTGTTTCAGTCTGCATGTCAGAATTTTCTAATGAAATAGAAGAGGATTTGAGATCTCACTTAAAACATGCACTAAATTTTCTTTTGCAGCACTAACCATAATTTCTATGGCAAAATGAACCCCCTCATTTTGTTCCTTTTTAAATTAAATGTTTTAAGTGTTACCAGTTTATTCCAATCAAGATGGCTTCAGGTGTGCCATACTTTTGTCATAAGTAAGGCTGTTAGCACTCTAGTTGTTCTTTAGAACACTCTGGGAAGCTGCAGTAGAACACAAAGGCATCAACTGACAGGCTGCTCCTGTTGAAATATAACAGGAAGATATTTGAGATCTCACTTAAAACATGTCCTAATTTTTCTTTCTACAGCACTAACCATAATTTCTATGGCAAAATGAACCCCCTCATTTTGTTCCTTTTTAAATTAAATGTTTTAAGTGTTACCAGTTTATTTCAATCAAGATGGCTTCAGGTGTGCCATACTTTTGTCATAAGTAAGACTGTTAGCGCTCTAGTTGTTCTTTAGAACACTCTGGGAAGCTGCAGTAGAACACAAAGGCATCAACTGACAGGCTGCTCCTGTTGAAATATAACAGGAAGATATTTGAGATCACACTTGAAACATGTCCTAATTTTTCTTTCTACAGCACTAACCATAATTTTTATGACAAAATGAACCCCATCATGTTGTTCCTTTTTAAATTAAATGTTTTAAGTGTTACCAGTTTATTCCAATCAAGATGGCTTCAGGTGTGCCATACTTTTGTCATAAGTAAGACTGTTAGCGCTCTAGTTGTTCTTTAGAACACTCTGGGAAGCTGCAGTAGAACACAAAGGCATCAACTGACAGGCTGCTCCTGTTGAAATATAACAGGAAGATATTTGAGATCACACTTGAAACATGTCCTAATTTTTCTTTCCAGAGCACTAACCATAATTTCTATGACAAGATGAACCCCATCATTTTGTTCCTTTTTAAATTAAATGTTTTAAGTGTTACCAGTTTATTCCAATCAAGATGGCTTCAGGTGTGCCATACTTTTGTCATAAGTAAGGCTGTTAGCACTCTAGTTGTTCTTTAGAACACTCTGGGAAGCTGCAGTAGAACACAAAGGAATCAACTGACAGTCTCTGCCCTTGTTGGATGTACATGTTTTACTGAGAATGTCAGACTTCATTCTCACATGACTGAGAAAGATAATGTGAATTTACAGAAAATATGCTCTCATTTTAGCTTCTGGGGCACCTTCCAAAACTGTATGGGACAAGCATGTGAAAATAGTTTTCTCTCAAACATGATTCATGATATCCCAGCAGAGGGTTTTTCACAGGGTAAAATCACCTTAGAACACACCACAATTCCTGAAATTAGTATGGTACCATCAACAAATGAATTCTAATGTAACTAAAGTCTGTTATCACCCTTTATAGTTCTCCTTTTGGTAACCCTCAAAATCTTCGATTCACTACAATGCATTTCAATGGGGTACTATCATTTATATTGGTCCCAAGATGGCTGCCAGCAATTACAGGATGAAGTGCTGACAGCCAATCAGATCTCACGATGACATGTGTGGTTAGGCTCCGCCCAGATATATATGTGTTTTTACTTTTGATTTTCTCAGCAACTACTGAACGGATTTACACCATTTAACAAAAAGGGTTCTTTTTGAACCAAGAACTACCTCTTTGCCAAATTTGGTGTAATTCAGTTCAGCAGTTCGGGCTGTAGCCTTGCATAAAGTTTCCTATGGGAAATTGATTTTTTGACTCTTATTTTTTAATTTCTCCGCAACTACTGAACGGATTTACACCATTTAACAAAAAGGGTTCTTTCTGAACCAAGAACTACCTCTTTGCCAAATTTGGTGTAATTCCGTTCAGCAGTTCGGGCTGTAGCCGTGTCTAAAGTTTCCTATGGGAAAATGAATGGGGAAAACACGTTTTGGGACCCCCTTCTTTCTCGGCCCCCGCTTGACGAATCACCCTGAGAATTTCAGGGTAGGAGCGGACCGGAGCGGGCCATAAAGTTTGAAAATTTCGCGAAGATTCGTCAACCGACGCAAGAGTTATTTCAAATAGAATGTCGCGGATTTCCTATGGAAAATGGGTCCTAACTATAACTATCTACTGGCGACCGCCAGTAGATAATATATATATATATATATATTATTGTTATTATTATTGTTTTTGTTATTATTCTACTTTTTTAGAGTGCTCAAGATATACTGTGCTATTTTAATTGTTCAACATTTACGAATAATTTTTTTACACACGTTTTTCTGCAGTTTTTATATAGTGTGAGTTTGACCCGAAAGCACTGGAGTGCTTTACATGAGCACCAAGTAATGTAATCACTTTAGTGTCCATCATTTTACCTTAATGGGTTAGATTAGAGTGTGAATAGTAATCTCACCGCTATATTGTCAAAACCTTCACCTACATCATTTAGATTGGAGTAGGAATAGTAAATGCCATCCTTTAGTGTCCACCACCTACCACTAAATGGCCAGACTCATGGTGGAGCAGCGGTGGCAGTCCTGCGACTGACATATTCGGAGTAACCCTGGGCGTAGTAGGCATAGGGGGGCTACGCGGAGGGCCACGGAGGTACGAACAAACTCTGTGGCCTGCGTGGCCCTCTGCGTAGCCCCGCTATGCCACCCGCCTCCCACCCCCCCTATATATTAACATTAAATTTACTACATAAAAATAAATTAAAAACCCACTTACCTGTTCTGCGGCGTTTCCGGGCTGCCCTCCTCCTCTGCATCACCGTTTCTTCTAAACCAAGCGAAAACTGCGCATGCGCGCGCCCGTGCATGAGCATTTCTCACACGAAATGCGCATGCGCGGACGCGCGCACATGCGCAGATTTCGCTTGGATTAGAAAAAATGAGGAGGAGGGCAGCCCAGGGACGCCGCAAAAAAGGTAAGTGGTTTTTTAAATTTATTTTTAGGTACTAATGTAATGTTAATATAGGGGGGTGGGAGGGCTGGGGCTGCCAACTCCGCTACGCTGCAGAGTTAGTGGAGATTTGCCTTCTCCGCGGAATGCGGAGAAGGCAAATCTCCTCACATTCCGCGAGCGGAGTCAGAGGTGTCCACCCGGGCCTAATTCTGAGGAGGCCTTTTGGACCACCACTGCTGCGCTGGCTTCGCCAGGGAACCACCATTCCCTGGTGGTGGCGCAGCGGACGGGGTCTCCAATATGCAAGGCAGGACCAGTGCGGTCCACCAAGCATATTTCGAGTTTCCCCACTAACAGCCTTTTCCTGGTGGTGAGCACACCATGAAAAGACTGGGGGTGGGGAAACAAAAGTGCCCTAACATGTGCCCCCCTATTTGCATGCACCCCAATATCCAGCACAGCATGGACTTCATAGTCCATGCCGTTCTGGAACTTCTTTTGCGTTCCCATTTCGGTGCCCATTTTCAGGTCACCACCGTGGGAACAGCAAAAGAAAAAAAGCCCGCCAGACACGAGTTGTATTCGTAATCTGGCGGGCGGGCCATGCATGGCTTTGGCAGTGCTGTGCCAGTGCAAAGCCGGCGCAGCACCGCCAAAGTAAAAATTAGGCCCTTAGATTGGAGTGGCAATAGTAAATGTCACAAATGGATTGTCCAACACCTACCCAAGAATGACTTTGATTGGAGTGGGAATAGAAAATATCACCTGTTTAGTGTGCAACACATTCACCTAACTGGCTTAAATTGGAGTGGGAATAGCAAATGTCACCCCTTTAGTGTCCAGAAATTTCCTCTAAATGGCCTAGAATGGAGTGGGAGTAGTAAATGTCACCGTTTTAGTGTGCAACATATTTCCCTACATGGCTTATTTTGGAGGGGGAATAGTTAAATGTCATCCATTTAGTGTCCAAACCTTTCCCCTAATGAGTTAGATTGGAGTGAGAAAAGTAAATATCACCATTTCAGTGCCCAAATCTTTCCACTAAATTGCCTAAATTGAAGTGGAAATAGAACTTTTCACTGATTTAGTGTCCAAAACCTGTTTCTAAATGGCTTCGATTGGAGTGGGAATAGTTGTCTCCCCTTTAGTGTCCAAAGCCTTCCCTTCAATGGGTTAGTTTGGAGTGGGAATAGTAAGTGTGACTACTTTAGTGGATAACACCTTCCTCTAAATGCCTTAAATTGAAATGGGAATAGTAATTGTGAACCCTTTCATAGTCAATAATTTTTATAAGCGCTTGCAGACCGGGGCAAAGTCAACAGCAAGGGAATTCAAATGTCAAGCACCACTGTTTCATCCAACACATCACCCTTCCCTGTTTTTACAAATATTACTCTCACCTCTTTCCTATGCATCATGTCCATCTACATTTTATTGTTTTGCATTTTTCTTAACTTCCCCTTTTATTAACTCTGGTGCCTTTTAGTTTTATCCCAGTATATGTTTTTTTGTTTCATTTTATGTTTTCTTCTTTTTTCTCCCTATTTTCTCTGCTCTTCTTTTGCTTTTGTTTTCATTTTTCTCTACATTCTTACTACTGCAACTTCTCAGTTATTCTTCTCTCAAGTTTCTCCTCTCCCTTTACTTCTCTTTTTTAAAAATTAATTGTGATAATTTCTGAGCCATTTCCTGCATATTTTCAATTTTTATTCATTTGCGCATTTGATTACTTTGAATGTTATTATATATATATATATATATATATATATATATATATATATATACAAAATCTTTCAAACTAATCCTAGTGGACTTCCTCCTTCCATGGAGCAGCACTGTCTGGTAGCTGCTGCTGCAGTCCCTTCCTGCTCTGCTTGCTTGACTGCCCTCCTGTCCCTCCCTCCACTGTTTCTGTTCCTCTCTCTGTTTTAAAAATTCTCTTCTTTCTTTTTTCCACCTTTGCCTTTGTTTTTTCTCTTGCTGGCTTTTTGCTTTTCCTCCTGTTTTTGCCATTTATTCTGCCCTCTCCCTCATTGCCGCTGCCATCGCCCGCAGCCCTGCCCCTCTAGTGTCCTTTTCCCGCTCCCACGTTTCCTGCCTCCCAGCTGTCCAGCCCCCCACAGCACTACTTAATGGAGGCCGCTGCTCGGTGAAAGTACAGTCCACTATCCTTAGTGGACTCGCTCCTTCCACAGCACAGCGCCATCTGGTAGCTTCTGCAGTCCCCTCCTGCTGCTGCTGATGCCACTGACCTGGAGGTCAGAAGTTCGAGGCCCTCCTCTACCGCATGTTCCTGCCTGCTCCTCATCTTTGGTGGTCCAGTGGTAGAGTGTCACTGCTCTGCTGCTTGACTGCCCTCCTGTCTCTCTCTCTGTTTTATATTCTCTTTTTTCTTTTTTACGCCTTTGCCTTTGTTTTTTTTCATTCTGGCTTTTTGCTTCTCCTCCTGTTTTTGCTGTTTTTCGGCCCTCTCCCTCATTGCCGCTGCGATCCCCGCTGCCCTGCACCCTCCAGTGTCCTTTTCCCGCTCCCATGTTACCCGCCTCCCAGCTGTCCAGGCCACAACAGCACTACTTAATGGAGGCCGCTGTGCAGCTGCGCCGCTCGCCCCCCAAAGTCAAGCCCATCTGCGCCAGTCCGTGCCTGGACCGCACCCAGTGCCAGGGACCCTGCCTCTCGGACCCCTCACCGCTAGGACTCCAGGACCCTCCAGGACCCTCTACGCCCTCAACCCAGGACAACAAGCCACCTGATACCTAGCTTCACCAAAGAAGACCCTCGGACCATTTGCCTGCTGGCACTGCTACTGCACCTTCAGCCACGCCACCATGCCAGCCCTTCTCTCTGCCCAGCCGACCAACAGCGCACCCGTCCATCTCAACTACATCCTCCTCAACCTGCAATCCCTCCACAAACATGCCACGAAAATCTGGGACCTCCTCGATGCCATGCACTCTAACAACCCCATAACAAACATGGAACACCTACCCTTCCAGATCCAGGCCAACACCAACTTCTGCAGCACCCTTGTCTACAGGCCCCCTGGCCCGACCCCCTTCACTGACTCCATTGTAGATATCATTGCACCCCAGGCTCTCGCTTCCACTGACTACATCCTGCTCGGAGACCTCAACTTCCACATGGACAGCCAGAACACCGCCTCCTTCCAGGAGAAACTCGCCAACATCAGACTCGAGCAGCTAGTCAGCGCACTGACCCACACAGCCGGACACACACACTCGACCCCGTCTTCTCGGCCAGCAGAAACATCAGCTACAGCCACACCACCAAACTCCCCTGGACCGACCATCACTGCGTACATCTCGTCTTTGACATGGCCATCGCATACCACCATCACCATCGCCCCCCAGCCGCAGCTGAACCCAACCCACCAAAGAACTCCTCGTCAACTCTGTCTGCACAACCACTCCGCCAAGGCCCACTTATGCCAACACCGCATCATGCAACCTCCACCAATGGATCTCCAAGTGCACCAACACCCTTGTTCCCCTCAAGAGAAGAGAAGGCAAACAAGGATCCAAGGCGGCCAGCTGGTTCACCCCTGCCCACCATGAATCCAGACGCAAATGCAGACATCTCGAGAAGAAATGGAGGAGCAACAAAACTCCAGAAACTCACGCAACCTTCAAGTCCACCATCATTATACACCACTTCCTCCTCAAAACCACTAAGAAAATGGTCATCTGGGACAGAATCAACGCTAACACACACAACAGCAAAAAACTCTTCACCATCATCAAGGAGTTCACCAGGCCCAACAGCGAGACCTCAGACGTTCCCCCCATGACCTCAGCAACAAACTCGGCTCCTTCTTCCACCACAAGATCAGGAAGATCTATGACAGCTTCAACACCTTAGACCCGGCCGCCACATCTGCCACCATTGCATACAACTAAGCCGCCCTTCAACAGACCATGCCCTGCTGGACCCCATCACTACAGAGGACACACTCAAGACTATGAAGAGCATCCACTTAGGTGCCCCGACGGACCCATGCCCGTACCACATCTTTCACAGAGCAGCTGCCACCGTCGCCCCCTAGCTCCGCCACATAATAAATTGCTCCATCGAACCCGCTACCTTCCCTGATGGCTGGAAACATGCTGAGATCAACCCCCTGCTAAAGAAGCCATCCACAGACCGGACAGACCTCAAGAACTTCAGACCGATCTCCCTCCTCTCCTTCCCAGCCAACACCCAACTCTCCGAGTTCATCGAAGCGAACCATGTCCTGGACACCTCCCAATCCGGCTTCTGAAGCAACCACAACACAGAGACTGCACTCCTCACCACCACAGACAACATCCGCTCCCTCCTTGACCCGGGTGAGACAGCAGCCCTCATCCTACTAGACCTCTCGGCCGCCTTCGACACCGTTTCCCACTGCACCCTAATCACCAGACTCCACAGCGCTGGCATCTGCGACAGGGCTCTGGACTGGATCCACTCCTTCATCACCGGCCAGACCCAGCGAGTCAGACTACCACCGTTCCTCACAGAACCCACAGAGATCAGCTGTGGAGTCCCCCAGGGCTCCTCCCTGAGCCCTACCCTTTTCAATGTCTACATGGACCTCCTCACAGCCATCATCAGAAGCCACAGACTCAACATCGTCTCCTGTGCCGAAGACACGCAGCTGATCCTCTCCCTCACCAATGAACCCTCAACTGCCAGAACCCGCTTCCACAGCTGACTGAAGGCCATGGCGACATGGATGAGGGACAGCTGCCTCAAGCTCAACTCGGACTCACGCCTACAAAGCTCTACACCATGAAGGACCAGCATACCTGAACCATCACCTCACATTCCACGTACCTATTAGACAACTCCGATCCACCCATCTCGCCCTCGCCTCCAACCCCAGGATCCACAAGACCAGAACTGGAGGAAGATCGTTCTCCTACCTCGGCGCCAAGACATGGAACTCCCTGCTCTTCACTTCAGACAATCAGTGTCACTGACCCAATTCAGGAAGCACCGCAAGACCTGGCTCTTCAAATGATCTGCCACCCAGTCTGACCAGCAGTCCCCCACCACCCCCAGCACCTTGAGACCCTCACAGGTGGGTAGCCACGCTTTACAAGCCTCTGATTGATTGATTGATACACTAGCTAGCAGTAATTTTAAATTATTTTTGTATTATTTTAATATGTGTGTTTTATACTGCCAATCCAGGGAGTGGAGGACAGGAAGTAGCTTCTGGGGTGAGTGTTAAGTCAAGTTTCTTTCATAACATGTCTATTTGTAAAGCACACGTTCACCCAGTAGGTCATCTTGACGCTGAACAGCCAATGTTATCCAACTCAATGGTACTCATTTTAACCTGTGAGCATGAGGTCAAACACAGGCCCCTACAGTAGACACATTAGTCCACTAAGCCACCAGACCCTGTGTTCATGATGACAACTGCTGCATATATTTTCCTCAGCACAGTAATTCTTCCTTGCCCCTAAGTCCAAACTTCGATCATTTCTAAACATTTTACTATGTTTGTGTCTCTCCTTCACAGCCATGCAATGGATAGAAAATGGTGAGCTTCCTGCATATTACTGACCTTTTCCCATAAAGGTGCATACTAGATTCCTTCCTTGCCTCCCTCTAAGTATTTTCCTTCTTATTCTGGTCCTGTTCCTTTCTTCCATTATGCAAACTTGTCCTTAAGCAAACCTAAGCGGAGCCCAAGCCCTTGCCTAAAGTCATCCTTACTGAACACGAAATCACGTCCTAAAACAACAACATTTTTTCTTGTACTGATAATGAATTAGTGTAAGGGTGCACTTTTGATTGGAGAATCGGGTTGGGGAAGGGCAGTGCCTCTGGATTCATTATTATGTGCCAAAAGGTGTGTAAACATCATGCGAAAGAGTTAGCTCAATTACCTGTTCTCCATGAAAAGTCAAATAAATTGTGTTGCATAAATCAAAACACTATATTCTTCTGTGGCAGTATAACTTAGCACTTTGGTCACATTTTATCCATGCATTACCACTGTCTGGAGAAAGTATCAACTCATCATTTTTTTACTATGCAGATGGTCATGAATTATTTATTTGCAAATAATGTAAATAGTAAAGTTGAACTATTACATTTGCAGTTATGTTCTTGCAGTCTGTACTAAAATGCATGTATTTTTCTACTCTCTTTAGAATAGTCTGCTGCCTATATTGGAGGACTGGGCACAGGGCAGGAACCTGCAAGGTGTCTGGCCAAGTGGAAAATAGCTGCTTGGATGCACCCATGGAAATTTGAAGCCATAAGTAGAATTAGAAGAGGAGGAAGAGACAGAATCTGGAAAACGTAGGACCTCTAAGACAAGACGTCTGAGACAGACAAGCCAGCAAAGGCATTGGACCACCACAGGCAGTTGATCGGGAGCAGCACCCACAACCACCCCACAGCTACCATTTATAACCTTCCATCCATGAAACCCACAGAGGTCCTTCTTTGGAAGGCCCTTGAAAACCAAGAGACATTGGCATCTGGCCTGGACAATATAGGAGACAACTTTTCAATCTGGAAATTGTTTTTACCTATGTTGTTTAATAATTAATTCTTGGGGAAAAGATTGTTGAAGAGTGTGGTAGTTATCATTGTGTGGGTAATTTCATGTTTTTATCATTTAGGTAGGGGATTAGTTTGTTGTGGGTGGTGTGGGAGGATGATTTAGTGACAGGGAGTGTAGTTTGTTTCCAAACCTGACCCATCACAAAAAACAAAGAATGACATTGCCCAATCTCTAACTCTCTCTATGTGATCTCTCCTGACAAGCCATCCTGAATGCAGAAATCTACCCTCTTGAACTCAGTCTCAGAAATATGACCAAGTCCATGTTCCCCATTCAGGACTTGCCACTTGAGACCCCTCCATTAGCAATAGGTGAATGCAGACATCTCATCTGTTATTACTAACTAGCAATACTCTTAGAAACATGCCACACTACATGACCACCACCCTACCTTTCTTTCACCTAAGCATGGATGGTGGTTCAATTCCGAGATATCTGTGAGTCTCCATTAAAGAAGCAGTTTTCTTTTTCCCAAAAGGCTAACTGGCTGTCCTAATAGGTCCAAAAAGGGTAATGCCACTGGAACTAAGATTACATATTCAGAGTGAAGCATGTGAGCCAACAAAAAGACTGCAGAAAATGAAACAAGAGAGAGTTGGTGCCTAATCCAAAACAGAAGGCAGCATATTTTAGCCCCATACCCCTAGGACAGAGATATTTACAATATCAAGCGTGCTATACTTTTCTAATACAAACGTAGCCCAAATAAACATTATTATGCACCTACTTACTAGTCAGGTTTATTTTGCATTCAGATCTTCAAGGAGTAGAAAACAAAAGCTACACACTGCCAAGCCATAGCCTACCAATAAGTAATATTTTCAGGTCTAGGATGTCCAATGGGCAGGGTGTCTGGTTCTGCAGTCTCCACAAGGGGTGACTTGATGTTCAATGTAGCCTACATTCAGGCACCACCAACTCTGCCAAGGATACACTAAAGTATTGTGGCCAGGTGAAGACAAGTGGTTTGGGTGAAGAACAGCAGGGAAGGAGACCTATAATTGGCAAAAAACTTATAAGAATTCTCAGGGTAAATCTTTAGCGCTTGTTAAAATATTGATTCATCGTTAATCACAGAATAACCTTTTCACACACATCCCTCATATTACTGCTACTAAAGGGATACATTTAGATTTTCACAGGAACGATTTTCTCTGCAAAAGGTAATCAAGACCTTAACTCATGTTTCCATGTACATATCTAACTATTTTTTTAAATCTTTTTTTATTGCAGTTCTCATGTAAACAGCGTGACAATATGAAATGAAATACAAAGTTCGTGTGTGGCAGGCGAGACAGCAACCGATATGTGAGTCAGATACAATCAGAGAAGTATATAATCTATGGATTTACAATATCGGGGTAAAGCAGGTGCAGCAGCACGTAGCATTAATCCGCTAGTGCGGCAAAGAACTGAAGGCACACTAACAAAGAAAAAGTCAGTAAGCACCTGCTACTTCCACATTGCACACAGCAAGCAAATGGGTAGAAATCCCCCTCAACACTAGGCCAGTGCCAGCTCAGACAACAGGAGTGGGGTCAGATGACAACAGGGACGTATCAAAATCTGGTGAGGGAGCCAAAGAAATCACCTGCTCAACTAGAATATTTCCTATTCCAGGGCAGACAAGATCAGAACCCTATGCACTCCCCTGGCTTCCTCCTTCTGGATCCCTCCCTCTCACAGTATGCCCACCTGGTCTACTCCTTCCCCCATCTATGCAGGTCAGGCCACCAGCTCATTGTCAATTGCTTACAGGCAAGAATAAGCAATCAGGGCCTCATTTATGAGGAATTGGCCTAGGGAAGATCCGCAAGTCTTCTTGCTGCGCTACCATACACCAATGTGAAAGGGCAGGAATGCATCATATTTAAGAAATATGTTGCATTCTTGTCCTTTCTCACTAAGCTGGTGCACAATTTGCTGCCTAGCGCCAAAGTAAGCACCCTCGCACCATGGTGCAAGGGTGTCTAATTTGCAGGCAGGATTTTTTTTGCACAGGAAGGGGCACCTACCTGCAGAGAAAACAATCCCAAAAAGCAGAATGCAGCACACATAGAATGAGGAGAAAATGAGGAGAAATAATAATATTTCTCGTTACCCCTGCTCTGTGGAGGCATAGGTTTTGGCATTGCCTCAGGTTTACATGATTAAGTAAATCTGGGGCAGAGTCAAAATTCATGGGTGTTGTGTGGGAAAAACCACCGCAATGCCCAAGTGTTAGACCTGGCCCTTTTGCCAGGTTTATCCCCAAACCTTTTTGCCTTTTGCCTCCTATTTTTTCTGACCCTGTTTTTGTTGGCTATAGGATTCTCGGCACTTTACTACTGCTGATCAGTGCTAAAGTACATATGCTCTCTGAGTAAATTATGATATGATTGGCTATCCATGATTGGCATATTTGATTTCCTTTTAAGGCCCTAGTAAAGGGCACGGTGTGTTCCAGGGCCTGTAAATCAAATGCTACTAGTAGACTTGCAGCACTTGTTGTGCCACCCACATGAGTAGCCCTTCAAATGTAACTCAGACCTACCACTGTAGTGTCTGGGTGCGCAGTTGTGAGCTGTCATGTTGTCCTGACAAGTGCACCCACTTGCCAGGCTCAAACCTTCCCTTTCCTTACATGTAAGGCACCCCTAAGATAGGCCCAAGGTACCCCCATGCGCAGGGTGCAGTGTATGTGAAAGGTAGGACATTCACTAGTGTGTGTGACATGTCCTGATAGTGAAATACTGTGTAATTCATTTTTCACTGGTGAAATGCTATCTGTCCCATGGGCTTATCATTGGAGTTGCACTGTAACCTGTTTACATGTGTAACTTGCAATAGGGACAAGATAGGAAAATTAAGTTTAAACTCTCTGAACTCAGAATTTATTAACACACCTTTTGGTGAAGGTGGTTTTTAAACCCTGTGTTTGAAAATGGCACTTTTAGAAAGTGGGCATTTTCTTACTTCACCATTCTGTGTGCCTCTGGCTGTTTGTGTATTCAGCGTCTGGTGTGTGAGTGACAGGAGCTGAGATGTACATTCACTCTAGACAGTCAATAGGGAGTTGAGGTGTGCCCTGCCTTGCCTGGGTAAATCAGCGTAGAGCTGAATAGACCTGGTCTGCACTGTAGAGTGGTGGGAGGAGTGCTACTTACACCTGAATAGGCTGGGTCTCCTTTGCACAATGCTGTCCCCGCCCCCAGTGGTCATGCTGCACCAGAGAATGCAGAACTGGTTTGAACTGGGTTCAGAGACCCTTGCTACAAAGACATTAGAGACATTTTGGGGTATAAGTATGTGACCTAAAACCCCAGTAAATTAGACTCCTTCGGGAATCAAGAGGAACCTTTGCCAAGGAGAAGAGCTGGAGAAACTGGAGGAGGAGTACTGCCCCTTTGCTGTGTGCTGTCTGGGGTTGGCCTGCAGTAGCTGATTCTACCAAGGAAAGGACAAGGACTTTGCTGTGTGCTGTGTCCCCCTGCTTGAGAAGAGTCTCCAATGGCTTGTGCGTGCTTGCCTCCTGTTCTGGAAGACTCAGGGACATCAAAATTGCGCCATTGGTAATTCCTTGTGTACAGGGAGTTCCTTGTGCTTTCACTTTATTTTGGAATTCCTGGAGCTTTACTGTATAGGAATTTCCTGGTTCCTTATGTCTGTGGAATTTCCTGGTGCTTTACGGGGTGAGATTTTCATGGAACCATAAGTATTTTAAAACTCCTATAAGCTCATGGTGAGCGCTTTCCAATCTCTGCTGTCTGAGCTCCAGGCAGCAGAAACATCCAAGACAATGAAGAGTCGCCGCAGTAAGTGTATTGGGAGCGCAGCCCCTCCCGGTCAGGGGAGGCGGGCCCAACCGCTGGAAGACACCGGCAGCCCGCCACGCAGAGAGTAAAGGTCGCTGACCTTGACCTTTACTCAAGGAAAATCTGCAGTGTTCAAGTCAGCGGAGCCGGACCCTAAATCTTGGCCGAATGTCAGCGGGTTACCGTGGCAACCAGGGGAAGCCAGCTTCGACGTGGCCACCCCAGCCGCACCGGGCCGGCGTGCCCGACATCTTGCTGCACAACGCTTCACACCTCCCACCCCCGAGACCAGAGGAGAGGCAACGGAAACACAGAAAGGCGCAGGTGAGCCCTGAGCCGTGCGAGGGCTCAGGACCAGCCAAGCGGCCACAACTGGGGCCGGGCTGCCCGAGTTCATCCTCGCTGCGCTGCCGACTTGCAGGCAGCCGCTGGAGTCGGGATACGAGGAGGGGAGGGCCCAGCGATGCCTCTCCATTGGTATAACCTGGAGGGGAATTAAGCCCCGGCAAATTGTTGCAGCTGCGCCGCACGTCTGCGGGCAGCTGCTACAAGGGGCATTGTCTTTATACAGAACCAGTATCGTCATGGTTTCGGCAGCCGCGCCATGGAGTGGGCAGCTGCCACTTAGTTTGGGGGCACATCTCTGCCTGAGGGGCATTCCAGGGAAAGTCCTCGACGGAGGGCCTCCACCAAAATTTGATGGAGGATGGCGGGATTTGTTGGTATTTTACATGATGCCTCCCTCTAATGACCTTATGTGCCCTGATATTATGATGACCTGCGTATTGTTCTGGACTAAATTACAGATTGTACAAAATGCCACAGCGTGCATTTTGCTGGACATTCCCAAACACAAATCTGTCACTGCTGCGCTAAAATATCTACACTGGTTACTTGTGAAAAGACGTATTGAGTTCAAAGCTCTTTGCATTGCTTTCAAAGCAACCCATGACATAGGACCAGCGTTTTTTTAAGCAGAACTTCCGATGGTATATTCCTACGCGCCATCTACGCTCAGCTCAGTCTCACAATCTGGTGATCCCCAGGTTCAAGAAATGTTCCTGGGGCGGCAGAAGCTTTCTGGTCGGTACGACCAGACTCTGGAACTCTCTTCCCCAGAGGTTAAAAGATGAAACACACTTGTTGGCTTTTAAGAAAGCGTTAAAAATGTGGCTTTTTAATCTCTGAATCTGAACTAAGATCTTACGGCATATTTTACCTGATGAGCTAGCGCCTTGACACCTTCGGGTAATTGTATCGCGCTACATACATTTATTTTTCATTTCATTTCATGATCGCCTCCTGGTGAACAAGGTGCCATGTGTTTACAACTTAGGGGCACCACATGTGGTGGTATTACTCTGGCCTTATGACAGAGTGATGATGCTCCATGGTTTACGCCTTTTGATGACACATGCCTAGTGGCACAAGTGGTGGTTTTATGTAAGTGTGGTTTAAAGTGCTTCTTTATGACAACTGCTTAGTTGGCAAGGTAACTATTGATTTGTGTAATGGTGGCCTGATGTGTTTTGATGTGGTACCAAAAGGAGTTATGTGTTTTCAGATGCATTCTTGATGACAATGGCCTAGTGGCACAGTGTGATTATGATCCTTTGTGGTTTACCTGCATCTTTATGACAAGCGCCTAGTGGCACACTGATTTATGTTATGTGGTCTAAATGTGTTTTAAATGCTACCCAGTGATTTATGGTCTAATGTGCTTCATGTATGTGTAAATAATACAAAGGCTATGTTCTATATAACCTTGTGTGCAGTCTCTTTTGTGGTGTGCCTAGTGTGTCACTGGTGTGTATGTGTGTTGCGCAAACGCTTTACACATTGCTTCTGGGATAAGCTTGACTGCTCTGCCAAGCTACCAATGGGTTGAGCAGGGGTTATCTTCAGCATGTAACTCCCTTGCCCTGACTAGGGTGGTGGGTTCTGCTTGGCTTAGGTGCATACCCTAGCTAATCAGAAACCCCATTTCTAACATTGGCGGCAGCGGTGGGATAGGACTTGCGTTTGCGCAGTACCACAGTGGCTCATGGTTGCACTACAAACTCAGCACTTAGACCAGTGAGTGACCACAGTAGGGGCTCTCGTAAAGGTATGTTCCCAGAAGAGCTGGTGGACAGGCAGAGAGCCAGGGATCATGAATTGGAGGTCATGAGACTCCATGCGAATGCAGAGGAGAACAGGAAGGCTTATGCCTTGGAAGAGAAGAAATCAATCTTGGTGCATGAGCTGAGAATGAGAGAGATTGATGAGGAGCTTGAGAGGCTTGAGGCCATGAGTGTCTTAGCAAAACAAAAGGCAATATGTGTTGCTCAGGAACTGAGCTTGGCTGAGCTGGAGGTAGAAGCCATGAGTGTGGTGTCCAGCTCAGATGGTGGCAGCACAAATGTGATGTCTAGTGCTGAGAGAGAAGTATGTACACCCAGACATTTGGCGCCTGACTTGAAGGAGGGGGTTGACACAAACCAGGAGGATCAAGGATATGAGGTAGCTCCAGTGGTGTGCAGTGTCCCTGATGTGGATTGGGGAACTGACACAGGGGTTCATAGTCCTAATAGTGGTAGGGACACTCTACTGACTCTAGATGAGAGGTGCAGGGAGAGGGGTTCCATCATGGTAGAAGTCCTGGTACGTGAGTGGAGACCACCCAGAAGAGTGTGGGTTGAATGACATAAACAATCAGACACTGTCTTGCCAGTCTCAGGAGGGTGATGTGAGGTACGTTTGTGAGGCACTGGATGGTGAGGTGAAGGGTAAAGTGGTTAACATTTGTGAGGTGCTGTGTGACTCAATTGTTGGAGAGCATATTTTAAGTCCCTGTTTTCCAGAGCTATGCCAACACCCAGTGGAGTGTGAGTTCTCTGATCCCTGGGAGCTTACATTGGAGGCAGACCTTTTGGTGGAGTCCAGAGGGTCTGATGAAGCTTTTGGGAGTGATCCTGAAGGAGGTGGCTCAGGTTTTCCCAAACTAGGTGAGGTAGGTCCCAGTGTAGTGGGATGGGTGAGGAGCCCCATGTCCTGTCTCTGAGTAGAGGGAGTGGGGGTGGGCTGAGTCCCAAGGTATCCAAGACCCAGTCCCACGGCTTGGTTGGTTCCATGAGTGAATGCCAGGAGGGGAGCCAAGTCTGTACCAGGAGGCCATTCCCTGAGGGGAATCCCAAGGTGTCAGGTGAACTGGAGGAGATTGCTGTAACCAGTGTTCCACCAGTTCTAGTGGCTGGCAGCACCACTCCAGGTGGAAAGGTGCATGAGTCCAGAGAAAGGGCTGGGAAGGGGATACAGTCCCCAGTGGAAGGACCTGTGGATCAGGGGTTACCAGCTCTGAGATCAGAGCACCCCAGGACTGACCCTGGTGAGGCCACTTCTGGCCTGGGGAGTCTTCATGCTCTGTCAGGTGGAAAGGGGGCTGGAGACTTGCGTCAGGCAGACTCTTGCACAACTTATGAGGAGTCTGTTTCCCTTGGGTGGGTTGGTATACTCCCCAGGATGGCCTGGGTTGCCAGGCACAGGTCCAGCCTAAGGGTACAGACCCTGGATTGGAGGACCAGGTTCAGGGTGTCCCCCTGACCTAGGGAAGGGGTGACTGCTAGCAGTGCCCTACCGGTTTGTTTTCTGGGGGTACTGCTCCAAGTGGGAGGGTGCAGAGCCCCAGGGAAGAGGACAGGATATGGGAGAGCCCATCCCAGTCTCTGGTCCAGCTGCAGGGTACAGACCCTGAGCTCGTGGTTCAGTGTCAGGGTGCCATCCCTGACCTGACAGGCGGGAGAGTGGACAAAGGGTGCCAGTCACCTGGGGCTACCGCCCCCCCACTCTCAGGACACCACAGAGGTTAGAGAGGCTTGAGAGGTATGAGGCCTGGCTTTCGTCACTGACAGCTGTCAGTGGCCACTTTGGCTTGCTGTCGTGCTGGACAGAACTGTCTCTGGAAGAGGGACATGAGTCTTACCCTGAGGGTGGACTGGGCCACACTACTGTGTTGTGCAAACGCTTACATGTGCCTCTGGGATAAGCCTGACTGCTCTGCCAAGCTACCAAGGGGGTGAGCAGGGGTTATCTTCAGCTTGTAACTCCCTTGCCCTGACTACAGTGGTGGGTTCTGCCTGGCTTAGGTGCATAACCTAGCTAACCAGAAACCCAATTTCTAACACCATGGAACGCCTGCCTCCTTGACGCAGAGTAAGGGAAGCCATTGTCTTGTTCTGCTTTGTCTTACTCCATATCAATGAGGCCATGCACAGTGGCTTTGCGTCGTCTCATAGATATGATTGAGAGGCTTGACTGTTGAAACGTTACAAAAAGTGATGCTCTGTTGGTGCAAGCCTCTCATAAATAAGCTCCCCAGTCTGCAAACCTGTCTGTCACTTTTTGGCTGCACCTCCATTATGCAAGCCCCAAGCACAATTGTGGGGAGCAATTAAAGGGTCTGTCTGTATCCCAACAGATAACTTGCAGTACTGTGTCCCAATATGGAGCGAGCACCAGGCACACCCAGACCATATGGTAGAAAACTGGGCCATCCATGCTGCACCTGTGGCCCACTGATGAGTCCCCAGGGACATGCCATGGCTGCGCCAAGGGGTGAGGTATCCGCGGTGAAAGAAATAAAACTGGATCAATTTAAACCTAGCAATATGGGTCACCCTGGGTGCGAACGCCAGGGCTTTTTTCCAAGTGGAATATTCAAACAAGTGCCCTGAATCTACCATCCAGTGATGGTGTGACTGAGACAAGTCCACCTGTGCTTCTATTTGCAGAGCCCTCTAAAGCAGCATGAATTCCCTGTTATGCGGAACAGATAGAGAAGGCATTCATGATCTGGAGGCTCCATGGAACCCGTCCTCCACCAATCACAAACCTTACCCAGTAGGGCCCATGTAATAGGAATTGTCCCACCGGGAGAGCATACGTCTCCCTCAGGTCTAGAATGGAGCTGGCTTCACCCCCATGAACAAATCCCCCATTATAGTAAGCCCTGCTTCGGTCCACCGCTATAGGCCAACCCAGCCTCCTGGGTGCTGCCAATTCCAAGCAATTGTCAAGGGGAGCTTGCAGGTATACAGAACCCTGGTGCGCATCCTCTGCAACATCCTCACCCACAAGTATCTTGCCATCTTAACCAACATATTCTCCTGTGCACCATCATGGTAGGGAAAAGTTTCAGCAGAATCTGAGTCTAAAGAGCCCTGGAAGGCAGCCCACGTACCTGGAGACCTGCATCCCCCCTGATAAGCAATCACCACCGAGCCACCCAATATATCTGGGCAGCTAGATAGTAGACCTCAAAGCCTGGGGCAGCCAATCCACCCTCGTCTACTGGGAGCAATAATTTCAGCAAAACCTCCAGATGTCTCGAAGATCTCCAATATAACATAAGAAGGATGCTATCCAATTCCCCAAAAAACGCTCTAGGAATTTCCACTGGCAGGGCCACAAACAAGTAAAGGAGCAGCAGCAAGATCACCATGTTGGAGATGGCTATCCAGCCACTGACTGAGATAGGTAGGGTACTCCAAAATGCTACTGTCTTCACAAAGCAGAGATAGCCCGGGCAAAGTTACCTTTGAAGAGCATCTCTGCAGACCTACATATGACAATCTCGAAGGCATTACACAATATGCAAATAAGCCAAAACGTCTCTTAACTACTGTTTTTTACTTATCTTCTGTCTTTTTCCAGGAAGCTCATGGGCCCCTCTGAGATTTACATTTGTGTAAACGGTGGTTTCTTGAACTTGTTTTAGTGAGATAGGGATTTAGAGGTAGACAATATTAATTTTTAACATTAATCTTATTCAGAATCCTGTTGTTGATCCAAGCATATTGTTCTCTGCCATAGTTTGTTAAAATAACAACAGAGAAGCTGCTGGTGATCTAAAGGGTCTGATAAATCCATCAGCTATGCACTCATCTAGATAGACTGTTAAAAATCTGTTTGCATCTTTGGTCAATGCATAGAATTGACAGTTCAAAACCTCCAATCTGGGAGTCAAGTCTACATGCAATCATATTGTCTATGATGTCAAATACATCAGCAAATGCCAAATTATGGAATGATAAATTCACATCCTTCTTAGTGGCAGTCGCCACTACATTACTTCCTACCAACTGTTCAGGTCTGCTAATCAATGCTTCAGTTATGTGCTGTTAGTCAGGGTGTACCCAACATGCAACAATGTTGAGGACCACCAATTATGTAAATAGGACTTTTTTCCATATGACTACCACACCATCTCTGCCCTGGGCAAATTTGACCTCCAACCTGAAAACCAGCACCTTGCATTCCGCCAACATTCCCTCCAAGCAATTGATTCTAGAATCCGTTTTGAGCCAGCTTAGTCCAGGCTAGCATAAACGTCTCTTTATGTCACTTCCGTTTCATTTCTTGCTCATCACTGCAGTTCTTTGTATACCTCAGAATTTCATTTAAAGGTTTGGTCTGCCAACAAATCACATTCTGTTGTGTAAGCATACTGATCTCTGGTTGCAACCCGTGAAAACACACTGTGACACAAAACTCCCCATATCTCTCTTTTTGGGATCTTCTTGTCTGCAATGCTGTTTAAACTCCTGCAATAATCATTCATACTAAGCGTGCACTGATTCTTTAGCTTCTTGCGTAGTTCTATTGATCTATAACCAATCAATGCCTCTCGCAGGAACTATTCCTTTGAAAAAGGTAATCACCTCATCATACTTGTTCATCACCACAGGTGGAGGTGCACAAGAACACACATCTCTTGGGAGCTCAGTACGTGGCCTTTGCACAGCTATCTTACATTCAGCCCACAGATCACTCAGTATGACAATATCAAATAAAGTATTCAAGTCCGTCCACAAAAACGTTGACATGTTTACAAATTTGTCGACTTGTGTATACCACTGAATGGAATTCTCTCTTAATTTAGGAAAGTTGTTCATAAATGTTGCACGATCACCTTTACTCCATGGTGCATGAACATACCTTCCACCTGTGGAGTGGAGAGGTGTGGTGCAGCGGCCAGGGCAGCTGACTTCAGAGCACAGGGCTCATGGTTCAATCCCCGGCTCTGGCGGCAGCTCAGCACCATGTGACTCTGGGCAATAGCTCACTTAATTTCCACGACGGCCCCCAGCACCTTGAGACCCGTAAGGGTGAGTAGTTCACGCTTTACAAATACAGCTTTACATTTTCTTTTACATTTACCTGACAACTCCCTCATAGGGAAAGTTAAAGCCTCATCTTCATCTGGGGGTACTGATGGTGGCTTACAATTTGCTTCTGTGGTGTCTGATTGTTTCTTCTTCTTTCCCTGTTTCTTTGCCAACTTGCTCTCTAATCTGTCAAAATCGCTCAATTTGAAGATGCACTTTACCAATTCCACAATGTGTAATCTCATTCCTGAAGACAGCATTGTCACAATAGTTTCATCATCTAAGTGTGCCCTGAAACTTTTCTGTAAAGGGACACTCTGAGAGAGACCCACCACGTATGTTCCAGCTAATTCAGTTAATCTGCCATGTGTGGCAGCTGCATGTCTTGTGATCGCTTTACTTAGATATATAAATTTATTTTCCTGATATTGATTCTAATGTGAAATGTCTAGGATTTGTCTAATAATCTCTTCTAATTCCATCTTCAATTTTCAAACTAATTCATTCATACAAGAAACAATTGGAAATAAGGTTTTAACACCGTCCAACTTCCTTACACACACATACACAAATGAATGAAATCTCAACCAGTGGAAAATCACCCTGACTTATATAGTTTACCCTTTGCGCAAGAGGTTCCACTAGCACTACCCAATATTAGCACACTCACAACAATTTCTTATAGTCCCTATCTCAATTGTGCAGTCGCTGGAATCTCACAAATCTGCACCACAAACCTTAACAGACAAATGATATCACAACTTATTATTTCTTAACAATACCTATCCTGGCATCGTGAACTACTTTGAACCCGAAAATAACTTTAACTGCTCAACATCTAAGCATAAACACAACTATTTTATTAACTTTACCAAAACATAAACATAATCTCAACACAGTGAAAAACTCTCAATCAGACAATTGCAGCACATATCTCCATTGAATCTCTCATCTCTATAACTGCAACTGCCTTCAAAACTGCAAACTCCTTCAGTCTTCAAGTTCGAGCTTAGGACATAAGGGAGATGAGCAATTCTAAACTTGGGCACATTTTTTCAGCCTCTTTTCTCTTGTGACACAAACCAACCTCTGCTACCACTAGAGGGAGTGGGGTTTTCTATACCTCCATCTTCGGTGGTAATCATTAAGGGGCATATTAACAAGCCGGCAATAAAAATTTATCGCCGCTTTATCGTCTGTTTTCAGACGAAAAGCGGCGATAATTTTATCGCTGTATTAGCAAGGTCAAGCTATCGCGTGAATCCTTGCCCTATCGCCCTTTCCCATAACGCCCATCCTGCATCTCTAATGAGATGCAAGGTGGGCGTTACTGGGCGTACCCCAGATGGGCTACGTTGTAAATATCGCCGATGTGCACATCGCGATATTTACAAGGCAGCCCACAGGATGATAGCAGACGTTAGATTTTGGCGAAAATAGCCGTTTTCGCCAAAATCTAACGTCTGCTATTATCCCGACTTAGCCATCCCTAACATAGGGGTGGATTGTGCTGATACGACCACAGGGTCGTATCAGCAGGATAGTCGCTCGTTTGCAGGGAACATCGCTGGAAAACCAGCGATGTTCCCTGCAAAACGGCGATAACCTCGCTATCTCTGGAATTTTTATCGCCCTGGAGAAGCGTGTTGTTAATAACGCGCTACCAGGGCGATAAGTTCCGGAGATAGCCAGCGATAAGATATCTATCGCTAATCACGGCCAGCGATAATTATCGCTGGCCGTTGATAATATGCCCCTAAATAACCCCCGCCACTGGTGGTATGAACCTTTGTTCATCAACAATGAAAGGAGCAAACATCTACATCAAATCCAATTAAATGTTAAATCATTAATGACTAGGGTCCAGTCAATAAAGATAATTTGTGTGGGTTAAAGGGTTTTAGTTCTCAATTTGTAATTAGATTTCAGTTTTTATTCAACAATAATTAATTTTAATAGACATTTGAATATAAAATAGAATACAATATTTGTTAAAATAACGTTTGATATTGTAAAAATACAGTGTGTTCTATGAAGGAAGTTCACTAAACTAAATAAATTGAAATAAGGTAAATAAGGTGTCAGTTCAGATACTCAATAAAGAGTTCTGATGAGAGAATCAGTGTATAAGAATAAAGCCTCTACATAACAAGCTGGAAAGCATTCTTAGATCTAAATAAGCAGACAATCAATGAAAATAGACTATGTACCCTCTCATGCAGAGAAGTATTAGAAACTCAAAGATGAGTCTCCTATCAGAGTTAGGGAGGGAATCCGGCTGATACTCTAGGAACACACACTAATATAAACACACAATATTCTATGTTGCAATATTATTTTCTTTCTCCTCCTGCATCCTCCAATAGGGTTTCAGTAAACTCCTGGGAATAGGAAAACTCCCCATCTTCTCACACTCATACAATAGTCTTTAGTCATTAGAACTTTAAAAAAGTTACATCATTCACATTCTGTGTTCGAGACTGTTCTTCTCATGACTCATTCTTCCTGTTGCCTCCTCTTCTCCTGGTGAGAACCTAACCATCAGTCATTTAGTACAAAACAAGTGCCTGCTCGCCAGCTAACCAAAGGCTTCTGGAAAGTTACAACATATGCAGCAAATAGAAGAACAATCTCTTATGCAAACAACAATTTAAATTTAAAAACAGGCCTTTGAATGTTACTGCATTATTTTCAGTTAACTTGGCATGGATGGTTAGGCTAACCATAAGCACTTATTTATTCCACTTTCAGGCCTATGACATTTAAGTATGATTACCTACTACACATTTTCTTGTTTATATAAATAAGTGCTATTTAAACATAGGCTTTTGCACAAGTTTAATAAAAAAACTAATTGTTTGCAAATAAAATTCTCTCTTGCATCCATTATATTCTTAAGAATCAAAACCTCAGTATTGGGACTAACAGCTTTTGAAGATGGTTGGGTCCCATTTATTGCCACCAAGTTCTGATATCTCTTTCATTCCCACCAGGTTTTTCAGTTTGACTACCATCTGAATAGCAAAGAAAGTACAGGTAGCTCTGAAGAACATAAACATTGTTAAATTAGGACTGAGCCTCCACCTGTAAAGGTTAATAGAGAAGGGATTTATCACCTGTCATCCCTTCTTCACATCCTTGCAGAATAATTTTTAAAATTAAAATTTTTGATCAATCCTTAATATTTATTTGGTAAAACGACAATTTAAAATATGGACAATTGGATTAAAACTTGCAATTACGGCATGAACGAATTCCCCATGCGATAAAGGCTGTCCTCAAAAGTACCCTTCTGTCCTGCATAAGAGTTGGACATATGCAAACCAAGGGCCATATGTAGGTAATTTCTATTTACCGATTCCTAAATACCGAATTTTACCGATTCGGTATTTAAGAATCAGTAAATAGAATGTAGGTAAACATTCGGTACATTTTACTGATTCGGTAATATTCGTTATTACCGATTCGGTATTTACCGAATCGGTAATAAGGAATACCTTCCCATTCATTCCTATGGGCCTGGAGGCCCATAGGAATGAATGGGAAGCCATTCACTATTACCGATTCGGTAAATACCGAATCGGTAATAGGGGAGCATATTCAAGGGTGGCAGGGTGTCAAATTGACACCCTGTTGCACCCTGAATCGTGCATGTGTGCACATGTGGCGCACATACATGCCCTAAGGGCATGTATGTCTGCCACTTGGCACTTGTAAAAAAGCACAAAATTGCTTTTTAAAAGGTATTCGGTATTTACCACCAACTTGTAGTTGGTGGTAAATAACGAATCCTTAAACCAAAAATGCACTCACTTGAGTGCTCCCTACATAGGATTTAAGGAATCGGTAATTTACCGATTCCTTAAAATAACGAATCGGTAAATTACCGACTCCTTAAATCCGGCCTCCTACATCGCAAAGGGCTAAATACCGGTCGGTAACGGGAAATTTACCGATTTTCGGCCGTTACCGACCGGTATTAGCCCACCTACATATGGCCCCAAGTGAACAATGTCCTCTTTACATGATCCGCATAATTGACAGCTGAATGATTCACTGGTTCCTAATTAGTGAAAATGTGAGAACATTTTTTGAATTCTTTTGAAACATCCTCGCTATGGTAGAGATGAGCCACTTTGTCCTGGGCCCCATTAGTTTTAGTATGTTTGAGTGATGGAGACAACCTCTATGGAAGGGCAGGGGTTATGCTCTGGCAAGGTTACACTGGTATTTGCCTACCATGCCATTCCATTATCTGTTCTTTTTGCTTTTGTCATCCCGAGTGGGACGGGTGTGCCCAGACGTGGATCCCATGCTCACCATGCCACTGGAGTCAAGCTAGCCTGGCTGATGAGGGGTGATACCCCGAAACTGGTACCAGGATACTTGTTTCTGGTCCAGGGAGGACCTGGCCTGGCAGTTGGGCTGGACTGTTCCCATAGGGAGCAGGGTCAAGTCTGATTTGCATATGGTTGCGTCTAAACTGCAATGGCATGGCGAGCAAAAAAATAATGGATTGAGGCCCAGATCTCTGTACTGGGGCAAATGTTTGACATTGTTCAGCATTCCATCCATCAGTTGTTCTTTTTGCGTTTTATCACTGTAATTGAAAGCATTTGTGACTGTCTTTATTGTTCCACAAATGACATCCTGAAAAAGTTCGTCAACTGATGACATTCCAAAACTTAGCCTTTTATATTTAAAGTCAAAAAGGTAGTAATGTACCTGCAGTTCTCTTCCAGTTTGAGCTGGTAATACCCTTTGTTCAAATCAAGGCGGGTAAATACTTCAGCTCCATTCAGCTGCGTAAGAATGTCAGCTGTGTGCAGACCTGGACGTCTTTCTCTTATAAATGCCTTGTTCACTTGGTGCATATCAACGCAGATGTGCACACCTCCTCCACAATCCTGTTTCGACACTACCCCTGTGGGTGATACCCACGGCATCAGACCAGTAGATCGGTCAATGATGTTGTGCTTTAATAGTGTTTCAAGTTCTTTCTCTACAACCTCTTGCAAATGAAATGCAGTTCAGCAATATTTTTGAGCAACAGGATGGAAACTCTCTCATGATAGGCATTGACAATGTACTTTACAGAAATCAGCCCTACGTCAGCAGCAGTACTGAAACTTAGTAAACATGAGCTCGATGAAGTGCCTGGCAAGACATGAATTGGCGACTGTACTTTTATATTTGTATGTTTCACAGCTGTTATGAATGAACCTTGACTTTAAAGTGATGTTGAAGCAGCCCACATGTAAACTTCGGTTTTCGGAAGAGTTAAACAGGCACTGGCGACATTTCATTGTACTTTTCCACTGGCATAATGTTTATCGACTTGCCACTGTCTATGATAATAAGTATGGTGCACCCATTTACTTACAGTGTGATCTTGGGACAGTGTACAAATGAATTTCGCACTTTCACTTCTCGGTCTAGCTTCGACCGGGATTCTTCTTTGCATGAAGCTAATCCTACATGTGCACATTGTCTAGTAGTCAACATTGACATCACAAACCCATCTTCCTCACTGTCACTTGACAATGACAGTGATGAACTCTTACAAGAAGAATTTGACAAAAATCAACATTGTTCAGTTCTTCCTTGCCTTAACTGATGTTGCCACTTGGCCTTGTGGGCGTGCGTAGAACTGCGCGTCTGGAACTTTTTGGCATCTATTTTGTTTTCTCAGCGTGACACACTTGATCTTGCCTCCATTTTGTTTTCTCACTGTGACCCACTTGATCTTTCCCTCACTTTCAATACTGTTACAAAATAAATGGTTCTCTTTCCCAAAGCCTTTGCATACTTAATAGTGGGATGTCTACCCTCATGTGGAAAGGAAAATCCACACCAAAAACACAGCTTCTTTTTCTTTGGAGACATTATTTTATGCCTTCTGCCTTGTGTTTCAACTTACTTTTCACGCTAGGTGCTGATTCATTTTGGGCCATTCCAGCTTCCATGGTAGCGCCTTGTCTGTCATCTCTTCCGCTCTGGCAGCCATGAGCTTTGGCGCTGAGCTGAGTGTCTCTTTCAGCATTCATCCTCCGAAGGCATCGGAGAGGCAACCATCTTTTACCCTGAGACACATGGACTTTTCATTGTCGAACACATTGAACTTGCAATGCTTTATGAACGAATCAAGTCTTTCTAAAAACTGATCCATCATTTCACTAGCTGTCTGCCTTTCCTGAATGAAGATGTACCTTTCATAGTCAACATTCGGCATTGGATGGAACCTGGTGTTTAGTGCATCTTTGATTTGACGGTACGTCACTTCATCCCCTTGTGGTATTTTCGTTATCACATCCTTTACTCAGCCATCTGCCAAATCCTTTAGCTATTTAATGATCTTTTTGTCATTGGCTTCTTCCAGCACATCAATGAATTCACCAAAGGTTTCGACCCAGGCAGTTGATTTTTGTTTCTATTGAAGGGAGGCGGTCGTTTCAAGAAGGCGGCGGCGCCATTCTTTGCACTCTTTTCAGCAGCCATTAAAATATTTCAGTATTCCGACCACTGCTCACAGCCTATCAGTCAGTCACATGTGATTCACCAGTCTCAAAAGCACAAACCCCATGCTTCTGCTTGGGTGGAGGTGTCTGATACTAAGGTCGGATGACTCTCTTTACTGTGGTTCTGGTAAGCGTGATCGTGTTCTCTATATCTGGTTATCACTACCTCAAATGTTTTCTCTACGTTTACCTGCTTCTGCTCATAGAAGTTTCTTGCACCAGGCTGTCACCACTCCTAGAGCTTTCTGTATCTGTTTGTACTGTTTCTTGGTGTTCAAATTTTTCTTTTTTTCGTGCTCCCTTGCACTCGGCTAGCATGGCCTCAAGTGCTTCTCTGTACCTGGTTGTCACTGCCTTTAGCATTGTCGTACTGTATGAATGACAGCTCTGTGTCACATTGTGGCACAGTACCTCTTGTCTTTACTTTATCAACAAATTTCTAGCCGATGACAAACACACTTTCTGTAAGGCCTTCATTTTCTTCACAGACCTTGCACTGACTGGAGTTGCGCTTTGCTCCATATATGCCAAACCATCGATTTTCACTTCAACTGAGGCATATGTGGCACACACTAGCAGTTTGCTGGAACATGGCAAACTCTCTGGGAGAGCACTCTCAGTTCTTCGGGTCACAGGGATTACCAAATTCCCTATCTCGTCGCCAGTTGTAGCATCCATTTCCCAGCCCGGGTACATGCAAATGATCATGCCACACAGGGAACTTAGAATTAAACATCTTTATTCCTCAGCGTGTAACCATCAACTGAACATTCTACATCATGAATTCCAACACTCACACCCACACACTTGTGTCACTGTTCTACGGAGTCTATCAGTGTCCCTTTCACTTCTAACTCACAAGGCACTACATGCTTCATATGCAAAATTCCCCAAATCACATCATTATGCATAATTATGCATCGTTTGCTGTAAAAATTTACCATGAATGGCTCAATTCTTGTTTAAATGCATCCTCATGACTAAATTTACCGCAAGGATGCATTTGGCGCTAAAATATCAGGTGAAGTAATGGATTTCCATTTCATGTAAGTGCGCATATTTTCACATAAATATGCCATAATCCTGCATAATTATGCATAAGCAAATAACAAAAAATTTGCACACCATACGCAAGATCTTAAATCATGTCTCCATTTGCATTTCTAACTACAGATTCACTACTGTGTGCAGCCTTGATATTTTAAGGTTGTACTTTCACACACCTTGCTGTGAATCTTGTTGTATAGCAGACTTTCAGTAACATTATACTTTTTAATTTGGCTTTCGGGAAATTATTTTCAAATACTTTGTCTTATCGATTTTGAATTTTTTTTTTTTTTTTAATCCTCATTCGCCACCAACCTCACTTCACACTCAAGCTGTCTATACCTTTACTCAGTGAACTGAGAAAAGAAGGCAATTGGAAGTGGAAACCTCGGGAAAGACCCGCCTACAGGTATCATGACAGACTTGGGTGCTAATGACACCAGGTGAGGTAACTCTTCAACAAAGCTCGGATGAGCTTGGTGACAATCGTCATAATACTTCCAGAAAGAAACTGGGAGTAACCGACTTAGTCCAAAGAGTATCAAGGCAGCATAATCATGGGACCATTACGAAAAATTAACCAAATTTAGTTAATTCGTTAATTTGTTAGTTCTGAACCCATTCTTAACAACAACAAGTCCCAAAAAGCTGTCTTCTTTCCACTGCAAGATCTGGCTAGGTCCATCTTAGAAGTCACAAGCAATGAGGTCAACCAGTCAGAAAAAAAGGGAGGAGTGGATTCTGTCCAGCGTTTACATATTTGTCTCCTGGCTAGCAAGATAGCATAAAAAAGTAGAGATCTGGATGGGCCCGTAACTTGGTGTGTAAAGCCAAAAATTATCAGAGATAGGTCTATCTGAATTGGGCAACCCAAGGTGTCCGCCAAAAATTTGCCGACACTTTCCCAAAAGGTGGTCAGAGCAGGGCACTCTTTGAACATATGTATGTCTGAAGCTTGGACCAGACCGCATTTCTCACAACTAACTGGTGGGCCTTTCACGATTTTGGAGAGCCTTTTTGGGGAGAAATAAGCCCTGTGGATGGTAAACAGATGGTTCCTTTTCAGCCACGCTGGTTTAACTATGTCATGGAGGATCTTACAAGAGTTCTGCCATAGATAGTCACAATGTTGGTCAGATAAAGATTCCCCCCACAATTCATCGGCCAGTTTAAATTCACCGTCTATAGTCTCAACTATGGCTTGATACCAAAAGGAAACCTCCTTCCTCCCAGGTGGCTTAGCCACAAGCTGATGTTCTAGAAAATTGCCACTTCCTATAGGATTCTTAAGGGTTAGCTGTGATTGGGCCCAGCTTCTCAGCTGGAAATATTTAAACCTTGACAGGCCTTCTCCAATTTTATCTTTGAGTTGTTCCCAAGAAATAAGAGTGCCATCAAAGGCCAGGTCCCCCCAGACCATCAGTCCGGCTTCCCTAAGAGGTAATGCCAGTCTGTCTCTCAGACACTCCGGAGCGCCGGGAGAGTCCCAGAGCGGGGCCAAGCTAGAAAAATAGCTAAGCCCGACTATACTTTTAAGTTTAGCCCATGTTTTAGCAAAACCCTGAAGAATCTTCAGCTTAACCTTTTTAAAAAACTTTGGGTCCCCAAATTTGAACAGATAGCCCTCCTCAGGTAAGTTAGCTCCCCTAAGCATGGCGAGAAACATCCCCCCTGCTCCGGTGCTAACCGGCATTTTCAGAAGCATGCGTGAGTGTGTAAGCTGAAAGGCCCAAGCATAAAGCTGCAGGTCTGACAAGGCGAGGCCGCCTTTCTCTCTCCTACGCCTCAGCTTTTTCCAAGCTATTCTTGTTGATTTATAAGCCCAGACAAAGGAATTGATATCCCGCTGTAACTTATCTATAGCCAATTTTTCAAAATGAAGAGGGATGCAATTAAAGGGAAAAGTGACCTTGGGTAGTATCGTCATCTTAACTAAATTGACCCTCCCAAGAATAGTTAAAGGGAGCTGGCCCAGGATTTCAACAGCTTCTGACACTCTTTAGCCACCAAAGTTAGATTTATCACAGCTATCTTTGTTATATTTTGGACAATTTTAATCCCCAAGTATCTCATATTGGAGCTGATCTGGTGCTGGTGCTGAGTCCCCCCAAGATTCCAGGCCATGATTTCAGTCTTCGCAGCGTTTATCTCTTAACCTGAGACCAATCCAAAGTCTTGCGCCAGGCCGATCACTGCTGGAAAAGCTGTTGACAGGTCGGCAGAAAAAACTAAGATATCGTCTCCGTACAGAGCCACCTTCCTCTCCCAATCCCCATATTTGAAAGACTGAATATTAAAATCTTCCCTGAGCCGTTGGGAAAACGGCTCAATATTAGGTCAAAAGGGAGAGGGGAGAGTGGGCAGCCCTGCCTAGTCCCCCTGGATATCTTAAAGGATTCAGTGATGTTACCGTTAACCAGAAGTCTGGCTGTTGGCTCCTAATATATCAACTGGACAGTTTGGCAAAACTTTTTCCTAAGTTAAACTTTCCCAAGACCTCCGACAGGTAGATCCAATTGACCCTGTCGAAGGCCTTGGTGGCATCCAAAGTCATGGCAGCTAAGGGGAGTGAATAAGTGGAAGCCAAGTCGATCGCCCCTATAAGACCATAGGTAAGGTCCGATAGTTGCCTTCCCCTGACAAAGCCCGGAATGGAGAATATCGCCAGCCACAAGCCCTAACCTGGCCGCCAATATTGAAGTGAAGATTTTATAATCCGCATTCAAGAGCGGAATGGGCCTATATGACCCACAGCTTGATGGGTTTTTCCCAGGTTTCAAGATTAAAATGACTGTGGCATCATTCCATGATACTGGGAGCTTTAGGCCTTCCTGTAATATCTGATTGAAGAGCTTTGTCAAGGTAGGAACGATCGTATCACTTATTAGTTTGTAAAGCTTGGCTGGGAGCCCATCGGGCCCCACAGCCTTCCCACTCTTACAGAGGGATATAGCCTTCCTAACCTCTTCTTGGGTAAATTCCTGATCTAAGTGATCCTGATGTTCGGGTTTCAGGGAGGGAAGTGAGATTTTATCCAGCCAGACCTTGGCTATAGATCTATCTACCACTTTATCATCTCGGTAGATATCTTGAAAGAAATCAAAGAAGGCATCTCTAATTTCTTCATCTGAAGAGAGAGTGACATCCACGCCTTCAATAATAATTTCTTTAATCTGGTTTCGTAACCGATTTGATTTAATTTTCCAAGCTAGGAGCTTTCCTGCCCCTTCGCCATATTCAAAGTGGGCAATCTTACTTGCCTCCCATCTTCGAATGAGCCTAGTATGCAGAATGCTCTCCAACTGATCTTTCAGTTTGTTAAAGTTGGTCAAATGTTCTTGCTGAATTTCGGGTACAGCCTGGCTATTTAGATCAACCTCCGCTGTCTTCAGTTTAGCTTTAATTGATGCAATCTCCTCTTTATATTTTTTATTTCTAAAACCCATCCTGCTTGTGATTTGACCCCTCAAAAATGCCTGAATCGTAGCTGAATCTAGATTTACTCTCAAAAAGTATTCGGTTTCCTGGGATAAAAAAGAAATCTCCTCTTCCTCCAAAAGTAAGGCTCGGTCAAAGGACCATGATCTAACTTGGTAAGTCTGTGGCCACTCGAAATCTAATAAGATGCCAGGATGGTCTGAAAGATGAGATGCCAAATAGGAGATGTTTTTAACTCTACCCCTTAGAGATTGACTAATCAAGATATAATCAATTCTTGATTTATGCCAGTATTTATAGTTTCTGTAGGAAACACCCAACTGCTGGCCAGATCTTTCTCTCCAAATATCAGAGAGACCGGTTTGCATCATCATATCTAGTAGATAAACTCGAGACTAAGGGGTCGATTCCGATCTCGGCCGGTAGGGCACCTAACAGTATTCGTCCGGAAAAAATACAAGCCGAATGCGTGTTTCCCGACCGATTCGTACACTCGTCCGGACGAACAAATACGATGCGTCTAACAACCCAGTTTCCGAGCGAGCCGTACTCACCCAATCCAGCTCCTGTTCCCCGCCCGAGCTGGATCCGTGAACTCCGAATCGAGCCCCACGGCAGCAAATACACACCACCTTCCGGCCGGACTAGTACGATGCGCAATCCGTATGCGCCGTACCCGTCGCTACGTCCGGCACGTTTGAGCATCCGGGCGAGCCGTACATAAGCTCCGTTTCGAGCCACAAGACGATCCACGGCTACGAGACGAACAAGCCAGCGACGAGTACGAGTTGAAGACACGAGAAACCCGAACGAGACGATCCAAGCATGAATCCCATTGCGCAGGTCCTACCTATACTCTACATCTATTACCGGGACCGGCACGGACGCGTACGGCGCAGACGGTAAGTCAAACACCAACAATACAAACAAACTACACGTACCCGAAATATGTCACACACACATAGGGATGCACAAATAACGTACACTAGCAACAGCAGAACCATAGGGGTGGGATGGCCAACACCAATGCCATAGACACCCATAGGGGGATGGATGCCTACCACCAACACCACCCTACCACCACCCCTACTCATGGGTGCCTGGATGCCTGTCACTACTACCATCCCCACTCAATGGGGGGATGGATGCCTACCACTACCACCACCCCTACTCATGGGTGCCTGGATGCCTGTCACTACTACCATCCCCACTCATGGGGGGATGGATGCCTACCACTACCACCACCCCCACTCAGGGGGGGCTAGATGCCTGCCACCACCACCACCCCTACTCAGGGGGGGGCTGGATGCCTGTCACTACTACCATCCCCACTCATGGGGGGATAGATGCCTACCACTACCACCACCACTACTCATGGGTGCCTGGATGCCTGTCACTACTACCATCCCCACTCATGGGGGGATGGATGCCTACCACTAACACCACCCCCACTCAGGGGGGGCTAGATGCCTGCCACCACCACTACCCCTACTCAGGGGGGCTGGATGCCTGTCACTACTACCATCCTCACTCATGGGGGTATGGATGCCTACCACTACCACCACCACTACTCATGGGTGCCTGGATGCCTGTCACTACTACCATCCCCACTCATGGGGGGTTGGATGCCTACCACTAACACCACCCCCTCTCAGGGAGGGCTAGATGCCTGCCACCACCACCACCCCTACTCAGGGGGGGATGGATGCCTGTCACTACTACCATCCCCACCCTTAGGGATATGGATGCCTACCACTACCACCACCCCCACTCAGGGGGGGCTAGATGCCTGCCCCACCACCACCCCTCCCCTTGGGTGCCTGGATGCCTGTCACTACTACCATCCCCACTCATGGGGGGATGGATGCCTACCACTACCACCATCACTACTCAGGGGGGGCTGGATGCCTACCACTGCCACCATCCCTACTCAGGGGGGCCTGGATGCCTGTCACTACTACCATCCCCATTCATGGGGGTATGGATGCCTACCACTACCACCCCCCCACTCAGGGGGGGCTAGATGCCTGCCACCACCACCACCCCTACTCAGGGGGGGCTGGATGCCTGTCACTACTACAGTGGGATGGATGCCTACCACTACCAGCACCACTACTCATGGGTGCCTGGATGCCTGTCACTACTACCATCCCCACTCATGGGGGGATGGATGGCTACCACTAACACCACCCCCACTCAGGGGGGGCTAGATGCCTGCCACCACCACCACCCCTACTCAGGGGGGGCTGGATGCCTGTCACTACTACCATCCCCACTCATGGGGGATGGATGCCTACCATTACCACCACCACTACTCGGGGGGCTGGATGCCTACCACTACCACCACCCCTACTCATGGGTGCCTGGATGCCTGTCACTACTACCATCCCCACTCATGGGGGATGGATGCCTACCACTACCACCACCCCCACTCAGGGGGGCTAGATGCCTGCCACCACCACCACCCCTACTCAGGGGGCTGGATGCCTGTCACCACTACCATCCCCACTGATGGGGGATGGATGCCTACCACTACCACCACCACTACTCATGGGTGCCTGGATGCCTGTCACTACTACCATCCCCACTCATGGGGGATGGATGCCTACCACTAACACCACCCCCACTCAGGGGGGCTAGATGCCTGCCACCACCACCACCCCTACTCAGGGGGCTGGATGCCTGTCACTACTACCATCCCCACTCATGGGAGATGGATGCCTACCACTTCCACCACCACTACTCAGGGGGGGCTGGATGCCTACCACTACCACCACCCCTACTCATGGGTGCCTGGATGCCTGTCACTACTACCATCCCCACTCATGGGGGATGGATGCCTACCACTACCACCACCCCCACTCAGGGGGGCTAGATGCCTGCCACCACCACCACCCCTACTCAGGGGGGCTGGATGCCTGTCACTACTACCATCCCCACTCATGGGGGATGGATGCCTACCACTACCACCACCACTACTCATGGGTGCCTGGATGCCTGTCACTACTACCATCCCCACTCATGGGGGATGGATGCCTACCACTAACACCACCCCCACTCAGGGGGCTAGATGCCTGCCACCACCACCACCCCTACTCAGGGGGGCTGGATGCCTGTCACTACTACCATCCCCACTCATGGGGGATGGATACCTACCACTACCACCACCACTACTCATGGGTGCCTGGATGCCTGTCACTACTACCATCCCCACTCATGGGGGGTTGGATGCCTACCACTAACACCACCCCCACTTAGGGGGGCTAGATGCCTGCCACCACCACCACCCCTACTCAGGGGGATGGATGCCTGTCACTACTACCATCCCCACCCTTAGGGGTATGGATGCCTACCACTACCACCACCCCCACTCAGGGGGGGCTAGATGCCTGCCACCACCACCACCCCTACCCTTGGGTGCCTGGATGCCTGTCACTACTACCATCCCCACTCATGGGGGGATGGATGCCTAACACTACCACCATCACTACTCAGGGGGGGCTGGATGCCTACCACTGCCACCACCCCTACTCAGGGGGGCCTGGATGCCTGTCACTACTACCATCCCCACTCATGGGGATATGGATGCCTACCACTACCACCCCCCCACTCAGGGGGGGCTAGATGCCTGCCACCACCACCACCCCTACTCAGGGGGGGCTGGATGCCTGTCACTACTACAGTGGGATGGATGCCTACCACTACCAGCACCACTACTCATGGGTGCCTGGATGCCTGTCACTACTACCATCCCTACTCATGGGGGGATGGATGCCTACCACTAACACCACCCCCACTCAGGGGGGGCTAGATGCCTGCCACCACCACCACCCCTACTCAGGGGGGGGCTGGATGCCTGTCACTACTACCATCCCCACTCATGGGGGATGGATGCCTACCACTACCACCACCACTACTCGGGGGGGCTGGATGCCTACCACTACCACCACCCCTACTCATGGGTGCCTGGATGCCTGTCACTACGACCATCCCCATTCATGGGGGGATGGATGCCTACCACTACCACCACCCCCACTCAGGGGGCTAGATGCCTGCCACCACCACCACCCCTACTCAGGGGGGCTGGATGCCTGTCACCACTACCATCCCCACTCATGGGGGATGGATGCCTACCACTACCACCACCACTACTCATGGGTGCCTGGATGCCTGTCACTATTACCATCCCCACTCATGGGGGGTTGGATGCCTACCACTAACACCACCCCCACTCAGGGGGGGGCTAGATGCCTGCCACCACCACCACCCCTACTCAGGGGGGGCTGGATGCCTGTCACTACTACCATCCCCACTCATGGGAGATGGATGCCTACCACTACCACCACCACTACTCAGGGGGGGCTGGATGCCTACCACTACCACCACCCCTACTCATGGGTGCCTGGATGCCTGTCACTACTACCATCCCCACTCATGGGGGGATGGATGCCTACCACTACCACCACCCCCACTCAGGGGGGGCTAGATGCCTGCCACCACCACCACCCCTACTCAGGGGGGGCTGGATGCCTGTCACTACTACCATCCCCACTCATGGGGGATGGATGCCTACCACTACCACCACCACTACTCATGGGTGCCTGGATGCCTGTCACTACTACCATCCCCACTCATGGGGGGATGGATGCCTACCACTAACACCACCCCCACTCAGGGGGCTAGATGCCTGCCACCACCACCACCCCTACTCAGGGGGGCTGGATGCCTGTCACTACTACCATCCCCACTCATGGGGGATGGATGCCTACCACTACCACCACCACTACTCATGGGTGCCTGGATGCCTGTCACTACTACCATCCCCACTCATGGGGGGATGGATGCCTACCACTAACACCACCCCTACTCATAGGACGGTAATGCATGACACAACTAGCATACTCCCACATAAGGAATGACAGAAAATTACATCCCCCCCAACACCATGACAAGTGTGTGTAGTCCGTGTCAAATGCCTACAACACTGAACATGACATTGAACATACAATGTGACCCCCTAGCACATGTGTCACACATAAATGTGTGTGGCCTCCACAATGCAAGCAGACCATGGCCACTGTGGCAATGGGCTCGAACACCCCATCACCACAGTGACCAAAAGGTAAGTGTGCTGTCCATAGCTGATGCACATTTTGAACAGTGTGGCAATGGGGCCTAAAGCCCCATCACCACAGTGACCGAAAGGGAAGTGTGGTGTCCATAGCTGATGCACATTTTGAACAGTGTGGCAATGTGGCCTAAAGCCCCATCACCACAGTGACCAAAAGGGAAGTGTGGTGTCCATAGCTGATGCACATTTTGAACAGTGTGGCAATGGGGCCTAAAGCCCCATCACCACAGTGACCAAAAGGGAAGTGTGGTGTCCATAGCTGATGCACATTTTGAACAGTGTGGCAATGGGGCCTAAAGCCCCATCACCACAGTGACCAAAAGGGAAGTGTGGTGTCCATAGCTGATGCATATTTTGAACAGTGTGGCAATGGGGCCTAAAGCCCCATCACCACAGTGACCAAAAGGGAAGTGTGGTGTCCATAGCTGATGCACATTTTGAACAGTGTGGCAATGGGGCCTAAAGCCCCATCACCACAGTGACCAAAAGGGAAGTGTGGTGTCCATAGCTGATGCACATTTTGAACAGTGTGGCAATGTGGCCTAAAGCCCCATCACCACAGTGACCAAAAGGGAAGTGTGGTGTCCATAGCTGATGCACATTTTGAACAGTGTGGCAATGGGGCCTAAAGCCCCATCACCACAGTGACCAAAAGGGAAGTGTGGTGTCCATAGCTGATGCACAATTTGAACAGTGTGGCAATGGGGCCTAAAGCCCCATCACCACAGTGACCAAAAGGGAAGTGTAGTCATGGTAAAAGCTGCCAAAGCCAAACTGCATGGATGAATCCTGGTCACACAACAACAAACACATCAGTGGCATAGTAGTGCTTGTGTCCCATAGCAACATAGATTGGTTGAGGCAAACAGTGCAGTGTCACTGAAACATCGTTTTGGCCATGTGCATACAAACATCACCCATGGGGGCCCACATTGTCAACATTCACAAATAACCCAATGACAGAAGTGACCATCATAATGCTGACCCACATATCTGCACCAATGGACACACAAATGTAGATATCCTGTGGAGACTGTAGATGTCAGGTGAACAAATACCATACCATGGCATCAATGGGACATACAAACCATGATTATTGTGCTGAGTGATGACCTAGGAGTCCCAGGGACAGCAGGGGAAACCCACCAAACAACATACAGCCAATGGCACACTCAAGATATGCCAATGCAGTGGTGCAAAGGCACAAACACAAACAGGCAGACTCACACTGCATATCAAACACAATAGGTGATGGGGGGGTGTGCCAGTGTCCCCAGGCAACCACACAACACATGAGGAGGCCTGAATTCCAACCACACAACCACACAGATGTGTATACAGTGCCATACAAAAGTTACTCATGGATCGGATACCCCTATGTGGGCAATCAGGCATTGTTAGATGAGAGGGAGCCCAAATTACACATGTCACACAAGCTTGTAGGAACAGCAACTAACACAGCACTACCCCCAGGGACCCCACATTGTGCTGACACTAGCCTGCATGATAATCCCACTGTGATGACAAAGGTAGATGTCGTTCACACTGTGAACCACAGCCATGTGTCCTGAGCAACAAACTACCATCACACCTACACAATCTCCAATCAATCAGCACGGCCTGCCAGCCAAGGCCAATATGGAGGTAGGGGTCTAGCCGTGCAACAACTCACTTTTGCACACACTCAACACCACACACCCTGATCTCCACCAATGTGCAGCAGTGAAGCTCACATGGACTGGTGACATTGGACATGCACCCATGACAATCCCAGGGGTGGTGGTGGGAACTAAGGTGCAGAAACCCATCACACATGGCCAGTCAACAAGACTCGTGAATGTCTGACACACAGCACAGTATGCCGTACATGGGCATGATGTGAAATCCACCGCAATCAATGGGATCCTGGCCATAGTCACACACCAACGAAGAAGCCAAGGTGACACACGAAGAACACACGTACACAACTTCCAACATTGCAGCTCTGACCCTGAGGAGTGGCAGCAGTCAGACACACAACGTGTCACAATCACTGAAAGCTACCACAAACTGAAAATCACATGACTTGTGTAAACAACAAGTGCCAAGGGGAATCCTGAATGTGTCCCATCTGCGTTTGCCCACATCCCCAGCCCTGACAACAAAGACAACCTGGTATGACAACCTCATTAACATTAGTTTGCCATGCACACACATCACGGAGAAACCAGGTCCAAGATGCTGGATCAACACAGAACAACTCAGCAAGCATCACAAACAGGAACATCCCTAGGGACACAGCCTGTGTAGGAAAAGTGAAGGGAACACGCACAGACATGCTTACACAACACACAACACAGGCCCACGCAATGTCACGGGATTACACACTGCCATGAGGGCACTCCACTCCTGTGGAAGGTCCGCTGTGCCAAACCTTGTCAGCAGAACACTCCGTCAGTGAGTCAACAACCACAACACACAGAAGGCTCTGCTCACATCAGCCTGGGTACGGGAGTGTCACGTCAGTCATCTGCATACACACAAAACACGTGTCAAGCAAGTTGCACTGTATACACAGATGAGTCCTTCGACATTGATGTGCAAAACTGCATGTCCAGTGGAGCTGGGCACACAGTCAGGGAAATCGGAACATTGAACAGTGGTAAGCCCACCAGATGTGCATCAGTGTAAGACAAAGATGTTCATTTACAAATGCAAAATGTACATCCCTGGGTCAAATGCTGAACATTACACCCTCAGACTGCAGCAAAGGATGCCATAGATCCAGACTACAACAGGACACATATCCCATGGACCACATGGAGTCCATCACAGCAACACTTCATTTTCCTGATATGAACACTATTACAACTGCAAATGCAGGATGCTACTCATCCACATCATGTACATCAAAATAAAAGCCACAACTAAACAAAAAGAGGCTTTATTCAGCAAATGGCAAGGAAAACTCTGAAGTCCCAAAGAAACTAAGGCCAATGGCCAGTCCAAAATCACAGTCCCAACAGGGTGATAAGTGACAACTGGTCACCCATTGCTTACCTGCACTTGTACAGACAGGGGACATCCCCCTTGGAGGGGCATACAAGGGGCAGGCCAGGCACCGCAGGGACAGGATCAGGGGATGGCAGAAGGAGGCAGTGAAGGGGTGGTGGGTGCAGGAGTGTCACCGGCAACTGCAGTGGAGGTGTCTGACTCAGGGGGGCCGGCACCACTGTGGTACACAAGTCAGTTGGTGTGGGTCTGCAACCACTGCAGTGGGCTGGTCTGATGTAGTGGACTGGGTCCCCACTGCAGTGCCCGAGTCAGACGGGGTGGTTGTGGACTCCACTGTAGTGCATGACTCCAAGGGAGTGGAAGGGGGGGCAGATGAGGTGGGCAGGACAGAGGGGGGACCCGGTCTCCACACCAGTGGCACTAACAGGCAGAGCGTCTGGGTTGGGGGTGGAAGAGCAAGTGGCAGGGGGAGGGCCTAAGCAGTCTGGGGATGCAGTATCGGTGTGTGGGGGAACCTGGGGCAGGGTGTGGCGGGGGAACCTGTGGAGTGGTGGCCTGGGGGATGGAGGAGAGAGACTGGGTGGTGGAGCTGCGTGGTGGTGGTGGTGGGGTCTTGCTCTTCCTGGTCCGGGGGGACTTGCGAATGGGGTCCTGTGTCTGCCTGCACCTGGGGAGGGTGTCCGGGGGCGAGGGGCACTCCCCTCTGTGTGGGTGGACTTCCTCTTCCCCCGGTATGCTGGATCAGCAGGATTGGAGGGGAAGAGGCCGAGGTCACACAGGAAGATCTGCTGTGTAGGTGGGGTAGCAGGTGAGGCAAGGGAAGGGGTCTTGGAGGGAGAGGATTTGGAGGACTGCGGAGTGACTGTGGATACCTGTGTGTGTGTCTGTTCCCCATCCCCTGTGTGTGTGGTATCAGTCCCCTGAGGATGCTTGTGTGCACGTCTTGCCTTTCTCTTGGGTGTGTCTGTGCTGCTCATGTCTGTGTGCTTGGGTGATTGTGCAGGTGTGCATGTGCTTTGGACAGGTAGGGTGGCAGGAAGTGAGGATGGGGCAGAGGTGGGAGGGGTGAGGGACTGTTGGAGGAGGGACACTGCTGCCATCAGGGAGGAGTCCATGGACTTATTGCTCCTCTGTAGGGAAGACATACCCGTCGAGATGCCCTCCATGAACGACACCAGCTGTGTCAACAGAGTGGTGTGTGCATGGAGGACACTCAGCATTGCTGTCTGCCCTACATGGAGCTGCCGAAGGAGGTACACAGACTCCTCACTCAGGGCAGCAGGGGACACAGGGGCAGGGGGTGCGGTGCCTGGCACGAAGGAGACACGCTCCCGAGCACGGGAGCCTCCACGGACCTCAGGAATGGGAGCCAATGGGAGGGTGGTGGTGGTGGTGGTGGTGGCGGGGCCAGACAGACTAGCTGGCCTTTGGTGGCTGCTGAGACCCGCCTCCACAAGGGAGTCATCCTCCGAGCTGCTGTGGTCCTCAGCTGAGGTGGATGGTGCTGAGGACTCCTCGGTGTGGCTCCCCTCGCCCTCCGTGCCACTGAGTCCCTCTGACCACTCGTCGGATGCTGACCCTGTCTGGCTCCGCTGCTCCTCCTGTTCCGTGGAGCTGTCCCCTCCTGTGGCCGTGGATGTATCTGCAAACAATTAGGGAAACAGACAAACATCAGTCACCTGCACTGACCGCACACACCACAGTAAGTACAGCACATCACAGAGCAAGCCCTGGCATCCTTAGTTGAACATTGCCTAAAGTCCTCACACAGATTCGGGGAAGCCAATTGTCAGTCTGATGGTCAACCATGGGACTCACACCCCTCCTGCCCTTGCACCCATCTGTCTTGTGCCTGTCTGATGATAAGACCCCAGTGCGGACACATGCACCACCTACACAGTTGTTGGACATTGCAGGGAACACGGTGAAGTATGTGAACATGCACACATCACATCTCTTGCCACTGAGTCAGTGCATGTGTCCGGATGAAAGGGATGGCCAGAGTCTAAATAGAAATGCATGTGATGCATACCAGCACCAGACACCATGATGCACCCATGTCCGGATAGTCAATGCCACAATGGGGTGCATGTTGCACATGTCACTCCCCTGCAGGATCAGTCTCAGGAAGTTTAATGCCATGGCACAGGAATGCGTGCAAAGTCATACATTACTGTCTCCACTCACATAGCCATGGCAGCCAGCCAACAACAGTCTGCACTGTGTCACAATGCGAGGGCATGGGGAATGCAAGTTATGTGACTGACAAGTGCACATGTCCATCCCCCAAAAACCACATCATCTGTACTACTATTTGTCCACGTCATACCAACTGGGCATATGGGGGACATGAAACACAACTCTCTGAACATGAGCACCTCACAGTGTGCTGTGAATGAAAAACAGCTGCCTGAAAGTCACAGTCGCAAACACCTGTGTGCACAGTCAAGTGATCAGACACCTATAAGTCACAGAAGTATCGTCTATCATGGTCACATCTCCGATGGCATACTGAGCCATAACCGATAAACATACCAGTAGTCCTGACAACGAAGACACAGCACAATGAGACAGAGGCAGACACCTGAGGGTACATTTCACTGATCACAACATGCCAGATGATCCACGGGAGTGGGAGTACAGAGTGTATTGTATGCCCTGGAGTAGGCATGACTGTCCAGCTCCACATGTAAGAGGGATGAGTCCTGGACAGTAGGCAGGTGGCTAAGCATGTGTGACACACTTGATACACATACTCCTGAGGCCAAAACATTGTTCCCACCAGCAGCATGGGTGTGTGCCAAATTCCACAGGGACATGTGGTGATTCAGATCAGCAAGTGGACCACGTATCAAAGTTACACCAAGATTACATGTCAGAACTTAGGCATTGTGTAAGCAATTGACCCACCCATGAGTCGCACAACATAGTCACAGGAACAAATGCTGTCCCCCACCTTGAGCAAAGCTAAATGCAATGACACAGTCCCCAAATGACACAATTTCCTGACTTTAAGGGCCACACATATGCGTATCAGAGGAGAAGTGGGCATGTCACAAATGAGGGACATGGGTCCTTGTCCACATGACTGATGTACTGTGGAAGTTTAACCAGGCCAGAGGAGGGCACATAGCATGTCAGACAAAGTGCACAGTGCAGTCATGGACTCACCCCCTCCTTGCTGCTGTCTGCCCTTCAGCTGCCCATCCAGGTCAGGGAAGACCACCGCCAGGATCCGGAGCATGTGGGGGTCAGGGTCCGGTGTCCGCCCCTCCTGCGAGGAGGCGACAGCTTCAGCTGGACCCTTGCGATCCTCCGGGTCCAGCCCCGAAGGTCCTGCCACCTCTTCTGGCAGTTGCGGATCCTGCGCCTGTAGACCCCCATGGATCTTACTTCCCGGGCGATGGTCAGCCAGATTTCCTGCTTCTGGTGGGCATCAACCTGTGAGGATGATAAAGTGAAAAGGCCATTACTACACATGTAACATATACTTGCATCACACAGTTGGATATACATGTCTCAATCACAGGGGCATATGATGTACACAGGCAGTGCAACAATGGCTATGAACAGTTTGCCAGCAGTCACTACATGGTATCATTGCATGGGAAGTAAACCTAGTTGGAATGCACTGTTACTGCACTGTACCAGTTCAGTGCATGTAACTACACACTTTGGGGTGTGACAACTACTCAGTGAGCATGCTAGCCAGTGGTGTGCACACTGTAAGTCCTGCTAGTCAGACAACATGCACAATTAGTAAGGCAGTGGACAGCACACTCACCTGCTCCCCTGGTTTCCCATACAGCTTGCTGTACTGTGGAAGGAGGCTGTCCAGCAGGGCCTGGTTCTCCTCAAGGCTGAAGGCTGGGGCTCTCTCCACAGTACGTGCCATTGCAGTAGCCAGAGGATGCAGAAACAGCAGCAGTGTTGGTGGCAGATGTCGCCCTGGAGCATGTAGTGCAGGCAAGTGAGCTCTCAGGGGAACAGCCAGCATTATATGTGTGCTGCAGAGGCAGATACTGTCCCATGTGTCCAAAGTGATAGGTCCAAGTCGTTTGCATCTTCTGAATCTGACCAATCCATGGAATAGCAGCACTAATACACGCCCACAGCATCCTTCAAATCTTCAACTTCATGACACCCATGATTTTGCAACATTGTTGTGGCTGGCCAACTGAATTCACTGCATCAGACTCGTTGGAGCTTCGAAAACGCGTCCGTTGCCATGCCAGGCCCCAGCCAATGCATGCACACCGATCGGTCCATTGCTGTACAACGCGTATTTCGGGATACAACGCGTACCCGCTCCCAACAGATGCAATGGGCCGGCCGGGCAGACCGATCGGTCCATTGCTGTACAACGCGTACCCGCTCCCAACACATGCAATGGGCCGGCCGGGCACACCGATCGGTCCATTGCTGTACAACGCGTATTTCGGGATACAACGCGTACCCGCTCCCAACACATGCAATGGGCCGGCCGGGCACACCGATCGGTCCATTGCTGTACAACGCGTACCCGCTCACAACACATGCAATGGGCCGGCCGGGCACACCGATCGGTCCATTGCTGTACAACGCGTATTTCGGGATACAACGCGTGCACCGCTCCCAACACATGCAATGGGCCGGCCGGGCACACCGATCGGTCCATTGATGTACAACGCGCACCCGCTCACAACACATGCAATGGGCCGGCCGGGCACACCGATCGGTCCATTGCTGTACAACGCGTACCCGCTCCCAACACATGCAATGGGCCGGCCGGGCAGACCGATCGGTCCATTGCTGTACAACGCGTATTTTGGGATACAACGCGTACTCGCTCCCAACACATGCAATGGGCCGGCCGGGCACACCGATCGGTCCATTGCTGTACAACGCGTATTTCGGGATACAACGCGTACTCGCTCCCAACACATGCAATGGGCCGGCCGGGCACACCGATCGGTCCATTGCTGTACAACGCGTACCCGCTCACAACACATGCAATGGGCCGGCCGGGCACACCGATCGGTCCATTGCTGTACAGCGCGTATTTTGGGATACAACGCGTACCTGCTCCCAACACATGCAATGGGCCGGCCGGGCACACCGATCGGTCCATTGCTGTACAACACGTACCCGCTCACAACACATGCAATGGGCCGGCTGGGCACACCGATCGGTCCATTTCTGTACAACGCGTATTTCGGAATACAACGCGTACCCGCTCCCAACACATGCAATGGGCCGGCCGGGCACACCGATCGGTCCATTGCTGTACAACGCGTCCCTGTACAGGTCAGTCGCATATGTCACCATGCTTGTCACTGGTGAACGTATGCCAGCCACATATACTTGCCAGAGACCCAGGGGCACACCTACAACACCACACCCAGTCCACACTGTTTCCTAAGGCATGTAAGGCTGCATTTCCTTCTCTGTGTATGGGGTTAACATGTGGTTTCTGTGGTGGCACTTGTGGGCAGCCACACCCACGCTGTGCATGTGTTCATGGGGACAGGGTCCTTTGTGTGTTGTGCACATGACCACTGTGATGTGCAACAGTTCATTTTGGAGCATGTGGCATGGTCACATTTCCAGGTTGTGTATGTGTATGACATGTCACATACCCCCAGAGTCCCATGTGGGAAGGCATGTACGTCACAGGATGACCCATTGCCACAATAGTGATGTCCCTCCACAGTCTGTGTGCATGTTGTGTTTCCGATGTCTCTGATTCCATGTGCACGATGGGAGACAGTCTCCACATCAACGTTGTTTGTGCATGGACTTTGATGTTGTGCGTCACTGGTGTCCATGTCTGTCCTGTGGATGCGACAAGGGCCACTACCTGTGGGAGTCATGTTTGTTTTTCTGACGTGTACATGATACGCCATGTCATGCCAGTGTCCATTTGGCAAGACAGGGTCACTGGGAATCTACCTGTCAATGAGCTGTGATGCCTGTGGCGCATCTGTCCAGACATGTCACTGTGGTGTGTGTGTGGAACGTGACAGCAGTAAATGGGTACTGTGACACAGCCAAATGGTTTCCCATAGCACAACCTGGCACCTGTTGTGCACACATGTTGTACTGAGAAGTTAGATGATGGCCATGTAGGTGCGAGTTATGTCCGACAGAACCAGTACATCTATTTCCCTACACGTCAACAACTCACTGACTTCAAGAGTGACTTCTATGCCCTGGGGAGGATGCCACATGTCATTGGCTCCATTGATGGGACACATGTGGCTTTGATACCACCACAGGCACATGAGCAGGCATACCGGAACCGTAAACATTACCATTCGATCAATGCTCTGGTGGTATGTTTAGCAGATATGAGCATCACACATGTGTGTGCCCATTTCCCTGGTTCAGCACACGATGCCTACGTGATGAGGAGTAGTCGCATCCCGAGGATGATGGCACAGATGCAGAACCAGTGTGCCTGGCTTGTCGGTATGTACTGACTTTGTACCATTGTGTGTGTTCTGATCTGTAGTATTCCAGCCACTTTTCCAAATCAGCTAATGTGCACTTGTCTGTCCGTAGGTGACTCCGGATACCCCAACATGCCGTGGTTGCTGACACCCCTCAGGAACCCTGTGACACCAGCCCAGATGCGCTACAATGAGGCACATGGTTGGACCAGGAGAGTGATAGAGCGGACCTTTGGTCTCCTGAAGAGCCGCTTCCGCTGCCTGGACAAGACAGGAGGGGCCCTCCCATATGCCCCAGCAAAGGTGTGCAAGATTGTCATCGTCTGCTGCATGCTACACAACCTGGCAGTGCGGAAGGAGTTGCCTCTCATCCTGGATGACGATGACCAACGTCCGCCACCTGTGGAGGATCCTGGCCTGGACCACGATGCCAGTGATGATGATGATGATGATGGTGATGTCCGCACACAGCTCATCACCAACTTCTTCAGCTGAATGTGAGTATCCAGGGAGATGTAATGTGAATGACGTGAGTTTGCATGATATGTGTGGGTGGTGCTCTGGTGCTGTTTGAGTGTGGCCATGTGCTACTTGACTGGATGCATGCAGCAATGTGCCCTTCCAGGTAGTCTGAACTCCCCAACAGTTCTGACATGCTAACTTGGTTTTGTGTAGTTGTCTTGTGACATGTATTGGGCATGAGTATTGCAGTACTGTCCTGTTCTACAGTGATTTTAACTGTGTGTCATGTCTGTCCTTCACAGTGTGCTTACTGTGTACTTTGGTCAACTTGAATCCCCCGACACCATGATTCAGCTTTCAGGGTGGCAGCAGTAGTTTCCCTACAAGTGATATACAACACACCCCTGGACTTCATATCTTCTGCACTTGTTGACTGTGTGGCCACTGCCACGTGGGTAAACCTTGCATTTGTAGTGGAAACAACATGTTGCTAATGTGTAATAAACCTGTGCTTCACTTTGGGATGTGCGTTGTCTGTGGTCACACATCTGACTGACATTTGCTTACTGCACCTGTGGGCTAGTTGACACAGACTCTGAATAGGTGTGGTGTCTGTGCATTCCACTGTATTTCCTGGCAACATCACTGTGGGCGATGAGTCCGATGGCCCTGGTGTCTGTGTTGTGTAGCCCTAGTGGTGTGTCTCCCTCATATGTGTCACGTCACCATGACTCACACAACGGTGTTGTACTTGCTGTAGCAGTTAGCATACACAGTGTAATTTGGCAGAACATCATAACCATAACAGTATCCACATTTGAATAACAACAGTGGCAAGTATGGTGTACTAGTGATTTTATTTACAGAAATGTGTGTGTGTATAGTGCACAGGATGGTGGGTGCTGTACATTGGGATTGGGATCCAAAGTTCCCAGATGAGTTGGAAGTCTTGGTAGCAGAAATTTCATGAGTGAAGTCCACAGTCATATGATACATTAGTCCAACTTGAACTCCCCATGTCATGTGGGAAAGTACTGTTGCATTCGACAGGGTGAAATGTTTGCACACAAAGGATAATTTCCGGAACAGGTGTTGGCTTCCTGGGGGATGTACGTGGCCATCAACCTCTCAGTTTTCCTTCCTCGGACGACCCCTCTTCTTTGGGGGGACCCTCACGTGCAGGCTGCGGCGGTGCAGGGAGTCTCCGCCAGAGTCCTCCTCCCTCCCTGTGGCGGTGTCAGTTGTTGCAGCACCAGATGTTGTGGGCACACAGGGAGGTGTGGCCATGTTGGTGCTAATCTGGCGGAGGCATGTCAATATGTCCTATGCACCGCTGTGAGTTCTTGCAATGTGTCCCACTTGGACTCCATGTGAGACATGTGTGTCTCCACACGGGACATGTGGGAGTCCAAGCGGGCATGATGGGCAGCCTGCTGCTGTTGTATGTCCTTGAGGATCCCCACTACCTGTCTGACCTCTCCGGTGCTATCCTGGTACGCATCAGCGATGCGTGCCAGTTGTGGGTCATCATGCAGTCCAGACCCCTCTGCAAGCAGCGACCTATGTCTACCACCCCTCCCACCACCCCTGGCGACATGTGCAGGACCTGCGGTGGCACGCACAGGTGACCCGAGGCCCACTTGTTGTCATCCGTTGCTTCACGTTGGGCCTGGGGCCCTGTGCTGTTGTCAGCGGTGGTCCTTGGTCTGTCCATGTCGGCGGGGGTGGTCTGTATGTTGGCAGTTGTTGGAGGGGTGGGTGCAGGGGTGCAGATGTTGGTCCAGCTGGTGCTGCATGATGACTCACACCGGAGGTGCCAGGTAGGTCTTCGCCATCCGAGGAGGGCAGAGGGTGTTCCACACCAGTGAGCTCTGTGTCCCCCGGAGCCTGGGACAGGGACTCCTCCTCACATGCTGCTGTGTCCCCATCATCATCACCTGTATTTGGAAGAGACACACATTGTATGTAATGTTTCTACAGGCATCAAAGGTTCACACACCTGACAGTTGTGACTGTACCTCTGGATGCGGGTATGTACATTGCATTGTCCTAAGTTGTCACAGTAAGAGGTTGATATTGGTGTAGCACATTGTCATGCATACCTGGGGCATTTCAATATGAATATTGAGGTGTGTGCATGGCCAGCATTGGTTGTATTTGGTGGACATCCGGCCATCCTTCTCCACCTGGCCCAGTTATCCCACCATGAAGCATGCCACCCTTGCAGTGGGTTCAGGTTGACTCTCAGGATGTCATTCAGTGGTGTTGTGCTGTTTGTTGGTGCCCAGTTCCCAGCAGGGCCTTGTGCTCCCCACAGCAGTAGCCAGTGTCAGCCATCTTGTCAGTCCTTATCCACTCCCTGTGATGTGAACATGGTTCAGAGTGGTGTTGATGGGCCAATTGTGAGGGTGAGCAGTATCTGTGACTCCAACTCCCATCATGCTATTGCCTACACCCCCCTTCCCAGCATGCCCGTACTTCCTTCCTTTTGACTCAGCTTCCCTGTGGGGGTAGTGTGCCTGTGCTGACAGGAAGGCTGACAGTGTTGTCCTTGCGTTTGTTTGGCTACAAGTCCCAAGAGTGTCCCTGTGCTTCACACAGCATTACCGAGGGTGGTGGTTCTTTGTGGGATCTTCATTTGGTATGTGAGGCATTGCATTCTCCCAGGTGGGTTATGTGGAGGGGTGTGAGGTGAGCTGCTTGTAACTATGGTCAGTGCTGTGAGTCCTCCTTCCCACCCAGCCAGATATCCCACCATGCAACATGCTTGCATTGCACAGAGTGCAAGTTGGCTTTCAGGATGTCAGGCAGTGGTGTTGTGCTGTTTGTTGGTGCACAGTTCCCAGCAGGGCCTTGTGCTCCCCACAGCAGTAGCCAATGTCAGCCATCTTGTCAGTCCTTATCCACTTCCTGTGATGTGAGCATGGTTCAGAGTGGTGTTGATGGGCTAATTGTGAGGGTGACTTCACCAGCATACACAGAATTCCTTCCTTTAAGTGAGCTTCCCTGTGAGGTGGTGTTCTAGTGGTGGCAAAATATCAGGCAGTGTTTTTTGGTTATATTTGTGCCACTGCCTTGCTCTATTTGTTGTTAGGTTTGTACATGTCATGACACAGTTACATATCACTATGAGATGGCATGTATTGTGTTTATCTAACTGACATACACATCTTGGGATGATTATCTTTTGGTTGCTGTTGATTTGCTAGGGGTGGATGGTTTGACTGTCCCCTTGACAGTGATGTGTGTGTATTGGCACACAATATTGTGTATATTAGTTGTGTACTCACCAGGCTCTGGGATGTCTGTTAGTCCATATACACTCACTGGTGGTAGGATGGCCTGCACCTTCTCCTCCCAGGGCCTGAGGTATACTGGTTTTGCAGGAGGGCCACTGCCGGTGTGCTGGCTCAGGAGGTAATCCTTCTTGAGTAGGTCTCTGACCCTCCTGCGCACATCATACCACCTGTTCTGGATGTCTTCCTTTGTGCGCAAACATGGTGATTGTGCGTTCACCCTGTCGACGATCCTCACCCACATCTTGGTTTTCTGCGACATGGGGGTCTGTTGGACCAATGTGCCAAACAACTGTGGCTCTACCCTCAGGATCTCGTCTACCATGACTTCCAATTCACTATCTAGGAACTTTGGATTCTTCTTTAGGGGCATGGTGATGGGTGGTGGTGGTGATTGATGTGTGTGTGTGTGCAAGTGAGGGTGTGTGTGTGTAGGTTTTGCTGTGTGTGTGTGAGGGTGCTATTTGTTGAGGTGCTAATGGTGTGTGGCTTTTGTGTTGGATGAGCTGTGTGTGTGTCTGTGTTTGCTGTGTGATGGTGTTCTGTGCTGGCAGGTCAGTGGAATTTGCAAAGGATCATGGTAGGGATTTGTGGGCTTTATGTAGGTGGAGTTGGGGGTGTGTCCTTGTTCCATTTCCCCCCCCCCCCTGTATTTATTGGCTTTGTCATTGCTTGTTTGGCCCTTTTTTTTGTATTTTTTCATTTGTGATTATTGTGCATGTAGGAGTCGTTCTTCTGACCGAGTAGGACGTTGCAGTTGTCTCGTGCGCGCCTCTCCGAGTCGTTCCCGCTGTGTTTCAGCTCAGTTTCATATGCGGCGTACGCGTCGGTCGCGGAGTATTGTGTTTGTTCGGCTGGGTTTTGTATGCGTGTCGGTCGTACGGCTTGGGCTCCGTACGAATCGGTCTGATTTTGCACCCATTGCATCGTACTGCGCGGGTCGGAGTTCGCGGGTACGTTTCGTTCGGGTTATTTCCTGATGCGTGTCGGTCGGTTAGATTCGCGTGGTTTCCCGGACGGATAGCTTGTTTCCGTCCGGGTCGGTCGTTCGCCTTGAGTTCCGTACGAGTCGGTCGTGGTTCCCATGCATTTCATCGTACTACCCGGGTCGGATGGCGCCGGTACGTGTCGGTCGGACTAAATTCCAGTACCGAGTCGGTCGGTATTTTTTCCGGCCCGAATCGGAATCGGCCCCTTAGAAGGAGCAGCAGCTCTATTATTTGGTGATTTGTCTAGTATAGGATTAAGTATGATGTTAAAATCTCCTGCTAAAACTACCGGGTCTGGAAAATCTAACAGGTGAGAAAAGATGGTTTTAAGAAAGGAGGGATCATCTTGATTGTTTCCGTAATAACCGACCAAGGTAAACTGGAACCCCAAAATAATAACTTTCACAATGACCCATCTGCCGCTTGGGTCGACTAACTGGTGTAGGATCTGAGCCTTAGCTTGTTTTTTAAATAAGATTAAAACCCCTCTAATATTCACAGACTGATTTGTACTAACATAAGAGCCAACCCATCTTTTATTCTTGAGAAGACTAACAGTCTCCGCTTTGAGCAGATGTGTTTCCTGGAGAACAATGACCTGCGCGGGAGAGTCCCTGAGATATTGCAAAATCTTGTCTCTTCTAGGTCTTACGCGTAGGCCATTGACATTCCAGGACAAAATCTGTATAGAGCTCATGGCGGATCAAATCCACGACCCGGTACCCATAGAGGAAACCAAGAAAACCAGCACCAGATCCGTTGAGGTTCCATAATTGTGACTATTGAGATTGATAAGAATATTTTAGGACGAATGAGGACATTTTTTGATTTTACCCCTATGCTCCCCACCCCAAACCCAGTGCCCCGACCGCCCCTCCCCCAACCCTGGAGAACCCTTACCCAATTATCTGGACAGATGGAGTCCAGAAGCTGCAAACCGGAGCAACCCAACCCGCCCTACCATTAACATGTGTAAAAACTAGAAACCACTAAAGAGGAAAAAAAAAAAAAAAAGCTTAGATAGGTGAAATCCTAAAGAAGCATATGTGTGCTATTTTTTATCTCTTCTCCTCTTTTTTTTTTCTGTTTCTCCATCCCCTTCCTTTCCTTCCTCCTCTCACTTCGGTCTCGCCTTTCCTCCCTTTTCTCTCTTTTTTTTATTTTTTTATCTCCCGACCTCTTTCTCCCCATTTACCCTTCCCCTTCCTTACTCCCCCCTCCCCTTCCCACATGTAGTTCCCTATGGTTCTAAATCAATTATATAAAAGAGTGAGAAGAGTGAGAAGAAAGAAAAGAGGGAGGCAGCCAAACTAAAAGGAAGAAAGCAGAAAAACGTTCCTAAACCAAATTTCTCTATTAAAGGGCCCCCTTACTGATCATGTCGAGCAGCTCGTCGGCCTCCTGAACTGATCTTAAGTTATGCATTTTGTTGTTATGCATAACTTTCAGGAAGGAAGGAAACTTTAACTGAGCTACTGAACCGTGTTTCTTAAAGTCGTCTATCTTCCTTCCCAACTCCCACTGTCTATCCAGCGTACACCTGGAAAGATCAGAACGAATTTCAAAAGAGAACTCTCTAGCTTTCAATGATTTTGCTTTCAGTGCCAAATTGAGAATCTTCTCTTTTAGAGCAAAGGTAAGGAAGTTGATTAATATCTTCCTTGGCTTAGGTCTATTAGGATTCCTACGAAACGGATCCCTGTGAATCCTTTGTATATCACGGCTCAAGGATTCTTCTGAGTCCTCAAGCTGTAGGGAGACCTTAAGTAGAGAGATGATGTAGGATCTAAGGTCAGACCCTTCAATCCCTTCTGGGATATTCAAAAGACGTAGATTATTTCTACGAGCATTATTTTCCAATATTTCCATTCTGTCATGGAGGTCCACTCCTTCTTTCTTTAGCAGCAGAATGTCCGCCTTTGCCATCCCAAGATGATCTTTCAACTCACCAACATTGTTCTCTAAAGTCTCAGTCCTAGAGTTCAGCAGCTCTACCTTCCTCTCCAATGATTCGCAAAAGCTTCTCTTCTCGCCCTGGTTTACAGCAGAAACCGAGAAGCCCTTCTTTATATCCTCAGACAGTGTAACAAAGAGGGCTTCCAAGACTGGTGTTGAAGACCCAGCCGCAACCTGCTCCTTAGGGAGATCGCTGCCGCTGCTGAGGACCGCCACCGTCTGCGTCTGATGTTGGTCAACAGGGCTAGTAGTAGGACTGATAGTAGCCTCTGTAGGCTCCGGAAGTGTAACCGGGTTACCCAGCTGAGAGATCAGGTCGATAACAGGCTCCATGGTTTTATCAGCTGCAGGTACCAATAATGGTGATGGTGCTTTTAAGGTAATTAAACTTTTCCTGAGGGCTTCGCCCTGTTTTACGATATCGAGGACCTCCGGCTGCACCCTAAAGTATGAGCGTAGCGATGGGGTAACCCTAACTTTAGTACCGGGGGTGTTACTTTTAGAGCTTCTCGGTTTGATGCTTCTGCCTTTAACCTGATAGGTCTGAAAGGCTGAACTACTGGTTGGAACAGGAGACGTAATAGGTGTGTTGAGTGTCTCGAATGAGCCCTTGACCGTGCCTTGGTCCACCAAAGAATGCTTATTAGAATTATTTTTAGGTTTGGATTTAGTGGACCCCAAACAAGCTTCTGCGCCCTTTTCATGTTTCTTGATACCCCCCTTAAGAGCAGTAGTAGATTGCGACCTCACCTGGAGTAGAGGACAAACCTGATCTTGGATCTTAGAGACAGGGACAGCCTGTAGTTGCTGATTGTCAGAATCCTTCTCCGACGCTGCCGTTGTACCTAACTCTGATGCCGACACGGAGTTCGCTAAGCCCTTACGAGGGAGCTCCTGCTGCCCTCTCTGCTCGCCCTTCAGAAGGAGAAAGCCGCTGATGCTGTCTCTGCCGCTGCTCACTTGGAGGTGCCCGCGAGCAACCACTCTATGGCCCCTCCGGAGCTCCAGGGCGGCCTCAAACCAGCGGGGCAGAACGATAGAGGACAGAGCGGCTTCTCCGCGACACATCCCCTATCAAACGTAGGTGTCGGTATCAGCGGCGGTGGATGCAGGGGAGAGGCCCGAAAGAAACACGGTGAGACGGGACCCGGGAGGTTTGAGAGGATTTCAAAACAAACGGCGGGAACGGGAGCTCCGGGTGCAAGCGGCTGCTTATCGCGCAGTGGCCATGTTCTCCTCCTATTTTGAAAATTGTTGTTAAAGTATCACAATAGTCTTTTCTTTGCTTTATCTACTTCTCAAGTGTTCTATATTCCCCTTCCAATTGTTAGGCTTTTTATGCTTTTCATAGTCTGGCTTATTAGTGAAAAAGTCAACAGTGCACTTTGTGTTCATGTCAAATAAAAGAAACAAAAAAACAATACTTCTTGAAATAGATCTCAACCTGTAAAAAGTTGCAACTAGGGGTCATGGCCTTGAGTGTCTTTTTCATGACTGTAAATATTGAACATAATGATGCTCTCCTACAGAAATCCTACCTAGGCAGGGCCAGAATTTCAATTACACCTGAATAAGCAGAGATGTTTTGGTAATTCTGCATTACTCTTTGATGCAGAATTACGGCTAATAATGTGATTACGCCTGCTCGCGTCATTAGAGTGATTTGGGGGAAAAAACTACAGTGAGCATACATTTAGCAACTGCGAGCAGCCAATCATTGTTCAAATTCTGCTGAATTTAGCACTATTTCTTAGCACAAAATGCATCCCCGCTTTCATTTTGGATTCGAGGGTGCATTTTGCACTAGTAAAATATCGTTAAATGGCAGGTGTAAGTTGGTGGAAAATCCTACTCCAAGAGTACATTTGGTGAGCTTGAGCTGCTGCTCATACTTGCTATCCATGTTCTGTTGCATTTAGCAATCCTTCTTAACCCAAAATACATCCTTGGATCCATTTTGGATACAAGGGTGCATTTTGTGCTAAGAACTTAGGGGCTCATTACGAAGGCGGAGGGACCGCCACCACCAGGCCGGCGGTGGCGGTCTCTCCGCCATCTGGCTCCCATTTCCCCCCGCCACATTAGGATGGCGGGGGGAATCGCATACTGGCAGCAGCGGTCACAATGACCGCCCTCCACGCTTCCGCCACGGCAATCGTCACGATTGCCAGGCGGAGCAGTCAGCATGTGTGAAATGGTGGTTCCTAGCAGGCACCGCCTGCCAGATTACAGTGCAGGCATCAGCCAGCCTTTCCATGGCGGTTCCACCGCCATGGAAAGGCTGACGGAGGCTGGGTTCTGGGGCCCGTTGCGGGCCCCCTCTGTGTGGGGGGAGGGTCTATGTGCACTAGGAGGGTACCCGTGGTACACCCCTACATTACCATGCACAAGGTGGCAGGCACCGCATGGTGCCTACCACGTTGTGCATGGAAATGCACATTGTGGCATTTTTGCATTGCGAACGGTGTTGCAGCCAGCAGCACCGCCCGCAGTGTTAAAAGGCATACTGGCGGGCGCATCCTAATTGGGCTGGTGGGACCGCCGCACGTCTGGCGGGCGGTCCCATCACCGCTATGATGGCGGGCGGACTGATGTCCGCCCGCCATCATAATGAGCCCCTTAGTGTTAAATGCCAGAAGTGAGTTGAGGGAAATCCTACCCCAAGAGCACATTTAGGGTATTCTGTTGATCTAGTGCTATTTCTTGTTGCAAAATACATTGTTACTCTCATTTTGGACTCGAGATGACGAGGGGGGCTTTTTTTGTGCTAAGATATAGACCTAAGTGCAGAATTGCTCTTTTCACATAATTACGCTTAATCTTGCAGAATTCTTAGGTAATTCTGTGGGAATTTGCTCCACTGAATTACAAGAGTTAGATGCACCCTTAACCCTAAAGTGAGTGCTTGCAACGCTTTTTTGCTTACAATACATGGCAGTGTCGAATATTCCATGTGCCCTGAGGACTGGAAATCTGTTGCAGATCGCTTTAGCTCGTTCTTGCACGCTGCATGAACCGCTGACCTGAGCACATGCCATACAGCATAGGCTCCCTTTATACTGGGAAACACGCAAGATAGCAGACGCTTCAAAGATTGTTGGACTTGAATTACTGATCATGATATTTCAATATTGAAGGAGCAAGATTGGAAAATCATCAATGAAGTACAGCTGATGCGGTCACAACTTCTAAACAAGAAAGTAGATTTGCAAATTTGACTAATTATAACAAGGAATAGGAGGAAATATATTACCAGGCCTCTACCACCCAAAATGAGGACTACCCTTAATATCTAATCCCGTAATCTACATTGACGGCACTGCATCCCCTAGTCCAAACTCATTGCCATCTGGCAGCAAATAAATACATGAAAAAATAGTGCTGTCTGCTCTCTCTCAAACATCAAATGTTTTGCAAAATACTGAACTGAATTTGCTTGATTTTCTGAAAAATGCAAAACATTTGTGAGTGGATGATGCAGCAGAGATCACAGACAAATGATGAGTGACACTTTCACTCCAGCATTGAAATCCAAAATTACAGTGGACTCAACAAAGAACATGGAAGTCTCTTCACGAAGAGAATAGGAAGTTCCTACAATATCTACAGTAGCCTTACTTTCTATGGCAGTATGGGCACAGCGACTTATATTAGAGAAAGCTTTCTAGCATTGATCCAGTGTTCCCACACTAAGGTTTTTTTTTTACCCAAATTAAATCTCTTTTATGCAAACTAGTATGATGGTAAAATCTTCAGTATTATGCATCACAAGTGTAATATGAAATCTACTAAAATGTGTGAGTTTATGCCGGTATTTAATAAAAACTTTGCCCAGGACTACTGCTTTCCCTAATCAGCAGAAGGAACAGCCACATAACATACTTTAAATTAAAGTTCAGTAAAAAAGGTATGGAAACGGGGGCGAGATCAAAGATGTGGCTAACAAGTACAAAATATCCTGTAACTATTTTATTAGTCGTTCACCTTCATGTAAACACATATAAAATAACACACACCACAAAAAAATAAAATAAATGTAAGTCAAACTAATCAGTGAGAGATGCACTTTTTAGTTCTCGCCTGCATCAGTGCATGCACTGCTTGCGCTTGAAAAATATAGTGTATACAACAAGGAGCTTGCAGCCCGCCCATTGCTTTGCATTTGTTGGCTTCACTCTCACTCCTATTTGCTGCTTTCTAATTGGCCAGCATGTGCTGGCTTCCCTTTCTCTTCCTTCGGCTGGAGCAAAGACCAAGTACTTATTGCTTTGACTTGATTGCTGTCCTCCTGCTGAATGCGCTGTGATTGAGCTACTACTTTTTTTTTTTTTTCTTCCCTGTCATTGCTATGCTATAGCACATTCACTTCAAAGAAGCCCTTTTCTCAATTGAAATGGATGTAATCTGATTTTATTGTGACAACATCTGCTTCCTGATATATTTTCACTAAGACATGGGTGCAATTGTTCTCTTTATGTGATTGCATTGTTTGCCAAATATCATATTGAGTTTCTCTTTCACACTTGGGGAGATTAACGGATTTGCTCAGAATCACATGGTTGTTGTGCTGAGACCTAAGAAGCATTCGTAAAGTCAATAGGTCTTGCCTTTGAGACTACTCCCCATACTATTGCCTTTTGTTCATGCTTTTCAGCATCAGCATTGTGGACTTTGGCAATGATTTGCAGCCATGCTGTTTAGCAGTGTGGCTGCTGCAGCATGCCTAAAAATAATAATAAAAAGGACAAAATTGCAACCATCACTGATGCACTTTTAAATAAAAAAAGCGTGTTAGCCCTGGCTACATTGTAGTGCTTTTTTAAATTAGTTTTTGCCGCACTGCAAACCATTAGCACTGCTTTGTCACACTGCTACAAAACATTGCCAAAGCTTAATACTCTAAAAGATGAGACCTATTGGCTTTGCCTGTGTTTGTTTATGTTTCAAAAGCTCCTTTGCTGATATCTGTATTTGTATCCAGAGAGCCACAGCATTGAATTCTGGTTGGTGAAGTGGGGAATAGTGACTTGGGAGTTTTTCATTTTTACCAAGTCCAAGCCTGTGACAGGAGGTACTGTAAATATGTATGGTGATACACACAGTATAAGATAGGCACAAAAAGATTTGGGGGCATATTAGCAAGACCGGCGATAAAATTATCGCCGTTTTAGCGGCAGGAAACTGCCGCTAAAACGGCGATAATGGACTTGCTAATATGCGTTATAGAATTCAATAGAAGCCCAGGTTAGATGTCCTGCACATCTAACATGGGCTTCTATTGGAATTCTATACGCATATTAGCAAGCCCATTATCGCCGTTTTAGCGGCAGTTTCCTGCCGCTAAAACGGCGTTAATTTTAACGTGGGTCTTGCTAATATGCCCCTTGGTTTAATGTAGCAAAGTGCTTCCACAATATAGAACTACGAAAAATGCAGTCTGTACCTAGAGCAAAAATGTTTTCTAACTGTCCCTTTAATGCCCGCTCTCCACAGCTCATCTTAACAATACCTCTCAAAAAAATACTCTTCAAGTGCCTCCATCTATTTAAACCATTGTAGGCTCCCACTCAGCCTTTACATTGCAGATAAACCAAATGTACACAGTTAAATTTTTTTCAAGCAGCATACACCCTAGCAAGCAAGATTGCTTCTTGTTCAGCTGTCTGCCCCTCATTCGGCTTCACAGCACAGGAGATTCTCTCCCCTTGCACTTCAGCTGAGACATCTCATATGTCGGAATTAAGGGTTGACTTTTCACATAAAGTAGGAGAACTGTTTTTGTAAAATAAAAAAGTATGGGTACATCCTGCCCCTCAGATCTCAGCCACTTCGACCTCTGATCCTAACGATACATGCTTTTCAGATTCAATTAATTTTTTAAGAATTAAGGGGCATATTAGCAAGACCGGCGATAAAATTATCGCCGTTTTAGCGGCAGGAAACTGCCGCTAAAACGGCGATAATGGGCTTGCTAATATGCGTAATAGAATTCAATAGAAGCCCAGGTTAGATGTCCTGCACATCTAACCTGGGCTTCTATTGGAATTCTATAACGCATATTAGCAAGCCCATTATCGCCGTTTTAGCGGCAGTTTCCTGCCGCTAAAACGGCGATAATTTTATCGCCGGTCTTGCTAATATGCCCCTTTGATGGCTGTAACATATTTTCTCTCTGCCTAATTGGCCATATGTGAACTTGGGTCAGAAGAAATAACTTTATTCAAGTCTACAGCTGTTGTATTTTGTGCAAACACCTCCCTGTGAAATTCCATTTATCCACAGTATCAACTCACTTTGTGCACCGTATCCAAACTTTTATATGCCATGCAATGTGATTCATGTGCAACAATGCTATTGAAATCCCGTGCTATGCACTGCATGCCTCTTACAATACTGTTTTAGCCAAGTTTCTTCCTCAAGATAGAACCTGGTGGAAACTGTAGGTACAAGGACCAAGGAGAGAGCACAGTGTGTGTGAAACCTGTGATCCGCATTAATTGAAAAAACGGGTGTAAAAGTTCTTATGGCCCCAACTTTACTCTTATCACAGCACTTGGGGTGAACCTTTTTGCTTTATATGCAGCATATTTGCAGTAAGGAATATATTTAAAGTTTGTTGGGCAGGATCAGTGCTTAATTTGTAAAATAATAGGTGTCAGTGACCAAAGTTTTGTTCACAACAGCGTAGCCGACATTATCGAAGGTCAGTGTGCTGACCACTTCATTCACCACCAGACCCTCCTTGCCTCTTTTCTTTATCTCTCTCGTGTATCTTCTCTTTCATCTCTGCTCTCTTCCTTTACCACCCTTTTCTTCGTTCTCCTCCTCCTTCTTTCCACCTTTTGTTTCTTTCTCCCCTGATCCCGATCGAAGTTTGTTGATGAAAGATATGTGCCAGTGCCTAAAAATAATGCTGGTGGCACCCACCTGCAAACACTGGCTCAAATTAAACAGTGGGTACAATACCTGTCAAATGTTGTCACATGTGGAACATCTACCCAACTCTAAATAATCTCCTAAATCTACACATACGCTTGATTAAGCTTGATTAATTATTTTGCTGTACTTGGGTCTGATTTTAATCATGCCAATCCCTTCATCACGCTTTACAAGATTTGCTTATACAATATGGCAAATTAGGATGATAAGAAATGAGAAATATCGTGTTTAATCATGTATGTACACATGCATAGAGACATATGCAAAAACAAATTAATGTTTCTTAAAATTTCACTGCTCCTAGTGGTATTGCATGCACAGATTAGGTCAAGTATGCCTAATACGCGACTTTATGTCTTTACAAGTTGTTTCCTCCAGCTTCATTATCCTGATTGTGTCTTCATAATCCATACTATTCAAATAGACGCCTATACATTATGCTGGCTTTTCTCCTCAGCCAGGCTTGCAGATGGCCTTTCAGACATCATCTCCTTTGTAAAGCTTATTAGTGAACGATGGATTTCGATATCAAGCATTAAGGTATGCTTTTAAAGGCATAACGCGGTCTGCTCATAACGTTCTGTTGTCAACATTCCTTAAAACTGAGTGCACTCCTGATAAATGGAATTGCATTCAGTTTCAATGAGCACAGCTTGGGGCTTTAAGGTCAGAGACTTTATGGTATTCATAATGCACAGGAATGGATGGTGATTAATTGAATGTTAATGTACACAGTGAAAGTGGGATGGAATTCAGAACTTTCACTGAGAAGCCCAAGAACACTGAAGGAGTATCAGAGCAATTTCTTTCGTTTTGGGAAAAGTACGTTTTCATTTTCTAACATGTGTTCCCAATAGACAATTTATAATAATAATACACACCTAGCATTGAATTTTAAAGCTTAACTGAGCACCCTGGATTTGATAAGGAGAATGTTCCATTTCCAGGTCTAAACATTATTGACGTTCTGGGTCCCTTCCCTAAGGGTTGCTAATTGGACTGCTTTGATCAGATAATTACACAAAGATGGCTAATTGGAACGTACTGCAATGTTTTATTTTTTTGTTCAAATATTTTTATTGTTTATTAAAAAGAGAAAATATATTAATAATACAATAGCAATACAATATATCAGCATCAAATATATATTAAGTTAATACCAAAGAATTTAAAAGTAAAGAAGATTTCATAACAAAAGTCAATGACCTGGGATAAAATCATATCATTATGTTCACATGTGAGCAAATAAATATATAACACGTAGTATATGTTATAAAATACATTGAATAAAGCAAATCCCAGAAATATGGAACAGGCAAAGCAACATATATAATTACGGAGATATATACTAGTTGTAGTGCTTAACCCGTTAAGTGCTTCTGTCGGCCAACGGCCGTCGCGAGCACTACCTCGGTAGTGCTGCGCACGTCCGTTGGCCGACGCGGCCCCGCCCGCTTAATAGAACGTTCCGCACTGGCGCGGAACGTTCTAAGCAGTTAACCAGTTAATAACTAAGATTGATCTGAGTACTGGGGAAAAGACAGAGAGAAAAGGGAGGAGTCAAAGAGATGGGAGGGGACATCTGCTCCAATGAAGAAAGATAAATCAAGAAATGGAATCAAAAGGATACTGAGCTACCAACCCCTGAGAGGACAAATTCATATAGTTGTCCAGAGACTGCCAAACATTACTAGATATGGAGGGCGAGTAATGTTTCTTTTCAACAAAAGTATGAGCACCACGAAAGTATGAGACACATGCCCACCAGGTATGATAAGATAGAAGATGAAAAGATTTCCATTCAGTTAGTATAATTTTAACAGCAATGGATAAAAGTAGATCTAATGGCTCCAGATCCGTGTTGTCAAGGGGTAAAGGAATAGCTGTAGCCCATGGACCCAATAGAATCATAGGCAAAGAAAGATCTATAGATACCTTAAAGATTAATGATAAGTGTTTCTGTATAAGGCCCCAGAAAGATTGCAATAATATGTTATGTTATGTTATAGTTTCAACTTGTGTAAATGAGCAGGGGTCCAATGAAGGAGATTTAATGTAAAGAATTTGGATTGAATAAGTGAGGGAGCAATCTTATTACGTAGGGATAATTTCCCAATTAATTGCCAGGTCTCTTGTGAAATATGTTTAAAAAAGTCATCTTCAAAATGATGAGACCATTTATCAAATGTAATTGTAGATTGTGAAGGGAGTGGAGCGGATACAAATTTATAAATTTTAGATGCGGTGTGTCCTGAGCGTATCCACATAGAAAGAAGTGAAACAGTAACCGAATCTGTAGAAAGGGATATTTTAAAAAGTATAACCTTTAGTTTCAAAAAAGAGTAAAAGTCCAGGTTGCTAAGATTATATTTCTTAGCTAAGAAAGAGAAGGGAAGAGGGTCATGATTAGAATCATAAAGATCTTTTACCAGACTGATACCATTGGCAGCCCACGAAGAGGCCGTACCAGGATCATTGTCAGTAACAATTTTAGGATTGTGCCAGAGAGGACCATCGTTATTTATGAATAGGTTTGGATACTTTTTTATCAAAATATTTCAATGCATTTATCGTATCTAATATAATACGACGAGAATGGTCAAAGACAAGCTTAGAAGCTGTGGGAAAGGAAGGAGTGGAAAAAGGAGTACACAACTCACGTTCGATATAAATCCAAGGAGGTAAATGATGGGAATCCGGTAAGAACCAAAGAGCACCTTGAGAAACTAGGAAGGCGATTTGATGAAAGTTCCAATCCGGAAGATTACAGCCACCCAAGATAGCTGGCCTCCTAAGGTATGCATAAGCAATTCTAGCTCTCTTATCGTTCCATAAAAACTTTGAAGAAATTGAATCAATCTCATGGAAGAAGGTAGAAGAAAGCTTTACCTGTAACATGGAGGATAAAAAATTAATAATCGGAGTTATCATCATTTTGAGAGTTTGTAATCTTCCCCACCAAGAAATATATTTGGGAGACCAAGAAGATAAAATATCTTTAACTTTAGCCATGATATGGGATTCATTATAAGCGATAGTATCTGAAAGGTCCTTACAAAACCAAATCCCTAAATATTTAATACGAGTCGATTGCCATTTAAAACCTGAGTCACCCATGTGAGAAGGAAAGCACAACGAATTGAGGGGGAACATTTCTATGTTATCTTTGTTAAGAGTGTACCCGGAGACAAGCGAAAAATCCCTAATAATGTTAGAAATAACAGGAATCGCTGTTGCAATATCCTCTGAAAAAATAAGGACGTCATCAGCGTAAGCGGCTGTTTTAAGTATATGTGATCCAAATTAGAAAGCTTTAATACCCTGGTTCAAGTTAAGTAGATGAAGGAGTGGGTCTATAAACAAGAGAAAAAGAAGAGGTGAGAGAGGGCACCCTTGTCTAGTGCCTTGTCTAAGATTAAAAAAGGAAGACGTAGTGCCATTAATTCTGATGTTAGCTTTTGGTTGCGCATAGAGAGACATTACCATCTTAATAAAAGAATCGCCAAGATTATGGGATTCTAATGCTGCTTGTAAGAAAGGCCAAGAGACTTTTTCAAAAGCCTTTTCGGCGTCAAGGGCAATCGCCGCCGAAGGCAAGACAGAGAGTTTTGCTTTTTCTAAAATATGGCAAAAGGTCCGAATATTATCTTTAGCGAGTCTTCCCTTCATGAAACCAGTTTGGGAATCATGGATAAGATTAGGAATATGACTCTCTAAGCGCCTAGCCAAGATCTTGGCAAAAATTTTAGCCTCCATATTTAATAATGAAATTGGGCGAAAATCTTTTGGATCGGAATGATCTTTACCATCCTTTGGGATCACTACTATAGTGGCCTCAGCAGCTGAGCCAGAAACCTTACCAGAAAGAACAAAATTATCAAAAATCCTCTTAAGATATTTGACTATTGAGGGGGTAAAAGTTTTATAAAAGACGATAGGAAACCCATCTGGTCCCGGAGCCTTTCCCAAACGAGTATTCTTAATAGCCTGAATAATCTCATCAGTATCAATCGGTTTCCCCAATTCGATCATGTCAGAATGTGAAATAGTGTTAGTAGGGATCGAATTAAGAAAGTGTTGACAAGTAAACTTGGAGCATTGATCTTTAGGTGTGTATAAAGTTTCGTAAATGTCTCGAAAGACTTCAAGTATTTCTTGAGTATGGAATTTCTTTGAACCATTCTTATCAATAATATGAGAAATATGAGTAGCTTTAATATTCGTATTTTGGTATTTTAGGGTGGCAGCCAACAACTTACCAGCTCTATTCCGAAGTAATAAATGTCGGGATTTTTGAGCGTGTACACCAATATAAGCTCTTTTAGTGACTATAGAATTAAAAGAGTATTTCAAATGCTTGATATCCTGTAAGAGAGACTTGTCATTAGAGTGTCTACATAGCTCCTCTTTGCGTTTGATATCATCCCCAGAGATTGAAGAGATTTCCTAATGTCGCAGTTCCTTTTTGACATTTTGTTAATAATGTGACCCCGTATAGTACATTTAAAAGCATCCCACAAAACTATTGGGGAGTTCACCGAAGACTCATTATCTTTGAAGAAATTATCAATATCCTCATTAAGGGGTCCATTACGATGGCGGGCGGACAAAGTCCGCCCGCCACCGCAACGGAGCACGGGACCGACTGCCGATGTTGCGGTGGTCCCGCAATGCAAATTATGATGCGCCCGCCACACTGGTGGGCGCATCCTGGGCCTTTTACATTGCGGGTGGATCTGCTGGCTGCAGCCCCACCCGCAATGTAAAAGGATTGTGCACAGCATCGCCATGCACAACATGGCAGGCACCACATGGTGCCTGCCACGTAGTGCATTGCAATGAGGGGGGTACCCCCCACGTGCACCCTCCCACCCCCCAACACCCTGGGGGCCCGCAACGGGCCCCCAACATCGAGGACTGCATGCCTTTCCATGCCGGCATCGCCGCCATGGAAAGGACACTTTCCGCTCACATCATAATATGAATGGCGGTGTCTTGCAGACACCGCCACCATATTGTGTCCCTTTTCCGCCCGGTCGACAATTCGACCGGCAGGAAAGTGGCGGATGGTCTTCCCGTCCGCCGCGGTGCCCCCCGCCATACTAATATGGTGGGAGGAGAACCAGGGACATTTGGCGGGCAGATCGCCACTGCCGGCCCGGCGGTGGCGATCCGCCCGCCATGGTAATAGGCCCCTAAGTTCTTTACCTTCATCATTATCTTCCAAAATTTCTGTATTGAGACGCCAATTGCGAGGGCCTCTCGTATCTGTGAGATTAAGGATAGTTAAAGAATCCGCCGCGTGTTCAGAAACGACTATTGGGTGAATCATAACATTTATAGTATGTTTCAAAAGAGAGGCATCTATCAAAAGATAATCAATACGAGAGAAGCTAGAGTGTGGGGAGGAGAAAACGTGAAATCACTACCCGTAGGATTATGTAATCTCCATGCGTCAACAAGATGATGAGACGAACACATATTGAGCATGTGTTTATGCGCCCTGGGGGGTCGAAATTTAAAAACAGAATGCCTATCTAGAATAGGATCAAGGGGAAGATTAAAATCTCTGCCAACAATTGTTCTTGAATTCTGTGGAATATCAGAAAGTTTTTTATTTATATTACGCCAAAAAAGTGGATCATCAATATTTGGGGCATATAAATTCATAATATATAGATCATCCAACCCATTAGTCAAACGAGTTAGTAACCATCTGCCACTGGTATCATGTTCAGCTGTAACAATGGACAGCCCAGAGCTTTTGGAAATAAGAGTAACAACCCCATTCCTCTTACCAGAGGCCTCAGAACAAGTAACATCAAGAACCCAATCCTTCCGTAAAAGAAGAGCTCTTGAAGCAAAACCACATCGCCAGATAAACTTTTGCAATAATCTAAAATTTTGGCCCTCTTAACAGGGTGATTCAACCCCCGAACATTAAGTGAAACTACATTTAACCAGACATAGATATGTATGAAGTAACATGAATGAATGCATCTGATAAAAAGAGAAAGGGGCAACCAAGATAAATAAGAAACTAAAGGAAATAAAGCATGTATCCAAAAATAAAATGAAGCAGATGTCCCAAGAAATAGGGTGAAGAGCAAGGAAGGGAATGAGAATGAGAAGAAAGAAAAGAAAGAAAAAAAGACTCCAGAGAAAAACGGAGTATCAACCAAAAACAACCCCACCAGGGGATGTCTGTAGGAGACAAATTGCATGAGGGGGGCAACGTGGAGGAGCAACAGCAGAGGCTATCAACCTCGTTATGGACAACTCAAGGATAAACAGTCCACAGAGCAGCAAAACAAGCATAACGTTCTCAAACGAAATACTATCTTTCTGCATTTTACTACTCATAATAAATAATGTAAATACAATAAGTATAGTATACGCGAATATTTGAAAAAGAGGAGAGAATAGATAACATTTCATAAATAAATAAATAAATAAGTAAATAAATAAAGCAGCCTATATTAGAGGATAAATATCAATCTAAGATATTATAAACCAGCCCATAAAGTTATATGAGTAAAATCTAAGAAGAGTAAATACAATATATGAGATAAATAAACAGCTTTAAAATGGTGTAATAAGAAAAGGCAGGAACAATCTCGTACAATTAAAGCACATACTAGATAAAAATTGAATATAAGTAAAGTATCTAACATGAAATGTAATTCATAAGTAAATTATCATGAGTATAATAGTGTAGAGCTTCTGATTACATCTACATTAAAAAGAGTAACACAAGAAAGAATAAATAGATATTAAGTTGGAGCATATAATGACACAAATCATGAAAATAATTTGATGTTTCAATGGAGAATAATAATAACAATAAATAGTATAACCATATAAATGAATTAGTACAAACATAGAGACCGAGAAAAGATAGAAGATAGAATAAAAGATAGAAAAAGAAAGGTTAAACAGAAAAATAGAAAAAAAGGTAGAGTAAAGAAAAACACAGAATTGCATAGTAGTATTATCAACATATGTACGTATTATATATAACATAGATGACTACTGTAAAGATATTAGACAAAAATATCATGGAACAGATCATTTGATTAGAATAATTATTATAGAAATATTAAGTAAAATGATTGTCATAAGCTGAAATTTATACAGGACACATCATGACTATAGCATAAGGCAGATGTACATCTATCAGATCGTTGGTGGTCAATAACATTAGAAGCTAATAGGTCATATAAATAAATTACTGCTTAAAAAGACCACTGAACAAAGAGAAGACAGAACAAGAAATAGAGTAGAAAGTAAAAGAAGTAAATACCTGCAAGAAACTAAATAAATGATGTCAGTTAGCACAGTACTAATCAATACTAGAAATGTAATCCAAAAATACTAAATGTGGTACAGAAAAATTGCATCAGCAGGCAAAGAACCATATGAATGTGATTAACCTCTGTAGAAACCAAAAACAGGGATGTAGTCTCAAGTAGAAACTAACTACAATATAAAGATTTGTACTATCTTATAAGAGAGAATAACAATTAATAAAGAAAGGCACCTGCATATGTATTAGAAAATGCAAAAATATTAGCCACAGATCATGTCAATAAATTCAAAAAAAACATTGGAGACAAGAAGTACTAGGAAGAGATTCTGAGTCCATTTGCGATTCAGATTGATTATCCAAGAATGTCGAAAGATCCGATGGTTCATGAAAAATCTGTGGGCGACCTTTGAAGGTTATCCGAAATCTTGAGGGACCAGCAAAAGAGAATGGGATATTTAACTCAATGATTCTTCTGCATAGATTCAGGAAGCCTTTGCGACGGATCACCGTGTCTCTGGCAAAGTCTTGTGAAATGGATATTCTGTGACCCTCCCATTGTATTGACTTAATTTTCCTCATTTGCACCAGAATTAGTTCTGTGTGTTTATGTCGCAATGGTTTAAAAACCAGGGGCCTCGGAGAGGACATCGAGCGTGGTTTGAAGGCTGGAACCCTGTGGGCGCGCTCTATCTCAAATTCCTTATTGAAGGAAATATTCAGGGTATTTGGTATCCATGTAAGCAAGAAATCAATTACTGAGGGAGCAGAGTTTTCACAATCCTCCGGCAGACCAAAAATACGAAGATTACTCCTTCTATTTCGATCTTCCTGTTTCGTGAGATCTCTCCTCAATGAAGCCATGGAACGTTCTAAATTCTGAATTTGCTTTGTTTGTTTATTTGTAAAGTCTTCCACATTACTTATCCTTGTTTCCGCATTGGAAACACGCAGTGAAAGAGATTTGAGATCATTACGAATTGCAGCCTCCTCCACCTGAAGTAAATCAGTATTTGTTTTGGTACTTTGTGCGATACCATGAACAGTATTGAGCTTGTTATGTTATGTTATGTTATTTAAATTTATATCAGGCGCAACAGCTACCCAAAAGGGTTTCCCGGCGCCAGCCAGAGAAGGAACAAGAAAAGAAACTACTGATTGAACAACCAGGTTTTGAGCGTTTTACGAAAGCACGTATAAATGGTTTCACTCCGGAGTGATAAAGGAAGAGCATTCCACAAAGAGGGGCCTAGGTAGGCAAAGGAGCGACCGCCCATACGGGACAGTCTAATCCTTGGCACCGTAAATTTTGCCTGAGTGGTGGAGAGAAGAGTGCGTGCGGGCAAATAGGGTTTAACTAGTTTTTGCAGATACTGAGGAGCCGTACCCTGCTTGACCCTGAACGTATAGCTCAGCGCTTTAAACTTGATCCAACTCTCGACTTTGAGCCAGTGGAGGTCTCTCAAGGAACCCGAGATGGAGGCCGCTCTAGGAACTTGCCAAAGCAATCTTGCCGCAGAATTCTGCACCAGCTGCAGCTTGCGTGTCACATCCTTATTGGCTCCTAAATAGAGAATATTACCGTAGTCCAGTCTAGATGTTACCAGTGCCTGGACTACAGTTCTCTGGGTGGAGCTGGGCAGCATCCATACAATTTTCTTCAGCCATTTCAGGATGGTGAAGCAAGTTGCAGCCACCTTCACGGCTTGTTGACGCATAGATAAAGAGTCGTCAATAATAAAGCCAAGGTTGCGGACATGATGCGAGGGGCGAGGCAAAACACCCATTTCTGCTAGAATCGCTTCCAAGGTTGAGGTAGACTCAGGACTGCTCTTAGTTGGTGATTCTGGAGTAGGAGAGGTCTGTTTGGAGCGCTTTAAGTTCCCTTTGGAGTCTCTGTCTTTAGTAGTAACACCCATGCCTTCTGCCAATGGGTAGGAGCGTAACAGCCGACAGCAGAAAGCTTTAAGAAGATTAGCAAGAGCAGAAAAAATGGATAATGGCCTTAGAGTGAAGGATATATTCTCAATAGCCAACTGAGATATTCAATCGTACCACTAAATCAGTCGAAAGTACCAAAACAGAATATTATCATCACCACTTTGGAGCCCATAGAATGGGTAATCAGCACTAGAACCAGTCTCGATGTCAAATTGTATCCATTCAATTGATTAGATCAATATGCGACAAAATTCAGACAGCAGTCGCCATTTTGAGGCTTCAGATCCTGAAGAAAAAATATCTGCGCAATATATGCGATGACTATTAAGAGCGCAGTAAGGAGTAAGAACAAAGAAGATTGGTACTTTAAATTACACCAAATGCGCCTTCCAGAGTTTTAATCATGAGATTTAGCACCTCCGTAAGGCATTATGAGGAGAATTGCACCAACTGCCGCCATTTTGGAAAATATTACAGCAGTTCATGTCGCCATGACAAATTAGATAGAGCTTAGGACCACTCTCTGACATATGTAAGTCTTCCACCCAATCTCTGGGGCTGAAGGGTAGTTAACAGTCACTTGTAGCGTATATAATTAAGAAACGGTGTCACGACGCTGAAGAAAGTGGTATCACCACCACCGAGCAATAAGCCACACCACTATGATGCAGTCACTTCAAAGCGTCGCAATAAAATAATCGAAAACAGTACCTTAGGAAGTATTTAATGTAGTAAATAGGCGCAATGGTAACGTCAAACAGCATCCATAAGTTGAGTTGTGTGGAGAGTTTTATCGACGGTTGCCATTTTGAAAAAATATTCAGCACCACGCCTCTCGCGCCGCAGCTTCAAAATGAGCGTTTCAGTGAAATAAAAACACACTCCGATGATCCTTGAGAGTTTCGCCGCACTCCGGAGGTGAAGGGTAATGAAAAACTCACCCGTACTACATATTAAATGAGCCTCCGCACCGACAGTGTCACGGAGCTCAAGGAAAAGCCGCCATCTCTGTTGCGCTTCAAGCCACGCCCCCCAATGTACTGCAATGTTTTAAAATGTAAAACTGTGCTATTACATTCAGCTCAGGAGACTCACACTTTCTTAATATGTTGCCACATTCAGGCAATATGAAATGAAAAGTTTGTACACTGTGTTGTCAAATCCATTTGTATTTAACGTTACGAACTGTAAAGTGATATATTCTGATGGCCTTATTTAAAATGCACACTGAGTCCCTGCTTCTTCAGATTACTGTGTACAAGAAAACATATATGGAACTGCATTTCACAAGAAAAAGAGCTGAGCACAAGTATGCACTGAGGGACAGTTTTACTAAGCCCTTGTATTGCCCTTGCGCCATGCAATGCGACACAAGGCAATGCAAGGGGTTAAAGGAGACTTATCAAGCAACTCAGGAGCCTTCCTGTGTCGTTTTCTGTGACTTGCATGATGCAATTGCTGCACTGCATCAGCCTGCATGAAGCAGGAATTAATGTATGCAAGGTGGGTGTTCCCCTGCAAATCCCAAGGCAACAGTAATGCAGTGGAATTTACCAACACATCAATGTGTGATGTATCGTCATGGAGTGTAAAGCATCAATGGAAATGAGTCAGAATGCTACGCATGGCCAACGCAGGTACACGCAATGACGCTAGGCCATCGGTAATAGAAGACCTTCCACCTAAAACACTCTGGCAAGCTCATCTAAGCCCTGGAGGAATTTTGTTTTTGTTAAGCATTTTTTTAATTAAGTATGCAATCAGGCTATAGAATAGATAAAGAAACTTGTCGCTGGCATGGAGGCCATATAGTGTGAATCAGACAGAATGAACATAAAGTCTGATCAGCAGTAACAAAAACAAACACAGAAATAAAACAGGACAATATCAAAATTTCCACAGCTCTCGTGGCATATAGTTGTTTGTCCATATCCATATCTGGTGTTGTCATGCACCTCCCGCAAGTCTATCCCTCGCACAAAAAATCCTGATGGCTCAACCCACATGCCTTCCAATCCTCCTTATGTCAATCCATAGTTCATCCATCCACCCAACTGTCCTGACTGTGCAGCAAGTGCTGGTGCACACACCCAGTTCCACTATTTCGTGGTGCATCAGTCTAAAGGTAAATATGGTCAAACAACCCCCGGGCTACATGTGAGTATCTCTTAGAGTCTGTTTCAGAATTCACACATGTCTGTCAGTATAGTACTAAGTCCTCCATGTGTGCCTCAGATCCACTTACTGCCCTTTCCCCTAACCACTGTGTCCCCTATGGGATCATCAGTCTACAACCCTATGTTACTCCTTTTCACTAAATTCTTTTGGGTATGTATATAATATGAGAGTCTGGACCCTCAGCCATGGGAAAACTGGATAGCACCCCACATCCATAGCTCGGGTAATGTAGATGAAGAAATGGACCCCACACCTCCACCAATGCCTGGAGCCTGTCTTGCAGTTTATATATGCTCTTTTCATAGGTAGCTAAACGGAAGAGTTCCATTGTCCATTCTAAGTGTGTGTGGGTATGAGGACTACACCAGTGTCTGAGAATATATAGTTTTGCTATCATGAGGGCCACTGCCATCCACCTAGTCCACAATGAGGTGGCCTCTTCAACACCTGCTAGATCATTTACAATGGCCAGTTTTGTATATTCTGTGAATTGGAAACTGCTAGAGCTATGCGATGTGTGGCTGACATCTTTCCAGTAGTTATTGAGCTGTTCACAGGACCATAGAATATGATAGAGGTCAAGGTAGTTATTTTGCAATTGGGAGTTGGTGTGAGACTACAACAACGACAGCGAAGGAGGAAGGAGAAGATATTCAGACAAAGGATGACCTTCATTGATCTCAAGGTGGAGGAGGTGATTCAGATATACGGTTTGAAGAAGCCAAGCATCCTGGAGATCTTTGAGATGATCTCATCAAGTCTTCAACCAGCAAAAGGATGGTTCAGCGCCATCCCTCCAAGTGTCAAACTGATGGTAGTCTTAAACATGTTGTGCTCTGGCTCTTTCCCAAAGATCTCTGCTGTGTTGGTTGGGATCTCACAGGGTGTTTATCAGCTTTTATGCTATCTTTGCTGAATGCCATCATCAATTGCACTCCACAGTACCTGCATTTTCCTAAAACCAGAAAATAACAATTCACCACCAAGCAAGAATTTTACAACACCAAAGGATTTCCTCTGTACTTTGAGCAATTGATTGCGCCCATGTTAAATTGGTGCCACTTGCAACTGCTGCACGCAATTCTCGCAGTCAGAACCACAACAATTCCATCAATATGCAGACAATTGTAGACCATAATGGAGTCTTGACCATTGTGGGTCCCAAGTACCCTGGAAATGCCCATGACTCATATATTTCGACACTGTATCATAAATTAGCATTTCTAGAGAGGAACATATGGAAATGGGTTATACTGTGTTTCATAGTCTTTCCTTTATGTGTCTTGTGGATTGTGGAATGGTCAGGGGATTGTGACCTGTTAGGGTTCCAGGGCGGTTGGGAAGTTTGGAGCTGTTGGTGTCTGGCTGTACGGACACAGTTCCCTACTGCTGAATGAACCTGAAGATATTCATAACACGAAGCCCCTGTGTTCATTCCAGGACCCAATACAACTTTTTTTTGGCAACAGTATGGGATCCGGCAGATGCCTGGGTCCCACGCAGCAGAGGAGAGAACCCTGTGACGTAGATCGATGTTCTTCAATTTATAGTGATGAGTGCGGCAGGCCTTAAACTTTTCAAGTGTGTCATTAAACTGTAACCTTCGGCTACCGCTACTCAGCCAGCGTCGTTTGCTGGTGAATTTTGGACTGTATTTTTTTTTAAAACATATGTGTCATCACGGCTGAATTCGCACGGAGCCCCCAGTGGTGGCTCGTGCAGGTAACGCTGTGGGGTGGTGACGCGGGGCGGGGGCGGGGCTGGGTGGGGGGTAGTGGAGTGTGACATACGACGGGAACGTCGAGAGTAAATAAATAAAAGCACTTACTTTACGCTCGCAGCATCGTAGACTCGGCGATGCTGCGAGCACAAAGTAAGTGTTTTTGTTTATTTATTTATTTACTCTCGACATTCCCGTCGTATGTCACACTCCACTACCCCCCCACCCAGCCCCGGCCCCACCCCGCCTCACCGCCCCACAGCGTTACCTGTGCGAGCCGCCCCTGGGAGCCCCACGCACTGCTGCCGCTCATGCCCCATGCATGCATCTCAGTTACCACAGCATTCATTAGAACTTCAGCAGCCCATTCACTCCTGATGCTTGTGTGTGCTCTTCTAAGGCATTGAGCGCCACAATATACAGCCGTGCTACATCCATAACATCAGGCATAAAGTTAGTTACTCACCGGAGAGACGCAACTCAATCTCATCCACCAGTGCTCTTCACTGCTGCCAAGTGCTGTGTCAATTACCTTAGAGATTCGGCAAACAGACGTAAATACAGTGTGCATACTGCCATCTTGTGGCGTGTGTTGGGATTACACTGTAAAAGAAGTTCTACAATTGTTTAAAGCTGGTTATGCTCATTACACACAAGTAAAAGGAAGAACAGTTAACACTTTCATGTTTTGCCTATCCGTCATTTCCTCATCCAAACTACCATGAGTATTAATCAATCAGTAGTAGTGCCGCCATAATTTTTAATGCAACAAGGTGAACATCACATTGAATGGGAAGACTGGGTGGAAACTTTTGAAAACTATGTTGTGGCACTAGGGGCATCACATTTTTCACCGCTCAGGAAGAAAGCCTTATCAACTGAATGTCTAGGCACTGAGGGTCAACATATTTTCAAATACCTACCACAAGTGTATGAGGATAATGGGGATGTAATGGAGGACATGTATAAAGAAGCCAAGTTGCATATGCATAAACGATTTGCAAAGACCCTGAATATTGTTATGCAGCGGCACAAGTTCTGCACTTAACATCAGAGACCTAGTGAATCTATAGGTGAATTTGTGGCCAGATTAAGAGAATTGGCCAAGAAGTGTACATTCAGACCCATGACAGAGGAACTCATCAGGGATCAATTGAACACCCAGTGCAATAATAAGAAAATGCAACAACGTCTGTGAGCAGCCTCCAACCCAACCCTAAAGGACGATATTAAGATTGCGAAAGAGGTAGAGGAGTCAGGTAAATGTATGAAGGAGATGCAAAATTTGAGCAGCAGAAGCAACACAGACGTGTCAGAGGTGGATAGCGATTTGTAGCTAGTAGCACTAGTGAAAAAGAAACTAAGTGTTTCAGCCACGTCCTTCAACAAGAGTGGAAATTCGAGGCCCACAGGGTCCACCGGACATGGTAGCTTCTATTTAGGGGGATTCAAAGTCCTTGGAAAGGACTGTCACTCTTGTGGGAAAAAAGGACATTTTGCTTGTATGTGCAAGGCGAGCAACAGAAGGATTGCGTCAATTGAGGACTCAGCAGAAGTCATGGATCACAGAGTTCTCATGGTGGACTCAGAGGGTGTTGGAGGAGTTGAATCCAAATAATCTGAAGATTCCAAAAGACGTTTATGTCCCAAAGCAGCTTTTTTGGTGGATGATAAGGATATGACTTTGATGGTGGACTCTGGCTCCCTGCATACCATCATTCCAAAAGAGTTGTATGATGAAGTGTGGCCTGGTAGATGTTGGATTCCACAGATGTGATATTGAAAGAATATCAAGGGGCTAGCATTGGTGTGATGGGTTCTTCAGTGCAAGGATTGAGTTACGGCAGTGACACAAGCAAGGGGAAATTTATGTAGCAAGTGAGGGCCCGCCTATTTTGGGTTGGTCCAATCAGTATTACTTACATATAGTTGTGAACCCATGAGTGTTGGAACAGGTGATGGTAGTGGATGAGGGTGATGTGAGTGGCTTATTGGAACAGTTTGCACCAGTTTTCCACAACAAGTTGGGGGTAGCTAAATATTACACACACAAAATAATCTTGAAGAAAGATGCCATTCCAGTGAGTATTCATGCCAGAAAGGTTCCAGTCGCTATAAGGAATGAACTTAAAAAGATAATCGATCAAATGGTTAGCGAAGGGGCCATTAAACCAGTAGAGGCCACGCAATGGTTATCTCTGGTTGTGATCACAAAAAAGGCGGATGGGTCTTTGAGATTTTGTGTTGACCTCCGTAGCTTAAAGCAGAATGTGGTCATGGATCGGTTTACCCTGCCTAACATCATGGAGTTAGATTTCTTGTTGGCGGGGGGAAATTTTGTTTCCACATTAGATCTCAAGAGTGGCTATCATCATGTCATGCTACACCCAGATTCGAAGCATCTGATCACTTTTGTTACCGCTGATGAGGTGTTCCAGTTCAACAGATTACCTTTTGGTTTGTCGTCTGCAGCAAGTGAATTTCAAAGACTTATTTCAAATGTGTTGTCTTGTGTCAAAAATGTCATATGTTTCTAGGATGACATAGTGGTCTTTGGTGACAGAGTAAATACACACGAAGACACTTTGAGTAATGTGATGGGCAAATTGTTACATGCAGGTCTTACCTTGCGGAAAGAGAAGTATAGGTTTTTGGTACATGAGGTGGAGTATCTAGGGTATCTCATTTCAAGTGAAAGTGTGGGACGAAAGATGAATCTAGTGAGTGCCATAATCAATGCAGGAACCCTAAATGATAAGGACAAATTGTGTTAATTTATGGGCATGGTAGAAAACTAGTCTGAGTTCGTAAGAGATTTTGCAAGAAAGTCTGAACCACTGAGAGTGTTGCTCAGGAAATGGAGGAAATTTAAGTGGGGGTGTTCACAGCAAAGAGCTTTTGACCTAATAAAAGATGAGATTTCCAATGCAGAGATATTGGTGCCTTTCCAGTGCAATCTCAAGACAGTACTGACAGTAGACGCTAGTGCAGTCGGGTTGGGTGCCGTTTTATCCCAATTCCATGGTAAGGTGGAAACGACTGTAGCCTTTGCATCCCGTTCTTTGACAGATACGGAAAGAAATTACTTTGTCATTGAGCAGGAAGCCTTAGCTGCAGAGTTGGCTACCAGTCACTTTCACACATTTATATGGGTTTTGATGGTGATCCTCAGGACTGATCATAAACCATTGCTTAAAATTCTGGCATCTAATGGTATCAGGAGTTGTACGGCACATTTGGCCAGGTTGGCGGTAAAGATGCAGGAATGTGATTTCACAGTGGAATTTCTTCCTGGCTAGAAGAATAAAGTGGCCGACTGTTTGTCCATGTTGCCTGACAAACTTAATGAGGAGGGGGAATTGGATGTAATCCATGGACAAGGATGAAGAACTTAAAGGAGTAGCAAAGATGATTAAAAGGGGTGTTAGAAGAGAAAGCACGTATTCTAATGCCGTCAAGCCTTATTTTAAAATAGTGGAGGAACTATCTTTGAATGGAGACCAACTCATTGTGAGGGGTGAGAGGTTTGTACATCCAGTAGCAAAAGGTTGAAAGAAAATGTTTGGTGGCCCAAGATGGAGATGGATGTCAAGTTGTGGGTTGAGAAATGTGTGGAATGCAGAAACTCTGAGAAGAAGTTGAGGGTTGGCGTGGGTGGACAAGACAATCACCAGCACATGTCTAATGCAGATTTGGCTGGGAGAAAGTTAGTTTTGACTTTATTGGTCTGTTCATATTTTTACCTGAGCAGGAGAGATTTGCTGCTGTGATGATGGATGCTAAGTCCAGGTGGTTTGAGATGGTGTTTTTGAGGAATGTGAGCACAAGGTTTACCATTTCCTTGCAGCTGCAGCCCGTGCAGGTAAGAGCAGTCGGGCTGGGTTAGAGGGGGATTCGACAGACAACCACAAGGGAAAATTAAATAAATAATTAATTTTCCCTTGTCGTCATCAGTCGAAATCACCCCCCACCAGGCCCCACTGCCACACTGCTCTTACCTGCATGGACCGCTGCTGTCTCCTTGTTAGAAGACATTTTTAGAAAAGAAGGAGTGCCAGCAAAACTGGTCACAGATAATGGCACACAACTCACCTTGGGTGAAATGAATTTTTTTTGTCACATGTGGGTGTGAAGCATGTCTTTACATCATTGTATAACCCACAGGGCAATGGTCAAGTGTAGAGAATAAACAGGTTGGTGAAAGGGACCATGGAATGTCCGGTAAGGTGGGTCCAAGTGTGCAGAGTGCGATAAAAGTCGTGTTGTGGGCTATGTTCCCTCTAAGCTGCGTGCCTGGGTGGCCGTGCCCAGGTGATTTTTCACCGCGCAGGGAGCCTTAAGGAGCGCGCAAAACAAACGGATCTCCTGCTGACAGAAGGGCTCTCAATGAGCTGCTAATGTGCTAATGAAGGCAAAGAGAGGCCCTTGATATGTTTCCTCCTCCCTCCTGACTTTAATTGTTTAAGGTGCGACTCCCCCGCCCCTCCACATTCTTAGATTAACTGTTTTTGAAACTCTGTCAGCAGCCCATACGTTTTACACACTTTACAATTGTGAAAAGGAGAAACAATTGTGTGGGTACTGCAATGTGTATCATAAAAGCACGGCAAATAAACAAGCTGTTTTGGTAAAACTATATTGGCATGCTTGTATTTAAAGGCGTTGACGATAAAAGCCCCAGATTTTCCAAGTAAACAGTGTTCTGTTCAAGCTAACTTATTTGGGGTGGTAGAGAAATGCAGAGATGAAAAAGAAAAGAGCGCTGCTTAATATAATGCTCATAAAATAATCTGCATCTCTGAAACACTGTCTACACCTCGGTGGAACATACATTTCACTGCTTACATTCTTAATGTAAACTAAATAAGCCACCTTATTCTTCTCTATATGCAGTTTGAACACTGCACTCCTCTTCTTGTAATCCCATATGTGATTTCTCCACAACATTATTCTTAATAATTACAGTTCCTCTCTGTCACTGTCTGGGGCGCTGCTGGGGTTACTAAAAGTACTTTCTGAATACAAATCACATAAAAATAAAGATGGGCAAAGCAACAAATTAACAGGGAGAGCAGAACTGAGCCAAGAGTCTGGCTAGGATCTTAAAGCGTGTGTCCGAGCCGAGCCTTGCAAATGCTTGCTATGTATATCATACAACAAACATCTTGTAAAATATAATAATGCCTCATCAACAAACGTGTACTTCTTTAACATGTGAAACCTTTAAAATAATAGTCACATTATAGCACTGCACTGAGAAGTACGTTAAAAGTGATAGTTTTCAAACATGAACAATTAGTGAACTAAGAGGCAATGAGTTGTCTTGTAACCCCTGTAAGTGTGTACGATTATTCTAGAGAAACAGTCTATTAAATCAAACAGAATATATTTCTGTACAACTGGCAGTCTGGACTCACATATTTGAAAGTGTTTGCATATGCAATAATGAAGAAAAAAAAGTTAGGGTAAAATAAAATATTTGCCTAAGATCACACAATTTAGAAGGGGACGCCATGAATTATCCAAGTTTTCTGGTTCACTCTGTAAAAATCAGCCAATAAATGGATGTCTATTTGTCTTTCCTTATGTTAAGGCTTTGTTTTTACCTTTTTGTGCATTTTCTGCAGTTCTTATTCAGCGCGATCTCAACCTAAATGTATGGCAGCGCTTTATATGAGCACCAGTTAACATTCATTGTTTATAAGCACGGGGAAATTAAGTGACTTACACAGAATCAAAGGATGTTGAGCCAGCACAGAGACTCAAACCTGGTTCCCTAGTTCCAAAGTCAGCAGCCCTGGGCATAATGCCACATCCTGGGTAGAGGGAGAGAGGAAGGCCTGGAGAAGCCACATGAAGGCTTTCCTCATTATGGGCTTGGGGTTCCAATAGGAACTTGAGCTGAGCCTGGCTTCAGACTTGAGCCTAGCTTGAGCTTTCAGTGGCTCACCCACCTGTACATAAAACAATTACTCAAAGACAGTTATCAAGACCAAGATTGGTGAATAGGAGCAGAAGTAAATCCAAGTAGTAGTTAAAAATAAGGCCCCTAAGGAAAATAAATAAAGTGAGAAGAGTAGTGAACCATTGACTTGGAAAACAAGCATCTGTAATATAGCATCAACAAACTCTTGGATAAAGACGGGTTTCACAAATAGATGTATGATTCCCTATCTGGTGCACAATTTCTCTTGTGAGTGGCCCCAAACAGTGGCATACTTGTATGATGTGCTTTGAATCTGCATTCTGGCCATTCCTTCTTCCCACTAGTCTCTCGGTTTCCCCAGCTTCATAGAGGATCCCATGCTTGCTGCAGACAGCACAGTATTATAGTTTTAGGTGCCTTGGTTGCAGAGTTACGTTGGTCTAGGAATGGGTTTCGGCACGGTACTAGAGTGACAGTGTTGAGGAGTGGTGGCTCTCTGTTACACAAGTCATGATGCAAGGGAGGAAGGATTCCAAGTATTCTAGAAGCCAAAGCATGAGAAGAGGAAGGACTAGCTTCAGCTTGGCAACAAAAGGCACCGGATCCACAACACCGCACTGCATATTTACTTGTGTTGTGCGTGCGCTGCAAATATGTTGTAGCGGGTGGGTAGTTCTTATATTGCTGGGCTAGGAAGACACTTTTTTCTTCCACTCAGCACTCTCTCCCAATAAATGCTGTCTCAGTCCCATTACTTTTCTGTCTGCTGCAGTCTTTCCTGGTCAACATCTAGGAGCAGTATTTTCCTCTTTGTGCAGCTGTGTTTCTTAGTTACAGTTGTCTCAGGTCTCGTTCCCTCTCTGTCACTGCTACTTCCCTGACAAGGTTTCTTTCCTTGCAGTCTCATTTTCTTTGTGCAACAACCTCTCACAATTAAAGCTCTCTTATCTTCAGTTCCCTCGTCACTGCAGACTACCGTGACCATTATACACCCAAGACAGTCCATTGCTTCTCTGCCCGGCTCTCAGCCCCAGTGCCCTCTGTCACTGGTGTTCCACCAGACGGTCTCCCTCCCAGCACAGACTCTTCTTTTTGTAATGTTATATTGCAATCATTTGGTAGGTTTGCTTCAAACTACGTGTGTGCCTCACAGACACTGTCCCTCCTTACTGCCTGTAATGTCAAAGCCACCCTACATTTTCATTTCCTTACAAAGGACTTCATTATTTGCCTTCATTCCTTTTTTTCTCCTGCACCTACCTAACTGGGGAAAGGGGTGAGATTGCATTCTGCTTGGCAGCACTCCTACTCCTACAGGTTGGGCTTTACAGGTCCTATTCTGTGTCTAGTTCTCCCCCAAAGATTCTGCCTGGGTGCAAGGTGAGGTCTCTGCCTATGAGTACAGGGGGGTAGGCGTATGTCTATGTTAGTGTAGGGTGAATGTTGTTTCTGTGTGAGTGCACATGAGCAGTGTGCATGTTTACATGCAGGGTGAGCAGTGTACCGGTTTGAGTATAAGGTGAGGGATGCAGCTTTTTGGGTGGAGGGTGAGGGGTGTGCCTTTGTGAATTTACAGTGAGTGCAGGTTTAGTTGTGTGTATAGTGCATGCCCGAGGATGTGAGTCAGTACAAGTGAATAGTGAAGGGATTTTCGATATGGACATCATTTGGAGGTAGTCAGGGGTTGCAGCTGTGACCTCTACCTTGCCCCCTGCTACTCCTGGCACTTCCTTTGCGACCCCTGGCCTCAGAGGAGGCAAATGTTTTCCCTCCTCTGAGGCCAGGGGTCACAAAGGAAGTATCAGTAGTAGCACGGAGCAAGCTAGAGGTCATAGCTGCGACTCCAAATGACGTCCATGATTTTCGATTGTCTGTATACTTGCAGGGTAAGCAGTCTGCCTGTGTGAGAATAAGAAGTGTTCAGTCTGTAAGCAAAGTGCATTTTGAGTGCAGGTTGAATGGTGTGTATTGTGAGTGTTGGGTTGAGGTCTAACTTTGTGAGTACACAATGAGCAGTTTGCTTGTATGAGTGCAGTGTGAGCAATGTGAGTGCAGGGTGAGCTGTATGCATTGGGAGTTCAGGGTGAAGAGATTGCTTGCGGGGTATCGAATGAGTGGTGTGCATGTGTGAGTGTAAGGTGAGTCAGGTCTGTGTGAGAATAGTCTGTGTGTGTGTATGTATACAGTGACTAATGTGCCTGAATGCAGAGTTTCAGTGTGTTTATGAGTGCATCTATGCAGGGTAAGCAAACTGCTTGAATGTAGGGGAAGCGATATGTCTGTGTGAATGTAGGGTAGGTGGTATATCTTTGAAAGTGTAGGGTGAGTGGTATGCTTTGTGAGTGCGGGGTGAGTAATATGACTCAGTGCAAGCTCTCAGTGTGTTTTGAGAGTGCAGGATGAGTGGTGTGCCTGTATAAGTACAGGGTGCAGTACATTAAAGCCAGACCTATTGGGATTGCCAATGCTTGTTAAACAAATTAGCAGGGAAATGTGCTTTCAATTCACTCTTTAATTTTTAAATATGTGTGTAGGTGTCCTTTCTAGTCTCAATAGAAAGTAATATCATTTTTGCTAGTATCACTCAGTTGCGCACACAAACAAGAAATGGGTGCACACAAACAGGTCACTGCTGCACAAACATAAAAATAATTAGAGGGAACACTGGTTGTGGGCGTAGCGCACCACCCCCAAAGCAGCCACAGGAAAATCACCCTTTGAGATGATGAGGGGCTGGAAACCAGCTACAAAATTGCTTCCTTTATGGTTGTGTAAGGGGAGTGAGGAGTGAACAGCAAGAGAGAGGCATCTCCCGCTATGGTTGGTATGATTGTTGTGGAGGATTGGGTTAAGGTTAAGCCAGGTGGAGTGAGGCAGGGTTTGTCCAAATTTTGAGGTCCCTACAAGGTGAAAGTGGTGGGCCACAACTGGGTAATATTGGATAATGGACAAACTTGTAATATGAGAAGAGTCGCTTTGTTTCAAAGAGACGGGAATGTTCACTCGTCATTGGATGATGGTGTGGAGTCATGTTCGAGTTGGTTGGGCATGAATGCCGAGGAGTTCCAAGCGACCTGAGTGGAACAAAGTGTGAATGATGAGGAGCTCCAAATGACCTCGATGGAACAAAATGCAGAGGTCTTGATAGAACGAGGTGTTGCTCAGAAGGGGGTGAGAAGATGTAGTAGACCTCCCAGTTGGCTCGATGACTTTGTGTGTGGGTAAGTGTGATGTGAGTGGTGTTTGTGGTGTGTTGGTTCCTAATGTTTTGTGTCCTTATTGTTCAGTTGTGAGGTGTGTTTGTTGGGGGTTCAGTGTGTCTTACTCAGTTAAGTTGAAAGAGAGACGGGATGTGTTATACCTTGTTTCATAGTCTTTCCTCTATGTGTCTTGTGGATTGTGGAATGGTCAGGGGATTGTGACCTATGAGGGTTCCAGGGTGGTTGGGGAGTTTGGGGCTGTTTGTGTCTGGCTGTACAGACACAGTTCTCTACTGCTGAATAAACCTGATAATATTCATAACATAAAACCTCTGTGTTCATTCCAGGACCCAATACAGCAAAATGGGCCACTGATTGGTAAGTCTAATGTTCCATTTACACATAATGCGTGTAATGAAACCAAACAGATAACCAATTGTGTACCGTACACGGCCATATTTAATAATCTCTCATGCAACGCAGTCAACCAACAAAAGTTGTTGTGCTACGTTGCGTCAATGACAGAGAGGACACATCCACCATATTTGTAAAGATACAGAGCATTTGTAGTCACTCCTTGTGCTGGGGCACTGTGTTCAGCCTACCAGCAACACATACTCTTTGCACTATATTGCAAGGGGGTCTGTGTTACAGGATGGATCCTTTTCAACACGAAAGGAAAACTTCCTGTTCAAAAGTAATCCATAAAGGCATTTTCATCTTTCCATATGTGATGCAGAATGTAGTACATGTTGAAACAGAAAATAACTAGGGGTGTGTGACTGTGGCAGTGACCAAGATGGCCAACTGCCTTTGAAGATCCAGCGACTGCGGGTAGTTAATCCACATGGATCCCCTTATTAGTGACATCTAACCCCATCTTACCCGTGGCACGGTGCTATTGCTTGGGTGTGCTGCCAGCAGCTGCTTTTCCCTGAGCAAAACACACCCATATGTCCATGATCACCCCATAGGGCCCACATTGCCCAGCATTGTCTCAGAGGCTCACGGCAACAGGGGCCATGGGCGAGCCTAAGACCAGGACCGCCGGATCCTGCCAGAGAAGCAGGCCCCTTCTTCTGATTTGCCTAGGAACTCCGTGGACCCGTGAGATTGTACCAACACCCTCCTGACTTCAGCTCACCTCTGCGGATGAGCAGCCTTTTTGCTGGAGTGGCCTCCTGACTTCTGAGGGCCCCTTGGCAACAGTGCTGCAGTACTTGGTGAGTGAGATGCCTGTAGGTGTCGGGATCTCTTAATATTTGGACAACCCACCCGACTGGCCTGTGCTCTGATGTGCACTGCTCTCTGCCATTTACTGGCACCTCATGGCCCATGACACGTGGCCGCTAGTGTAACCCTGTTTTGCCTGGCCCTTCTCCCTGATGTCTTTGCGCGCTGTGCCCCTTCTGACTACAGGCTGCCTTGATCCCACACCATTGATTTTTATCAGCGCCTGGGCCCCCATGTACCAATTACAATTGGGTGTAGCCCCACCTATCTTTTACATCAGCGGGGGTGCGGCAGCAGGCGATGGAGGACCCTGCTGGACTCGGCCCTGGTCCTGTTGCTCAGAGGAGAGAAGGAGCAGGACCCGGCAACCCCCAGAGCAATATCTCACACAACATGCCTTTCAAGGAGATTTGCATCGCTTCCCGCTCCCCACGGGCCTGGGGTGTGGTGGCACATCATAAGGACTCAGATAGCCCCAACCCAGCCCAGCCCAATTGTGGTGAGAGGTATCGGGGCATGGACCAACAACCCTTTTTTTGAATCCCATTGCAAACTTTATCACACCCCTGCCATACTGGCGCTGCACTGAGCAACTTCTGCATGTAGTCCTAAAGGATTCTGAAACTGTGCCTCTATTTAACTCATTGACCATCTCTGTGCTCATACCTGACAGTTATTAGTAGCTCTCGCCTACAGCCATGTGGACTGCACATACCCTGCCCGCCAAGGGTATTTGAAAGCAAGACTTGAGAGTCTACCTACCAAGTTGAGAGCACTGAGCGACCATTTCTCACTGCACGCTTTCAATTCCATAACCCTCCCCGCTATCCCTATCACATCATCCTACCTTGTGCCACAGCTGTTCCTCATGATAATCAGGGGAGACCAGAAACAACGCAAGCTTCTCTTTCATCAGTCTATGCCAACGTGCCAATGATGTTCTCATTCAGATACCGTTGAACCGTCGGACAGGGGGGCATGCTTGAATGGTGCGACTGGTACAGCTGCCATAGTGGCAGAGCTCAGGGTTGGGTTCTGGTCAATAGATACCCGTTCGGAAGCACTCGCCGGCCGCCTTCACTGCATGGGTGATCGCCTGCATCACCAGAAATCCAGACTGGATGGTGTGGATAAGCGCATCTCTGGGTTTGAGGATGGTGCTATGTCTTCAGTGAAATGCCATGAAAAGTTGGAATGAATCCTCAAGACGGTGGCTGTCAAGAATGTAGATCTGGAGGCACACTCCTGGTGGAACAATTTTTGCATTTTGGGTATTGCAGAGACAACGAACATGGGGTGCCCTGATGTGCTTATGTAAAAAATTAATCACCAACCTCTTTGACCGTACCAGCTTTACATCTACATTTGCGGTTGAGTGTGCACATCACTTCCTTGGCCCGCGGCCCCTGTTGGGGTTACCCCTCGACCACTCCTGGCTTGTCTCTTTAATTATAGAGACAGGGACACTGTGCTTCATCTGGCCTGTAAGAAAGGCCCGATACAATACCAGGGGTCCACCATTTAGTTTTCCAGGACTTCACCATCACTGTATAGGAAGCACAACACAGATACACCGATGTCAAGCCTTCACTGCACACACTAGGCCTCAATTATGGCATGCTCTATCTGGATCGGCTGCAGGCCAAATTCGAGGGAAAGTCATGTTTCTTCTATATCACAGCTGAGGTGATGGACATTTGCAAACAGCGTGTTGTGACCGAGTATGCATCTAGACATATCACCCAGGACCGCATGAGCCCTCCCTCCTCCTTGGTGCAGTCCCCCAGTGTGGGGTACTGGCCTCTATTTTCCTCCCTGTCAATGTGGCTCTCTCCTCTTCTGCGTTCAGACCTGCTGGACACCTTATTTGCAGGCTTTCTTGGACAGTGGATTGATCATCGCTGGGCTGCGACCTTCATTGCCTCTCAATAGCACCTTCATGCTTGAGATCCAGACTCACACTTGCAAGTATTCATCATCATGATGTCCGCACCGACTGAGGTTTTGTTCCCCCCATGGTGTATACTGACCTGTTATATATGGGGATGTTTAGTTTTGTATCTCATGTTCTGGAGATTTGCTGGATGTTTAATCGTCCAGGTTGGGTAGGAGGTCAGGAAGCCTTTTCTAGATTTGATTATTTTACATTGGATAATGGATATCTGATACACCACTCCTCAGCATGGTACATATCAATCTCCCCCACTCCTCTAAATGCATATATGTGACATCAGGGAAAGGGTGGTAGACAGTCCCCTTATTACGTGGAATGTCCGTGGAATTAGCAATCCATGTAAGAGCAAGCAGGTCCTTTCATATCCGTCCCACCATGATGTCAAAATAGTTTTCCTGCATGAAACTCATTTCTCGCTGCGACACCCTCAGACATTCGCATCCACTTGGGGCACACATTGCTAGTTCTCTAGCTAAAGCACTTATTCTGGGGGGTTTGTATTCTCATACATACGAGTGTTCGAGAAAAGGCGGGCCGGCATCGGACACGCCGAAAGTATGGCGGTCGTGCCGGCCCCTGACGACCATAGAGGCGGGCCTGTCACGCGCAGTAGTGACGCGACAGGCGCGCCTCGATCGCGATTGGTCGTGGGGTCCCGAGCGTGACCCGGAAGTGATTAGAATCACTTCTGGGTCACGCGTGTGGACAACGCCAGGCCGGTTAGAACCGGCCTGGCTGTAGAAGTCCCATAAAAGGCTGGGGAGCAGAGGAATCATCCTCTTTGCTCCTCGCGCCCCCAGCCTGCCAGACCAGCCTCGCCAGGAGGCTGTAATTCTATTTCTCTTTCTCTTGTTTCAGGTCTGCCTCGTTGTCTGTTGGAAGGTCTTCTCGTGACGCCGGACTATGCTGGGATTACCGCGTCGGACGGGACGGCCTTCGTGGCGAAGTGGATTTTGTTACCCCCCCTTTTTGTTTGCCAGGTCGGAAAGGCGGTTTGGCGCAGGAAGAGGAATTGGCAGGCAAGCGGCGGACCGTTGGAGGCACCGGGGAGCGCTCGACAGGCGGATCGTTCAGGCGGCGGGCGTCGCGGTGTGATCAACGTTCCCGGTAATCGGAAGTGCGAACAGCGCTTCTGTAAGGTACCCAGGGTAGCGGTTCTTTAAATAAGGGAGCGCTCACCGTGTTGCGGGCGTCAGCAAGGTTCCGCTGTGTGTCCTGGTGAATCAGAGGCGGGAAGAACGTCTCTGGGCTAAAATTGCGCAGTGTTTGGTTGCGGCAGCCGGAGAAAGCTGAGCGCGCTGTTTGTTTTAATTTTATGTCACCGTGTGTACAGCTGCATCAATATTGGCGCGAAAAGTAAACGCACAAACCCGGTCTGACTCAGTCAGCGGTTTTTCTGTTTGCACTGGGTAGGCGCGTGTCGCGCGCTAGGGGCACTGTGAGACTCGTACTCCTGGGGGTTAAGGGTTAAATTCCTGCTGTTTTTGCCCGCATCCATTGGAATCGCGTGACTGAAAGATACCGCGCTGTGTGTGTATACATAGTATACAGTGAATTAATGTGTGGGCAACGAAGCTAGTGCTGGCCGGGGGGCTGCTAATTGTACAAAGTTCTCAGGAGGCGAAGAATAAGCGCGGAGCGGGTCCCGGTGAGCGCGCGCTCTACATGAGAATCAGCTGTTTTTAAATAAAGGCAGGGCATTAACCCAGCGTGAAATAGCACAACACTCGGTCTGGAGTGATATAAGCATTGACATCAAGGAGTCACGCCTGAATAGTACTGCTTTGGGAGTTTAAGCATTTGTTGGCACAGGGCAGATTGTAAGTCACACCTGGGTTAAGTGTAGACCGGTGGGGGGGGGCATATCTTGATCTGTTGTTGTCCTCTGTTACAGTGAACAAGCACCAAGAGTCCCAACAATCGGGAAAAGATCTTAAGAGGTCCATTCTTCGTTGGAGCAGCACACAGGAGATACCCAAGGGGGCACGGACAGGCCTGCATTCCAGCGCTTCTGGGAGCCACGCGGGCTAGAGAATACTCGCCTGACCCACTGGATTAGCTGGTGTGGCGTGGCTCTGGTTGCGTGGGTGCTTAAAGCCGGTCGTGTACTTCCAGCATTGTAAGGTAAGGCCTGGACAGTGGACCAGGCCTGAAAGTACTGTGGGGTGTTTTAGGTTAGGCTACTACCCAATTGACCGTGCTTAAGTGGGTGGCATCGTGTATGCTGTATTTGGTTGGGTAGCTGGCACATTTAGAATAACCCCTGCAGTTTACTAAAAGCAATGGCCAGTAAGGGAAAGCGTGGCGAGAAGCGTTTGCGCTTGGAGTACATGATGGAGACAATGATGCGCAAGATGGTTACTACGGATAGGAGATGGAAGAAGGTCGATAAATTAGGACAGAGCCTTGCTGATCTCAGGGAAAGGGTGGAAGGTCAAGGCGATGTGGTAGATAGGCCTCGGCGAACCATAGTGCCCCCCAAGCCTAGGGGAGAATTAGCCCCCCTCTCCAAGCGGGCTAGGCCCAAGAAGGGGGTCGCTAAGGTAAAGAATATAACAGAAGCACCCGTGCCAGTCCTCAAGCCCATGGGGGAGGGGGAGGTGCCGGGTCCATCAGGGTTGGTCCCGATGGGAGGTGTTCCTCTGGGTGCCCCGGTCCCAGTTGTTCCAACAGGGGTGGTTCCTCAGGGAGGTATTCTGTCAGGTGCCCCGGTCCCGGCTGTCCCTGGGGGGGTGGTCCCGGCAGCAAGCGGCGAACTAGTTCCAGGGAGTCCGGCGGTTCTGGACCCAAAGGATGCCCCACCAGGCAACACCCCGGTTCCACAAGATTTAGTAGCACAGTTAGCCGCAGTCCTTCCATGGTTGGGGAAGGCTGGGATGTTGTCATCTTCAATTGAGGCAAAGAGCGTAGGGGGGGACACTCTGGCAGAAGCAAGAAGCATGGTAGCGCAGTTTGTTGCAACACCTGGGGGCCCTTCAGGAGAGGGGCTGAGTACACCTTCCCTTCCCAATCCAGCCGGTGGGGTATCCTCAGTTGAATCCGACAAAGGAATGCCAGTGAACAGCCTAGCGAAAGAGAAGTTGATGGAGCCGGCTGGAGCAGCTCCTGTAGGTAAGCAGGTAACATTGCCACTGTTGGGTGTGGGTGAATCCCGCACCGGGAGGGAACATTTAGCAAGACACGTCACACAAGAGGTGAAAGAAAGGATATGGGCAGGAAGTTATGTTAGTATGTTCTCATTGCTTCTTGACGAAACGGAAAGGGAGGAAGCAAAGAAAAAGAAGGATTGGATGCTCCCTAGAGAATGGGCAAGTGAATTGTTGAACTTCAGGATTGAGGAGAATTTGAATAACTGGATTAGAGGTTTCTCAGTATTCATGGCAGTGATGGCTGAACGTTTTCCTAATATACAGGCAGAAATGGCATGTTACCAAAGCCAGATTACTATGGCTCATGACAAGTATGGGGGCATTGGTTGGAAGGAGTATGACAAAGATTTTAGGAAAGCTAAGGCAGCTGACCCATCCCTTTCCTGGGACCGCGTTGACACAATCTTGTGGTTAGATCAGTTTGGGGTGGGAGCGCAGCCCAATAACAGGGGCCAGTCATTCCAATCGGGCCAGTCATTCCAACCCTTTCAGCCCTTTCGGCCACCTCAAAACACAGGCCCTGCCACTAGTCCGGGTAGCGGGGGAGGACGGAAAGGGACATGTTGGGATTTTAATAGGCGGACATGCACTAGGACTCCAGGCACGTGCAAGTTCAAACACGCATGCTCTATCTGTGCCAATCCATCGCACCCGGAGTCCAAATGTCTCAAGAAATCAAGAGATAAGGGAAGGAGGAAGCAGGAGTGAGGGGAGGACACAACATAGGGCACACTCACCCATTAACGTAACGGCTATGACCCCTTGGCTGAACAGGTACCCTTATCATTCCACTGCTAGGACATTGCGAGAAGGTTTCATGTATGGGTTTAGGATCCCTGCACCTGACTACATGGGGGCACCTGAATGCAAAAATCAACTTTCTGTTAGGACCAATCCAGGCGTGGCAGCAACAAACATTGAAAAGGAACTACGCTTGGGCAGAATAGTTGGGCCATTTGATTGCATCCCTGTACACAATTTTGTCTGCTCCCCGTTGGGGGTGGTTCCCAAAAAAGAGGGTGGTGAGTTCAGGTTGATTCATATTCTGTCAGCACCTAAGGGCAACTCATTGAATGACGCTATCAGTGATGAGATTTGTAGTGAAAAATATGCTTCCTTTGACCAGGCAGTAGAGATGTTTAGGGGCCTGGGCCCTGGTGCCCTGCTGGCAAAATCTGATATTGAGTCTGCTTTTCGTTTGTTGCCAGTTCACCCATCGGATTTTCACCTTCTGGGTTTTAAGTTTCAGGGCAAATTCTACATGGATATGTGCATGCCCATGGGTTGTTCGGTCTCCTGCGCTTACTTTGAGAAATTCAGTTCATTTTTGGAATGGGTTTTTAGACAGGCAACAGGGCATCAGTTTGTCATGCACTATCTGGATGATTTTCTTATCCTGGGGTCAGCGGGCTCCCGGGAGTGTGCGTGGGCACTGCAAGAATTTTGCACGCTCATGCGGGCTTTTGGGGTTCCCCTGGCACCGGGAAAGACAGTAGGACCAACAAATACGATAGAATTCCTAGGCATTGAGTTAGTCTCAGTCCAAGGGTGTTTCCGGTTACCGGCAGACAAGATTATGAAATTCAGGACAGCATTACAGCAATGCCTGGCAAAGGATAAGGTGACCTTGCATCAGTTACAGCAGACGGTAGGGCAGTTGAATTTTGCTCTGAGAGTCATACCGATGGCACGACCATTTTCCCACTCCATCTCCCAGGCCATGGCCGGTCTCAAAGAAAAACACCACGACACCAGGCTGTCGGCTGAGGTTAGGCAGGACATGCGGATTTGGATGGCATTCCTGCAGGACTTCAACGGCAGGGTAGTCTGGCCCGGTCCACCCACTACTTCTGCGGAGTTAGGTTTATGGACTGACACTGCGGGTAGTGTGGGATTTGGTGGCATACTCGGTAATGAGTGGGTGGCTCAGCATTGGCCAGCTTGGAGGGTGGAGAATGGGGTGACAGCTAACATTGGATTCTTGGAGCTGTTTCCCATCTGGGTGGCATTAACAGTTTGGCCAGAACGTCTGCGTAATCAATCAGTGGTGTTCTGGTCGGATAACATGACTGTAGTCGAATGCATCAACCAACAGGCAGCACGGTGTAAAATGATTCTCCGCCTGTTGAAAGAGATAGTGTTGTTATGTATGAAATTGAACATGCAGTTTAAAGCTAAACATGTGCCAGGGGTATTGAATTATGCTGCTGACGCACTCTCTCGCTTCAAGATGCAGGTTTTCAGGGCACACCTCCCCTCTGCAGAAGCGACTCCAACATCCTTCCCAGAAGTACTTTGGCAGATTGGTGCCCCCAACTACCGAACCTCGTGGCAGCTAGCCTAGCTCCCAGGACCAGGAAAGCTTATGAAGGGGCATTTTGGGCATATTGTACATTCTTGGGAAGGGAATGGGCAGAGAAGTGGCATGATACAGGGGCACTTCTGCGTTACTTGGGTGCTTTAAACGAAGGGGGGCGCTCAGCGGCAGCAGCCAGGCGGCATGTGGCAGCAATCTCTTTTTTCGCGCAAACTAGAGACAGGGAAGATCCCACCAACATCTTCACAGTTAGGAAAGCCTTAAAATGATGGCAGCGCATCCAAGGGTCAGCACCAGACACAAGACGTCCAATAGGGGTGGAGTTGCTAACATCTTTACTGGGGGCTCTTGATATTATTTGCAGCACCACAGGGGAAGCTCTGCTTTTCAGAGCAGCCTTTTCATTAGCTTTTTATGGTGCTTTTAGGATAGGGGAATTGGTGGCCCAGAATAAACAGGATGTGCAAGGGGGTCTGCAGTTAGAACATGCAAAGATACGAGGCGACGCCTTATTGATATCCATTAGGAAATCCAAAACTGACCAAGAAGCACGTGGTGAGGGGGTAGTACTACATCGGGCACATGGTAACCCTTGCTGCCCCGTAACACAGTTAGAGGCATTCTTACAGCATAGACCTAGTACAAGAGGTGGGACATTGTTAATCCATGCTGACGGTACCCCGCTCACAAGGTTTCAGTTTAAAAAAGTCATGGATATGGCAGTACAGAAGGCAGGTTTGGATCCTAGTTGCTTTGGGACTCATTCTTTCAGAATAGGGGCTGCCACTGAGGCGACAGCAAGAGGTTTTCACAGCAGCAATGTTAAAAAGATTGGGAGATGGTCCTCCAATTGTTATAAGCACAGCGTACGTGCGGCTGCACATGTTGTGAGTAGGGCATTTGCCTGGTGCTGATGCTGTTCCTTCTCTGCTTACATTTACAGTTTCTCAAACCTGTCACGCAGGGGGGAAACTGGCGGCGGCACATCAGCAGCTACTACCAACACAAGGACGTGCACATCCACAGAAATGAGGACCACATGTCGTTTGGATGATTGGCCATTCATATGTGAGACGTTTGAATGCATTTTTCTTTTCAGGGAATTACAAATCCAGAGCTGAACAGGCGGGCTTTAGGGTGTCATTTCATGGAAAAGGGGCTCTTCGCTTTAGTCAGTTCAGGGGTTTCGTAATGGACCTGTTGAGCAAGGGTGGGGCTCTCCCTAGTATCATTATCTTGCACCTGGGAGTGAATGATCTGGTAAATCTGGGTAGAAGGGGGCTAGTGGAAGCCATAATCACGGAAGTGGGTTGGTTAGCTAAGACATGCCAAGGGTGCACCATAGTATGTTCACAGATGGTACCCAGATTTCAATGGAGGGGGGGAGTCTGTGAGGGCACTGAATCACTCAGTAAGGAGGATTAATAATAAGATAGAGAGGTTGTTTAGGTCTCCTCATTTACAGACGATCGCCCACGGGTGTATCAGGGGGGAGCCGTGCTTCTTAAAAGACGGTGTCCACTTGTCGAAAGTAGATAATCAAATCCTTCTAGAGAATCTGCTGGCATGGTTAGGGGGCTTCAGAAGCAGGACATGACCCTCTAGTTAGCAATTGGGGGTGGCCAGATAGTCGGTCAACTATGCTGGCCTGTGGCGGTAAGGTCATGATTGGTGAGCAGTAAATTTAAGGTCCTTAGAGGGCGGCGCCATTCTTGAATGGGGTCGCCCAGAGGGAGGGACAAGTGGTCTCTCCTAGAACTCCAGGGGCAGTTACAGCCGGTTGGCTGGATGGGTGCGGGGGAGTGGGGAGTTACGCTTTACCTAGGCTGGTTGGCCACCCCGCACGTGCACAATGGCGCCAGTAAAGGGCGTAGAACTGCAAGGGCCCCTTATGGAGATAGTATACAGAGCGTACGGGGGTAACCGGGGGGGGGGAAGTACCCTCACGGTGAACGGGCCCTCTGCGCATGCGCACTCCGGTGGGAGGGCGGGCTTAATTGATAAGGATCTGACACCAGTTATTGACCTTGCCGTAGGCTCCAATAGGGATACGCAGAAAAGTAACGGCTATTATGATTATTGATGATGATATGTTTAGATTCGGATAGGAATAACTTGTATTAGAGTTATGTTAAGGTTAGCCATCTGACATCTGTACTTATCAATGTAATCAATGTCATTTTATGTTTTCTGCGTATTTTTGTAAATATTGTAAATATTAAGTTTGTTTTAATTTTATGTTAATAAATCCGGCCGGGGGTTATCTACGACCCCCTTATCCAAAAACTCTTGTTATTGATATTATCCGGGTCTTGACAAGGGAGGAGGGGGTATTAGGTAGTACCAGGCCATAGAGAAAAGGCGGGGCCGGCATCGGACACGCCGAAAGTATGGCGGTCGTGCCGGCCCCTGACGACCATAGAGGCGGGCCTGTCGCGTGCAGTAGTGACGCGACAGGCGCGCCTCGATCGCGATTGGTCGTGGGGTCCCGAGCGTGACCCGGAAGTGATTAGAATCACTTCCGGGTCACGCGTGTGGACAACGCCAGGCCGGTTAGAACCTGTCTGGCTGTAGAAGTCCCATAAAAGGCTGGGGAGCAAAGGAATCGTCCTCTTTGCTCCTCGCGCCCCCAGCCTGCCAGACCAGCCTCGCCAGGAGGCTGTAATTCTATTTCCCCACCCACCGTCCCCTAAAGCAAATGTTTGTGGTGTATGCTTTGTTCTGTTTTCTTTTGTTATGTCCAGATGAGGTGTTTTTTCCTTTTACAGGTCATCTATCATCGTATTTAGTGCAATTCCTTGGTCAGGCGGTAAGGTCATGATTGGTGAGCAGTAAATTTAAGGTCCTTAGAGGGCGGCGCCATTCTTGAATGGGGTCGCCCAAGGGGGAGGGACAAGTGGTCTCTCCTAGAACTCCAGGGGCAGTTACAGCCGGTTGGCTGGATGGGTGCGGGGGAGTGGGGAGTTACGCTTTACCTAGGCTGGTTGGCCACCCCGCACGTGCACAATGGCGCCAGTAAAGGGCGCAGAACTGCAAGGGCCCCTTATGGAGATAGTATACAGAGCGTACGGGGGTAACCGGGGGGGGAAGTACCCTCACGGTGAACGGGCCCTCTGCGCATGCGCACTCCGGTGGGAGGGCGGGCTTAATTGATAAGGATCTGACACCAGTTATTGACCTTGCCATAGGCTCCAATAGGGATACGCAGAAAAGTAACTGCTATTATGATTATTGATGATGATATGTTTAGATTCGGATAGGAATAACTTGTATTAGAGTTATGTTAAGGTTAGCCATCTGACATCTGTACTTATCAATGTAATCAATGTCATTTTATGTTTTCTGCGTATTTTTGTAAATATTGTAAATATTAAGTTTGTTTTAATTTTATGTTAATAAATACGGCCGGGGGTTATCTACGACCCCCTTATCCAAAAACTCTTGTTATTGATATTATCTGGGTCTTGACAAGGGAGGAGGGGGTATTAGGTAGTACCAGGCCATATCTCTTCCCTTCACTTCTGCTACCCTGGTCCCGAAGGCCATTAATTCTATTGACCGGCATCCTGGCAGGCAAGCGCGTGCTGATGCTTAATGTCTATGTTCCAAATATCGATTTGCCTGCTTTTTTTCCATGACATCTACGCACATATGGGCCGGGCAGAGACAGATTTGTTAGTTCTGGGAGCAAGCCATAAGGTCTTGAGGCAGGTTCCTTTATATGCAGCTTGTTTTTATGCTTTTTTAATCAAAAGAAACGCGAATACCTTTACGCTGACACTTTTTTCTGGGGGTGTGGCTGTTTTCTTTTTGGCTGTGCTGCGCTCTGATTGGCTCATTTTCCCCAATCAGAGGCATGCCTGGGAGGAGCCAGTTGTGCCCCCAGGTACATCTCGCACGCCGCAGCGCGGACGCACTGCTGGGGGAGAGAGTGTTTTTAGTGTGATGGACTGCTTGCCATAAGGTCTTGAGGCAGGTTCCTTTATATGCAGCTTGTTTTTATGCTTTTTTAATGAAAAGAAACGCTAATACCTTCAAGCTGACACTTTTTTCTGGGGGGTGTGGCTGTTTTCTTTTTGGCTGTGCCGTGCTCTGATTGGCTCATTTTCCCCAATCAGAGGCGTGCCTGGGAGGAGCCAGTTGTGCCCCCAGGTACATCATGCACGCCGCAGCGTGGACGCGTGCAGCGGGCGTGTCGCTGGTGCACCAAAGGCACGCCAAAGGCAAGCTCGTCTGCGCCCGTCCGCACCTGGATGGCGCCAGGCACTATGCACTTTCTCCTATCCACAGGCTAGTCTATTCTTGTGAGGACCTGCTCAAAGTGCAAAGGAGCAGCCGCTTGTGTGGGGTTCACAGCTGGTCCCCCCATTGCAGGTGCCTTGCACTGCAGTCTATGTAAAATTAGGCCTTAATACAGCTGAGTGCACCGCTAGGCAGTCAGCAACTCCAATTCAAAATCAGCAGCATTAACTGCTGCTCGCTAGTTAAACATCATGCGGAAGTCTTCGATTTTTTGCCCCAGCACCTGCAAGACATGCTATTCTTAACGGAATCTTGGCTTTCCCAAGACCCAGTGGCCATTCCCGCTCGGGCCCCGCCCCCAGGCTTTATTATGAAGAACGTGGATAGCAGGTCGGGGAGAGGTGGCGGAATTGCTATAATTTATAAAGACTGCTATACCTGCAGCTTCACCCAGGAAAGCATCCAGGATTGCGAAAGCACCTTTTTTAGAATAGCTCTAACAGCCAATTACACGTTTTCTGGATTATTGATTTATCGCCCCCCGGGGCCGTCTAAACTTTTCAGAGAAGCAATAGCTAACATAGTGAGCAGTTTAGCACTCAAGTCAGCCAATTTTACTATTATTGGCGACTTGAATCTGGACCTGTAGTCTGATAATGGCGCTGACAGCCGCGATTTCTTAAATGACATGGCCGCTTGCCAACTCCTCCAATTGGTCACAGGCCCCACTCATGAGGCGGGACATCTTCTGGACCCTGTACTGTCCAACATTTTGCTTCCACAGGCCCCGATATACTTACCGATGGCCTGGTCTGACCATAACTTTATTCTTTTTTCATTGCACCTTGCTAGTCCTAAAATCTCGGCTCCTCGCAATCTGGTGTATAAACACCCTTGGCAGAAACTTTATTACTCCACCTTTCAAGACACTCTTGCCATCTCCCAACCTATGCTGTCCGCAGACATAGAGAGGTCTAGCGACTGCTTTGGAATATGGATCAATCAGGCCTTGGATAAGTGCATCCCCGCTAAATGGACCCATCAGAAGAAAGCCGGTTGCAGGCATGGTTTGATGAGACTCTTACCACGGTTAGGAAAAACTGTAAGGTACTTGAGCGTACTTGGAGACGCGCTTACAGTCCTTCAGCCAAACTTGAATATACAAAGGCCAGGAAAGCTTACCATAAACAGATATGGAAATCCCGTGCCACACATCTTGCAAACAAAACTAATACCAGTAATAACCCCTCCAAAACAATTTTTGCATTATTAAAGGATATAGTGAAGTCACCTCAGACAGCAGACAACTCTATTGCGTCTAATGCCCAATGTGAAACTCTGGCCACTAGTTTCATCAATAAAGTAGTGGGCATCTATGACAGTTTTCAATCAAAGAGTGAGGCTATGTGCTTAATGAAGGGAGCTCTGCTTGGCAGTGAGACTCAATCTCTCTCTGCTTTTCCACCTATTCTGATGGACTACCTTCAGGCCCTGTTCACCAAAATAAAGTCAGGGTCTCCTGATGATCCCCTCAAACAGGAACTCTTTGTCAAATTCCAGGAATGTCTACTTCCTAGATGCCTGGAACTTATTAACCTTTGCCTAAGGGCAGCACAGCTGCTGCAAGCCTGGAAACATGAAAAGGTCATCCCGCTACTGACCGTCACTAGATGCCTCCAGGCCGGAGAACTATCGTCCGATCTCCTTGCTTCCGTTCCTGGCGAAAACAACGGAGTCACATGTGAATACCATATTAACGCAATATCTGGAATACCATTGCATATTGGATTCCTTGCAAAATGGTTTCAGGCCAAGACATAGCACTGAGTCAGCTCTACTGACAGTTACGGAGCAACTCAGAGCTTCTCTGGATGAGGGCAGTATGGCTGCACTCATTCTGTTGGACCTTAGTGCCGCCTTTGATAAGGTATCCCACAGCATCCTGCTTCATCGGCTACAGGAGATCGGCATTACTGGTAGTGCCCTTGCCTGGTTCACTTCCTTTTTGTCTAACAGGTCCTTTTAGGTAATTGCCCCTCCCTTTCACTCTCGGAGACACCCATCCTCAGGGGTTGGCATTAAGTCCGAACACTGTTTAATGTCTATATTCGACCACTTGCCGTGCTGGCCAAAACCCGCAATATCTTTCTGGTGTCATACGCAGATGACACGCCGTTGTTCCGATCCTTTACTAAGGATCCTAGCCAGGATGCCGCCAAATTTCAAGATGATCTATCTGCCATAGCCATCTGGATGGAAATGAACTGTCTCCAGCTTAACTCATCCAAAATAGAGATTCTCCTATTTGGCAGAGACTCTCACTTCTGGGGAGACAAGTTGTGGCCGCTGACGCTGGTTACTCCCCCGGTGCCCAAAACCGTCGTAAAAAACATGGGTGTTTGGTTCAATAATGCCCTCTCCTTTGAGAACCATGCTAAATCCATGGCAGGGACATGCTTTGGCCTACTGCGTGGTCTTAAACCCATATTGGGTCTGTTTGACCCCCACACCCGTCTGTTGGTAGTCCAAGCTACGGTTCTGGCCAGGCTGAATTACTGCAATAGTCTGCTGCTGGGATCCAATAAGTCCGTTATCAACAGGCTACAGCGCACCATTAATGCAGCAGCCTGTACTCTGTATGCTCTGCCTAGATATAGTTCTGTCTCAGACCTGCTGCATCGCCTTCATTGGCTGCCCGTGGAGCAAAGAATCCAGTTTAAAATGCTCTGCATCACACACAAAATTCTTACAGGTGCTGGTCCGGCTATTCTGAACAACCTTTGTCATTCCTACACCCCAACTCGCGCCCTTCGCTCTGCTGATCTACATCTCACTCGTGTGCCACGATTCCGTAGGGCCAGAGCAGGGGAGCACTCATTTAAGGTGCTTGCTCCCGCCCTTTGGAATTCTTTTCCACTTCCTATCAGAAACATCACCAATCTTCTGTCTTTTAGGAGGGCCGTGAAGACCTGGCTCTTCTGTTGATCTAGCATTCCTCCATGCATCCATCCTCTCCTCCTGCATTTAGCGCCTGGACGTTCTTTTGCCAGGATGGCCATGTGCTTTATAAATCCTTAACATAACATAACAGGATCCCACAGTAGACTCCAGCAGTTCACAACTGCAGGGAAGCCCCATGCCAGGAGGGTCCTACAACTATGCTCTTAGAGACATTTGGGGATCACACCATCCCACCTTTTCTACTTATAATTTTTATTCCACTCCTTATGATGTGTGGACACTGCTTGATTATTGCCTATTGTCCACCAATATAGCACTCTGGGTTACCAATGTTAACCATTTACCACTTACTCTTCTGGTCATTTTCTGGTACTCCTGAAACTGCACGCACCTAATGGGGCGGGCTACGACACTCCTGCAGATTCCCTGGTGGGGCCCTCCATGATCAGGTCTTCCGTACTGAACCTTAAACATGGGCACCTGTCAGCACAGGCCACCCTCAGGGAGGCCTTCAAGGCATGTATCCTTGGCATCTTCGTATCTAAACATGCAGTAATTCTACGAGACATACTTACTCAACTGACACAGATTGAATCCACGCTCCGTGATCTCGACTCCTTAACTCAATAAATGATCGGTCTTAATGACGGAGTTCCAGGATTTTGCGGACAGAGAGGTTGGGTACATGGGCAAATACACCACTGTCAGGCGTTATGGTTATGGGGACCGACCAGGTACCACTCTTGCCTGCATGCTTTTCCCCAATCACCTCAGTGTGTATGTCACTGAACTCCATACTGCTGTTGAGACTTCCATTACTGATAATGAGGGCATATTGTCTGAGTTCAAGTGCTGTTATGATTGCATGTTCACTTCCCGTTCATCGGAAGCTGATTACGAGATTGCTGCCTATTTAGCTGAAATCCCCGTGGTGTGGGTGACGGATGGACAGAAAAGCTTCCTCACTGAGCCTATAACATGTGAGGAAATTAGACACCCTGGAAGGCTCCAAAGCCCCAGGTCTTGATGGTCTCACTGGAACATTTTATAAAGTATATAAACATCGTCTTGCCCCTCACCTCCAAGCCATTTACATGAAGGCCCTCGTCGCCGGCTCTCTACCCCCCACACTAAGGTATGCAGTACTCATGCTTCTCTTGAAAACTGGTAAGGAACCGCATCTCTGCTCTTCATACCGCCCCCTCTCCCTCCTGAATTTAGATAATAAAAATATTCACCAAAGTACTCACCACACGATTATCCTTACTAATGAAGCAAATCCTCTGTCCAGGCTGGTTTAGTCCTGCCACGGTCCACCTCACTTGCCTGAGGACAATCTTTGCGTTCCTTCATAGGATCTCTCCAACTGCCCCTGCAGGAGTGGCCCTACTAGACACCAAAAAGGCGTTTGACTCACTGGAATGGCTGTTCCTGACACCGACATTAACAAAGCTGAGTTTTCCACGAGTCTTTATATCCTCAGTTATGCTCCTCTTCTCTAACCCAGTGGCGTGCCCAAGGGTGAATGGCTCCCTCACTGATTATTTCCTGGTCACCAGGGGGACCAGATAGGGCTGCCCCCTCTCCCCTTGCTTGTTCAACATCGCAATGGACCCCCTTGTTCGCCATCTTCAGGAGCGGCATCTGCACCAAGGCCTTCAAATCACATACGGCCCTCTACTACTTTCCTTGTATGCAGATGATATATTATTGTTCATTCGGAATCCCTCTGTCAATCTCCCTCCTCCGATCCGTGAGAATATATTGTTTGGTGTTCTTTCGGACCTCCATATAAACTGGGACAAGTCCAAGCTTTTTCTATTAACTGAGAGCACCCACCCTATAGAAATCGAATATCCCCTATCCTGGAACACAGACTCCACTAAATACTTAGGGGCTTATATACAAGCCCCTTGCGCCACCAGTGCCTCACTTTTTGTGACGCACCGGCGGCGCATTTTACTGGCCCATATTTACAAGGACAGGAAAAGCCACCATGCGTGACTTTTCCTGACTTGTAAATATGGCCCCTTTACACGCAGCACTTTGTGTGAAAGGGGCATTCCATGGGTGTTGCTGTGGGTGTTTCGACGCAACACCCATGGAACCTGACACATTTCCATTTTTAAGAGAAAACGTAAACCTGGAAATGCACCGGAATGCATCCCCTCCCCAGGAGAGGCGTAGGGAGGCGCAAAGAGGAAAAATTTATTAATTTCTCCTCTTTTCTTTCCTCTTTCTATGCGTGCTGCATTCTGCAGCACACATAGAATGGGGAAATCACCTCCGGTGATTGTTTATGTACAGGAAGGTGTTCCTTCCTGAACATAAACAATCATTAAAAAAATGACGTTTTGCAAGTTTTATGTGTGCTAATGCAGCACACATAGAAGTTGAAAAACGCAATTTCTGATTGTTTATGTGCAGGAAGGGAACCCTGGCAGCCCTTTGTGTGACAGCGCTGGGGAGAGCACAGGAATGCTACTTATTATTGTAAATATGTTGCATTCCTGTGCTTTGAAAGTGCCGCAGCGTGGCGCAGCCAAAGGGTTTGCGATGCATTCTGCGACACTTTCTTGTAAATGAGGCCCTTAGGTGTTTACCTGCACTTAGATAAAGAGCAAATACTTTGGGTGGGGTCTCCTTTACTCTACTGATCTCCCACTGACTAATAACCCCTGGCTCCACCTCATGCACGAGAAACTTGTTCATCGCACACTACAGCATCATAACCTCCATACCTTGGGAGATGTAATTCTGGATGGCCATGTCCTTACACATACTGACAACATTCGCTTCCAGAACGCCTCCTATATAGATAATTTTGTACTTTGCTGGCTCACTCACTCTGCACTCATGCAAACTAATGTATCCGCTTGCACCAGATGACTTCATGCCACTAACGCTCATCATATCTGACACAGCCGGAGATCATCTCATCCCCAGACTGAACGGGTCTAGCTTGGCATGAAACTTGACTCCACAAGGCACATTAGAGAGGCCTGGAGTGCTGACCTGGGCTACCCATTCTCTGATACAATCTGGTCCTACTGTTGCTCCCAAACACAATTTGTGTCTGTCCACCACAAGCACAAACTCATACACTTTAAATTCTGCACCGGTCATACATCGCCCCTGCATGGTTTGACCCCACACGCTCATCTCAGTGCCCAAAATGTCATGCCCCGGACTCCACTTGCGCACATTTAACTTGGCTGTGTCCCCTAGTGGGCTGTTATTGGACCACTATCTTCACTCTCATTTCCACTATGATAGATACCAAAATCGCCCTGACCCCTTGATTGCACTACTGGGGTACACACACAAAATCCCCTCATCCACCCACAGGTTCACCTCTGTTGCATTATTACTAGCCAAGCGGGAGCTGGCATTGCACTGGGGCAGTGGACATGTCCCCACCAACTGCTTGGCTCAGAAACATCCCCCACGCACTGGATCAAGTCAACCTATCTACCTACTGCTACTCTCCCTACAGATAAATGGACAATTCTTATTTTCTCTGCATAAAAATCTCAGAGGACGTACGTCATTGCTATGACTCTTAAGTACTTCAGGGTATGACAATACAGTAGCACTTAAGGGTCATAGTAACCATGTACATCCTCTGAGATTACCTTATGGTACTTTTTATTCAAGCCTAGGATACCGCCTGAATAAAGGATTCTTTGTGGCATATCCTAAAGCTTTTTTAATTACTGAACTGGATCCAAGTGTTTTATCCAGAGAAAATATGTAATTTCTAAAAACTCCCACAGGTGAGCCCCCCTGATGTTGAGTCTACCCTGGTAGTATCATCTCACCAGGGCGGGAAGAGGTGGCAAATGATGAAGCATATCCCATTATGTGAGTAAGCCTACCTCATTCAATTCTTTGAATTGTTCATTTCTCTGTAGGGAGAGTAACAGTAGGTAGATTGGTTGACTCGAACCAGTGCTTGGGTGAGATTTCCCTAAGCACGCTACGAGAGTGTCACACCAATTTTGCATTTGGAGTGTTTCTGAGAGGCAGACTTGAGTGCTATACATTCTGTCTTTCTCTCTCTTTGGTGTTGTATGGCTCTGAAACATGAAACACTGCGATAAAGTCAGTGAAGATTTTGCACAATTGCAGCCTCTCACTTCCAGGCCAAAGGATGTTTGGCAGCCCTTGCGACACCCTTGAAGCACACAATCCCAGCTGAATTTTAGTGCCTGTTTGATAAGTATTCCCCTTATATGTATCCTGTATTGCATATTTCATATCCAATTCTATCTGATCTCTTTCCTACCAGTCTCCTTTCCCTCCAAGGCATTGTCATAAATGCCAGTGCCATAATATATGCAGGCTGTCCAGTTTTAGGTTTTAACCTATAATAACTGATCAAACCCCACTGAAAGGAAAATAGCCCTCACCAGTGTAAACATATAAACGCTGAAAAAACACCTGCATAACCACAAATTAAATGCCATTAAAAGAAAGGAAAAGGAGAAGGGGCCAATACAATGTAACTTTGTTATACAAGCTGGCAGCAAGAAAGACTGGGCTAACATTATTCTGCTTGAGTTTTGTTGTTGAGGGATGTCACTAAAATATTGTTTCTTCTTCCTTTTGCTTTTTGCAGTTTTGGGGTCTTTGATCTAAATATGCAGGGTTTAGAAACATGTTTAGGTCTTTTTTAAAATTATTTTATAAACTGTAGAGAATCAGGAAATATCAAAATCATATTTGATAATTTGGCTACGTTTGATTCTTTCACTGATAAAATGGCTGGTTTCATAAGATTCTTTCCCATTATCACCATTTACCCACAGAGAATGGGTAAAAACCCTTGATACATCAGCCCCTAGTTTCTAGTGAGTGAGTATTGATAGTAGGTGAATTGCCAACACCTCAGGCTTTAAACATTCAATGCAAGTTATAGTGACAAGTATATGTGAAAAAAGTGCTATCGCCAAGCATCTGGGATAGTGGTGAAAACATGACAGGATGCAACATGGAACGCAGTGTCACTTGCAATGCTGCTGCAAAAAGGTTCTTTCCAAGTTCAACAAAGAAGGGAGTGATATTGTTTGTATTTGCAGTAATTCAGCTACGTATATGAAATTTGTGTGATGACCTGTCAAAATCGATGCCTGAGCTGAAGTGCTTCCCTGAAAGAGATCCTTGCCACTTGTTATATTGTATGTTGAAAGCATCTTTACACTCTTCAGAGTTAATGAAGAATGGTATTGACCGTTTAGTCCATTCTGGTGCACTGTTTTGCTATGCGCGGAAATTAAAATGCAAATATTTCTCATTTTGTGCTTTGTGTGGCATCAAAGAAAGAGTCATCCCAACTGTGTCACTTAGCTGATGATTCTCAGTCAAAGGGGCTGTGAATGCTATATTACCCATGTGGCAACCGTTTACAAACATTTTGCCTAGTGATGATGCCAAAGGCAAGAAATGTGAGGATCTTTGGTCACAAATTGATAGTGATGTGAAAAAAAGTACACTCTACTGCATTCTTAGATTTTTACAGGAAAACATAACTGCTGTAGTGGACATAATAAAAAAAGTCTGAAAACACCCTTGTCCGCCAAGTGTTCAGCATAATTGGTGTAGATGTGGAACATCTACTTGAGAGTAGGCTGGGCGACACCTTTAGTGACTTTGGCACTGAAACATGTTCCATGTTAGAGTGCTTGCCACTTGGTAAACAAAGCAATGTTGAAGAGCAATTCAGGAACTTTTATTTTATAATGTATGAGAAACGGCTTGCAATGATGCATAGAAATGTCCCTTAACCAACCATGGCATTTGAAGTCAATGAAACCTCACTGTGGTACACTGTACAAGTTCTAGATCCATTCCTAAAAGGGGAATTTTCTCTGTAGTTTCAAAAGTGCTGCTTCATTTTTGACCGCTTCAATAACTTGGAGGGCATAAGCGCCCAGTTCAACGCAAATGCTGCTGAACCTGCCCAGAGAATCGCAATCTTCAAGTGCACTAGTATTGGCATGGAAAGCTATGTCAGTGGCCAGAGTTAGCAAATTGTGTACTGGCTGTTTTGGCATTGCCCGTCTTAAGTGCCAATGTTGAGAGGGCCTTTTCACAGAAAAAGGTTTACATGGGAAGGAAAAAGCGAGCGCACACGACTAAAGACTCACCGAAGAAGTATTGTATGGTGTACTACAATAAGTTTGATTTGCAAAAATGTATTTGGACCCCATATACACTGTACGTACACTGTCTATATACCATGCATTATCAGTGTAGAACGCAAGCAATAATAAAAAGCAAAATGTTCCATAAACACCGTAAAAACACTGTTTCTGTTGTTTTTAATGGCTCAAAAATGTGTAACCACTGATAACCACTGTTTTTTAAAGGTATTGAAATCACTTGAAAACACTGAAAAAACCCCACCAGAATTGACCAAAAATAGAAACTGAAAACAGGAAAGCCTAAATATATGCCATGATGTACTGTGCACTATCTTTGTGCAATGCGTGATTTTGTATGTTGTAATGTTTTGTGAAAATGAATAAACTTAAAAAGAAAGAGGAAATAACTCGGTATATTAAAGGTGTTTAACATTGTTACACCTGGGCTCGGAAGGCACACTATTTTCATGCACTCCCATAGTTAGTAGCAGCATCCAGTCTGGCAATGTGCAAACATCCTTCGGTTGATGCACTGGATTGGTGATTGTAGGCATCCCAGTCTGAAATGTTACTTTTTTTTTTTTTAAAGTTTTTAAAAGAACTTTATTGAAAAAAAAAATTTGCACATCCAATTACAAGATATACGAGCGGGGTTTCCGTAAATTAGAAAGAAAAGGCACAGCTGATACAATCACCATAAAAACAATTGCATATTAGTAGCCCACGTAAATGCACAGGGGGAAACAGCGGGGAATGAAGCGGGAGGGGTCAGACGGAGTGTCCAGAAGAGGCAAGGCACGTGCAGGAGAAGCCACAGAGAGTCAGTAGTAAGCAGAGGAGGGGGGGCGACCTCTACGAGCCAGCACCGTCAGCCGCCGCGGGCGAGGAGCCGGCAGGGAGCACGGGAGAGGACGCAGAGTGCAAGGCACTCTGGCGTTGGAGATATGAAACAAGGGGTCCCCAAATATCGTGTGGCCGGCTAGTTGCCGGCGTCAAGTCCCAGAATTCGGACAGAAGCGTCTGACAGCACGCCGCATCCTCAAGCCAAGCGCCAACCTTGGGCACGGGCCTTCGACCCCAATACATAGCAACCCTGCGCCGCGCGAGAACAAGCAGCAGAATAGCAGTGAGCCTACAAGAGGCGTCGGGACAGTGTTTCACAAAGCCTAATAGGCACAGCAACGGGTCAGGTAAAACAGGCGTGGAAGTAATCTCAGTGATGGCAGTGCACACATCTCGCCAGTATGCAGAGACCCCGGGGCACAGCCATGCAAGATGAAAAAAATCGGCGGCGGGGGCAGAGCAACGAAGACATCTATCACTGGGGACGAGGCCAATTCTATGCAACTGGGCAGGAGAGCGGTACAATCTGTGCAAATATTTAAAATGTATGAGGTGCAGGCGATAGTTAGGAGACAGTCGTTTAGTCTGCCTGCAACAGTACAGCCAGGTCTCTGGAGAGAGGTCAGTGCCCAGGTCCTCGCCCCACGCAATGCGAGCCCGGTCAGCAGAGATCGAAGACGCTGCCAGTGTAAGGGCATAAAGTCTGGAGACCAGCTTATGAGGGCAAGTGGAAGTGCATGCGAGGTCGAGGGCAGCCATCGAAGGAGGAGGCTGTGGAAACGTTGGGTGCAGCTCCCGACAGGCTGCTCTGAGCTGGTAGTAGAGCAGGGTGTCCAAGGGGCCGGATTCGGCTGGAAGAGAAAAAAAGTCGCTGGCTGGGTAGAGATCGGATAATGTGGATAGCCCCAGACAGGTCGCACGTTTAACCATCCCGGCCGTATGCAGGGAGGGGAATGCTGGATGATATGCGATGGGCATGGAACTGGCGGAGAGTGAGCTAGAGCCAGAGAATTTCCGAAGGCCTTCCCAGGCCCATCGCAGAGTCTCAACTGTATCAATCTCTCCGCGCGGAGGCTTCGCAGGGGCAAAGACAGCCATCTGGAGCGGCAAGGGGGCCGCAAGGTCAGCTTCAATCGCTACGTGAGGCTGAAAGGGCATCGGATGTAACCAGAAGTGAAGGAAGCTGGCTTGGGCACTAAGGGCATATAATTTGAAGTCCGGGGCACCCAGCCCACCACACGTCAAGGGGAGTGTGAGAATTTCATATGCGATTCGAGGCTGGCGCCCAGCCCAGACAAGAGAGATGATGAGAGAGCGAAGTGTCCGAAAAAAATGAGCCGTGAGTGGGATGGGGATATTGAGAAAGAGATATAAAAACTTCGGGAGCACTACCATCTTGGCGATGGCAATGCGCTCCGCCAAGGACAAAGGTAGACGCCGCCAGAGAGGAATCTTAGTCTCCAGCCAGTCGACAGCCTGGCCGAAGTTTGCCCTCCAAAGTTCGTCCACGTCTCTACTGAGCCAAATGCCCAAGTATCTAGTGGGTCCCAAGGCCCACACAAACGGGTAGTCCGGGGCAAAAGGGACAGTAGCGTCTGTTAGAGGAAAAAGAATAGATTTGCCCCAGTTGACCTGCACCCCAGACAAACCCCCGAAGCGCACCACCTCGCAAACCATGGGACCGAGATTTTCTTGGTGGTTGCGGACATAGAGAGTGACGTCGTCCGCATACATGGAGACGACCAGTGCACGAGCCGTGAATCCAAGGCCCCTCTGGGTGTGATGCTGCCGGAGCCGGGCAGCGAGGGGCTCCATAGCCACCACGAAAAGCATAGGCGAGAGCGGGCATCCCTGCCTGGTTGCCCTAGAGACGGGGATGGGTTCCGAAATCTGACCATTAATTCGAAGGCGAGCCATAGGGAGGGAGTAAAGGAGGCGAACTTTGTGCAGAAATACCGGGCTGAAGCCTAAGCGAGGGAGGAAACAAAAGAGGAAAGGCCACTCGAGAGTGTCAAAGGCTTTAGTAGCGTCCAATAGGACGGCTACGGCCGGGAGAGCAGGGTTAATCTGGTGGAGAACAGCAAATATAGTCCGGAGGTTATGCGATGTGGCACAACCAGGGATGAAGCCGGACTGGTCAGGGCGGGCAATCAGGGGCATAAGAGGAAGGAGGCGGGAGGCCAATAACTTAGCGAATATTTTATTGTTATGTTAATGAGCGATAATGGGCGGTAAGAATCAAGAAGCTCAGGGGACTTGTCCGGTTTCAAGAGAAGTGTCAACAGGGCCTCACGAAGCGACGGGGGGAAGTGGCCACATCGAAAGGAATCGTTATACATAGCAGCAAGGTGGGGAACAAGGAGGGGCGCGAAGGTTTTGTAGAAGGAAGCAGGTAGGCCGTCAGAGCCCGGAGCCTTATCGCCAGGGAGACTGTTGATGGCCGCCAAGATCTCCTCCTTGGAGAAGGGTTCGTCGAGGTACTCCTGGTGGCTGTCGCCAAGCCAGAGAAGCTCAAGAGTGTCAAAATATTGATCCAGGATATCGTGAGAAGGAGCAAACCCAGCGGTGGAGAGTTGTGAATAAAAGGTGGTGAACCTGGCCGCCACCTCAACAGGAGAGGTAGTGCGCTCCAGGCAGCCATCCCGGAGCGCAGTAATGTAATTGGAGGCGTGAGGCTGTCGCAGGAGATTGGCTAAAGTTTTACCTGGGCGATCCCCCTCGCCGCACTGGTGTGCTCTCGCCTCCCTGCCTAGAAAAGAAAGTTCCCTGTCGGCCTCGTCATTAAATTCAGATAGTTTGCCCCGAAGTTGCGCAAGCGTGTTGGGAGAGGGGTAGAGTGAGTGAGACAAGTCCAGAGCCTTAATTTCCCCCTCCAGACGCTCTAGGGTGCCGCAAATGGAGCGGAAGACGCCAGCCTGCTTGGAAATACATTCGCCCCGAATCACCACCTTGAACCCCACAGGGTGGAAGGAGAGTCCACAGAACCGGCGTTGAGGTCGAAATAATTCTCGATTGCGGTTTGGATTCCGTCACAGAACACTGAGTCGCGGAGCGCATTGGAGGGCAGGAGCCAGGCGAACGCGTGCCTCGGAGAGTGCGGGAGGAGCAGACTGAGGCGGACAGGAGCGTGGTCAGAGAGGGTGCATGCCATGTGTTCAACAGAAGTGACCCACGAGAAGGCGTCCTGAGTGGCGATCCAGAGGTCCAGGCGGGACCAGCAGCCGGAAGAGCCCGAGACGCATGTGCCTTCGCGCGCCTCCGGGTGAGTGTGCCGCCATGCATCAAGCAGTGAGTTGTCAGACAATATGAGGTGCAGGAGGGACGTGGCGCGTGGGTGCAGAATGCGAGCCCCAGAGCGATCCAAGGTGGCCGAAGGCGAGATGTTGAAGTCCCCCCCATAACAGCGCCGTGGGGCCCATGGAGGAGATGTGCCACCAAACCTGCGCAAAGAAGTCAGGGTCATCAGAGTTGGGGCCGTAAACCGCTGCAAGGACCAGGGGTTGTGCCAGGAGAGTACCCTGCAATATCAGGAAGCGCCCTTCAGGGTCAGCGAGAACCTGAGAGGTGTGCCAGGGGAGCCCCTTACACATGAGAATAGACACCCCACGAGAGTAGCAGGAATAGAAGGAGGAGTGTGTTTCGCCCCAGTGTTTAGAGTGGAGCCTAGCGGCATTGGCAGGCAGGAGATGGGTTTCCTGAAGGAAACAAATATCAGCTTTATGACATATGATGTGGGCGTGTACTAGGCGGGCCTTCCGATGGTCATTAAGACCGTGAACGTTCCGGGTCCAGAGTGTGATGACCGTCATAACAATGTGCCAGGAAGGGAAACGGCGGATGTGGCCAGGTGCATAGAAGGAATCAGACGTGATTGAGAAGGGATGCGCAGAGTAGAGGACAAAATATCAAATTCACAAAACAAACGGAACAGCAGGCCTCGATGGAGAGGCAACATACCCAATAAACCAGCCCCCCCACCACCCACACCAACCCCCCAATCATGTTGAGAGACCAAGCCCACCCACCCAGGGGGACCACAACTGGGAGAGGGAAGAGAAAGGACTAAAATAGAGGGAATTATCCCGTGGAGGCATGGCTCCGCTCAGCAAACACCCCTGCCCAAGGGAACAGGGTGGCCAAGCCAGGAGCTGTCGCAGACATCAGGTTATTGGAAGAGAGCAACAGGGCGCCAGAGGGGCGAACATATCCAGCGAGGAGGAGGCCGGGGACCACAGTGATCAGGAGTGGGAGTGAAATTAACCATAGCGAAGAGGTAAATGGCCACACGGCCAGAACAGGCCACAATTAACAGAGAGCGACAGGCAGGTGCACATTTAAGGGGAGGAGGTCCATAAATGACCAATGAAGTAAAGTTAGAAATAACCAGGACAGTTGACTGTTCATCTAGAGCCACAATAGAGAGCAATACAGGAATGTCAAGAGAGTTCAGTCATTGTCACTCAGGTTGCCAACAGCAGTGGACTGAGAGCCAGCAGGAGAAGAGCGCGAAGCCTGGTCCAGTTTCTTTGCATAAGCCAACACAGCTTTTGGCTCCAGAAAGACATGCACCTTGGAGCCCTGCCGGACTCGCAATTTAGCAGGATAAGCCAGGGAGTAGGAGACATCGTGCTTTTGAAGAATCCGTTTAGCCGGGAGAAATTCGTGGTGAGCAGCCTGCACCGTCATCGTGTAGTCGGGATAGAAGGCCAAGGTGTTGCCCTGGTGTCGGATGTCTCCTTTCTCCCTGGCGGCTCGCAGGATGGCATTGCGGTCACGAAAGTTCAGTAGCTTGGCAATGATGGGGCGCGCCGGCAAACCAGGAGCCGGACAGGGGCCGAGGGAGCGGTGGGCCCGCTCGACAATGAAGACGGAGAATAGGACGTCGCCAAAGAGTTCACAAATTAGCTGTTCCACGAAGTCCTCCATCTTGGAGATGTTGAAGGATTCAGGCACGCCCGTGATGCGGAGGTTACTTCTACGGGAGCGCGCTTCCAAATCCTCGTTCTTGTTCCTGATCACATCGAGGACTTTATCCATTTGAAGAAGCCTGTGATGGTCCCGTGTGGCGGCGTCCTCAACCTCAGAAACCCTTGTTTCAACCTGCAGCAAGCGCGTGTCGTGCGTGTCGACTCGGGCTTTGACAACGTCCAGCCGGGTTGACAGTTGGTCAAGTTGGGCAGCGATGCCGGTGACGGTAGATTTAATGTCCAGCATGATGGCCTTCAAGTCGTCCTCTCGTGCCAGGGTAGAGTCAGCCTGGTAGGCGGGGTCGGCCACATCTGTGAGCGCGCCGTCCTGGCGGTTCTGCCGGCATTGGTCAAAGGCGATCTTAGGTTGCTTGGGGTCTGTTTTCCCCATGATGAGGCGCATTCCTGTGGGGAATGTTGTCAACAATATAGCAGGACAAGGCAGCAGCGCCGAGCAGGGAGGGTGAGAAGGAGAGGTGCTGCTTTCGTGGAGGGAGATAATGGCAAAATGGCAGACACGGCCCCCAACAAGGCAGGCAGACAAGGGTATTGGTCCGGGCTGTAGAGCAGGACCGCAAGTGCGAGGCCCGCGTGTGGGGATAGCAGCAGGTTAGGGCCCCCAAAGTTTACAATCCCAGAAGAGATGGCAGTGCCATGAGAGACCACCACCAGGAGGGGCAAATGCAGCAGAGGTAGTCCACCGTTGAGGATGGTGGCGTCCGGCCGGCAAGGCCACAGGGGGAGGGGTGCACATGGCGGCCATGTTGGGCCAGGCAGGCAAGGGCCAATGCGCCCGCAGGAGGCAGTCACAGGGCTGATGAAGCAAAGTGGGAGAGATTCCAAATGAAGCTGCTGGTGGCGATGAGCAAAGCGTGGTGCCCGGTAGGCCGCAGGCTCCGGCGTGAAGAAGGGTGGCGGCAGGGAATGTCCGTGGAGCCGACTGCATAGAGGTGAGGAGCAGTCACACAGGCTCCGGCCCCCAAGGTGAGCACAATGGGAGGTGGATAGCCCGTGGGGGTTGAAGCGGCAGGGGGACGTGGGGGGCACGCCGTCCACATCATGGGGCCAGTGTGAGGGGACTAGTAACAGCGAGTACTTGCAGTAGGGAGGACAAACCCAGGCCCCGCAGTTCGGCGCGCTCGCCCCCAGCCCCGCCGCGGACGCCCCCGCAGCAGTGCGACTCACCGTGTGCAGGAGGGGTCGGTCAGCTGAAAGGCAATCGCAATGCTGGCCGGTACAGGCAGGGCAGCCCAGCAGCGAAGATGAAGGCAACCGCTCCACAGCAGCACCGCACAGGCAGCGGGCGCATGCCTGCAGCTAGGCCCAGCAGACGCAATCAGCTCCCGGCGTTGGAAAGTCGGTGTAGCGGTGGTCCCGAGACCCCGGAGAGGACACGATGGGCGCCCCAAGATGAGGAGAGGCAGGATGTCGTGGAGCGAGGTAAGAGCTCCGTCGATGTCTGCAGGATCGTGGCGAATTATCGGCTTGGTCGGCAGAGCCCACTTAGAGTGCGGCCATTTTGCAGCCGGCTAAGCCACGCCCCGTCTGAAATGTTACTTAAGGCAGCACAAAGTGCTGGCTTGTGTTACATGTATGTACAAAACAACTCAAGGCTACACAAAAGTGGCCTTGCATCTTGTCTAAAATACCACTGACGTCTTGTAGTGTGGATTGTGGCCTCATTGTCGACATTGCTAAGTTAGCTTAGGCACAGCTGCCATGATGCCTTCTTTGCACACGTTACTCTGTGACTTTGTTCTTCCACACTCTGCTTGTGACCGTGGGATGGGATGAGGATATACCCTTGCGGTCTCTGCCACAGCCTCAAGCCCAATATCCCCTCTGGCGGGAAGCTAAGGGTCCCGTTTTCGACATTCTAACACAGTTAGAATATCAAGGAGTAATTGAGACATGCGTGTCACCAATGAATAATCCCCTTTTCGCGGTTTCTAAACCCAATGGGTTGTACCGCTTGGTATTGGACTACCGGCATTTGAACTCCCATTGTCGAACCTTTGCGGTGCAGAATACCCATAGTTATGCGCTCTTAGACAGTCTTGTTCGTAAAAAATATCATACGACACTTGACCTTTCCAATGGTTTTTACACTCACAATTTGTCCCCGGACTGCAGTCAATGGACCGCGTTCACTTCCGGTGGAAAACAAATAAAATTCCGGCGTTTGCCAATGGGCTACAAGAACAGCCCGGAAGTCTTCGCCGCCCGTGTTGTCTCTTTGTTGGACAGCATAGACCCAGATGCGTATTCGTACATGGATGATATATATCTGACAGACGACGAACTATGGCCGCATCTTTCCAGAGTAGACCGCATTGTTGTGGGCTCTGGCCTTTTGACCTCCTTTCAGACTATATTTGGTGTAATCCCGGCTTTTATTCATTCTATTTTTTCCAGAGTCTTTGGCGGCTTCCCATTGATCCTAGCCTTAGCTGCTGCCGTATTGCTTTTACTTTGTCTGTGGCGCAATGGCTGCACCACTTGTGGCCCTACACAACCCAGGGCGACTGCGGATGCTCCGTGACCGCATGATTGACAGCTTCAGAGTCCTGCCGCTGGCAACCCTCAGCGTGTCTTATAGACTATCTTTTCGCTTTGCGTATTTCACTTGCGTGCAACCAGTGATGTCCTGCTTACGATGTCCGTTCTCTTGGTCCTTGGATGTTTGCCTCTCCAATACTTCTTGTTCGGACCCGGATTTCGACCAGTTGATGGGCCCCTTAGTGGCCCATGAACGGGAATGTTCCGGTGCTGGATTAATGGTGCGTGCGGCTGCATTTGGGGTCTTGGCACAATGGGATATCTGGGCGGCTGCTCGGAATCTCCTACAACAAAGTTATATCGAGTATCACTCAAGTTGTCCCGCAATGCTGATAGCTGCTCCCTATTATGAGGAGCATGAATGCAGTTTTGATTTGTTGAATTGGATGGCATCTCTTTTTTCGAATGGAGACAATGATGTCTTTTTGGAAGGTGTTGCAGTTTTCTGTGCATACACTTTGATGGATTAGTTGCGTTGACTCTCCATGACCTGCATAGCTGGATTTTTTTTTGTCTTTGAGTGACATATTGTCTGGCCCTATCTAGGATTTTTTTTCTCCATCGTTTTTATTTTTTTTATTTTTTACTCTCCCCTAACTTCCAAAGGACATTTCCCACCTATAGACGTTTCCGTTCTGCTCAATTTATTCGAACTCAGTTTTCGTCCTATGTCTTGCCGATGGACTGACCAGGGGAGGGTGTAGTGTGGATTGTGGCCTCATTGTCGACATTGATAAGTTAGCTTAGGCCCAGCTGCCATGATGCCTTCTTTGCACACGTTACTCTGTGACTTTGTTTTTCCACACTCTGCTTGCGACCGTTCACATTAGAACTGTCTGCCTTTTTGCCTTTCACCTTTTCTCATGTTCTCTGTGGTTTTTGTCTGCACACAATGTACAAGGTCGAAAAACAACGTCCCTTGTTTTTGCTGTTCTGGTCAGCCCCTCGCACTTAGACATAACATGACATACAGCTGCACTGGAGAAATTTGTGTGCTTTTAATATTGTGAACTCACTGTTGAAGGCACTTGGAGAAAAGCCTTTCCAGGGAGAAGAGCTGTGCTTGTCCGATGATGTAACCCTTGCATCTAGTTCTTGAGGTATGGGGGTCCCCCTGACAAAGCCTAGAGGTCTTCTATCTTTATAATAAACTAGTTAATAGCACGGGGAGGGTGGTCAGGCATTTTAGTCCTATCTCCACTGTCTTTATAAAATGCTGTCCCCTTTTGTATTCTATGGAATTGTAACCATGCTTACTGTTTTATCTTTATGCATTATGCTGCTAGTACTGGCACGTGTACTGTGTCTTAGTGCACGATAGTTGAAATAAACATTTTAAACTATACTGTGTCTCTTAATACGCACGTTGTGGACAAGTATGAGTGAGTAATGAAAGAGTGTTCTTGCTCCCTCGATTCCTGTAAGAGTCCGTGTTCTGGGATGTCTAATCATTGGTAGCTTCGCTGTAGTGCGGAGAACGAATGTGACACTATAGCTAGTCGGATTGGGATTTTCGGTACTAAGGTGTATGGTTGGTACACCACTATACACCGAGGTCCTGTTTTCCTGCGCATAGTTCTGTATATGTGCAGAATCCCCGCAACAGTCTTTTTATACTCCTGCTTTCAACTTGCCAGATCCAAGGAGAATGCAAATGCCTCTTTTGCACATACAATGCCCTCACAGTTGTGGCTTTGTAATGCTGACTCATACACCCTTGTACCAATATAACATTTCCTGTGTTTCATGGCAAACCATGTTCCTACTCATTTAAGAAATGTCTATACACAGACACATATGAATTTTAATGGTCACATGTCTGTACATGCTTGCAAGTTAATCAACCATCAAAATATTATTTTAACTATGGCCAACATTGATGTACTCATGTTCTCTCTATTGTATGTGTTATTATATAATTATATCAGACATAATGTAGTGCTTTAGTGTGAAGAAAGGTAATCTAAGGAATATGTTGCAAGGATAATAATAGACCATGTTTGAAACCTGAAATTAAGTGTGTTCATATATGTGTCCATGACTTACAATAACATAATTATCTTTGAAGGTATGTGTTTGTCTGGATTTAATCAAATACTATATAAGTGTGACTTAAAATGTCTCTGCCACTGTTACCAAAGGACATATAGTACTATATGTCATGTGTGTCAAATATACATGACATTAAACAAAGTCTGTGTAAAACACTGGATTAATATGTCCTCAATTTGTAGAGATGCTCAACGTAGTATAGTCCCTTTCTGACATGCAATTATGGACATTCAACATATGTTCAGTGTGCACTGTAAAATAGCATTCCATACAGTCTTATGTGGCTAATGTCCCTTATTCCCAACTGTAATCACACTACCACAAAAAAACACTAAAAGTTACTCTAATAGTTTGTCTGCACACTTTCCACAAATATTATTCATTCATCATGCATATGTAAATTATCAACTACCTCTAATAATTTATCTATCTCTGTCATCAGGTTATCAGGGCTATGGCCTACAGCCATGGTTAATGACTCAATTTTCCATAACTGAGGGACATAAAAATTTAACTCATCTTTAAGAAACCGCAATGTTGTGGAGCAAACATTTGGTGTCTGGCAATCACGTTTTAGATATTTGGACCAGTCTTTTGGGAGTGGCCTATACACCCCCCCAATGGTGTGCACAATTATATTGATAGCAGCAATGATGCACAATATATGTGAAAAAACACATCTTCAGAGGGACTCAAAATGTCCAATACAATATTAAGAGGAAGAAGACGAATTTTCTCATTCTGCAATTTTGGACTCACTGGAAGGGCGCCCAAGAAAAAATAACTTTTTTTTCAATTAAATTTATAAAAATGGGATTAAATTATTGTCCAAACTCTGTGCAAGTAATTTTGTTGTGTTTGTGTTCATCAAAAGCATGAAATGTGCAAATGTTATATAACAACCCTTACAGTTTCCGTTCATTTGCAAAGTTACACATCTGATGCTTGAGAAAAACATAGATGTGTAATCTGTGGATGTATGATGGCTGCTGTGTAGCATCATCTAAGATGCATCAATACTAAGCCTGGGCGTAGTTCGCGAAGTAGCGCTACGCGAAGCTACGCAAAGTGCAGTTCGCACTACGCGAGCTATGCGTAGCACTACGCGAACTGCGTAGTGCACTGTTCGCAATGATTGCACAGTGCCGGATGCTTGTCCGCACTGTGCAATCATTGAAAACGGCATCTTGCACAGTGCGAGCTGTCTTTACTGCCGCTCGAGTAGATTTTTACTCGAGCGGCAGCTTTCTCAACGCGGACTGGTAGTTTCTCATCGCGAGCGGTCGCGAGCATACGCGACCACTCGCAATGAGAAACCTGACCTCCCCGCGTTGAGAATCTCGCCGGAGGTTTATTTTCCACGCTCGCGATCGGCAACTTGATGTTGCTGATCGCGAACGAGAAAAAGTCTCGCCGGGATGTCATTTTGCTTGCTCGCGGTCGCCAACTTGACGTTGAGGACCGCGAGCAAGCAAAATGACCGCTGCACTACGCTACGCTACGCGTGTTTGCACTGTGCTATGTGCAATTCGCGTTGTGCGAAGTAGCGCAAACTTCGCAAACTACGCGAGCGTAGCGTAGTGCTTTGCCCAGGGTTAATCAATACCATTATATATACATTTAATCTCACATTCGTATGCCATCAGAGTAGTATTGTAGATGTTGTTTCACAGTGTCTTTATACAAATAGGCATTCTGTGAGACTGCCACAGACTCCATGATCCACACAGAATGTGTAGAACACAAACGAAGCAGAAGAGGTGATGTGCGTTGGTGTATGTGAGTATTAATAACACTTCTTAACACATCTTCTGTAGCTCACAGAATGTGATAGGTGTAAACAGTCTACTTATTTTCATCAAAAAATTATAAATGGAAAGTATGAAGTAGTAGCCATGGACTCATAGGGGCATGTAATCATAGCATAGTTGTTGAGTCACTTAAGTATTTCAATTCTAAAGCTACATACATGTTTATATGTACTAAGTCATGATAACACACTTTGTGTGGCTATGTGTGTTTTGTTAAATTAAAGAAAATGTGGCCCAATACATGCTGCTTCAGTGGGATAACGAACTGTAAAGGACTTCCACAGTAGAATTATGGGTGTATGTCTGCACACACCATCTATATCGCCAAACTCATAGGGTGAAATACCATTTTGGCAAACTGGCTCTCTATATAGTGTATTAAAATGAAGTACACTATGTAGTGAATCTGGCAAATCCCCAATGGGTATACAGAGGTATAAGTAGGCAATACTAACTCTCTTTTTGTGGTAGTGTGTGGGAGCAGTTAGGCTTATCAGAGGGTAGTGCTAAGCATTTGCTGTACTCACAGAGGCAATACATGAGGCCCACCCTTAAGAATAAATCCAAGACCAATTTGTAAAAATAATATTGATTTTTATATAATTTTTAAGAACAAGAACACAGTTCTAAGGTAGGTAATTTCGGAGATACGATTTTGCAAAGTTCGATAAATATATCACTTCTATGTGCAAATACGCACCTTAGGAAACAATGGGGAAAACTCGGGCAATTCTTGCAAGAAGTTCACCTTCTTGTTTTAGGTCAATGTTGGGACCAGGTCTAAAGTTCCAGCAGGAGAAGTTCAGGAGTGTCCAGATTTAGCCGGGAGCAGAGACCCAAGGTCTCGGAAGCTGGTGCGCAAAGACGAAGGGGGACACTTGAAAATGTACTGCACAGAGATACTTACAGGTAAGTCTGTTGGGCCTCCTTAAAAGGAGGAGGCCCAAGGGCCTGGGGACCACAGGAGCAGAGCTAGTTGGTCAGAGCTGGGGCTGGGTGCAGAGTGAACAGGTCAGCCGGACGTCACGCATCTTGAGGTCCTCATGGTCAGGAGCAGGCAAATTGGAGAGGCGATCTGGGGACAGTTGGGAAACTCAGGAAGTGGCTCTCGGGTGTCTCAATGTCCCTCGATAAGTTCTTGCTTCTTGTGCTTTGGGAGTCTGGAGTGGAATCTTCTTCTTGGTGTTTGCCGTTGGGGGTACAGTACCCGGAGTATTGGTAAGCCACAGCTCTAGTAAGTCCCCAAACTTGGTGAGGAGACAGATCTGACCATCTGGATCACTTTTACCTTCTCTTGCTTTGGTGCTGCGTCAAGTTCATCAGGGAGCAGCAAGTCAACAAACCGGACTTCATGGGATCAGTGCCTGCAAGCTGCAGGGGAGTGATAACTTCATTCCAAGGGAGCTTCACAGCAATTCCTTGAAGGATGGAGGTGCTCTGGGGTTCTTAGAGTCCTTTCATGTTTCAGGGTGACACAGCAGAAGTAATTGTCGATCCCTGGGAGCAGCAGGCAGGGTTTGGTACCTTTTTCTTGTGCAGCAGGGCTTCAGTTCTCATGCAGTGGGTCTTCTTTGTCTTGGTATTCTCTTGTCCATTGAATCTGATGTTCAGATCTTGGGGTTTACACCTAAATACTGAATGTAGGTGTGATACAAGGGGAGACAGGTAGTAGCCAATGTGCTACCTACCTTTAGGGTGTCTATACCTTCTAGTGACCACTTCCTGTGAAAGAAGCACTACCCTAGCCCTGATAGGATGTTTTCCTACCATCCCAAGAAGGTGGAATTTCAGAAGAGGGGTTCACATTGCCTCCCGCCCTAGGGATGGTGTAGGCTAAGTGGGGACCCTCCTCCTAATCTAGCAAATTTTCCCACCTTTCCTCCACCAAAAGTGGAGCAGGAAAGGTGGCTTCCTTCCCCCACTATCTGGAGGTTCCCGTGATGGCTTTCAAAGGTGGCCTAGCCTTTGAAGCTTCCCGCCCAGGAAGGCCATCCTAACCTGGAGAAGGTGTGAAGCACCTCTGCCCAGAGCGGGCTTTGACTCTGTCCGCTAAGAACACTGGCTTTCACCCCATGAGGTGGGAAACATGTTTGGTAGTGGCAGGCTGGAGAAAGCAAGTCAGGAATCCCACCAGTGCTTGGTAGGTTTTCAGGGGACCCTCTAAAAGGGTTTCCTGGGTGAATATTAATAACTCCATCACTGGCATCTGTGAGGATTTATTAAGACAAGATGTTTGGTACCAAAAATCTTAGAAATCAGTGAAGCAATCATGGAGCTAGGAAACGTCTGTTGACAAGTATCCAGCCCATGCATTCTTCATGGCTTCCCTGTGCACTTACAACATCTCAGAATAGATTGGACATTGTAGGGGCATAGCTGCTCATGCTGATATGCTCCCAAATAGGCTATAGTGCATCCTGCCTTATGGCTAAAAGCCTGCAGTAGGTGTGACTTACCTATATCTTATTCATTATATGGGAGGCCTGCAATGGCAGAGAGCATCCCTTGGTGAGCAGTCCCTGGGGTGACACACCCTGTGCTGCAGCCCCAGAGGATGCTCTTCAGTACCCATGCCCTAGGTATAAGGGGTACCACTTACTAGGGTCTTACAGGGGTAACTGAAGTTGTGCCAATTGTGGTATAGTTTTATGGACAGAACACTGGTACTGGGAACCGTCAGCAGGGACCCAGTACTCTACAGTCAAAGTTGCATCAAATGCCAGGCAAAAAGTATGGGGGGGGTCTGCAACAGAAACCCAGTTTCTTACAACCATCAACTGTAAATTATTTCACTATGAAAAAGCAGACATGCTGTGGGAGAGAACCTGGTAATATGTTTAACAAGAGATTCAGCAAATGAGCTTTTACAACTCAGTATTGTAGATCAGGATGTTTGGATTTAAGAAAACACTCTACTGCCATTAGACCTATTTGGATTCACTTGTAAAACAACTAAAGCCAGTTAAACACATCCCATAATATATGTGAGTAATTGTATGTGTAACATACTGTTACGTTCTGCCCACAATAGGGAAATCATAATTGATGTGCACTCTGCTAAGGTACATAGGGCCACATTTTCAAAAATGTGACTCAACACAATGCAGCAACACAAATTGCTGTGCTTGTGATCATTTGCTTATAGCATTTCAAGCAGTTACATTCATTGTCCAAATTGTGCAGCCTGATGTGAAAGTAGGGGTGGACTAACTCAAAACCTTGGGGTGATCGGGTCATGTGGAACATGTGTTATTGTGGCACAATCTGTAAGAGGCAATTTCTTCGTATACAAGCCAGATGAATTTTCAATGCTTTATAGAGAGGCCTATCGTTAACATTTCTATGTGTTGTTTCATGTTTACATTTAATGCTTTGTGTGAATATTAGTGAAATGCTTGGTTGACAATAATGGTTAAAAGTATATACATTTGCTTATATTTTTAGATGCCCCTGACAAAGGGAATTCATTCCCGAAATGCATTAAAGCCTTGAAGCATGACTGCAAGATCCTTGAGCGGGCCTGGCGGAGGAGTGGCTATTGCCCGGTAGACAAGCGGAAGCTCAGAGACAAGCAAAAATTATACTATGCAGCCATCACGCTGGCTAAAAGGCAATTTTACTCGACCCGTATCGAATTAGCCAGTAACAACTCTAAGGAAATTTTTGCGATTGTTCAGAGCTTCACGTCCCCATTGGCCCAAGCAAGTGCGTCTTCATCTTCACCTTCCTGGTGTCACACTCTCTCTTGCTGTTTTAGGGATAAGATCCGGGCTATCCAAGCGGCATTTACTCCCCGCGACATTATAACGGAGGCACCTTTGGAGTGTCATTTTGCTGGTCCAGTCCATTCCTGGTCTTCATTTAGGCCAGTTGACCCATTGGATTGTCTTAAAATTCTTAAGGGTCTAAAGTCTGTCTCGCCCTCGGACCCATGTCCTGCGAGGACATTGGCAGTAGTTGCCGAGGCTGCAAATACAGAGGTGAATACCATCATCAATATGTCCCTCCAGAAAGGGGTGGTACCCCAGGTTTGGAAGGAGGCTAAGATCTTACCACTCCTAAAAAAGCCATCTTTGGATCCCCTCTGTCCAGGGAATTACCGACCTATCTCCCTCCTTCCTGCTTTGGCAAATGTGTGAGAAGGTGGTTAATAAACAGCTTACGGACTTTGTGGAAAGAGAGACGCTTCTGCACACTGCTCAATCAGGGTTCAGAGCGTCCCATAGTACAGAAACAGTGGTGGTGGAGGTGGCGGAGGCCATCCGGGAGTGCTTGGACGCCGGCGGGAGAGCGGCATTAATTTTGCTCGACCTCTCGGCCGCGTTCGACGCGGTCCCGCACTCACTTCTCCTGTCACGTCTGGCTAGGATTGGTCTGTCGGGTGCCGTGTGGGGCTGGTTACGGTCCTTCTTGGAAGGGCGGGTTGAGCAGATCTGGATTCCACCGTCCTCCTTCTCCCCTCAGCCTGTATTAACAGGAGTCCCCCAGGGATCCTCCCTTAGCCCCTTCTTTTTAATATCTACGTTACTCCGCTGATAAATTTGGCGGAGGAATTGGGGGCTAAGGTGATGGCATACGCAGACGACACTCAGTTGCTTTTTACCTGGGACAAAGATGCGGACTCTGTACTATTGGTTCACCACTGCCTTTCTTCTATCTTTAAATGGCTGGCGGAGGCGCAGCTTAAGTGTAATGAAGAAAAGTCAGAGGTCCTGCTATTTGGTAAATTCCCCCTCAACTTTAGAGAGCAGCTCTGGCCTCCTGAGTTTCCATCACCTACCTCATCAGGGAAGCCAGCTAAAAACCTGGGGGTATGGTTTGATGAATGTCTTTCCTTCTCGACACACATTAAGAAGCTGGCTGGATGTTGCTTCGGCCTGCTTAAAACTCTCAGAAGATTCTTCCCCCTCCTACCTCAGGCAGCGAGGAAGACGGTCACATGTGCGTTGATTCTGTCACGCCTGGACTATGCCAATGCCCTTTACGCTGGTATCCCCGGGTACCTGCTGAAGAAGCTGCAGGTGGTTCAAAACACGGCAGCCAGACTTCTATTGGGCATCTCGGCTAGGAACAGTGTCCGTCAACAGCTGCGTTCTCTCCACTGGCTCCCCATGGTGGATAGAGTTAAATTTAAATTATTGTCTTTGGCCCATGGTTGTGGTCCTCTTTACCTGCAGAGGCGTCTTTCTTTTTATGTTCCCGCACGCCCCCTGCAGTCTTCGTCCCTTTGTTATGCTCAGGTCCCTTGTTTCAAGTTACAGAGAATAGGGGGCAGCTCCTTTACAGTGAAGGCGGTGGATGCCTGGAACGCCCTTCCTCTTGCCCTGCGTACCATCTATGACCCTGTGGCGTTCAAGAGGAAACTGAAGACACACCTATTCTCTTGAAAGCACAGCGTCCTTACCCCGTTAGGCACCGCGCCGGGATACTCATGAGTAGCTGTGCGCGTTATAAACTCATATAACATAACATAACATAACATTGGGTTGGTCAAAACATAATAAATCATGACATGGAACCCACCTTATGCTTCTGAGCCTTTTTGAACATCAACGTTTAACAAGGATTGAATAAAATGAATTGAACGCAAGAAAGAAGGACGAAAATTAATGGTGAAAAAATGGAAAAGTAGATTTAAACATATGAATTTGATTCATTGGATTCAGGCAGTGATGTGGCTGTGCAGCTTGGTGGAACCTATGTAGGTTCCTTCGTTGTTTAGTAATGTTGCAGCGCAATGGGACGAAGCGCGAAGCACGTTTTGCACGCCGATAATGTTTGAAAGGAGTAATGGTTTACACATGATTAACTTTTGGATTACTAGGAGTGCATCTCATCCCCACTTAACTTATTGCATTACAACACAGTGAGCTGGAACTACAGACTTGCATCACGCTGCATGACAAATCCCTCGGTCCTGCGTCATAGTGCGCCATACAGTAAATAAGGTGCATCCATTACACACCGAAGAAGCATAGTACATTGCAACACATTCTCATGCAATGCTATGCAATGCAGCACTGCATGAATATTAGTAAATCTGGTCTGAGTGCGGAAGTCAACCTTACATCCACAAAATGTTTATTTGCAACACCAGCTCACTTCTTCTTATTCAAAGTCATATTTATGTGTTGAATTGGTAATTCGAAGTTTGAAAAATCTGACAGGTGTCTCTGGGTTTTCCCAGCTGCAAGTTGTGACTTGGAGGCAGGGAATGCTGCTTTATGGGTAGCCCATTGAGTGTGAAAATACCGACACATGTAGTCATGTGTTTACTATTCCAGTAATGAGAAACATTTGAGATGCCACGTTTTACACTCAATGCCCTTTTAACTGAGCCTTCTTGACGTACGTGTACATGATACAGTGAGTATGGAGCACTCTTTCAAGCAACCTGATTTGTTCATGAAGCTGCAACAGAAGAAATGCAAGAAAGATATCATTGCACTGATGCACATTTGCACTAACTAGACACTGGTGGATGGGCTGCACCGGGGAAAACTCACAGTGTCAAAGTTAATGCGGACAGGCACAAATGCAGCGCCATCTGGAATTTGCCTGTCACATTTGACAATATTGAATAAAGTTGTTCATATACATTGTTGGATTTTCTTTAAGCCAGCCCTATGCACAATTAAGGGGCCGATTCCGATCTCGGTCGGAGGCGCACCCAATACTATTCGGTCGGGAAAAAAGCCATGCGAAAGCCAGTTTCCCGACCGATCCGTACAGCACACCGAACGAGCAAGTACGATGCGCACAACAGCAAAAATTCCGGCCGAGCCGTACTCACCCAAACCAGGTCCTGTTCTCCGACCGAGGCGAATCCGGAAACGCCGAATCGAGTCGCACGGAAGGGAAAATGCAGCCCCGTCCGGCCGGACAAGTACGATGCGCTTTCCGTACGCGCCGAACCCGTCGCTACGCACGGCACGTCAAAGCATCCGGGAGAGGCGCACATAAGCTCCGAATCGCGCCACAACACGATCCACGGCTACGAGACGAACACAGCACCGACGAGGACGACGCGAAGCGACGAGGACGAAGCGAAGCGACGAGGACGAAGCCAAGCGACGAGGACGACGCGAAGCAACGAGAAGGACGAACGACACGAACCAACCATGAATCCCTTCGTCCCGATCATACCAATATTCTACATCTACTACCGGAACAGGCACGGACGCGTACGGTGCAGAAGGTAAGTCAGACACCAACCACAAAACACATACAACACGTAAACGACACATCACACACATACACTGGGAATCTGAATATACTCACACCAGCAACAGCAGCACCATAGGGGCGGGATGCCCATCACCAATGCCACATATGCACACAGGGGCCTGAATGCGCGCCACCACCCCAACCCAGGGGGCTGGATGCCTACCACTACTACCACCCTTAGCCAGGGGGCAGGATGCCTACCATTACTACCACCCTCACCCACGGGGGGCAGGATGCCTACCACTACTACCACCCTTAGCCAGGGGGCAGGATGCCCACCACTACTACCACCCTCACCCAGGGGGGCAGGATGCCCACCACTACTACCACCCTTAGCCAGGGGGCAGGAAGCCTACCACTACTACCACCCTTAGCCAGGGGGCAGGATGCCTACCACTACTACCACCCTTAGCCAGGGTGGCAGGATGCCTACCACTACTACCACCCTTAGCCAGGGGGCAGGATGCCTACCACTACTACCACCCTTAGCCAGGGGGCAGGATGCCCACCACTACTACCACCCTTAGCCAGGGGGCAGGATGCCTACCACTACTACCACCCTCACCCAGGGGGGCAGGATGCCCACCACTACTACCACCCTTAGCCAGGGGGCAGGATGCCTACCACTACTACCACCCTCACCCACGGGGGCAGGATGCCTACCACTACTACCACCCTCACCCAGGGGGCAGGATGCCCACCACTACTACCACCCTTAGCCAGGGGGCAGGATGCCTACCACTACTACCACCCTCACCCACGGGGGCAGGATGCCTACCACTACTACCACCCTCACCCAGGGGGCAGGATGCCCACCACTACTACCACCCTTAGCCAGGGGGCAGGATGCCCACCACTACTACCACCCTCACCCAGGGGGGCAGGATGCCCACCACTACTACCACCCTTAGCCAGGGGGCAGGATGCCCACCACTACTACCACCCTTAGCCAGGGGGCAGGATGCCTACCACTACTACCACCCTCACCCAGGGGGGCAGGATGCCCACCACTACTACCACCCTTAGCCAGGGGGCAGGATGCCTACCACTACTACCACCCTCACCCACGGGGGGCAGGATGCCTACCACTACTACCACCCTCACCCAGGGGGCAGGATGCCCACCACTACTACCACCCTTAGCCAGGGGGCAGGATGCCTACCACTACTACCACCCTCACCCACGGGGGGCAGGATGCCTACCACTACTACCACCCTCACCCAGGGGGCAGGATGCCCACCACTACTACCACCCTTAGCCAGGGGGCAGGATGCCCACCACTACTACCACCCTCACCCAGGGGGGCAGGATGCCCACCACTACTACCACCCTCACCCAGGGGGCAGGATGCCCACCACTACTACCACCCTTAGCCAGGGGGCAGGATGCCTACCACTACTACCACCCTCACCCACGGGGGCAGGATGCCTACCACTACTACCACCCTCACCCAGGGGGGCAGGATGCCCACCACTACTACCACCCTTAGCCAGGGGGCAGGATGCCCACCACTACTACCACCCTCACCCAGGGGGCAGGATGCCCACCACTACTACCACCCTTAGCCAGGGGGCTGGATGCCTACCACTACTACCACCCTTAGCCAGGGTGGCAGGATGCCTACCACTACTACCACCCTTAGCCAGGGGGCAGGATGCCTACCACTACTACCACCCTTAGCCAGGGGGCAGGATGCCCACCACTACTACCACCCTCACCCAGGGGGGCAGGATGCCCACCACTACTACCACCCTTAGCCAGGGGGGCAGGATGCCTACCACTACTACCACCCTTAGCCAGGGGGCAGGATGCCTACCACTACTACCACCCTTAGCCAGGGTGGCAGGATGCCTACCACTACTACCACCCTTAGCCAGGGGGCAGGATGCCTACCACTACTACCACCCTCACCCACGGGGGGCAGGATGCCCACCACTACTACCACCCTTAGCCAGGGGGCAGGATGCCTACCACTACTACCACCCTCACCCACGGGGGGCAGGATGCCTACCACTACTACCACCCTTAGCCAGGGTGGCAGGATGCCTACCACTACTACCACCCTTAGCCAGGGGGCAGGATGCCTACCACTACTACCACCCTTAGCCAGGGGGGCAGGATGCCTACCACTACTACCACCCTCACCCAGGGGGGCAGGATGCCCACCACTACTACCACCCTTAGCCAGGGGGCAGGATGCCCACCACTACTACCACCCTCACCCAGGGGGCAGGATGCCCACCACTACTACCACCCTTAGCCAGGGGGCAGGATGCCCACCACTACTACCACCCTTAGCCAGGGGGCAGGATGCCAAACACTACTACCACCCTCACCCAGGGGGGCAGGATGCCCACCACTACTACCACCCTTAGCCAGGGGGCAGGATGCCTACCACTACTACCACCCTCACCCACGGGGGCAGGATGCCTACCACTACTACCACCCTCACCCAGGGGGGCAGGATGCCCACCACTACTACCACCCTTAGCCAGGGGGCAGGATGCCTACCACTACTACCACCCTCACCCACGGGGGCAGGATGCCTACCACTACTACCACCCTCACCCAGGGGGGCAGGATGCCCACCACTACTACCACCCTTAGCCAGGGGGCAGGATGCCCACCACTACTACCACCCTCACCCAGGGGGGCAGGATGCCCACCACTACTACCACCCTCACCCAGGGGGCAGGATGCCCACCACTACTACCACCCTTAGCCAGGGGGCAGGATGCCCACCACTACTACCACCCTCACCCAGGGGGGCAGGATGCCCACCACTACTACCACCCTCACCCAGGGGGGCAGGATGCCCACCACTACTACCACCCTTAGCCAGGGGGCAGGATGCCTACCACTACTACCACCCTCACCCACGGGGGGCAGGATGCCTACCACTACTACCACCCTCACCCAGGGGGGCAGGATGCCCACCACTACTACCACCCTTAGCCAGGGGGCAGGATGCCCACCACTACTACCACCCTCACCCAGGGGGGCAGGATGCCCACCACTACTACCACCCTTAGCCAGGGGGCAGGATGCCTACCACTACTACCACCCTCACCCACGGGGGCAGGATGCCTACCACTACTACCACCCTCACCCAGGGGGGCAGGATGCCCACCACTACTACCACCCTTAGCCAGGGGGCAGGATGCCCACCACTACTACCACCCTCACCCAGGGGGGCAGGATGCCCACCACTACTACCACCCTTAGCCAGGGGGCAGGATGCCTACCACTACTACCACCCTCACCCACGGGGGGCAGGATGCCTACCACTACTACCACCCTCACCCAGGGGGGCAGGATGCCCACCACTACTACCACCCTTAGCCAGGGGGCAGGATGCCCACCACTACTACCACCCTCACCCAGGGGGGCAGGATGCCCACCACTACTACCACCCTTAGCCAGGGGGCTGGATGCCTACCACTACTACCACCCTTAGCCAGGGTGGCAGGATGCCTACCACTACTACCACCCTTAGCCAGGGGGCAGGATGCCTACCACTACTACCACCCTTAGCCAGGGGGCAGGATGCCCACCACTACTACCACCCTCACCCAGGGGGGCAGGATGCCCACCACTACTACCACCCTTAGCCAGGGGGCAGGATGCCTACCACTACTACCACCCTTAGCCAGGGGGCAGGATGCCTACCACTACTACCACCCTTAGCCAGGGTGGCAGGATGCCTACCACTACTACCACCCTTAGCCAGGGGGCAGGATGCCTACCACTACTACCACCCTCACCCACGGGGGCAGGATGCCCACCACTACTACCACCCTTAGCCAGGGGGCAGGATGCCTACCACTACTACCACCCTCACCCACGGGGGGCAGGATGCCTACCACTACTACCACCCTTAGCCAGGGTGGCAGGATGCCTACCACTACTACCACCCTTAGCCAGGGGGCAGGATGCCTACCACTACTACCACCCTTAGCCAGGGGGCAGGATGCCTACCACTACTACCACCCTTAGCCAGGGGGCAGGATGCCTACCACTACTACCACCCTCACCCAGGGGGGCAGGATGCCCACCACTACTACCACCCTTAGCCAGGGGGCAGGAAGCCTACCACTACTACCACCCTTAGCCAGGGGGCTGGATGCCTACCACTACTACCACCCCCACTCATAGGATGGACAATGCATGACACAACAAGCACACCACAACCTAGGGAATGCAAGATTAAGACATCCCCCACCACCATGACAAGCGTGTGAGCAGGCTGTGTCAAATGCCTACAACACCGAACATGACTTTGAACATACAATGTGACCCCTAGCACATGTGCCACACATATATGTGTGTGGCACCCACAATGCAAGCAGCCCATGACCATTGTGGCAATGGGGCCTAAACCCCCATCATCACAGTGACCAAAAGGCAAGTGTGGGGTCCATAGCTGAAGCACATTTTGACCATTGTGGCAATGGGGTCTAAACCCCCATCATCACAGTGACCAAAAGGCAAGTGTGGGGTCCATAGCTGAAGCACATTTTGACCATTGTGGCAATGGGGTCTAAACCCCCATCATCACAGTGACCAAAAGGCAAGTGTGGGGTCCATAGCTGAAGCACATTTTGACCATTGTGGCAATGGGGTCTAAACCCCCATCATCACAGTGACCAAAAGGCAAGTGTGGGGTCCATAGCTGAAGCACATTTTGACCATTGTGGCAATGGGGTCTAAACCCCCATCATCACAGTGACCAAAAGGTAAGTGTGGGGTCCATAGCTGAAGCACATTTTGACCATTGTGGCAATGGGGTCTACACCCTCATCATCACAGTGACCAAAAGGTAATTGTTGACAAAGAAAGAGCTGCAACTGCCAAACTGCATGGATCATTCCTGGTCACAGAACCAAAAACTCATCTGTGGCAAAGTAGTGTATGTGTCCCATTGCAACATAAATTGGGGGAGCCAAATACTGCAGTGCAAATGAAACATTCCTTTGGCCATGTGCAGACAAACAACACCCATGGGGGCTGAGACCGTCAACAGTCATCAATGACACAATGACAGAAGTGACCATCAGAATGCAGAACCACATATTTGCACCAATGGGCACACAAATGCAGATACCCTGTGGAGACAGCAGATGTGAGGTGAACAGATACCATACCATGGCAGCAATGGGACACACAAACCATGATCACTGTGCTGACCGATGACCTAGGAGTCCCAGGGACAGCAGGGGAAACACACCAAACAACATACAGCCAATGGCACACCCAAGATATGCCAATGCAGTGGTGCAGATGCACAAACACAAACAGGCAGACCAACACTGTCATCATACACAGCAGGTGAGGGGTGGGGGTGCCAGTGTCCCCAGGCAACAACACAACACATGAGGAGAGCTGAATACCAATCATACAGATGTGCATACACTGCCACACTAAGGTAACTCATGGATCCAAATCCCCTATGTGGGCAAGCAGGCATTGACAGGTGAGAGGGAGCACAAAACACACATGTCACACAGGCACGTAGGAACAACAACTGACACAGCAAGTCACAGACACACCACAGCACCACCCCCAGGGCCCCCACAATGTGGTGACCCTGGGCTGAATAAAAATACCACTGTGATGACAAAGCTAAATGTCGTTCACACTGTGAACCACAGTCAGGTGTCCTGAGCAACTAACTACCATCACACCTACACAAGCACAAATCAATCAGCATGGCCAGTAAGCCAAGGCCAACATGGAGGCAGGGGACTAGCCGGGCAACAACTCTCATCTGCACACACTCAAGACCACACCCTCGACCTCCAACAATGTGCAGCAGTGAAGTACACATGCACTGGTGACATTGCACATGCACCCATGACTATTCCAGGGTGGTGGGTGGGAACCAAGGTGTAGAAACACATCACACATGGACACTCAACAAGACTCCTGAATGTCTGACACACTGCACACTACGCTGTACATGGACATGACGGCAATACCACACCGACCAATGGGATCCCAGCCACAGTCACACACCAATGAAGAAGCCAAGGTCACCCACAAAGAACACACATAGACAACAACCAACATTGCAGCCCGGACCCTAAGGAGTGCCAGCAGTCACACACACAACGTGTCACAATCACTGAAAGATAACACAAACTGGAAATCACATGACAGGGGCAAACAACAAGTGCCAAAGGGAAACCTGACTGTGACCCATCTGCGTCAGCACACAAACTCTGCCCTGACAGCAAACACACCTATGGGTGACACCCTGATGACCAGTAATGTGCCATGCACCCACATCACAGAGAACACAGGGAGAAGACTTTGGGGGAACATAGCTCAAGTCAGCAAGCATCACAAACAGGTACAACACTAGGGATCACAGCATGCGCAGATGAATGAAAGTGAACACACAGACATGCACATACAACACACACCTTGGGCGCAGGCAATGTCACACGTGTACACACTGCCATGAGGGGACTCCACTCCTGTGTGAGGAAAGCTGTGCCATATGTTGCCTCAGTAGGGCCCCATCATGTCAGCTGAGCACTTGGTCACACAATCAACAATTAGCACCAAATGAGGGCTCCCATCACATCAGCCTGGTCATGGATGTGCCAACGGAATCATCAGCACAGATCCAACACACTTGTATAGCAATGTTGCACTGACTACACGGATGAGTCCCTCCCCATTGATGCCCAAACCTGCATGTCCACTGGAGATGGCAACACGGTCAGGGAAGTAGACAAATGCAACGATGGCAGGCACAACAGATGTGCAGGGGTGGAAGCCACAGATATGAAATTGCCAATGTAAGTAGGAAACCCATTGCCAAATACTGAACACATGACACCCTCAGATGCTGCTATTGATGACATGGATACACCACATGATAGGACACATTCCCCCTGGACCACATGGGTTCCTGCACAGTAACACTTCATAATCATGAGACCAGATATCACCATCACTGCAGCAAGGGCATGGTTAGCTGCACCAACAACATGTACATCTGAAGCATGAGCACTAGAGAAAAGAAAGTTGCTTTATTCAGCATATGTGTTGTTTGATAACGACGTCCAGAAGAAATTAGAGCAAAGGCCAATGGCCAGTCCATTGTCAAAGTTCAAACAGGGTGACACTGGCAGATGTCACCCTACGCATGCCTGCACAATACCAGGGACAATCCACTAGGAGGGGCAACCGGGGGCAGGCCAGGCACCGCAGGGACAGGATCAGGGCTCACCAGGGGGAGTCAGGGAAGGGGTGGTGGGTGCTGGAGAGCCACTGACAACTGCAGTGGAGGTGTCTGACATGGTGTGTGCCGGCACAACTGGGGGCATGACACAGATGTCGTGGGTGCCGGCACAACTGCAGTGGACCCTGCAGATGGGGTGGACAGGTCCGCCACTGCAGTGCCCAAGTCAGACAGGGCGGTAGTGGACTCCACTGCAGTGCCTACCTCCAGGGGAGGAGAATGGGGAACAGGCAAGGTGGGTTGGACAGAGGGGAGGACACCCTCACCACATCAGTGGCACAGACAAGCGCAGCGGGGGTGTGGTGCTGGGAGAGCAAGTGGCAGGGGGAGAAGGCCGGAGCATCTTGGGGATGGTATATCTGTGGGTGGGGGAACCTGGGGCAGGGTGTGGTGGGGGCACCTGTGCAGTGGGGGCCTGAGGGATGGAGGACGGAGACCTTGTGCCTGAGCTGCAGGGCGGTGGCGGGGTCTTGCTCTTAGCACTCCGGGGGACTTGCGGGTGGGGGCCTCAGTCCGTCTGCGCCTGGGGGAGGGTGTCCGGGGGCGAGGGGCACTCTGCTCCGTGTGGGTGGGCTTCCTCTTCCCCCGGGATGCTGGAGCAGCTTCATCGGTGGGGAAGAGGCCGAGGTCACAGAGGAAGAGCTGCTGTGACTTTGGGGTTGCAGGTGAGGCAAGGGAGGGTGCTTTGGAGGGAGAGGGAACTGAGGACTGCGCAGTGCATGTGGATGCGTGTGTGTGTTCCAGGGCCCCATCCCCTGTGAGTCTGGCTTCAGTCCCCTGAATGTGCGTGCGTGTGCGTTTTGTCATTGGCGTGTGTGTCAGTGTGCTGGATGTGTGTGTGCTGGTGTGTGCCTGTGCCGGTGTGTGTGTGCCTGGGATGGGTAAGGTGCTGGGGAGTGTGGATGGAGCAGAGGCAGGAGGGGTGAGGGACCGTTTGAGGAGGGACACTGCTGCCGTCAGGGAGGAGTCCATGGACCTATTGCCCCTCTGTAGGTCAGACATGCCCGATGAGATGCCCTCCATGAACGACACCAGCTGAGTCAACAGCGCGGTGTGCGCATGGAGGACACTCAGCATGGCTGTCTGCCCTACATGGAGCTGGCGAAGGAGGTACACAGACTCCTCACTCAGGGCAGCAGGGGACACAGGGGCAGGGGGTGCGGTGCCTGGCCCAAAGGAGACACGCTCCCGGACATGGGAGCCTCCACGGACCTGGGGAATGGGAGCCGATGGGAGGGCGGTGGTGGTGCTGGTGGTGGCGGGGACAGCAACACTAGCTGGGGTGTGGTGGCTGCTGACACCCGCCTCCACAAGGGAGTCATCCTCCGAGTTGCTCTGGTCCTCAGCTGAGGTGGATGCTGCTGAGGACTCCTCGGTGTGGCTCCCCTCGCCCTCCGTGCCACTGGGTCCCTCCGACCACTCCTCGGCTGCTGACCCAGTCTGGCTCTCCGGCTCCTCCTGGTCCGTGGAGCTGTCCCCTTCCGTGGCCGTGGATGTATCTGCAAACAATGGGGAAACAGACAGACATCAGTCACCTGCACCAAACGCACACACCACTGTGAGCACAGCACATTACAGAGCAAGCCCTGGCATCATTAGTTGTACATTGCTAAAAGTGCACTAATTGAACAGGAGAAGTCAATTGTCAGTCTGATGCCAAGCATGGCACTCACATCCCACATGGCCTTGCACCCATCTGTCTGGTGTCTGTTGGATTGCAACACCCCAGTGTTGACATATGCACCAAGTACACAGTAGTTGGACAGTGCAGAGGACACGGTGTGGACACATCACAGCTCTTGCCACTGAGTCAGTACAGGTTTACGGATGTAAGGGATGCCCAGAGTCAAATAGGAAATGCATGTGATGCATACCAGCGACAGACACCATGATGCACCCATGTCCTGATAGCCAGCGCCACTATGGTGTGCATGTAGCACATGTCACTCCCCTGCAGGATCACCAATCAGTAGACACATGCCATGGCGGAGGCATGACTGCAAAGTCATACATCACTGTCTCAGTGATGTATGACTTTGCAGCCAGACAACAACACTCTGCACTGTGTCACAATAGTAGGTCATGGGGAATGCAAGTCCTGGAGCTGCACAAGTGCACATGTACATCCCCCCACAACACATCCTCTTAACCCTCATCTGTCCAGGTCATACCTATTGGACATATGGGAGACCTGTGACACTACCCTCTGAACCTGAGCCCCTCACACTCTGCTGTGCATGGGGAACAGCTGCCTGAACTTCACATTTACATGCCCCAGTCTGCATGGGCAGCTGATCAGACACCTATGTGTCACACAAGTATCGTCTCCTATGGTCACATCTCCAGTGGCATGCTGAGCCCCTACCAAGAAACTCCACAGCAGTCCTGGCGACTAATCCACAGCACACTGACACAGAGGCAGACACCTGAGGGGTCAAATCACTGTGCACAATGTGTCCTCTGATACACGGGAGTGGGAGTACAGAGTGTATTGTATGGCCTGGAGTAGGCATGACTGTCCAGCCCCACATGAATGAGGGATGAGCCCTGGACTGTAGGCAGCTGGCTAAGTATGTGTGACACACGTCATATACATACTCCTGGGGCCCAAACATTGTTCCCACCCGCAGCATGGGTGTGTGCCAGGTACCCCAGCCACATGTGGTGGATCAGCTCAGCAATTGGACCACAGATCAAAGTAACACGCTGAATACATGTCAGAATACAGGCATTGTGTAAGCAATGGACCCACCCATGATGCCCACCACAGAGTCAGGGAAACAGATGCTGTCTCCCACCTTGAGTCAAGCAAACTGCAAGGACACAGTCCTAAGTGACAGAATTCCCTGCATGTAAGGGCCACACCTGGGTATCAGATGAGGAGTGGGCAGTGCACAATAGAGGGACATGGCTCCTGGACAACATGACTGCTGTACTGTGGCAGTTCAACCTGGCCCGAGGAGGGCACATAGCAAGTTAGACAGAGTACACAGTGCAGTCTTTGACTCACCCCCTCCTTGCTGCTCTCTGGCCTTCAGCTGCCCATCCAGGTCTGGAAAGACCACCGCCAGGATCCTGAGCATGTGGGGGTCAGGGTCCGTGTTCCGCCCCTCCTGCGAGGAGGCGACAGCTTCAGCTGGACCCGTGCAATCCTCCGGGTCCAGCCCCGAAGGTCCTGCCACCTCTTTTGGCAGTTGCGGATCCGGCGCTTGTAGACCCCCACGGACCGGACAGCCCGGACGATGTCCTTCCAGATCTCATGCTTCCGATGGGCAGAAGCCTGTCAGGATGACAAAGTGATAAGGCCATTACTACACATGCAACATATCCGTGCATGACACAGTTGCATATACATGTCGCAATCACAGGGGCACATGGTGTACCCAGGCAGTGCACGGCTGCCCATGGACAGTTTTCCAGAAGTCACTACATGGTATCATTGCATGGGGAGTAAAACCCTGTTCAGAAGCACTGTCACTGCACCATACCTGTCCAGTGCAAGTCACTACACACTATGGGGGGTGACAACTACTCAGTGAGCCTGCTAGCCAGTGGTGTGCTGACTCTCAGCCTTGCTAGTCAGACAAAATGCACATTCAGAAAGGCAGTGCACAGAACACTCACCTGCTCCCCTGGTGTCCCATACAGCTTGCTGTACTGTGGAAGTAGGCTGTCCAGCAGGGCCTGGTTCTCTTCAAGGCTGAAGGCTGGGGCTCTCTCCACAGTACGTGCCATTGCAGGGTCCAGAGGGGCAGAGACAGCAGCAGTGCAGTGGCAGATGTCGTCCTGGAGCATGTAGTGCAGGCAAGTGGGCTCTCAGGGGAACATGCAGCAATATATATGTGCTGGAGAGGCAGATACTGTCCCTTGTGTCCAAAGTGATAGGTCCAAGTCGTTTGCATCTTCTGAATCTGGCCAATCCATGGAATAGCAGCACCAAAACACGCCCACAGCATCCTTCAAAATTTCAACTTCATGACATACATGATTTTGCAACATTGTTGTGGGTGACCAACTGATTTTCCAGCAACCGACTCGTTCGAATATTCGAAAACGCGTCCGTTGCCAGGCAAGCCCATTGTCAATGGGTGCGCACCGATCGGTCCATTGAGGTACAACGCGCACAGGGGTACAACGCGTACCCGCACACATTGAAAGCAATGGGCCGGCCGGAGGCACCGATCGGTCCATTGCAGTTCAACGCGCACAGGGGTACAACGCGTACCCGCACATTGAATGCAATGGGCCGGCCGGAGGCACCGATCGGTCCATTGCAGTTCAACGCGCACAGGGGTACAACGCGTACCCGCACACATTGAATGCAATGGGCCGGCCGGAGGCACCGATCGGTCCATTGCAGTACAATGCGCACAGGGGTACAACGCGTACCCGCACACATTGAATGCAATGGGCCGGCCGGAGGCACCGATCGGTCCATTGCAGTACAACGCAGCACAGGGGTACAACGCGTGCACCGCACACATTGAAAGCAATGGGCCGGCCGGAGGCACCGATCGGTCCATTGCTGTTCAACGCGCACAGGGGTACAACGCGTACCCGACACATTGAATGCAATGGGCCGGCCGGAGGCACCGATCGGTCCATTGCTGTTCAACGCGCACAGGGTACAACGCGTACCCGCACACATTGAATGCAATGGGCCGGCCGGAGGCACCGATCGGTCCATTGCAGTACAACGCTGCACAGGGGTACAACGCGTACCCGCACACATTGAAAGCAATGGGCCGGCCGGAGGCATCGATCGGTCCATTGCAGTTCAACGCGCACAGGGGTACAACGCGTGCCCGCACACATTGGATGCAATGGGCCGGCGGAGGCACCGATCGGTCCATTGCAGTACAACGCGCACAGGGGTACAACGCGTACCGCGCACATTGAATGCAATGGGCCGGCCGGAGGCACCGATCGGTCCATTGCAGTACAACGCGCACAGGGGTACAACGCGTACCGCGCACATTGAAAGCAATGGGCCGGCCGGAGGCACCGATCGGTCCATTGCTGTTCAACGTGCACAGGGGTACAACGCGTACCCGACACATTGAATGCAATGGGCCGGCCGGAGGCACCGATCGGTCCATTGCTGTTCAACGCGCACAGGGGTACAACGCATACCCGCACACATTGAATGCAATGGGCCGGCCGGAGGCACCGATCGGTCCATTGCAGTACAACGCGCACAGGGGTACAACGCGTACCCGCACACATTGAAAGCAATGGGCCGGCCGGAGACACCGATCGGTCCATTGCTGTTCAACGCATCACTGTACATGTGACTGGCATATGTCAGCATGCCTGTCTCAGATGGACATATGCCAGCCACAGATAGCTCCCAGGGAGTGAGGGGCACACCTACATCACGACAGCCTGTCCAAACCTTATCATAAGGCATGTAAGGCTGCATTTCCTATTGTGTGTATGTTGGTGTACATGTTGTCCTGTGGGTGTCACCTGTGGGCAGCCACCCCAGGCTGTGCACGTGTTAATGGGGACAGGATCCTGGGTGTTACGTGTACGTGACCACTGTGATGTGCAACTGTTCATATCTGTGCATGTGCCATGGTCACATTTCACAGTGGTGTTTGTGTATGTCATGTCACATACCCCGTGAGTCCCATGTGGGACGGTATGTTTGAGCCAGGGTGTCCCAGTGGCACAATAGTGATGGCCCTCCACAGTCTTTGTGCATGTAGTGTTTACAATGTCTCTGATTTCATGTGCACAATGGGAGACAGTCTCCACATCCATGTTGTGTGTGCATGGACTCTGATGTTGTGCGTGTGTGTCACAGACGTCCATGGCTCTCCTGCCATGGCAAGTGTGGCCACTACCTGTGGGGGTCATGTTTGTTTTGTTGTGGTGTACACATGATACTCCAGGTGATGCCAGTGTCCATGTGGCATTACAGGGTCCCTGGGAATGTGCCTGTCGTTGAGCTGTGGTGCCTGGGGCACATCTGTCCTCACATGTCACTGGGGGGTGACTGTGACACAGCATCATGATATCCAATGGGCCAACCTGGGACAAATTGATGCCACCTGTAGGACCGTGTTGACAGATGTTGGCCATGTATGTACCATACATGTCGTTCCGGTACTGCACACTTCATGTAGTTGTGCCTCATGATGATGTATGTTGGGATCTTGAGTGTGTTCAATGCCGCATATGTGGGGTGACTGACGATCTTGCTTACTTCTCCTCTGCACTGCAGGGCTCCTGCTGTCCATCGGCCATTCCCAGACCTGGCAACGATGGTGGAACGGGACAGCATCCGACGGTACCGCTTCACCAGGCAGCTGATTGAGGATTTGGCAGTGCAGTTGTCCCCACATTTGCAGCCTGGCCGGCCGTATCCTACAGCGCTGACCCCCAAGGTGAAGGTGATGGCAGCCCTACACTTCTTTGCCACCGGTACCTTCCAACATACTGTGGCGTCTGCTGGTGGGATGTCACAGACCATGTTCAACCGTGTGCTCCGCGATTTCTTGGCGGCAATGTTGCTCTTCCTGAACCGGTACATCTATTTCCCTAGACTGCGACGACTCACTGACGTGAAGAGTGACTTTTATGCCCTGGGGAGGATGCCGCATGTCATTGGCTCCATTGATGGGACACATGTGGCTTTGGTACCACCACAGGCCCAGGAGCAGGCCTACAGGAACCGCAAGCACTACCACTCGGTCAATGCACTGGTGGTGTGTCTTGCAGACATGACCATCACACACGTGTGTGCCCGTTTCCCTGGTTCAGCACACGATGCCTTTGTGATGAGGAGTAGTCGCATCCCCAGGTTGATGGCACAGATGCAGAACCAGCGTGCCTGGCTTGTCGGTGTGTACTGACTTTGTGCCATTGTGTGTGATCTGATCTGTAGTATTCCGCCCACTTTTCCAAGTCAGCTGATGTGCACTTGTCTGTCCGTAGGTGACTCGGGATACCCCAACATGCCGTGGTTGCTGACACCCCTCAGGAACCCTGTGACACCTGCCCAGATGCGCTACAATGAGGCACATGGTCGGACCAGGAGAGTGATTGAGCGGACCTTTGGTCTCCTGAAGAGCCGCTTCCGCTGCCTGGACAAGACCGGAGGGTCCCTCCCATATGCCCCTGCGAAAGTGTGCAAGATTATCATCGTCTGCTGCATGCTCCACAACCTGGCAGTGCGGAAGGAGTTGCCTCTCATCCAGGATGACGATGACCAACATCCGCCACCTGTGGAGGATCCTGGCCTGGACCACGATGCCAGTGACGATGATGATGATGATGGTGATGGTGATGTCCGCACACAGCTCATCACCAACTTCTTTAGCTGAATGTGAGTATCCTGAGGTGTCATGTCAATGATGTGAGTTGGCATGATGTGTGGGTGGTGCTCTGGTGCTGTTGGAGTGTGTCCATGGGCTACTTGACTGGATGTGTGTTGCGATGTGTGCTTACAGGTGGGCTGTACTCCCCAACAGTGTTCACATGCTAACTTGGTTCTGGGTGGGTATCTTGTAACATGTATTGTGCATGAGTTTTGCTGTTCTGTCCTGTACTCCATTGCTTTTGACTGTGTGTCATTTCTGTCCTTCACAGGGTACTTTCAGATTCGTTTGGTCAACTGTGTCCACCGACGACGTGATTGCACATCCAGGCTGGTAGCTGTTGTGTCCCTACAGGTGATGTGCGCCACACCCATGGACTTCCTTCTGTCTACAGTTGTTGACTGTGTGCTCGCTACCAGGTGGGGTTACCTTGCATCTGTAGTGGTTACGGCATGTTGCTACTGTGTAATAAACCTGTGCTTCACTTAGTGATGTGCGTTGTCTGTGGTCACACATTTGACTGCCATTTGCTTACTGCACCTGTGGGCTACTTGACTACAACTGGGAATGGGTGTGGTGTCTGTGCATTGCACCGTCTTCCCTGGCAACATCAGTGTAGGCAATGAGTCAGATGGCCTAGGTGTGTATGTGTTGTGTAGCCCTGGTGGTGTGTCTCCCTCATATGTGTCACGTTGCCTGTACTCACATGCCTGTGTTGTCCTTGCTGTTGCAGTTCGCATACACAGTGTAATTTTGCTGTTCATCATCCCCATAACAGCACCCACGTTGGAATCACGACAGAGGCAAGTATGGTGTATTATTGTGTTTATTGTGATACATCTGTGATAATAGTGCATAGGATGGATTGTGCTGTACATGAATTTTGCAATCCCAAGTTCCTAGATGAATAGAAAGTCCAGGTAGACAGGATCCCCAGTATCGGGGCCACAGTTGTCTGACACATTGTTCCAACTTGTACTCCCCATGCAATGTGTGGGAGTAGTGTTGCCATCAACAGGGTGAACAGTCTGTGCACAAAGGCGAAAATCCAGAACAGGTTCAGGCTTCCTGGGAGTTGCGCTTGGCCATCAGTCTCTCACTTTCCCCTCCTCGGACGACCCCTCTTCTTGGGGGGGCCCTCAAGTGCAGGCTGCTGCGGTGCAGGGGACTCTCCGCCAGAGTCCTCCTCCCTCCCTGTGGCAGTTGCAGTTTGTTCGGTACCAGATGTTGTTGGCACACAGGGAGGTGTGGACTGGTTGCTGTTCATCTGGCGGAGGCATTGTAAAATGTCCCTGTGCACCGCCGTCATCTCATGTAGTACATCCCACTTGGACTCCACGCGGGTCATGTGGGAGTCCACACGTGACATGTGTGACTCCACGTGGGACATGTGGGAGTCCAAGCGGGCATGATGGGCAGCCTGCTGCTGTTTGATGTCTCTGAGGAGCCCCACTACCTGGCTGAGCTCTCCGGTGCTGGACTGGTACGCATCAGCTATGCGTACCAGTTGTGGGTCTTCATGCACACCAGCAACGTCTGCAAGCAGCGACCTCTGTCTCCCACCCCTCCCACCACCCCTGCTGACATGTGCAGTGTGCGCAGTTGCACGCACAGATAACCCTGGTCCACCTTGGGGGTTGGTGGTGGTGGTGGTGTCCATGGCCCCAGGTTGGTCCAGGGTCACTGCGCTGGTGTTGTTCCTTATTCTGTCCATGTCGGCAGGGATGGTATTCGTGGTGACAGTCGTTGGAGGGGTGGGTGCAGGGGGTGCAGCTGGTGGACCTGCTGGTGCTGCAGCTGGTGGTCCTGCTGGTGCAGCATGTTGACTTGCACCGGATGTGCCAGGTTGTTCTTCATCGTCCGAGGAGGACAGAGGCTGTACGACGCCAGTGAGCTCGGCATCCTCTTGAGCCTGGGACTGGGACTCCTCAGCGTCTGCTGCTGTGTCCCTATCATCACCTGTTTTTGGGAGACACAAACAATGTATGTCATGTTTCTGCAGGCATCAGTGGTTGACACACCTGACAGTTGTGACTGTGCCTCGGGGTGCGGGCCTGTACATTTTATTGTCCTAAGTCGTCACAGTCAGGGGTTGATATTGGTGTGGCACATTGTCCTGCATTATTTGGGCATTTCTATGTATTCTCTGGGGTGTGAACATGGTCTGCATTGATTGTGTTTGGTTGACAGCCAGACCTCCTTCCCACCCACCCACCCACCCAGTCAGTTATCCCACCATGGAACGTGCTTGCATTGCAGGGAGTGTAAGTTGTCTCTCAGGATGTCAGTCAGTGGTGTCCTGCTGTTTGTTGGTGCACAGTTGGCAGCAGGGCCTTGTGCTCCCCACAGCAGTAGCCAGTGTCAGCCATCTTGTGAGTCCTTCTCCACTCCCTGTGATGTGAGCATGGTTCAGGGTGGTGTTGATGGGCCAGTTGTGAGGCTGAGCAATGTCTGTGACTACGACTCCCATCATGCTATTGCCTCCACCCCCTTCCCAGCATGCCCATGCTTCCTTCCTTTTGACTCTGCTTCCCTGTGGGGTGGGCTGGCTGTGCTGACAGGATGGCTGGGAGTGTTGTCCTGGCAGTTGTTTGGCTAAGAGTCCCAAGAGTGTCCCTGTGCTTCACACAACATAACCCAGGGTGGTGGTGCTTTGTGGGATCTTGTGTTAGGATGGAGGGCATTGCATTCTACCAGGTGGGTACTGTGGAGTTTGTGTTGGGGGGGGTGTGAGGGGAGGTGCTGGTGACTATGGTCAGTGCTGCAAGTCCCCCTTCCCACCCAGCCAGCCAGATATCCCACCATGGAACGTGCTTGCATTGCAGGGAGTGTAAGTTGTCTCTCAGGATGTCAGTCAGTGGTGTCCTGCTGTTTGTTGGTGCACAGTTGGCAGCAGGGCCTTGTGCTCCCCACAGCAGTAGCCAGTGTCAGCCATCTTGTGAGTCCTTCTCCACTCCCTGTGATGTGAGCATGGTTCAGGGTGGTGTTGATGGGCCAGTTGTGAGGCTGAGCAATGTCTGTGACTACGACTCCCATCATGCTATTGCCTCCACCCCCCTTCCCAGCATGCCCATGCTTCCTTCCTTTTGACTCTGCTTCCCTGTGGGGTGGGCTGGCTGTGCTGACAGGATGGCTGGGAGTGTTGTCCTGGCAGTTGTTTGGCTAAGAGTCCCAAGAGTGTCCCTGTGCTTCACACAACATAACCCAGGGTGGTGGTGCTTTGTGGGATCTTGTGTTAGGATGGAGGGCATTGCATTCTACCAGGTGGGTACTGTGGAGTTTGTGTTGGGGGGGTGTGAGGGAGGTGCTGGTGACTATGGTCAGTGCTGCAAGTCCCCCTTCCCACCCAGCCAGCCAGATATCCCACCATGGAACGTGCTTGCATTGCAGGGAGTGTAAGTTGTCTCTCAGGATGTCAGTCAGTGGTGTCCTGCTGTTTGTTGGTGCACAGTTGGCAGCAGGGCCTTGTGCTCCCCACAGCAGTAGCCAGTGTCAGCCATCTTGTGAGTCCTTCTCCACTCCCTGTGATGTGAGCATGGTTCAGGGTGGTGTTGATGGGCCAGTTGTGAGGCTGAGCAATGTCTGTGACTACGACTCCCATCATGCTATTGCCTCCACCCCCTTCCCAGCATGCCCATGCTTCCTTCCTTTTGACTCTGCTTCCCTGTGGGGTGGGCTGGCTGTGCTGACAGGATGGCTGGGAGTGTTGTCCTGGCAGTTGTTTGGCTAAGAGTCCCAAGAGTGTCCCTGTGCTTCACACAACATAACCCAGGGTGGTGGTGCTTTGTGGGATCTTGTGTTAGGATGGAGGGCATTGCATTCTACCAGGTGGGTACTGTGGAGTTTGTGTTGGGGGGTGTGAGGGGAGGTGCTGGTGACTATGGTCAGTGCTGCAAGTCCCCCTTCCCACCCAGCCAGCCAGATATCCCACCATGGAACGTGCTTGCATTGCAGGGAGTGGAAGTTGTCTCTCAGGATGTCAGTCAGTGGTGTCCTGCTGTTTGTTGGTGCACAGTTGCCAGCAGGGCCTTGTGCTCCCCACAGCAGTAGCCAGTGTCAGCCATCTTGTGAGTCCTTCTCCACTCCCTGTGATGTGAGCATGGTTCAGGGTGGTGTTGATGGGCCAGTTGTGAGGCTGAGCAATGTCTGTGACTACGACTCCCATCATGCTATTGCCTCCACCCCCTTCCCAGCATGCCCATGCTTCCTTCCTTTTGACTCTGCTTCCCTGTGGGGTGGGCTGGCTGTGCTGACAGGATGGCTGGGAGTGTTGTCCTGGCAGTTGTTTGGCTAAGAGTCCCAAGAGTGTCCCTGTGCTTCACACAACATAACCCAGGGTGGTGGTGCTTTGTGGGATCTTGTGTTAGGATGGAGGGCATTGCATTCTACCAGGTGGGTACTGTGGAGTTTGTGTTGGGGGGGTGTGAGGGGAGGTGCTGGTGACTATGGTCAGTGCTGCAAGTCCCCCTTCCCACCCAGCCAGCCAGATATCCCACCATGGAACGTGCTTGCATTGCAGGGAGTGGAAGTTGTCTCTCAGGATGTCAGTCAGTGGTGTCCTGCTGTTTGTTGGTGCACAGTTGCCAGCAGGGCCTTGTGCTCCCCACAGCAGTAGCCAGTGTCAGCCATCTTGTGAGTCCTTCTCCACTCCCTGTGATGTGAGCATGGTTCAGGGTGGTGTTGATGGGCCAGTTGTGAGGCTGAGCAATGTCTGTGACTACGACTCCCATCATGCTATTGCCTCCACCCCCTTCCCAGCATGCCCATGCTTCCTTCCTTTGACTCTGCTTCCCTGTGGGGTGGGCTGGCTGTGCTGACAGGATGGCTGGGAGTGTTGTCCTGGCAGTTGTTTGGCTAAGAGTCCCAAGAGTGTCCCTGTGCTTCACACAACATAACCCAGGGTGGTGGTGCTTTGTGGGATCTTGTGTTAGGATGGAGGGCATTGCATTCTACCAGGTGTGTACTGTGGAGTTTGTGTTGGGGGGGTGTGAGGGGAGGTGCTGGTGACTATGGTCAGTGCTGCAAGTCCCCCTTCCCACCCAGCCAGCCAGATATCCCACCATGGAACGTGCTTGCATTGCAGGGAGTGGAAGTTGTCTCTCAGGATGTCAGTCAGTGGTGTCCTGCTGTTTGTTGGTGCACAGTTGCCAGCAGGGCCTTGTGCTCCTCACAGCAGTAGCCAGTGTCAGCCATCTTGTGAGTCCTTCTCCACTCCCTGTGATGTGCGCATGGTTCATGGTGGTGTTGATGGGACAGTTGTGGGGGGGCAATATGTGTGACTGCGACTCCCATGATGCTATTGGCTACACTGACTTGGCCAGCATACACAGAATTCCTTCCTTTGAGTGGTCTTCACTGTGTGTTGGTGTTGTTGTGGTGGCTACATGTCTGGATGTGTTTGTTAGTTCTATTTGTGCCACTGCCTAGCTGTAGTTGTGGTTGTGTTTGTACATGTGTTGGCACAGTTGGATGTGACTTTTTGATGGCATGTGTTGTGTTTATCTGACTGACATACACATTTTGGGATGATTCTGTTCTAGTTGCTGTGTAATTGCTATGAGTGCATGGTTTGACTCTCCCTTGACAGTGATGTGTGTGTTTTGTGGCAGTATATTGTGTACATTTGTTGTGTACTCACCAGGCTCTGGGATGTCCTCTAGTCCATATATGCTCACTGGCGGTAGGATGGCCCGCACCTTCTCCTCCCAGGGCCTGAGGTATATTGGCTTGGCAGGAGGGCTACTGCCGGTGTGTTGGCTGTTGATGTAGTCTTGCTTCAGCAGTTTCCGTACCCTCCTGCGCACGTCATACCACCTGTTCTGGATGTCGGTCTTTGTGCGCCGACATGGTGATTGGGCGTTCACCCTGTTGATGATCCTCTCCCACATCTTGGTTTTCTGCGACATGGGGGTCTGTTGGACCAATGTGCCAAACAGCTGTGGCTCTACCCTGAGGATCTCGTCTACCAGGACTTCCAATTCATAATCTAGGAACTTGTGATTCTTCTTGGGGGGCATGGTGATGGGTGGTGATGGTGGGTGATGTGTGTGTTGGTGTGCAGGTGAGGGTGTGTGGGTGTGTGTTGTGCTGGGTGTATGTGAGGTAGGTATTTGTTGGTGTGCTGCTGGTGTGTGGCTTGTGTGAGGGATGAGCTGTGGGTGTGTGGTTGCTTTCTCTTGGGTGCTGGCAGTGGAATGGCATTTGCAAAGGCTCATGGTAGTGATTTGTGTCCTTTATATAGGTGGAGTTGTGGGTGTGTCTTTGTTCTCTGTCCCCACCCCCCCAGTATTTATTGGCTTGGTAATTGCTTGTTTGGCCTTTTTTGGTTGATTTTTCCTTTGTGCTGTTTGTGTATGTTGGAAACGTTCTTGTGACCGAGTCGGACCCTGCATTGGTCTCGTACGGTGTTTTCCGTTTCGTTCACGCTGTGTTTGTGCAGTTTTGTATGCTGCGTACGCGTCGGTCGCGGTGTATTGTGTTGCTTCGGCTCGGTTTTGTATGCGTGTCGGTCGTACGGCTTGTCCTCCGTCCGACTCGGTCGTGTTTTCGCGCCTTGCATCGTACTTTGCGGGTTGGAGTTGGCGGGTACGATTCGGTCGGATTTGTTCCGGGTGCGTGTCGGTCGGTTGGATTCGCGTGTTTTTCCGGCCGGATTGCTATTTTCCGAGCGGCTCGGTCGGTCGGCTTGGTTTCCTGACGTGTCGGTCGGATTTATCGCGGCTTGCATCGTACTTGGCGTGTCGGGCGCCACTGGTACGTGTCGGTCGGTAATTTTTCCGGCTCCGAGTCGGTCGGTGCTTTTTCCGGCCCGAATCGGAATCGACCTCTAAATGTTTTAAATCCCAACAGTCCAATAATAGAACAAATATACTGTGCTGTATTGTATTTTCTTTTTTTTAGATCTCCTTTAAAATGTCTGAATTACTTAGCAGTAATCTTCATTACTCCTATTCCTTATCCTTCATTCCATTACTTACTTCAATCACTAGTGAGAAAATTCCTCACCTCTAAAGTAAAAAAAAACACAAGAAACCAAGGACCCTCGTCCCCTTGACTACTAAGGGAAATTAAGACTTCACACTTCCTGATAATGCCAAGCCTCCACAGAGATTACCAAAATTAACAAGGGATGGAGGGAGGGAGAAAACATAAGTAATGGCACAAGGAATAAGAAATCAGAGTAATGAAGATTATAGGGAAGCAATCCAGCCATTACCTCCTCACCCATTCCTTATCCCATGACTTGCTTCATGCAGGCTCAACAATTCAAAGCCCTTAAAAAGCTTAGCCACCCAAACCTCAATCTTAGAAAGACACTTCCAAGGGGAATGAAAGACCTTAATCGCTCCTCACTGAACGCTCAAAGTAGAGGAGGACAAACCACTCTTTAAAAAATTGTTAAATAATATCAGGGGAGCAAAGGACCTGAGAGACATCCTTACTGTGACACCAGTTCAGAAACAATGCCCAGTGATGGTCATAAGACCTCCTGGTAGAAAGCTTCCATGAAGATTGTATGGAATCTGAGACTGTCAAAGACAAACCTAGTTACCTAAGCTCTTGCTCTTAACCTGCAAACAGCTAACTTTAACCTCTGCATGCATGGGAGGGGCTACAGGAGAGGGGCTACAATCAGATTTGGAGAGAGAGGAAGAAACTGGACTTGAGCAATCAACATTTCAATCACCAGAGGAAACCAGTGTCTCTGGGGCCAGAACGAACAATCTAGAACCATGTCTGCAACCTCCGTCTAAACTCTGGATTGCAGGCGAGTGGTGAGGGGAATTGAAGGAAAGGCATACAACAGGGAGCTCAGCTATTAGCATGTTAATGCATCCACCCCTGCTGCCTGATTCTTTAGAAATACACAGGAAGAAGAGCACTGGACTGATCCACAAAAAGGTCTTTAGTGAGACTGCTGAATCTTGAACACCTCCCTTGTGATTCTCAAATTATGAATGGAGGGAAAAACCCTGCTCACAGTGTCTGCAATAGGATTGTTGTTATAGGATTGTTGTTGCCCTGAATATGAATTGTCCTTAAAGATTTGTCTCTGTCCAAGCCATTATTTTTTGTACTAAGAGATTCAGGGAGCTGGAACCCATTCCAAATTGCCTGTTGAGATGCATTATTGCTACTCAATTGTCCATTCTCCCAACACCATTCGTTTGTAGGTTTCTGGATTGAATCTTCGGGAGTGCTATAGAAACTGCCTCAAGTTATTTACACTTGGAAGAATTGTAACTTCTAGATTCTTCCAAACTCCCTGGACTGACTAGTCTGAACCCCAAACCTCTCCTCAGCACTTGCTGCTGGCATCTGTTGCTAACTACAGAGGATGCTGTGGAGAAAGAAGTACCACAGCCACCATTGATGTTGAGATCTCAGGGACTGTGATAACAGGATGAGGAACTCCAAAGTGTTGGAAGTCGGAAGCCAGTGGTGAAGAATGAAAAAAACAAGAGGACTCAAGTGTCTTCTGGCCCAAGGTGCCAGACAGGGGGACATTGACTGAAGAAAATCAGAGATTAAATACTTTTAATAAATCTTTTTGTATAAAAAGCAATCTTTGATAAAGAAGACCAATAAGGAATCTGAGATAGAGAGAGTACTTACCATGTCCCCTTGAACTTGCAGGAATTCCCTCATTGGGCCTGCTCTATATCTAGAAAGGCTGATAACCTGTTGAAAAACTTCCATCTTATCTCCAATAGAAGGCATAGCAGGCCCAGATAAGCCCGGAACCAAGCTACAATATATAATAGGCTCTAAGAAGGAACAAGATTCACCATCTTGAGGTTGAGAAGTAATCCAAACATCCTCAAGGTCTGTACCACCCTTGTGATATTCGGTGTCAATTTCAGAGCAGAACTGAAGACCAAAAGGAGATCATCCAAATAAGGATGTATTTGAATATTTACTGTGAGAAATTGGGTTGTTGGCTGAGTGGAGTGGAGACTCTGTTCAAGCAGCAGCCACAATCCTTGTCAGGGTGAACCACTAAAGTCACTAAATTAACCTATGCTTAACCCTCTGGTAGCTTGGCAAAACAGCAATCTTAACTTAGTGGCAATGTGTAAAGCATTTATGCAGCACACAAACAGTAATAAAGTGAAAGCACAACACAAGAAAAATCCCACACTAACAAAACAACTAATATCCAATTGGTAGAACCGGAGTTATTATTTTTTAAAGTTTAAAGTAAAAGATCAAACCACCAACCATGGACATGTAGTCGTAATGTCTCTATGGAGCATTGCTCGGATACAAGATGTGGATTGGACCTGGTTGATGCTTACCTTTGTTTTCCCAACAAAAAGGTCTAAGAAGATAGAAATTCAGTCTGGCAAAGGTGCTGGTTGGTGCCTGAGAATGAGGGGTCATCGTCGGGGAGCCACTAGATGAAGTTGTGATGAAAAGTTCCGCATTCAGACTTAACCTTTTTTTTGGGATGTCAAAAACATCAAATGGGACGAGGAAGAGGCTGTAGCTGATGACGGCTCCATTAAATTGCACACCTGAACAGGAGTTTATGCTGCAGAGAACAATGTAGCATGAGCTGCCGCAAAGTTAGGCCAACCGGTGATGCCCGTTGGATGGATAGACGAGCAAGTTGGTCTCCTCTCGGTTCTCAGAGTAGTTTTTAACCAAAAACCTCTGAATCCTAAGTTTTAGATTTTGGTTCTCTGTGCATCCTTAGCACAACTTCCAAGGGTCAGGACTCGCACAGGCTGGGTCCAGGTGAGGGTTCAAGATGGTTGGATCCTTTTCTGTCTCTGAGGCTCTGATCAATAGGCCAGCCAACCAGTCCATGAAGTCCCTTTGGTAGTCAAGGGTTCATGAGGTAGAACAGGGCTCATGCAGCAGGGCAGGCGTCTGAGGGTTCAAGGCAGGCTTCAGGCAGCACAGTCTTTTAAAGTACACAGCAGGCCACAGCAGCATGCAGTTCTCTGAGAGTCTTTCTGCAGGTCCAGAAATTGAGCTGAAGAGTGGGTCTGAAGGTTCTATTTTTACCTGGTGGATTCTTTGAAGTAGGACACGTTTTTAAAGAATTCTCTTTGAAGTGCTTGGTGTTTCCTGCCTGCCCTGCCCTGGCTCCATCCTAGCTCCTTGAACAATGAGGTAGTGTGAAATCCTTTGTGTAAAGGCAGGGCACAGCATATTAACTTGCAATTGGGGCTGTGCCAGTAATGGCCCAGACAGGCACACCTAATCCCTATATTGTGTGGCTGTCTGGGAGGAATTCACAAAGTCTGTCAGCTACACCCAGTCATGTGACTTAAGACATGGGGCTAAGGGCAGGAAAATGCCAACTTTCTAAAAGTGGCATTTTCAAAATTTTAATGTAATATCCGATGTTACCATTAACAAGGGTTTATCATTAAACAAAGTGCAACTGCCAACTACACCCAGTCATGTGACCCATAAACAAGCTGCAAGCACAAATTAGCTATGGTAGGAATTCCTTACTCTTTTATATGAGAACAACTGTTTCTCCCACTGGGTATGTGGAGTGTCCAATAGGTGCCAGTTTGGTGTGGATATTGATTGGTATAAGGCACTGTAAGATATGTTACAAATAGGACATGCTTTATATTTGCAATTGCATTGTTATAATTATATTTCATAATTTTTAGGCATTTATTGCTGTATCACTTAGGGTGCACTGTGGTGTTTGAATTGATTAGACACGGTTGTTGGTTTGAGTAGGTGGCACTTCACAACTTTAGGGTGAGGGGTAATAGTGGCATGTATTAGAGTAAGCAATGTGCATCATGCTTTTGGGCGTACTGTTTTCATATATTCACATATATTGTTATATGTTTTTACTAGTATTGTCAGGGATGATGATTTTAGGGACGGCTGGCCATAAGAGACCGAAACATCAATGAGCTATCCTCACTAAATTCATTTGTAGCGAAGATGCACCTATTAGATTTTTCTGAATTGGAAATATGAACTAATAATTCTACTGCACTTTGTATTCAAGAACGTATATAGTTAGGAGTGTACCTTGCTCTCCTATGATCTTTGGAGAATTACTCTATAAAGTGGGTTACCAGATCATGTGGGATGTAACAGTTGTTCTACATTGATATGTTCATAGTTTGTTGTTTGCCCGGTATTTTGGACAAACATTTGTAATATTGAAAATATATAGTATTAGTTATATCAGTGCACATATTATTTGAGTTACTATTATTATTATTATTTGTGTTTGATTATATGTTGAAAATTTATAATTTTGATTAATTATGGTGCTGGATTAATTGACCAACAAATTGATAAGCATCTTTGAAATAATTCCTCCAGGAACATTGTTTTTGTAACTTTCTAAAAGTGGCATTTTCAAAATTATAACTTAAAATCCAACTTTATCAATTAAAGAGCATTTTGCATTACAATTTTTTAGACACCAAACATGAAGCCTCTATCTGTTCCTTGTCAAAACACCCAGGACATGTAAAACCTAAAAGTACATGTCTGTCTTTTTAATGACAATGCACCATGGTCTATGGGCTACCTGGGACCTAAGGATTGACATATAAGCAATAAAATGAGGGTTTAAGGCTTGGCAAAGAGTGTTATTTTACCAAGTCAAATTTGCAGTTTATAACTGTATTCAGACTGCAATGGCATACCTGGAACATGTTTTAAGGGGCTACTTAAGTGGATGGCACAATAGGTTTCAGGCCCAGTAGAAGCATTTAATTTACAGGCCTTGGTATACCACTATACTAGGGACGTAAAAGTGAAGTAAATATGTCAATCAGGTGTAAAGCAATTTTACTATGTTTTATGGAGGGACAACAACACGTTCGTGCTGGTTAGCAGTGGTAAAGTGTATAGATTCCTAAGGCAAAAACAAATTCAGGAAAAGAGGAGGGTGAAAGCAAAACATTTGGGGGAAGACTGACCTAAGGATGACAGGACTGACATTCACTGTCCACTGCAAACCTCAGAAACATCTAGTAATAAGAGGCGATGGTATTTTGAAAGTTTGCATCCTTCATATCCAACAATGATAAATGATCGCACAAATGAACCAAAGGAATCACTTGTTGAAGGGAGTTCCTCTTGGAATTAATTGTTCTTAAAAAAAGATTCCTGCCCTTGAGGACTATGATAGGGCAACACTCTCCCAAAGATTTTGTTAATAGAAACCTTGAAGAATCAACTCAAGGATCTTTCGGAGTCTGAAACAGACACAATTGCTCTTTTTTGAAACAATAAGGCAATGTTCTCTTAAAATGATTGACTCGCTTTTGGAGACTTGGGGAGATAAGTCAAGAGGAAGTGATTTCCTCTGGAAACCAAAAGAATAACCCAATTGTCTTTGACCAGTCTGTGCCAAAGGTTGTGAAAAAGGAATAGTCTCCTCGAACAACTACCTCTAAGAAACTGTCCCTGGCATAATCAGCATAGTCAGTGGTGCAGATTGTTCTTTGACTCCTGGGGGAATCTTAGAATCTCCCCCTAAAGCGTTTGATGGATCATATTTCTTCTCTCTAGGATCGTCATAGGGCTTCTTTGTCCTAGAAAAATGTATTTGTTCATGTTTGAAAGGCAGGATATGCTTCTTGCTTTTAAATGCCTTGTAAAGTGCATTCTCCAATTCATCTCAAGCAGTTTATCTGATGAAAAAGGCATTTTCAATAAACATAATTTCTGAGAAGAATCATTCTTCCATCTTGTCAGATACAACTGTAATCTAGCAGTCACCATTCCACTTGCAGACGAAACAGGTGCCTTCAAATTATCACAAGTAATGCCAGAGAGAAATTTTGCCTGTGGTTACATGGCTGCCTGCAGAACAGTGTAATATTCTCCTTTTGGTATAGCAAAGACTGAAACTCTTTCACCAAGTATTGAATTGTATTCACAAAATACACCCCAGCACTCAAGCACAGACATTGCCAAGAGCAAACTCTTTTGAAAGAAGCCTCAACCCTTTTTCCACTGGAACGGAAAGAACCACTTCCTCAGACAAAAGGTTGGCAGATTGGCCCATTAGATTCACCAGTAAGAGGTCTATCCAAAGCTTTTGTGGGAACTTCAGATCTCCCTTAGCCAGGGATAAAGCCACCCCATGAATCTTGGGACAGATGACCTCTCTGGATCTCTCCATTCCCTTTTCAAGAGATCTTGATCTGCAGAATTTACAGCAAATCTGAGAAAGACTTGTCTATTGAATTTCCTAAAACAGTCACAACACGTAGAAGGTTGTTTGTCATCCATAGGAAGGAGCAGATTAGCAGAAATATAAGAAACCAGTCCCTTTAATTCCTCCTTCTGTATGCATTTGCCCATCGGTGTACTAGAATCAAACTCATCAGTGTTTAACTGGGTAAAGACCAGAAGGAAGAAACTAAAGAAGGGTAATGCACGGACGGTTGAGAGGAATCACTTCTGTCTGAAGACCAACTACCACCCTCTTCATGCTGTCTGCTGAAGGCATACAAAATAGATGTAATCATGATCTAAGAATTCTTATTGGCGACCTTAATGTTCTCCGACTGATCTCTTCTTGAACTAAGAAGCAGTTTCGGATGATCCTCTTTCCCAAGATTGGTGCTCATTTGAGCTGAATTTGCAGCTGAATTAATCATTTGCAGTTTTAGCACCTGGTTCTACTGCTCAGCTAGTCACCTGACTTCGTTTACAGCTTTTCTTGCCTCAGTTTTTTTCCTCTGAAAAAGAAATTAGGTTTTCTCTAGGCTAGTTCCTGAGCAACTCTTCATGTACTTAGTAGCCTGTAGTGGTGGAATAAATTGTCTGGCATTGGCTATGCTCCAAGACATACAAATACTATGGAATTAATATGTAATCTTTAAGTCCTGCTGCCAACATTTTTAGACCTTTATTGACATTTACAAAGAAAGAGGTCAAAGAAACCTTTTTGTTTTGAACAAGCATTGGTTGGACCAAACTGGCTCACCTTAAATGCTATTATTACTGAACTGTGTCCCACTGAACTATCCCCAATCTGGGTCTAACCAATAACATGCTATGTATTGATATGGCAACTATCAATCTGTCTGAAAAGTTTAAAACTTGTATTTATGCGTTTTTCCAGCAATTAACCATTGAAGAGCAGATTAATTTATTAGCAAATAAGTGTGGACTCTGCATCAGATCCCTAGGAAGTCTTCATCCTTTCTTGCAAGAAAAAGATTGTTTAACTATTGTGTTGTAGGATCTTCTAATACCTACAGAAAAAGCATAAAGATTGGGTCATCCAAGCAGCTTAGCAGATATCCAACACAAACAGAAACACTAGGCAAATTTATGGCATGGCTGGTAAAAAATTACCACATATCATCCAGACAGACTAGATTACATGGCTCTTGATTTCTATTTGAATTCAATTCAGAATGCATATCTGGAGATGGATTCACTGTGATTATCTAGTATATTGGAAAAATTATAATTAAGTAGTATTTATAGTGTAGAACAATAAGTTTGCGTCTTTGGGTTTTGAAACAGTGCCAGGATTTATGAGGAAGCTGAGAAATCAGGACCTATTTGCAGTGTCCCCCCACTTTTTGTCTCCATTTTGACTACTAGGTGCTGGTTTTCTGACTCTGATTGTGCACTGGGCTCTGCTATGCAGACCCAGGGCCTGTGCTCTGATTAAAAGTACATGGTGAGGTATAATTATAATTGGCAATGACAGAACCCTGTATTTCCCTAGTACATAATAGGACAGGGAGGTTGAGAGGCCAGGTAGATTTCCTGCACTAGAGTGTGCATTACTGTGGTGCCTGCTGTCATTTTAAAAGCCAGCCCTTCCTTGCAGGCTGCTTTTAAATTGCAATTATATGCAATTTTGACTTTAGGTTTTAAGGGATTTCCAAAGTAGTAATCTACCTTATTTTTACATATAGGTCAGCCCTCAAGGTCTTGGCTAGGCGACCCAGGGGGAGGGTGCCATGTAACTATAAGCAGGCTCATTAGAAAGGATGTTTTATAAGCCCTAGTGAGGTAAAAACTGCTAATTCTGTTTTTCACTAATGTAGTGTATAGCTCTATATGCTAACATTGAGATATTTAATTTACGTATAAATGTTGACAGGAGCCACCTAAAATATATTTCAAAGTATCTAATTAATAGTTAAGATAAATCCAACAACTTGCCACTGTAAGATTTATAATAACTATTACAGAAAATAAGTTATTAAACTTTCTTTTCTGTAAGTCCAAATCCAGCTTTCCAGCTACCCTCTCTTGATTGGCCAGCCTTTCCCAGGCTGAGCCAGAGCTGCTTGATGAGGTGTGAAGTGTCCTGTCGGAATATACATTAGATTTCCTGTAGGTGGAGAACTTTAGCTGTAGAAGCCAAAAGGCAGGAAGAGGGTATGGTGGCCAAAATGGTCTTCAAGGGGAGAATGACAGTTTAGGATCAGCAGAGGCTGACCCCCACATCCTGCACTCCCAGCCACACATGAGCCTCAGCAAATAGATTAGTCAGTGGATTGGACGGGGTATGTTAGTGAAACTTGGCCACATTAGTGGTTTGGCTTAGCCAGGTATAACCCCAAAGGAGAGACTTTTTCCATGCTGGATTTTGAGAGAATAGTGTTTTCTGGGACAAGAATATATCACACTTTGGACGAAGTGGTCATACACCTGGGTGGCACCCTGCATCCCATTGGTCAGGGGTGACCCACTGCTTGATGCACACAAAATGTGAATACATATGGGAGAGCAGCATAGCTCCTCAGACCTGCTGCCTGAAACTACAAGGAGAAGAAGGACTGCCCTGCTGGAATCTGGATCTGCTCCCAAAGGACTGCACTCTGAAGGACTACTCCTGTGGCACAATCTGGTTCAAGATCTAAGAGAATATCAAGAACTAAGAGAGAGCCCTATATGAGAAAGAACAAATATGGATCTACTGTTTGCCAACTCATAAGACAGGTTTATATGATGAGATCCCATGGATGTCACTACAGACACAGAATCTTGACTCACTCACCCTTACATATGGAAATTGGACATTAGAGGTCATTCCTGGGGACCCAGCATCACAATAACAGATAATAAGAGTACAAGAGTATGGCATGTGAGTTACTATGTGACAAGGCTTCTCCCCCTCTTTTTATGTTTTTATATTTTTACCACATGAAACTTATAGCCCTTTAAAAATCTTGAGTCTGTATACATAATAACATATGTACACATACAATGTAAGAAAGATAGAGCCCTAGGGAGAAATAATACTAGACTCTCATTTACATAAGGAATAATCCTAGGAAGTTTAAGAGATGGGAGTCGCTACACAGCACAATTTGAACATTTGGGCATTTTTCAACATATAATGAAATGAATAGGCAGTAAAGAAAAACTCACAATTGAGAACATTTGGGCAATTTTCAATTTAGAATGAGATACGTTGACAGCAGAACAGCCTCCTGTGGCACTCACCAAATGAGATAGCAGCACGTTGTCATGTGATGAAGCACCTGGGTCTCATTACTCGAGTAACACTGGGTATTTAAGGCCAGGAAAATATCCTCATTCTAAGATGTGGGTGACGGAAGAACCAAATAGGTTCAAGGCTGGGAAGAGACCTTTGATGAAGTAAGTGGGGCATAGGGGGAGGATTTGATGGGTTCTTTGACTAGTAGAACCAAGACCGTGACACTCTTATTAATGGTTTTTGCCTATTAGCAAGAATATTTTTAACATAGTGAAACAACTGTCTTCTCTAGAACGTGTGACAGCCACAATGCCTGCCTCTACTGATTATTGTAATAAGGTTGCAGATTTCTTCATGGGTAAGATAGATAAAATTTACGCCACCTTCCCTGAAAGCAGCAGGAATTATATTTCGGCTCCTGTCATAGATGTTTCTAGGATTGAGGATAGGTTTGTTTTTCACCCTCCTGAAGTAAGTGATGTCCTTAAACTTATGGAAGTAGTCAAATCTGGGTCGCCCTTGGATCCGATCCCCCCGAAATTCTTACTGCAAGGGAAAGAAGTAATTGCTCCGGTTCTCACCAAACTTCTGAACCTGTCATTTAGTGTGGGTCAGGTTCCTAGCAATTGGAATCATGCCATGGTGGTACCACTGCTAAAGAAACCTTCCTTAGACCCTGCTCTTCCAGAAAACCTGAGACCTATATCTTCGCTACCCTATGCTGCTAAAATTGCAGAGAAACATTTAAACAGCCAATTGTCTATGTTTCTGGAAGAAAGACAGGTTCTTCATGAAACCCAGTCTGGCTTTAGGCTGTTTCATAGTACTGAGTCAGCCCTTCTTCTAGCTTCAGAGGCCCTGAAAACCGCAGCCGATGAGGAAAGAACTACTGCACTGATCCTTCTGGAACTGAGTGCTGCGTTTGACACGGTCTCCCACGGCCTTCTGATGGAACGGCTAGGGGAGGCCGGGGTCAATGGTGGGACATGGGAGTGGATTAAACATTTCCTGCAGAACAGATCTTTCCAGGTTTTACAACATCCTTTTGAATCCAGAGTTTGTCCTCTGTCTCAAGGGGTGCCTCAGGGTTCGGCTCTTAGCCCTACCCTATTTAATATCTATATGCGCCCCTTGGCAGATATTGTGTTGAGACATGGGGTAAAACTGGTGTGATATGCCGATGACACACAGTTAGTTGATTGTCACCCTGGAGCATAAGGAGGCAGGAACGGCATCTGATTTTAAGGTCTGCTTGGGTGAGCTTGCAAACTGGATGAAGCTCAGCTGCCTGCAGCTGAATGTGGGAAAGACGAAGGTGATGGTAGTTGGCAAGCAGCCCTCTTTATGGTCACATCTGTGGTGGCCGGAGGAGATGGGAACAACTCCGACCCCGAAGGCCAAGGTCAAGAATCTGGGAGTATGGTTCGATGACACCCTCTCCTATTCAGAGCAGATATCTGCTGTGGCTGGAGCCTGCTTTGGCATTCTGAAAATGCTGCGAAAAATCCTGGACTTACTCCCACTAGATGCCAAACGAACCACTGTACAGGCCCTTGTTACGTCTCGTCTGGATTATTGTAACATCTTGTACTTAGGGGTGACCACAAGAAATCTGAACATCTTGCAGAAGGCTCAGAATGCTGCAGCTCAGTTAATTCTGAATATTCCTAGGCGGGCCTCGGTGGGGAGGCCTTGAGGAAATTACATTGGCTCCCCATACAGGCTAGAGTCACCTTTAAGGCCTTGTGTTTTGGCCACAGGATCCTCAACAAGAAGGGGCCTAGTTTTCTGCACCCCCTTCTTACCGCATATAGACCTGCTCGTTACCTAAGGTCCTTGGGCACGGCAAAGATGATTGTGCCTAAGGTGCGGAAGGTACGGGCTGGAGGGAGCACCTTTGGCTTCCTTGCGGCAAAGGCCTGGAATGACCTACCTGTTGACCTAAGGACGTGCCCGTCGGAGATTTTGTTCCGGAAAAAACTAAAGACTTGGCTCTTCCAGCACCCCCCAGGGGGTCGATAGTAGGCCTTTCCTGTTCCTCTGGGGCTTTAGGCTGGAGGGAGGAAGGTAGGTTTCAGGCCAGTTGCCGAGGTGTTGTTGGTGTTCTAGCGCGGGGACACTCCGTTGGAGTAACCAGGCGCTCTATAAGCTGAATAATAATAATAATATTTGTTAACAGAGTTTGACTGCAAAGTCCACCTGCCTACTTACCCCCATGGAGCTCTAAATAGGACGCTACTAAGTAAGAGGAATGAGCAAAAGTCACACTTTATATGCATGATGAGTGTAGCACATACAATATCATGGTAATCTCAAAGATAATACTTGTACATATTGTATACCAACCTGGTGCATGCAGAGTATGTACACATGTTTAAAGGAGCAGTGATGGAGATTCACACTCTGTACTGCTTACCCACTGATTCTGCTTGATGTGAAATATTCACAGGGATCACTTGGATACATGTGTAAGGATACACACAGAAATATGTAATGGTGTTGTGCTTGATTAATTATCTCTGTCTCCCCCATACCTACCGAGAATTGCAAACATAGGGACCAAATGGGTCAGTATGTATGGCACGTATGAGTATGGTGAATGAAAGTTTCACAATTGAATGCATACAAATAGGATACTAACAGGATACTTGTGAGGTGCTGACAAATGCCAATGAGCCTGGTGAGACATTGGTGTTTTGGCTTAAACATGTTGACCCAGGGAAACAGAGGACACTAATTTCCTTAGTGCATTCTAACATGTTTTAACTCTGTCAGAGTGCCATCTGAAAACAAAATTAAGCTTCAAGACACCCTAGACTATTTTAAATCTAGGTTCCACCCAATAATCAAAGAGATCCCTTGACTACCAAGGTTGAACTCATCCAGATACACTAGGGTTCATATTTGTCACAATGTCACACATTGCAGCGCAGCGTTGCCTTGCTGTGCTGCATTACGTGATAAGGAAAGGGCAGGAATGTGCTGCATTTAAGGTTTATGGAGGTTTCCTGACTTTTCCCCCTGTGCTGGCACACAATGGGCACTTTGTTAGTTTACCTCGGCTTTCGTCATGTCTTTCCCCTATTGATATGAGTGTAGTCGGCATGCAAACAGATCTCAAAGCCCCATTTTTGAACAATTTTCGGTAGGGAGGAGACATAAATATTGAAGAGTGTCTGGCTCAAGGAGGAGCCCTGAGGGACTCCACATTTAGATATATGGGGATGGGATCTGAAAGTGCTTAACTGGACTGTTCGTGTTCTATTCTTTAGACATGAGCCAAACCATTGTAGGGAGTTGGAGTGAAGCCCGATTTCATGGATCTTTTGATCAATAGATTATGGGAAATGGTAACAAAAGCCACAGAAAGATCAAGTAGTATCAGAGCGGCAGCCTTGCTCTAATCAGCCACTAAAGTGAAATTATTGAGCATGGCATGAAGGGTGGACTCAGTGCTCTTTTTGGCTTGGAAACCTGTCTGAGAGAGATCAAACAAATAGTTGTTCTCTTGGAAGTTGGTTAGCTGGCCATTCGCTAACTTTTCCATAATGTTGGACATGTATGGGAGCAAAGATATGGGCTGGTAATTGGAAAGAATGGAAAAATCAATTCCTGTTTTTTTGGCCAAAGGTAGTATTAGTGCTTGTTTCCATGTGTGAGGGTACATTGCCTTAGATAGGGATTTATTACAAATTTGGGTCAGATGAGGACTCAATATGGGGGCTAATCGAGAGTAGATGAAGTGTGGACAGGGGTCAAGAGGGGAGCCAGACTTGACCTCTGCCTTTAACTTCATAAACTGTTTCTCTGTAATCCCTTTGAAAGAACCCAGGTCGGTGGATGCTTCAAGAAGGGGGCCCGTTTATTCCCACAGAAGCTCATTCAGTGAGGTATAATGACGAGTACATTTTATCAATTTTGTCACTGAAGATGGTTCTGATTTCTTCACAGTTTGCTGTTCAGGGAGCAATCGTTTGAGAAAGACATGTTGGCTGGGCAAGCTCTTTTACTATTTTAAATAGTTCTCAGAAGGAACTTCTGTTTTCTTTTATTCTCTTAATGAAGTAATCTTTCTTAGTTCTTTTCAGTGCTTTGTGATAGTTTTTCAAATCATCTTTATAGTTGAAGTGGTCTATTTTATTTTCTGAATGCCTCCAAATGTGTTCCAGATTTTTACATTTCTTTTTTGCTAATCTTAATTCGGGTGAATACCATTTTTCACAGAGGGAGCCTCTAGCTGGGTTGTTTGCTTTCAAGGGCGTGCAGTCGCTAAGGATTTCAGGATAGGCATATTGAGGTTTTCAGTATAGTTAGCAAAAATTCTCTCAAGAAAATTGCGTGAGAAAAACTACCCACCCCTTTTGGTTAGAGACCAATTGTTAACCACCTATAAAAAAGCTGTTCAGGACAGACTCATCTGTGTGACAGCTTTCAAACCTCTATCAAATAGTTAAAAAAAATTATTAACAAGAACTGGAGGCCTTAATTTCAGCTAACCCATTTGCTCTTTCAAAATAGCAAGAAAAATAAAAGACATCTTGGTACATACCCAAAACAACCAAAGAAAAAGAACAGCCAACCCTCCCTCTGGAACCTTCCACCTCCTGTAAGGAATTCCCCATGTGGTAATTGCAGTGTGTGCCCTTTCACTAAGAAGGTAAAAGAGGTCAACATGGGCCTCAAAACCCCATGGAAACTCCAAGACCTGACAAACTGTAATTCCCAAAAAGTGGCTTATTTCATAAAATCCCTAAGCAATCTTGTCTACATGGGTATAATGGCAAGAAGTGTCGTGCAAGAATAATTGAACACCACAGCACCATTAGGTGCAAACCTGATGCAACTAAGCTCAAAAGACAGTACATTAAAAATGACACACCTTTACTAGTAATGACACAGGGATGAGATGGTCCATCTTGTCAAATGTGAGAGATACGCCTGTACTATGGTGAGCTCCTCGCCTAAAGCTATGTACTTCTCTATAGCCAAGACATGCCTCTAGGCACTGTAGATCTCTGCTCCATTTTTGGGGGTGTCACTTTGCCCTCTTTGACAGCAGATGAGTCTAGTGGGTTAGATCTGTAACTAACTGTAGAGGAAATGAATTAGGCATTCTCTCAGCTTTCTTTGGAGAAGACTGAATGGCTTCCCAGTAGAATTGTTCAAGAACCTCTCCTTGATCATCACTCTGTCTTTGTATACTACTTTTTTCTAGCCCTCATGGAATCAGATTTGTCTGCAGCTCCTAAGGGAAGTAAATATCAGGGTCCTAATAAAGTCAGGAAAACCCGTAGATCAATTTGCATTTTACAGACCAATATTCCCAATTAATTTGGAAACCAAAATCTTTGAAAAAACTGCTCCCACACTTTGAATCTCTGATCCATGCAGATCAGAGGTGATTAAAATGTTACAATATCAAGCACCTTCATACCGTCACACCCCTGTCCTCTCATCAGTCAGAACACCTTCTGTTGCTGATGGTTGACTTCAAGAGGGCCTTTCAGACTTTGAGCTGGGACTATCTTTTCAACTGTTGTAGCTTCAATGAGATTTGTCCCCAGATTCATATTGCATATCCACTTTCTTTATATAAAGCTCACATCTAGGGTATCCGTATAGGGTTTCTCTCCTACCCACTGAACAAGGCACTCTAAATCGATGTCCACTCTCTCCACTACTCTATCCTATGACCTGAGCACCATTGGCCTTATCTCTAAAGGAGGATGGAGGACAGAGTGGTCCAAACAAAGAAGGTGTTAGAAGGTTGAGTATCACTATATACAGATGATCTGCTCATGTGCTTTACTACAGCCCTGTCTTCCAGTCCAAAGGCAAGGGCGCTGATGAACCACTTTGGGGAGGCTTTGGGTCAGTGTGTCAATTGGACAAATCACCCTATCTGCAAATGTATTTTTCAGTAGAGAAAGTGATTTGGGACATGACAGAAAAACTGGGACCAAATGGCTTTACATACCTGAGGTTATTCATTGCTAATTCCATTGCTCAGACTTGGGCACAGAATATTGGCCCCTCTTTGAGTCATTGTGGAGTGATGGTAGGGTACCTGTCTGACTGATCTCACTTCCTTTTTACATAATGTGTAGGGTTGCCGTTATGAACATAGGGGCAGATTTACAAGACCCTTACGCCACTGTTGCGTCACTTTTAACATGGGAAAAGTGACGCAAAAGTGGCGCAAGGGGCTTGTAAATCTGCCCCATAGTCTTTATCCTTAATCTGCTGTGTCCTTCCAAACTACCTCCAAGGGGGTTTCCACAACATATTTCCATATGCCTAAGTCCTAGTTTCAGGGCTTCATGTAGGATGGAGGCATCCCCAGTTTATTGGTGACCAAGTGCTGCTAGTCCACATAAAATGGTGAACTGAGGATGATGGATATAGTTATAGTTTTATACTATTGCATGTCTCACTTATTGGTGAAACGTGGACTGAAAATGCTTGATATAGTTTCATTGCACATCTCAATTATTGGTGATAAAAGACTCACTCCATGGAGAGGTGGCTAATGTCTGACATTTCAACTATAAACCAGTTATAAATGATCAAACTTCCACCAAGCATTCCCCTGGCCACAAAACTGGTAGTTGACAAATGGAAGAATTCCCTCTGGGCAATCCAAAGGGATTAAGGAGAAATACACTGACTGTGGCTTGGGACTCGTCTATCCCAGATGTCCTGTCTTAGAGGGTTTTTGTAGTGGGAACTCAGAGGAATCTCACAATTAAAAGAAAGGCCTTCTCACACTTTCCGATTTACAAAACAACTTCGACCTTCACTAAACACAATTCTTTCAACAGGTCTAGTTGCCTCAAAACATCACTCCTTTAATGGAAGCAGGATATTTTGGAGTTTAATCCTTTTTAGTGTAAGCTCATGATGGATGAGATGAAATTCAAGAAAATATCCTGCATGTATACATTCCTCCATTTCCTTCAACGCACTGTGAGAGATGTAGGTGGGATATGTAGGAGACCTGTCAGAGGAGTACTGGACCTATCCCTATATATCATCGCTGGTTGTTGCAGTCTTGACTCAATCCATCGCCAATTGATCCAAATCAAACAAGTGTAGAGTGTTCCATACTAGTGATAGACTGTTCAAAATGGGATGAGACTCCTTTTTGATTTGCTTGGTGTGTCAGAGTGAATGTGCTACATCCATTCACATTGTTTTTAACTGCCCAGTTGTTCAAGAATACAGAAGTAGGGGAATGGAAACAATGGAAAGCGGATCTGAAACTTACCCTTTTACACATATTTGTAGATATTGCTGGCAACTTGTATGCCAAGCACTTGCTTCACATACGTCTGGTTATAGGCAAAGGAGACACAGAGCAACATTGAAGGGCTGTTAATTCCCTCTGCTTAAGAACAAATGTGTACCACTCAAAAAGGCAAAGTAAGCGATCAATGGCTGTCCCCAACAAAATATGGCGCCCTTGAAGGACAAGCTTAAATCTAGTGTGGTATCTTGAACAATAGGCCTTTAGGATCTAGGGGAACTCCATAATGTTTATCTTCTATAACATATGCAATGTGAGGACAGCTCATATTTGCAGTGATACCTACTATATGCTTACGTAACCCAAAGGGCCTGGTGTACTATGATTATCTCTATTCTATTTTTGTTACATTTGTATCTTTTAAATGCCATTAAAAATGTTTTTTTTTTTAAAACAACAAGCTGGTTATTGTGGCTGAAGCTGTTCCTGCTGTTCAAGGACTTTCGTAATAAGTCTGATCTAAGAAAAACTTCTAAAAAGAGCATTTTGATTCCATCAATTAGATGCTTGTTAAAATTCTTGCCTAAGATGGATGTAACTATGGGGCACATTCACTAATATTTTATGCTGTACAGCAAGGAAATAGGCTGGTATGTGTTGCATGAAAGGGAGCATTGCTCTACATTCACAAAGATATGGAGTATTTCTGCTCTCTCCTTGCGCTTGTGCACTGTGTGCTGCCTAGTGCCAACACAGGGGTGCCTGTGTTACGTGGAGGATTGTTTTTGTATAGGAAGGAACACCATCCTGCACCAAACTAATCCTTAGAGGCATATTACTCTTTCTATGTGTGCTGCAGCACACATGGATAGAAGAAGTAACAAGATGAAATAAAGATATTTTCTTTCTTACTCCTCTGTCAGGGAGGTGCACCATTTATGTGCAAACCCAGGTTTACAAGTCATTGTAAACCGGTGGTTAGATCACACTACATGGATAGATGCATACGAAGGCCCATGCTTCTCCCATGTAATGCCTTACAGATGCAAATAACGCAAGGTTGTGCTATGCACTGCTTTTTGTACTTTTATATTTACTAAATCAGAAAAGAGGTGTTGTGTGGTTAAGTAAATATCAAAGAGAATTTTGCATCAGGGCTGTGCCATAAATATGAGGAAACCTGTGCCAAATCATAATAAACCCGGGACCACATTTTTAGAATCACACATTGAAACAACGTTCTGCACTGGACATAGTACCAGGAGTGACAGCCATCACCAGAATTATCATTGCAGCCCAATGTTGTGTTTCCGAAAAAATTTAATACTGTGTGATGAACTGGATGTCAAGATGGTGGAATATAACTTTGTGCAAAACGGCAACTCAAAATCCTAAAAAGACTAAGGCTTACAGGATTAGGTTGTCCATTGTGGACTAGTGCCCTGAAAATAGGATTACCACCTCACTCCAATTCATTAAGGACACTGTAGTCTTAAACCTTTTATCTGCAAATCTTTATCATCAGAGCCTAATTAGTTCAACGGAAGCAAAAGAACACAACACCCACAATACATTGGTTTATAATACAGATGACAAGACCTGCAAACAGCATATGTAGTGAATTTGTGGGGAGTGCTCATCATACTTTTAATATAGGGCTTCCCATTTTTGAAAAGCAAAAGCTTCACCTCACTGCTGTTGCACTGACTACCAAGGCTCTTATAGTTACTTACACCAAAGATGACAAAAATAATATGGGCAAACTTAGGCAGTGCGGTAGACAACAGCCTTGTCTTATAAAGCAAATATATATTTTATAAGACACCACATTTTGATTATAGAAATATATATATTTTTTTAAGTTTTGTAATATGAGTTTTGTCCTAACAGAACAATGGGCACCACTTTTGGTACAGCTAGATTGATATCATCAAAAAGTAGACTAAATGAAGCGTAATGTTATGTTTGCATTTTAATCTGAGACGCTGAATCATATTTTGAACTACGTTCCCTCTTAGCAAAGATACCCATTTTTATCCTGTGTCTCATTCTTTCAGTTCCAAATTCCTCCCATTTTGTTAGATGGCACAAAAAGGCATATGCAATGCTTTATCCTTTCAGTTGGAACACTTTTTGGCATAGTTATGGCGATTTGGCGCAGGACAGCGCAGCAAGTCACCTTGCTGTGCTGCCCTGCATCAAAGTGAAAGGGCAAGAATGCGCTGAATCTATGGCATACAGCACATTCCTGTCCTTTTCCCCTGTTGCAGCAGCCTAGCGCCAACGCCGACACCCTTACACCATGGCACAAGAGTGCCTGCGTTGTATGCAGGATTGTTTTTTTGTAGGAAGGGGCACGGTCCTGTCACAAAAAAAAATCCTGGGAGGCTTTTTCCTCTTTCTGTGTGTGTTGCACACACAGAATTGTGGATTCGTCAAAATCTATGGGTGTTGTGTGGGAACACTCTCATAATGCCCATGGAACGTGCTCTCAGTGCAGAGTACGGCAATGCAGCGATTCAGCCTACCTTCTCTTACTCCATATCTATGAGGCCATTCAAACCCGCACAAAGTGGCTTTGCATGGCCTCATAAATATGATTTGTTGGTTTGCACCGCCGTTGTGTCACAAAAAAAGATGCAACGTGGGTTCAAAGGGCTCATAAATATGCCCCACAGCATTCTAGTCACAGGACTATAATGCTATGTGAACTGACAATGATATTCTCCAACAATGATCATTTTTTAGGACAGGACGAAATTTCATTTATGCTGCTGAGATCTGGTCTAATTTCTGGATTTTTGCATTACGATGATTATGCAGTATCCCTAAGATTAAACCATCACTCCATGGTGCTTATTTGAGACTTTGGGTGAAAATTCTATTGCAGAAGCTTGGTAAGAATGCAATTGAATAGAACGCAAGCGACTGCTTTTCAAATCACGTGCGATTTTGCACTACATTTTAGTGCGAAAGGCGTTTTTATCCCAGAACTGAGAAAGGTTGAATTTTGCTCCATTAAATCATGCAAAATACCGAAATCGTCCTTTATTGTTATAACATGTAATTTTGCATACATTTTTTGGGGTGGTGGGGGGAGGGGAAGGGGGGTCATTTTATGTAATTTTTGCAAAGGAATGTTGCCAGGCCGACATTATTCAGGTTTAGTAAATGGCTGATAGGAAGATTTACGAATTGAAAGCTCGAAAGGCCTGGGATAAGAATATTCATACTATTAACTTTGTTTTTGATATGGCTTAGTTTAGGGTCATACAAACAATTTAAAAATGTATTAAAAAAATTATGTTTCGGGATTAATTTGTAATGGTTCTTTTTTATATCATTGAATGTATTGAGAATCAAAAGAATTCAATAATAAAATTGAAATTGCAATAAAAATCAAGGCAAAAATATTTCTTTGATGAATAATTATTTCTTCCAGAGCAAAGATCAGAAAATGCCAGTAGCAGATAAGGTGATGTTCATCATCCTATAACATTTACATGCTCCTTCTCTTTCATAGAAAATGCCATCTGCTTAACATTTAAATTTAAAATGCTCAGCTAGAAAGAGCACACGGATTTTTTTTCAATTTCTCCGTATACTCTGGGGCTTCCAACAAGTGTTTGTAGATAAAAAATCTCCTGCGCAGCAACATGATTTATATTAAGCTGTACTACTATCCTGCAGTTCAGTAAAATGTCATTTAGTTTGTGTGACTATTTTTTATTGCGTTATCAACTGTAAACAGAGAAACACATAGAGGAGCACTTAGTATACAAGCTTTGATTACTTCACCTCTGAAGGGAGGGCTGGCACTGGAGCAACGATATGAAATAATAAACAAAAACGGAGTGCTAGCGATGCTTTTTTCTGTCAAGTGCTGCAATGCAGCAGGGGCTGTATATAGGTTTTGCTTTTCGTATTGAAGGTATGTGGGCTCCTATGCCTTATAATAGAAAGTCACTTAAAATTAATTATGTGACTTGTACTACTGCGCTAAATGTTTTGCACGGCCTTTTAGAGCACAACCAGGTCGATATTTGTCATGTGAAACGCAGCCTTTAGAATTAATGCATAAACAGATGTTTCATAATATACAAAAAATTGATATTTCATGTCAATAACTCAGCATTTGTGTGCCAGAGTAGTTATAAAAACAATTCTTTATAGTACGATGTAAATAAATACTATCGAAAGCGTGCCAATGAAATGAGAACAACTGGCTGAATTGAGCAATCAATAAAATTCAATGGGGCAGATTTACAAGAAACTGACGCATCTCTCCGTTAGAGCAGAGATGCGTCAGTTTCCTTGCGCCTACGTGCGAAACCCTTGCGCCACCATGGATGCTTCGTATTTACAATACGGAGCACCATGGCGACAGATGCGTCAGAAATTCTGGGGCATCTGTTGGCGCAAAAGTCATGCATTGCTGGAGGTGTGTCGCAAGCACGACGCAACTCCAGCAATGCATGGGGAGGCCTATAGTTATTGTACTGCGTCACTCCTTACGCCTGCTTCAAGCAGGCTTAAGGTTTTGACGTAGTGGCGTCTTATAAGTGGCACTGTGAAATCTTGTAGATTTCACTGCGTCACTTCTACAAGGCTTTCCTGAACGCCCACCCTGGATACATTATACCTGACGCAGGTATAATGTAACACAGATCTTTACAAGGTGACTCATCTCCCTTGATGCGTCACGTTGTTAATGGTCCGGAATGTGGCACATTGTTTACGCTGCCGCTGCGTCACAAAAAGTGACGCAACGGTGGCGCAAAAGTGTCGCAAGGGGATGTAAATCTGCCCCAATATATTTAATTGGGTAGGTGCACATATTCTTTGTTTAGATTTAAATTAGACCTGAATATCAATACCTGATTCACAATACAATTTCATTGATTGGGTGTGCCTTATGCTTCGTTGTAATTTACGCATTTGTTTCAGGAGTAAGCTATGCATACTCGCAGAAAAACTGTGTTGCAAATTGCTAACATTATACCTTGAATAGGTATGTCTTACTCCTAGAAATTCTTGAATGAGTCTAACCCACTCCTGAACAAAATGCAACTGCTCATAGGAAATACTTTCTGAATCAGAATTGGTTATTTCTATGAGTCACACACAAATAAAAAATATGCAGCCAGTCATTCAAAACGCTTTAGGACTCCGCTCACCGGTCTTGCTCATCTGATTTTGAAAGAGCTCATCAGAAATATAGAATAAATGTGAAAACTGTGGTGTGAAGATAAACAAATATATAAGTTGCAATTTGTTGAAACACAATATTTAAGCATTCAAGAGTTAAACTTAGTGACAGTAGATCACCTGATGGTTTCATTGGCTTGCTGCATGTGAAGGGGAAAATATATCTTAGACAGAAGAATCCAAAATGTTACATTTTATCAAAAGAGACTGTGTTTTCCCATTAGCGAGGCTAAAATTGTTGGAGTGAATGGAGTTAAAGGAGAAAATGATTGGCGCCCCGGTCATATTGGTCTGAAATATACGTTCCTTGCATTTTATCCTTCCGCAGTAAAACATACAGCATGTAAATAATGAGAATACAGGAATGAACTCTTGGTAATTTCCATGCATGGAAATTTGTAAATGAATGAATACCTCTGAGATGCACAATACTGCTTTCACTTATTAGGAAAGCTTTCTGCAGAAAGATACTAGCAGTTTTAGCTAGCTCATCTTATAACTGAAAATAACTTTTAGTTGAGATTATTATGTTTGAAATTCACCACTCCCTATGCAATGATGGGATGCCAGGGAAGAGGTGTGGTGCAGCGGCCGGGGCGGCTGACTCCGGGGGTTCACGGTTCAATCCCCAGCGCTGGCATCTGGTTAGCCCAGCACCTTGTGACTCTGGGCAATAGCTCGTTTAATCTTCCCGGCCCCCAGCGCCGTTACACCTCGCCTGAGGTAGCTCTGTGCTTAACAAATGCTGGTGTTATTATTATTAATGATAACATGAATTCACAGGCTTATTATGTATTCGTGTTGCGCGTGCTACATCGCCAAATGTGATGCAGCGCGCGCAACGACATTCGTTTTATTTGTTTGCTTACTTACCTCTGTGCGGCCTATTCCTAAGTTTACTACCCCCCCACTCTGCCCCTCCCCCGCCCCGCGTCACCGCCCGGCAGCACTCCCACCACGGACCGCTACTGCACGTGACATATTTCTATACTATTTTTTATAACAGATAACCAGTCTTGCAATGGTTGTAATGTGTTCTTTGGACAAACGATGTTAAGTGTTGCACAGGATTTTGGGATCATGGTTCAAGGAATGAATAATATGGTAGACTGCACAATGAACTGAGTGTTATTCACCAATATACACCTCTAAGGCTTAGCCTTGTTATCCACCTCAACATCATTTGTGCTCAGTTGAAATTGATGTTAATCATTGGTACAGTTCTTCAATCTGTGTTCAGCACTAATGAGCATAAATTCTATTTTAGATACAATTAAGCTTAGCCTTTTCACAATCATACATCACATCATGTCTTCATAAACTTATGCTGTCTTCTACTTATCTAAACTATGACCTTCAGATAGCTTGATCATCATACGAATAACATAATTATGAAAAATAAACCCCAAGTTCATCAACAGCTGGTGCAACCATTGCAAACAGACGTTAACAAGAAATGGTAACACACAGAACGCTACAGCAAACCATCATTGTTTCAGCTAATTGCTGACTTTCAAGATAGGCATGTCCCCTGCATAGAAAACGGTCATGAGTCTCTGCCATGAGTACCTGACAATATGTTAAACTGGCATCCCAAATTTTTATTTCGCCTTGCTATCACTTTAATTTAGCATGTGCACAGAAGCGTAGGTCTGTCTCAGGTGATGCAAAATTGAGAGCCTGCTCTGTGACCTGGAGCGAACCCTCATAATGGGCGTTAGACTACTGCCATGTCCTGTTTGAATCATGCAAAATGGTGAAAGCAGTGTACCAAGTTTTTGTTAATCAGTGTAGTGACCAGACCCTTTTGTCTGTCTGGGAGAAAAGAGTCTACTGACCCCTCTCATATAAATTTCCACTGTTATATGAACCTCAAAACCTTGTACTGAATTTGCTTTTGTGTCTCTACAGTGATTGTGTAGCACTTGTATGGTAATAGTACTTTGTGTTTGATATGATTCTGAGTACTAGGACCGGAGGAATCCATTTTGGATGATCTCTGGTTTACAATGGCAAGAGATGGAGGGTGATGGCACTTCACCAGACATTGGAAGTATATTGAGTGCATTTCTGTGGCATGATGGTGGAGATCCAGTCACTGAAGTGAGGGAGGATTGAGAAAGGATTGCAATTAGAAACTCAAAAAGGACCTTAGCAAAAGCCTTATGATTAGTTGTTCCTGAGCACTTGCATTTGCTTTAGGAAGGCTGATGACAGGTAGGTGTCAAGATCTCACACTTCACTGTGCGCTTGTTTTACATACCCATGCTTGAGCAAGTCCCTTTTCTACCTGCCTTGAGAGCCAAATCCTTGCATAAAACGTTTGTCTGGGGAATAGCCAGAAAAGTACATTTGAAACAGACACATCCAAAATCCATTCTAAAAATAGAAACTGATTCAAGTTCCCTATCTGGAAAAAGCTTTCTGAAATATGATCCAAACCAACCCCCATTGTTACAGTTCACTTTCTTCATAACCAAGGAAGGGTATGCTTCAGAGAGTACTCAAAGTACCGTTGTGTAATAAGGGCTGTTGTCTGTTTAACAGCCAGTCTCGTCCAGGTAAGGTGGCAATTTGTGAAGTCTACATAACTTGCTGCAGAAGCTGGCGGTCTCATGAGCACCGAGAAGCTGATCAGTCTTCTCAGAGGGGGAAGGAAAGTGGCTGGCCCTGCAGTAGGGTAGACAGTCCAGGTGGAGGTTACTGGAGTGTGAAACATCTAGACATTGCTAACTTGCATTGTGAGCAAAACTAAAGCTGTTGCAAAAGTTTTCCTGTTCTCCCATTGGGCCCCCACAGGGACACAAGTAGGAATTAAGCCTGAGAAGTAATCACATGTTGTCCAGCAATGCCTGAAGGCCTTGTGCTGCTACTGCCCAACTCTGAGGGAATCAAGTACAGCAGCTGCTGTTGCTGTCAAAGCACAAGCATGATCCCAGTCTGTAGGCTATACCTGCCGGCAACCGTTGTTATCCGAGCCCAGAGCCCTCAACTGCCTGCAATGAGCACTTGCTGGTTCCCAACACAGTGATCCCATCTGCAAGGACAGTCACCTGACTAGTAGGCTGGTTGTGATGCTCACCCCCCATAGGTGAAGTCCTGAGTGAAGCTGCCATTGCAGTCTTGTGTCAGCTGATGTACACAAGACTGGGCCTAGGTCAGGAGGACACCTTCCATTGCTGCACAAATGCAGCAACATAAGCAGGTAATGGGTCCTCACACATGAATGACTCAGCTATACACACGTATGACCTGCAATAGGAATGTTGACTGTTACTTAAAAAAGATCCCATTGTTGAACTAAACTGCAAAATACTAAACTGCTTAACCTATGTATATGCCTAAACTGAGATAGAAGTAACAGAGGCAATAGAGAAGCTACTTGAATGAGGAGAGGGTGCCTGAGATGGTGTAAATATTTACCAAGGAATCATAGTTAAAAATCACAATGCCTTACATAGGCCCCATTGAAATATGTAATATTACATGTTGCATTGTGTGGAGGGATTGGCACAAATACGGCTTGGGAGCCTATTCTGATTTTCGTATGGTGACGTTATTGAGGGGTTACAAACAAAATATAGGGGATACGGAATGGTCTTAATGATGTTAGAACCAACTAGCTGAGTTCGCCTCTCCTGAGGAGGGTTGCAGGAGGGGTAATAACTTCTTTCTTCTTTTCTCCATAGGTCCTGCAAGGTGGATGCACCAGCACTCATAGAAAAACAGGATAACTTTATGGTAAGTAATATGTGTGATGAGAACCCATCACCAAACGCCCATGGTATACCTGAGGAGACAAGTGATTACTCAAAGAATGATAGGCAGAGTCGTCTTAAAGAATAATGGAAAGTGTATCTTGGGGTAGTTTCCTAAGAGTATGAGGACTAACCATTGTCTGTTGCTCTCTTCTGTGGCATTTCTTATCCCTCCCCTGTTTCAGAAAGTAACCCTTTTCCCTCGTCCCCACCATGCCTGTGGGAGTGGATCTTTACTTTGGACCTAAAGAAATAAAGAAAAATCAACAACCTCAACATGTCTCTCTCTGACCCCGCTTTTATCCCTTTCCCTGCAAGATTCACCCGCAGAGCCACAACTCTCCTGGGTTCTGCGCATACACTTGCAGCGTCCCCACTTTTCACAACAGGCCTCCATTTTGTTTTCAGTAGAGGTGGCTTCTCTAAATTCTCCTCTCCTCCACCGATATCGTAGGTCACGGTATCCGCATCGACGAGTCGCTGCTCAGATTGAGCATTGTTCTATGTCCCCTCTCCTCCTTTGCTCCTTCGAGGTCAGTATCACTTCTTGGATCCCGCTGCCCCTCTGCCTGGTCTTTTGTCTTTTGTTTACTGACCTGGCACTACCCCCTTGGTCCTGAAAAATAGAGTCCTTTTTCAATGTCTCTGGTTCTTTGGATGGCGACGACCCACCTCTTTTCTAACATTGTGTTATTGATTTTTCAAAAGTTGCCCGCATCCATCAAAGACTGGAGTAGGAGTTGTGCCCATACCATCAGGCAAGTGTTGAGACTGGGTGGGGGACTTTCACACTTTGTTATTACAGTATTTTTTTATGAAGATAAGAACTGGGATGGGCAATGCACTATTGTGCCTTTTGTTTGACTATTGAGTTCTGAGCTCACCCACCCCACTACCTCCCTAAGAAGCCTTTGAATTATTGTTATCCTGAGAGTCAAGTTCAGAAAGGATGTACTTGGCCCAGTTTGCAGACCCACAGCAGAATGGACCCCAGTGACAAACAATCACCACCATTGGGGCCCAATCACCTCAATCTATCCTGTGGTGCCCCTCATAGTCATGCAATATTTTTCCTGTGAAATAAATGAGCTCCATCATTTTTGGATGTCCCTCCCAACTTTGACACCCTTATCAAACGTGTTATATTCAAGACTGTTGAGAGAACTAGCAGCATTAAAAGCAGTGGTTTCCCTGAGTCCATAAATGTACACATGCTAGTTTGAACAACAGCTGTCATGTAGTTCCTATATTACCCATACAGGACCTGCGTGTTCGGATAACATAAACTGTGGGTTTGGTGGCAGACTGATTCTGAACACCCCCACCGAGAATGCTAGCCTGTTTGCAGAAGCTAGCTCACAGTGCCACTAGTGTCTCCTCTTACTAGTTTCTGGCAACCTTAGAACATGACAACCCTGATCCCTCAGAATCGTGGAAACAATGTACTACTTTTCGCTCAGTCACTCGTGCTCACTTATCTTGTCTCAGAGATACACAGAATAAACAGCCTGGGCGTTTCAATAAGGGTTTATTAAACAGTCGTTATTCTTGTGTAGAATATATGAGCTGCAACAACCATTAGACAGTAGCAGAGATATATGATTAGCAGTACAGTGAATATAAATGGATAGTACAGTTCTACCATCTTGCACTACGCATGAATAAATACATGAATATAAAATGCATTGATAAAAGAAGGCGCATACTCCTACGATGCCTATCTAGATGTACCTAAGTGTACCTAGCATGTGAGTAGTTGTGAAGCCAAGAATCCCTCTAGGATTTAGTCGAACCCCATTACCTGAAGTGAGAATGTAGGAGCCCTTCTTGGTTTCAAGTTGGACACCCCGCGAAGGATGTTCAGACCACTGTCAGCTGGAGCGTCTGCATGCAGGAGCCTCAGCGTCTCTGGTCAGTGTGTCGGCCTGGAAGTCTCGGTTCCCTCTGACTAATACTAGCAAGATGTGCTGTATTTATACAGAAAGTATCTAGGGTTCCTTTGTCCCTTGTTGCTTGTATTAGCCATTTTTGGATGTGAGGATGACGTATGGGATGAACCGTGTACGTAGACATGGGGAGGAAGGTGGTGTAGTCCCAGCCTGGTTTCTATGTTATGTTATGTTATGTTATTTCCATTTATACCACGCTCGGATACTGCAAGAGTGTCCCGGCGCGAACCTTGAGAGGTGATACATGGCCAGCTTAATTGAAGAGGAATGTTTTCAGGTTTTTTTAAAAAAAGGGCGGGGTCCTGAATGCTACGTAGGGCAAGCGGTAGCGTGTTCCAGGCCAGAGCGGCTTTCATACTGAGTGAGCTGTCCCCCATCCTCTGTAATCGAAACCGGGGAACCGTAGACAAGAGATGGTGCGTGGAACGGAGTTGTCTTGGTGGAGCGTAAAAGGAAAAGCGATTTTGAAGATAGATTGGACCTAAAGCGTGAAGAGCACGGTGAGCTATTACAAGGGATTTGAATTTCACCCGCTCCGCTACAGGCAGCCAGTACAGCGCTTTCAGATGTTGTCTCACGCTGCTTCTGGCAGGAATGTCGAGAAGAAGCCTGGCTGCCGCGTTCTGAACCACCTGTAACCTGTTCAACAGATAGCCTGGAATGCCAACATAGAGCGCGTTGGCATAATCTATCCGAGATAGAATAAGGCCCCGGGTGACCGTTTCCCTTGCCGCCCTAGGAAGAAGGGGAAGAAATTTCCTGAGAGTTTTTAGAAGCCCAAAGCACGTCCCAGCCAGCTTCTTAATCTGAGTCGAGAAGGTGAGGTTTTCCTCGAACCAAATCCCCAGGTTTTTAACGGGTTGGCCTGTAGAAGCTGGTAAAGCTGAGCCGGACGGCCAGAGTGTTTCTCTAAAGTGGGAGGGAAACTTCCCGAAGAGAAGGATTTCGGATTTCTCTTCATTGCACTTAAGTTGCGTGGAGGACAACCAATGGAAGACTGTAGTCAGGCATTTTTGGGCGGCGTCAGTGGAGTTCTCATTTTTTCTCCAAGTGAACAGAAGCTGCGATTCATCAGCGTAAGCAATGATTTTTGCACCCAGGTCCTCTGCCAATTGAACTAGGAGAATGACATAGATATGAAAAAGGAGAGGGCTCAGCGAAGATCCCTGTGGGACTCCTGTAGCCACTCTCTGGGGTGAGGAAGAGGCTGGAGGAAGCCAGGCCTGTTGCGTTCGGTCCTCCAGAAACGATTTGAGCCAGCCCCAAGCCACGCCAGAAATGTCTATCTCAGCCAGTCGGGTCAACAGCAGTGAGTGGGGAACCGTGTCGAATGCCGCTGAGAGGTCAAGCAAAATCAAGACTGCCCTTCCACCGGCATCCAAGCATTCACGGATAGCCTCCGAGACTTCAACCAAGGCCAGTTCGGTACTATAATTGGCCCTGAATCCCGATTGGGCTGGATGGAGCAAGCCTGCGCACTCTATAAACTCAGTCAGCTGTCTGGTCACTACTTTTTCGCACACCTTAGCCATACTAGGCAAAAGGGAAATAGGGCGATAGCTCCCAGGGCACATAGGATCAAGAGAGGGCTTTTTCAAAAGAGGCAGGATCTTTGCCTGCTTCCAGGTCAACGGGACACACGCCTCCTGAAGGGACATATTAATAAGCCTGTTGACTTCAGGGTTGACAGTTTCCGCGACGGAAGCCAGAAGTCTAGCAGCACAGGGATCTGATGGTGAGCCTGATTTCAGGCCTTTAAGAATTCTAAGAGAGCTGGGTAAATCAATGGGGGCAAAGGCGATTAGGGCTTGAGGGGGAGGAGCAGGTAGAACTCTTAATGCCAGGGGGATAGCTGTATCCCTACTGCAGGAGGAAAAAGACGCCTGAATAGAGTGGATTTTCTCCATAAAGAAACTGGACAGGTGTTCACACCAGGAGTTGGAGGAGGGGAGTATACTCGATTGTGCCGCGGGAGTCAGGAAACTCTGGACAATGGAAAAAATCTCCTTAGAGTTATTCCTGGCGGCATCAATACGAGTCGAATAGTAAGTCCCTTTGGCATGAGTTATGGCAGTATAGTAGATTTTTTGTTTGTTCCTCAGCCTAAGTTTAGCCCCTGGACAATAGTCCTTCCGCCAGACCCGTTCCAGTTTCTTGCACTCCTGTTTAAGTTCCCGAAGAACTTGTGTAAACCATGGTTTAGAGGGAGACTCTCTGGAGTACCTGTGGGAGGAGGCTGGGGAAATGTGTCCCACGGTACTAGCGATCCAGTTGGTGAATTGAGACAACCCTCTTTCGAGATCATCAAAGGGTTTGGGTCTAGATGCAGCCAGAGTCTGGCTAAAAGCCATCGGGTCAATTCTAGCAAAGGAAGGGACACGCTTGGGACGCGTCAAGGAGTTAGCGTCTGGTGTAACCCAGGAAAAATAGGTCAGACAATGATCGGACCAAGGGACCAGAGTTGGGTCCTCGACCTGGATGGGGAAATTAGAGCAAATGGGGTCCAAAGTATGACCCCCTGAATGTGTTGGTGAGTCAACCCATTGGGTGAGCTGGGCGAGATTGAGTATATCCAAGAGCTCTAAGGCATCTCTCGTAGAAGCCTGGTCAAGATGAATGTTCAAGTCCCCAAAGACAATAAAGTTGGAAAAGTGGAGAGCCCGGGGCGTAATAACATCCCCCAGTGCCTTAAGAAAAGCCCCAGCCGGGCCTGGGGGTCTATAGATCAAGGAGCCACCCAGTGTGAAGAAGATCTGAGATGTTGATACTAAAATCAAGTGCTTCACAATCGCCCCCCCATGTGGCCTCACCCCGTTGAAGGACCCACTTGTCCCTATGGATAATGGCCACCCCTCCCCCTATCCCTGTTGACCGGTCAAGCCTAGAGATCTTATAACCATCCGGAATAGCCAGCCTCAGCGTTGGGTTTGAGAAATCATCTAGACAAGTCTCGGTGATGAACAGGAGATCGACTGGTTTATCTACCAGAAGATCAAAAACATCCTGGTGGTGTTTCTTAAGTGAGCGTGTGTTAATTAGAGCCACCTGAATTAGAGGCTCCTGCAAACCTCTGCTAGTAGCGATGGGAAGAGGAGAACGATCAATACCCCCAGTGTTCAGTTTCAAGAACCCTTATGAATATTCATTCATACTGTGTGAGTCTATTGATGGAGTTATAGGACTCTATTGTTAGGAGAAACCCTCCTTCTGCACCCAGGACTAGAACTAGGTAAAGGTTCAATCCTAAAAGGCCCGTTACAGTGTAATGTAGGGGAGGTAATGTAGGTGAAGGGGTATGATGTTACCTGGGCCTATATTAGGGTACCTATATGGAACATAACACAGCCAGATCATATATCAGTACTTTACTGTGGGTGGAAGTCCAATTGTCTATCCCCAAGAATGGCATTTACCTTTACATGTGCTTGAGGGAGCCTGCTTCTTTAACACATTGGGGAGTTATGGAATATTTGATAAACAAGGGTAATTGGAGTGATAAAGCATCTCTGGATAATTGTTTTGAAAATGAGTGACCCACGCTTTCTGTAATGTGAATGGTATAATGGTTTCTTCAAAAAGTAGTTCACTTTGTCCCAAATGCAGGTAGCCAGATATTTGTGGCTCTTCTTAAGTACCGTGAAGGGTATGGATCTCCTGGACAGTCAGTAGGCTTCATAGATTTAGTCATAGATATGACTTTGGCAAGACACCTAGCTCTAAAATTACAGGGTGTGTGAAGTTTGCTAATGGCTGGCAGATCCACCACTAACTCAAAAATATTTGCGGTTCTGGAATTAAAATACTTTATCTTATCCTGTAAAAGAACCTTGGCCTGTAAAGTGTAAAGCTCTTTTGTAAACCATATCTTATGTTTATTTTATTTGATATAGTTGGAAGATTCAATTAGCTCAAATTATTCAACAAAAGTAGAAATGAATAAATATATCAATCTACCATTATACCAGTTACAGTGTTCCCTTTGAATAAAGTGGGACATTTTGTCAGCTGATAGATTTTTAAAATTATGGTATTTCACAACTTTAGAGCCAACATGGTTGTGAATGACACTGTCACTAATTGCCAGGTAAGTAATGATACATCAGTCTGTTGGCATCACACAGACATTACCTATTTTCAAATCTGGATGGCGAACTAGTCCAAAGTATTAGCCTTTTATGTGCATATGAGGTAGCACATTTTGATTGAATTCAGGCTGTTTAAAGGAGTTGGCTGCTTTATTTATCTGTGGTTACCTGTACCAAAGATTTAAATCTCCAAAATTAAGTGGGAGCTTAAGGGGGGTAAAGGTAACCAGATATCTAGTAAACCTTTTTTGAAAGCTGGGTACATTTTAAGAGGGTGGCAAAATAAGCAAGAAAGATATTTATTCCTTCTCATAAATGCCAAAAAAGAACTAACAGATGTTCAAATGCTTATTGTTGTAGATGATTTCCAACTTGAATCCTTTGCAAGCAGAAAATGAATATCCTAAATTATCATGTGAGAGTAGGAATCAATGCTTCTCTGTGCTATAGTTCAGTGACCACTCATACATTCTACTGATTGTGTATAATAGGTTTTAAGCAAGTCCAAGCATTATTATTTTCTGTGCATCTCTAGAATGATTCCTCCTCCCTACTAGAACTGAAAGGAGGATGCCTTCAATGAGAAGTGTGTTTATTGATTTACTTGCAAGGTACAGGCTACATAGCTTGAAGGAAAGATTTTTTTTTATAAAAAAAACATTTAACTTTATATGCTTTAGGATTTTAGTCAACAATAAGCTGTGATGAAGTGTGTCCAGCAATGACTGAAAGAAAAGCTTGGAGTTCTGTACTCTTTTTGACATTGATCAGTACTACAGAATGTTCAAATTGACCATCTGCATGCAACATGTAAAATTAACACGCCTTTGTTTCATGTCTCTTTCCTTCATTATTGACTGACAATACTGACTGGGTGACTGAAGTGTAGGGTTTATGTTAGGAAATTTCCTGATGAATGCCCTTGACCCTTCAGGCATTACTACGGACAGGTAGACACATGTAGATGACTACCAGGGGTTTTGCATCACAACATTCCACCATATTTTCTCTTTAATCTATAATCACACAATAGATAGGTACAGAATAAAATATTTAAGTGAATGACCACCCTTATACGTTTAGACTTTAATGTCCCTTCTTTGGGATTTGAACTTCCACTCAACTTAAGCAGATATAATCATAAAAAACACACAAGCAACCTCACAAAGTGTTCTCATAAAAGCCCAACGTCAGACCTGCCAGTACAAAGAAAATATTCACCATGTGAGGAAGGGGCGGGGCCTTGGTGGGGGCAGGGCCTTTTATCCAGAAATACCTATAAGGTCCTTTTGCCCCAGCCCTGCCCCAAACTCCCTCTTCCAAAGAAAAAGAAAAAAACTTTGCTGAGGCTTGTGCTGATGTCCAGTGGTGTTTTATCACCCCTTAATGGACGTCGGCAGTTCAATGTCTATGAAAACGAGCAGAAAGTCCACTGTTCATAGTGGTTTTCAGCTTGGTTTCCCTATAGCTGTATGTTTTCTGCTCATCACCGGGTGACTGTGTGTCACACTGTGGCACTGTGTGAGTGGGCAGGTCTGCAACTTGTACCAAAGCTTTTGGTCCTGGTGAGGAGGAACTAGAAGATAAAGCATGCCACTGGACCTGGGTGAGGTTTTTCAAACTTTTCAAAAACAAAGGTATCACAAAATGAGGCTAATTTACTAAATTCTTCAGTCAAGTGTACCCAAGCTTAAGGACCTTAGCGGGCCCCCTCTCAATTCTGGAGCGGAAGTGGAAGGTGTGGACAGAGCAGACTAGCTGCGGAGCTGCAGGGCATTGCTGGAGCAGTAGGTTTGCCGAGCCGAGCCTGAGTTGCGAATAACAGCAAGGCAAGGTGCAAGGAGGGGTACAGCTGCTGGGCACCTGAAGCGTGACTCTGCTGTGGTACCGGCAGCCATGCCACGTCGTGTTCTGTGCTACAGTGCACTCAAGAGGCACCTACCAAGGAGGAAAAGAGGAATGCTGGTGTCAACTGCTCAAGCAGCCAGGGTGCTCGTAGTCACCCTATTCTACTCGCCTTTTCTCTTGCCTGTTGTCTATTGCTTGAGGGATCGGTTGCCACTCCAATTCTTTCAATACCTTATGTGTATGAATAGCATTTTAGCAAACTTATTAAGGCACAAGTTCTTTTTTAAGCCTTTGACAAACAAAATACAAAGAGAGTTAAGCAATAAAAAGATAGACAAATATGGACATTCTATTGGACCAGTAGCCTTCAGAGACAAGTCTGTGTGACGTTTGATTAAATAAATATAAAGACACTGTTTATTTGAGAGCAAATAAAGAATATTTTACCTTGTGGTTTGCTGAACCCAAACTGCTCCCTCATTGCTCTGCAACTCACACTTTAGGGTAAGGTAGTGTTGTAAATGGGCTTAGCTTGAAATAATACATGGGTCATATGCAACTTACATTTTAGGCTTTTTTGTTTTTATTGCTATTATTAATGTAAAAGTAAAACTGTATTTTCATTTTGTTTTTAAAATAACTTAAAAAGAGAGCATTCTTTCTTCAGCCTTGACTCAGCAGTTTCTGTGCATGAAAAAACTGAGGGGCAGATTTATCACTGAGTTGCATCACCCTTGCACCACTTAAAGGTGCACAAGGGCGACAAAACTACTAAGTCAGATTTATCAAACCACACAAAGCCACCTTGATAAATCTAGAGAAATGCAATGCAGAGCAAATCACTGCATTGTATTATTCTGCCCCAGGGAGGCATTTCATGGGTGCAGGGTGGGTGTTCCTATGCAAACACCCATGGATTCCCAGATTTACCATTTATTTCTTCTCATCTTTACCTTTTACTATGTGTGCTGCATTCTTTATCACACAAAGAAAGATTTAAATGACTCAGAGGATTGTTTTTGTGTAAGAAGGTGACCCTTCCTGCACAAAAACAATCCTGTCTGTAACATAGGCACCCTTGCACCACGGCACAAGGGTGCCTGTGTTGACGCTAGGCAGCACATTGTGCGCCAGCACAAGGAACAGACAGGAATGTGCTGTATCTTGTTAAATACAACGCATTCCTACCCTTTCATGCAGCTCAGCAAGGTGGCTTGCTGCATTGTGTGAAAAATGATAAATCTGCCCAAGGGTTTTTTTTTCAGTCACTTGCACGTGGTGCAATTACAAACTGATGTCACTGTTTGCTCAGCATGTTGTCAGCAACTTAGTTGCATTTGAGAAAGAGAGAAAGGCTGTTTACATTATTCTGCATGCTGTGATGACTTTATGGCTCAGCACATACTTTTTTCTGACACAAGGAAGCTCATTGGAAGGTGGACCCTGAAATGCTCAATTCTGTAAGAAACTGGCATTTTTCCCTGTGCACCGCAGGTGAGGGAGTTGGCCAGTAGCCATGGAAAGCTTGCATGTCAGCTGACCAAATGAGAACCAAGAATATCCGTGCATAATGAGGGTAAATGAAAGAAAAATAATATTAAGGGACCGTAAAAGTGATGCCCCTTCACTGTTGTATGGCTTATACTTTCTCAAGTGAAACTGTGCATTTGTTGGATAACATAACCATCAGAACTGTGTGAGACTGATTCCATGCACACCGTCCGGATATGTTGGCCGAAGTCCTGCTACGTCACAGTGCACTATCTGGACCCCTAACCTTACAAGGTAACAATGGTTGTGCAACCTCAGAACATGACAACCCTGACTCCCCAAGGAAAATGTGGTAACAGATCTAGAAGCCTGTCGCATAGCGTATTAATGCATACCCACAGAGATACACAAGAAATCCACAGTAAAGCATTTCAATATTAATTCAAGCATTGTGATTCTTGAGTAAAATACTTCTGTTGCAATAATCAATAGAAGGAAACAGAATAACATGATTAGCATTACAAGAATGGTGAAAAAGATTAACAGTTTAACCATTTTGGTGATTACAGAAAATACATTTTTGCATACAAGTACTGTAATGTATTGTACTCCTACCTAGCGCATCCCAACCTATCATGTCTAGAGTGAGTGAATCTGCCAAATCCCTGTAAGCTGATCTAACTCCCCATTACCTATGGGTAAGTATCATCAAGCTGCCCATCTTGCTGGAGAGCTGGGCAGCATCCCTCACATGAGGTAACAGGAATCAGCTGGGCTGGAATTCCGGCATAGTTTCGGCTCTCAGTGCCATTGAAATATTCTCTTGGCTAAACAAGGATCGATATCCTATATATAATAACATCATCTATGTTACCATGCCAAAGCTCCAGTCAGGCCGCTATTGTTTATTTTATTGTGTTAGCTCTGTCGCTGAGCGGCCAAAACTAATAGCAAGATCTTGCTTGATGAACTTAGACCTCGTACAGAATGTTCAAGGTGTTTTGATAGGGTGCCTACAAAGTGACAGTGTGAGCAAACTGAGTTAGAAGAAAATTATCATCTTTGTGCACGCAAATTAATGTGCGTCAAATGTCATCGTGTTTAGGGCGAGAAGGCAACTTAAGAACATGAGCATGGAAAATGATGTTTCAACCTGGGCCTAATGTAACCACGTGACAGCACAGTTGCTAACAAGCCCCACATTACAAAGAATTATGACAAACAGACTGTATCTGTTTATCTTCAGTCTGAGGACAAACTGATTTTTTTTTTCCAAGTTAGGACTTAGGTTGGCGTCCCATTGGCTGATGCTTTTTAAATTTCAATCATTGTTTTAGTCATCATAGTCCTTGAGATATTGAAATTTGAAATCACAATTGGGTCAAGGCCTTAAAGACTTGTTCACCTTAGGATCCCTCACTCCATTAGATGCACCTGATAGACAAAAAGTCAAACATCTTGACTATGTTTGAGGCAGCACATGTTAAGCTGGAGTACTGCCACTGCTTGCACCCTACTTGGGGGCATATCTACAAGGGCTTTATCTCCGCTTTTTTGGCTTCTAAAGCCAAAAAAGCGGAGATAAAATCATCGCCCTATTAACAAGAGGGTGCTAACATGCATTGGCGCATGTTAGCACCCTTTTACTCGACGTCCCCCTTTGCATCTCTAATGAGATGCAAAGTGGGCGTCACTGGCAGTACTAACCTTGTAAATATCGCTGATGTGCACATCGCGATATTTACAAGGCTGTTAACGCATTTTAGCAGACGTTAGTTTTGGGCGAAAACCGCTGTTTTCGCCGAAAACTAACGTCTGCTAAAATGCAGACTTAGGCATACCTATTATGGGGGTGGATTGTGCTGATACGACCACAGGGTCGTATCAGCAAGGTTATCGCCGTTTTGCAGGGAACATCGCTGGAAAACCAGCGATGTTCCCTGCAAAACGGCGATTTCCCCGCTATCGCTGGTAATTATATCGCCCTGGGGAAAAGCGTTGTAGATAACGCGCTACCAGGGCGATATAATCAAGCGATAGACGGCGATAAGTAGAAAAGCGCTAAGGGCGCTTTGCGTTGACTTATCGCCGTCCTCGTAGATATGCCCCCAGATCTTGAATATTGTACAGTAGCCCCGGTCATTTACTTTCAATTCCGTATACTCATGAGTATTGGGAACTAGCCCCTGCCCCTAATATCATTTATGAACTTCGGTCGGGCTGCCGTTTACTTTAGGTGGTGGGTTTTTGGGTAACTTCTTCTGCGTAACTTCTTTTTTGTACATTTCTAGCCATGTGGACTGAACCCACTGAGTTCCAATTCCTTGCACTCACGACTGCTGAAAAACTATTCAAAGGACAGGTATGTACTACCAAGTTTCATACGTTTTAATACTTCATCCGAAAATCACAGCACTGGAAAAACCATACAACCCGAGAACAACTATTCTTTGTGAAATAAGAACATTCAGAAAAGTGGCATTTCGCAAGTCACTGTGTAAATGCCAAATTGTGTTTGCGATCATCTTTCAGCGCAAGAAAGTCGGCTTTACGATTGAGTTGTCATATTTGTACAAAAAAAAAATACACGTTTTAATGATATTTCCTCTCCCCTTCCCAATGAGTTAGTCAAGGCACTGAGGAAGATGAATGTTACTAAAATTAATCCAACATGCCTAAACCCTTAATGTGATCAGGTTGGAAATGGTGCAGAGTTGCAAATCAAAAATTAGTTTATTCAACATATTTCAGCTAAGCACCATTAAAAAACATTTGCTCTGTAATCCGAAATTCAATAATAGGTACAGTTTCACGTTCTGGTAATCGTGTACATGTATCTGGAAGTTTTCTTGCCCCAGCAAAACTCATTTAGTAACCAGTACTGGAAATGATATTGATGATGGTTATTTCCTGAAATACAGCGCCAAGATATAAACACGGTGCTGGTTCTCAGTGGTGCAGCACCAGTTTAACCTTTTCCACAATTTCGAGCAGTTCTTAATTGATGCCTTGGACTGGTAAACACATAATTTGTATATTTTCTTTCAGTAGGTTTTCAGTTACAAAATATTAATTCATCTAATTTCTCCCGGCAGAGTTCTAGAATTAATATGAAAAGAAAGTGGAAAGAACAGATGGTATTTCCTTTGAAAATAAATGCAAATGTTTCAAAAACATGTCAATCGTATGATCTCTATTCTCTGCCAAAAGACAGGAGAAATGTGCCAAGGATGCTTGCCATTCAATCATACATCTCAGTTTGTAAGAGATTCCTGGGGCTTATTTACAAACCCCTTGTGCTGACGGTACATCCCTTTTTCCCATATTAAAAGTGATGCACCAACGGCGCAAGGGGCTTGTAAATAAGCCCCTCTTAATTTCACTCAAGTATACACTCAAATCGGAAATATTAATCCAGTAGAGAATGCAAGTGTTTGCTCATACGGTGTGCATCAGGTTACACTATCTACAATGTGTATGGTCTGTTGTTACTTGTAGGCCACCTTCATTGTGATGGCAGCCCATCGTAATGGGCCACAATTGCAAACTACCGAGCATATTTACAAGAAAATGGCTCAGCACGGTGCCGCAAGCAATGTTGCTGTGCCGAGCTGCTTCATTTTCTAAGTGTGGGAATGCGCCATATTTGCAACAATACGGCACACTCTGGTGCTCACGGCAGTGCAAAAAAAGCAGCCTAGCACCAGCGCAAGCACTCTTGCACCATGGTGCAAGGGGGCCTGCATTGCAGAGATGATTGCTGTTGTGCACGAAGAGACACCTTCCTGCACAAAAGCAATCATCAATGGTGTATTTCTCCTTGTTGTGCCACTCTTACCCCTCCCCGAGGAGTTGTAAGCTTTTGGCGCTGCCTCTGATTTACAGAGCCTTGTAAATCTGATGCATTGTCAAAAAGCAATGGGCTTTGCTTGGAAAATCCCACAGCAACACCCAATGCACTCCCCTTTGCCACAGAAAATTGTGTCGAGGAGGACCATATTTACAAGGCAGCGTTAAGCCACGCAAAGTGGCTTAGAACTGTCTTGTAAATATGGAGCAGGGCACAGCGCCACCAGAGTGTTGCAAAAAGGGATGCTTCGGCGGCGCAATGCCCTTGAGCTAGGCTGTTAGGGTGTATAGCCCCCGAGTGCTTCCACATGCCACTGATTCCCCTAGAATATGGTCCAGGGTTTTGTCTAAGCAGCACCTGCTTGTGCAAAGTATACATAACCTACTGTGCAGTTAATATTTCACCAGGTGGAAGTATGAAGAACTGCCACACAAGTGATTCCTTTGCAGGCCTTGGTTGTTGTGATGTTGCAGAAGTGCATAGAAGAACAGTTATGCCATGATCTTCAGATACTGCACCTCTCATAGGCGTGTTGGATTATGTGTTTGATGTTTCCTGCTCTCCACTTGGTTCTGAGGCCATGACAAATTTGGATTTCATTTACAACAATCTGTCTCTCTTAAACGCAAACCCAGAAAATGCTTTCAAGAACATCATTTGAGGGTGTTTCTAAAGGGTGTAGGCTTATTTTTTGATTAATGTCTCCTGAGTGGCTAATCAAATGGTTACTTTTATTTTTATTTGTTTTCACCTCCCATAATGTACTGAGGTACTCCATTGGACCCCTTAGAACCAGTGAGAGGATGCCACAGGAATCCTTTGTGGGTTTTACTTTGGGTTCCTGGTCCCACTGGAGTGCTGTGAAACCCAAAACATAAAAAGGCTCCGCTTACTTTAAAGGGATTATTTTATTTGACCATTGAGCCTAGAGGTTTCCTTACAGGCACAGATATGCAAAATGTCTTGCAGTTTGTTTAAAATGTCAGTAGGTTTTGATGTTGTGGTATAGCTGTACCTGGAAATGGTACTGCAGTACCTGTAAATCACAGTAAATCCATTTTAGATTGGTTGCCCACAATGTAAATGTTTACTTGCAACTTGTGCAAGAGAAAATGTTGCCACCTTTGGAATGTTGAAACATCTTAGAGCATGACATTCCCACCAGCTGTGCATGACAAAACACAGGCACATTATAGAAGAGGGACTTTACAGTTCTTCTTCAGCCTTCCAACGTTTCCAAGCTGAGGATGCTGTACCAGCTGATGTTCTTGGGGCACAACAGAGAGACATAAACCACTTCTACAGAGGAACCCTGGGCGAAGTACTACGCTACGCTCGCGTCGTTTGCAAAGTTTGCCCTACTTCGCACTACGCGAATTGCACGTAGCACAGTGCAAACACGCGTAGCGTAGCGGTCATTTTTTGCTTGCTCGCGGTCCTCAACGTCAAGTTGGCGACCGCGAGCAAGCAAAATGACATCCCAGCGAGACTTTTTCCTCGTTCGCGATCAGCAACATCAAGTTGCCGATCGCGAGCATTGAAAATAAACCTCCCGGCGAGATTCTCAACGCGGGGAGGTCAGGTTTCTCATTGCGAGTGGTCGCGTATGCAAGCGACCGCTCGCGATGAGAAACTACCAGTCCGCGTTGAGAAAGCTGCCGCTCGAGTAGAAATCTACTCGTGCGGCAGAAAACGACCGATTGCACTGTGCAAGATGCGGTTTGCACTCATTGCACAGTGCGGACAAGCATCCGGCAATGTGCAATCAGTGCGAACAGCATTTTGCACAGTGAACTACGCAGTTCGCGTAGCTACACGTAGCTCGCGTAGTGCGAAGTGCACTTCACGTAGCTACGCGTAGCACTACTACGCAAACTACGCCCAGGGTTAGTTGTGATGCCCGATTTGTTCATTTTTAATTAATCCCATGAAAAGAAAATTCCCCAAAAAACTAAATCATTTAAAAACACTTCAAAATACCAATGTTCTTGTAAGAACCATCTTTCCTGATTAAAATAGAGAAACAAAATGTATGTTCTTTGTAATGTGTGTTTCTTAATATTACATTACCCATATAGGCCTCCTTAGCAGGCTATACTGCCCATTAAAGGCCCACTCTAGTGTCATAGGTCCAAGTAAAGGCTCTTACTGAAGTGTATTATATCAGCCATTAATGGCCTGCCCCAGCTTTATGAGCCAAAATCGTAGGTAAAGAACTATAACAACTTTAATGACCACTATAATTTATTACAGAAAATATAATATATTACAACTTTCTTCCTCCTAAACACATAGGGGAAGATTTATCATTGTTTTATGTCACCCTTGTGTGACGCAAGGCAATGTAGAGTAACGCAAAACCTAGTATCAGATTTACCAAGCCACGCAAGGCCTCCCTGCGTGGCCCTGCATGACTTGGTTAATATGGTGTAGATCAATGCTACACAAGTCACTGCCTTGCATTGCACTGTGTGGTGGAGGCATTACATGGGTGGAATATGGGTGTTCCCCTGCATCCACCCATGCAGTCTGACATATTCTGAGATTTGCCAACTTTGGTAAACCTGGGAATGTGTCAGAAATGAACGCCTTTCCACCAGAAGCGTAAGGAGGAGAAATATATTTCTCCTTGTTGTTTCCTCTTTCTAAGTGTGCTACATTCTGCACACTTCGAAAGAGGATATTGCCTCTAAGGATTGTTTTTCTGCAGGAAGGCGCACTTCCTGCACAAAAACAATCCTACCTGCAACACAGTCCCCCTTGCACAATGACATAAGGGTGCTTGCATCAATGCTAGGCTACAGGACAGGAATGTGACATATAATGATAAATATGGTACATTCCTGCCCTTTCCCTTTCACTCAGCACAGGGCAGCACAGCACGGCAAGTTGTCTTGCTCCGTTGCATGGAAAAATTATAAATATATGGGCCATAGTGTCCAAATTATGAAAAATGGGGGCGATTTCGAGGGTAGTACACAGGGCACTTTATAGAAAAACATGACAGAGTACCTTCTCTGCCTAACTGTAGGTGCTCCCACATCATTTAAAATTGTGTAGCATATCAGTAATACGTCAACAAAACTCCCATCAGCTCTGTTAACATAATGCTTCCCCCATCAACCCAATTAAATAGAAGCCTTTGTAAAAAATACATAAATAAAGCACTACATGCTCTATGTATGGTGGAGAATTTTACATCTAGCGGTCAAAGTTAGGAAAAAAATAATAACCCTGACATCCTTTAAGAATGGTTCTTGGCTGTGGAGTTTTTTTTACTTTTCAAAACAAACTCCTGTTTTTGGATTTTGTTTTTGAAAAACAAGAAACTTTCAAACATGTTGATTGGCAGCTGTCATTTGTTATAAAACTGTCGGTCAAACGTTTCATACATTAGCAGGAACATCCATGATAGTAGTTCCTGTCAATGTAGATAGATGTCCATGGTGTCAATAGATATCTCTTAATTTTGTGGATGGGATAAACGTTAGGGTGACGGAGGATTTCCTAACACCTCAAGCTATTAAATGTATGGTGGAGAATTTTACATCTAGCGGTCAAAGTTAGGAAAAAAAAATAATAACCCTGACATCCTTTGAGAATGGTTCTTGGCTGTGGAGTTTTTTTTACTTTTCAAAACAAACTCCTGTTTTTGGATTTTCTTTTTGAAAAGCAAGAAACATTCAAACATGTTGATGGGCAGCTGTCATTTCTCATAATACTGTCTGTAAAACGTTTCATATATTAGCAGGAACAGCCATGATAGTGGTTCCTGTCAACATAGGTAGATGTCCATGGTGTCAATACATAACTTTTAATGTTGTGGATGGCATAAATGTTAGGGTGACAGAGGATTTTCTAACACCTCAAGCTATTAAATGTTTGTTTCATATGCCCTACTTTTATTTCCCATAACATTTCCTACTTTGCATGTATGCTGCACTGTAGAGCAGACATCCAAAGTGGGAAAATCTCAAAGTTACTCCAATCATAGTATTTTATACTGGAAAGGCACCCTTCGAATATAAAGCTATGGTACACATGACAAAGACTCCTTTGCACTATGGTGTGAAGTCATGTGTAGCACTAGGCCATCTGATTGTGCACCAGCATTTGGAAGAGTGCTGAGCAATGTCATCATAGTAGACAGGATATATTCCCCTTCTTTCACTCTCACAAAACACAGCACTGCAACATGTGAGAATGCATTTTGTGCTAAGAAAATAGCACAAAATGCAACATAACATAAACAGTAGCACAAGCAGATTCTTGGGCTCCCTAAATGTGCTCTCACAGTAGGATTTCTTCCCCAAATTACTCTTAGTTACATGAGTGGCGTAATTGTGTTACTATCGGTAAATCCCCATCAAAGTGTAATGCAGAATTAATGTTGCTGATAAGATGTCAACTGTAAAGAGCACACATACTTCAATTCACTACATGGAGAATGCTGGAAATGTGCCCTTTCTGCAGAGCCAAATGAATTATTTTTGTCTTTTTACTGAACCCTATTTTTGCTGGTTATAGAAACCTGTGCTCCTTCGTTCAACATGCTAAAATTGGTATATACCTGATTGGCTTATTTCATTTGCCTTTACATCCTTGATATAATGTACCAATGTGCCTAGGGCCTGTAAATTAAATGCTACCACTGAACTGTAGCACTCATTGTGGTATCCACTGTAGTAGCACAGGAAAACATGTCTCCAGACCTAGTATTAAAGCCTGGCTGTGCAGTTTTAAACTGCAAATTTGACAGGTCAAAATAAAATATTTTGACAGGTCTAAAACATTTCCTTTTAAATAATGATAAGGTCTTACTGTCCATAGGGCAGGGCGCATTGTACTCAAAGGTAGAACATGTATAGGTTTAATGTTAAACATGTCCTTAAAGTGAAAAGGCCCTAAAAGCCATTTTTACTGCAGTAAGATTAGCTGTTCCATAGAACAGAATTGGGATACAATATCAAATTTAATATCACTATACTGCAGACTTCATTCATGGACTTTTTAAAATATTTATTCCAAACCCAATTCATTAGTAAAGTGGGATTTGTAATAAATATTTTAGAAGAGGTACTTTTGGAAAAGATACTTCTGACCTTCCTGAAGCCTCTAGACGCACATTTGTGTGAACTCCTGTCATTCAGGAGCTGAATAGCCTCTTCATGAGGTGTAAATTTGGTACCAGAGCTGAGACTAAGAGCTTTGGTGTGGGGAGGTGTTCTGTTTCTTTAGCAGGCTGACTATCTGGGCTATGCCTAGGAACTAAATTAACTTCAAATAGGGCTACCCTGTCACAGACACATGTAGCTAACACCTGGGCCTACCAACTTCCTTTTTCCCCTTAGCCAGTCAGGCACCAAGGCCAGTTGGAGAGGAGCTGTCCCCAAAACTAGTTTTCAGTGATCACAGAGGCCCTCTCGGTAGGCACAGAAGCTCTTCACAGGGGAAGAATGGTTCTGCAATATTGGCTTTGGGCATGATTGTTAACAGTAGGGAATGCAAGAAGAACTGCAAAAGTGGGTAGGGTCATCCCTGGGAACTTTACCTTCACTGGTTAAGGAGTGTCCAGGAGTTTTCCCCATGGACGGCTAGTGCTAGACATAAGTGTGGCATCTACAGTACTCCCCTCGGATCACTCCAATCACTCCTATGCCCGAGACCTGAGATTAACCTAGAAACCTGGAGCTGCTCTCTCTCTTGTACAAGGACAACAAAGTAGACTCCAAGGGTCATATGGCTGACTTCCTATTAAAGCTTCAAAGACACAATGTTACACCTGTTAGCCTTAGGATAGTCTTTCCTCAACGTTTTTGCTTTCTTCCTCCATGTATTTTGCTGATCTCGTTTTTGCTGGCCTTAGGAATCTGGGCCCCTTACTACTGCCATAAAGTGCAATTGCTCACTCCTTAAAACATGATTACATTGGCTTGTCCCCATTTGGCATATTTAATTTACTTATAAGTCCCTGGTAACGTGGTACTACATGTCCCTAGGGCCTGTAAATTAAATGCTACCAGTGGGCCTGCAGCACTTGTTGTGTGATTCACTGAAGTAGCCTTGCAAACCTGTCTCAGGTTTGCTACTGCAGTCTGTGTGTGCAGCTTTAAACTGCCATTTTGACCTGGTAAAATAAGTCTTTTCTCCAGCCCAAACGTTCCTTTTTAATACATAGAAGACACCACTAGGTTAAGTCCTAGATAGCCTAGAGAGCAGGGTGCAGTGTATTTAAAAAGTAGTTTACACAAACTATATAGCCCAACTTGTATGATCAAACTAGGAACCTTCCTGAATACCTAAGTAGAAGAGAATCCTTTTGCTTTAAAGAACTCTCACCGTTATTTAATAGGGCATGCTACAACCTGTGAGATGCACGGGAGCACTTAGTTAGAAAAGTAATTGGTTAGTGGTTGGATTTTAGATGAGAAACAAAATTATATGGCCATCTGATATTGCCAACGGCATGAACAATGAGTTGAGAGTACAGTCTTTCAACATCTGTGAATAATTCTTGAACAATGTTGTTTTTTCCCTCTCTTTTCAGATACCAATTTACAGAGACCAAGTAGGTGGTTTAGGTGTGCTTGAGGTATGTATGGTAAATTCACCTGTTACGTCAGCATTATGGAATAGATGTGGATTGTGATAGTACAAACGGTCTTGACAAAAGCCACAAGCATTTGGGAAGTTTCAGAATCATGTTGACTTTAAGAGGAAGTACGCATTAACTAGAGCCCCATAACTTTCTAACTTTTCCTATTTTTAATCTACCAGCTAGCACCCAGATTAAAACGTTAGCGCTAATAGGCAATTATTTTTAAAGAGTAAAATCCCTACCCCACTCACTAACCTATTCCATTTCCAACAAAGTGCTCCCAGGTTGTAGCACGCCCAATTCTGCAACAGAACAGGAAGGAACTCTATGATGAAGCATGCCAGCAAGGGGTACCCCTGATGGGTGAGAGTTATTTAAAGCAAAAGGATTCTCTTCTGCTTAGGTCGACAGGAGGGTTCTTATATTGATCTAATCAAGTTAGACTTTATAATTTTTGAAAAGTTCTATGTCAGAGGAGTTTTAGCCCATGCTCCACAGCACCTCTTCACTCACCTTAATTTGATTATAGATATTTAAATAGTAGGGCATGTGCTTTTAAGTTATACATGTCCTGATAGCGAAAAGTTCTTAAATTCGTTTTTCACTACTGCAAGGCCTACCTCTCCCATAGACTAGCATTGGAGTTACACTATTACACTTAATAAATGATAATTTACAGATGGGAGCTGTTAGACCAGGCTTTTTCAGCGGGTTTACCCCAGAAGTTTAGCTTTTTGTCCTCATGTTTTCACTCTGTTTGTGTTGGTTTTAGGACTCTGGGCAGTTTACCACTTTCTCTCTGTGTAAATTGTTATTATGGATTGGTGTTTCCATGATTGGCTTATTTGACTTACTATTAAGTCCCTAGTACAGTGCACTGTGTGTGCCCAGGGCCTGTATGTCAAATGCTGGAAGTGGGCCTGCAGCACTGATAGTGCCACCCACACAAGCAGCCTTTAAAAGGGTTCTCAGACCTGCCACCGCAGTGTCTGCACGCATTCTCAACTGCCATGTCAACCTGGCAAGTGCACCCACTTGCCAGGCCCTACCTTTCCCTTTTATTACATGTGAGTCACCCCTAAGGTAGGCCCAAGGTACCCCTGTGGGCAGTGTGCAGTGTATATCAAAGGTAGGACATGTACAGATGTCTGTGACATGTCCTGATAGTGAAATACAGTGTATTTGGTTTTTCACTATTGAAAGTCTATCTGTCCCATAGAATAGAATGGGAGTTTATTCATAACATCTTATAAGTATCACTTCCCAGTGGGACAAGATAGGAAAGTGGAGTTTAGTATGTCTGAATTCAGAATATAAAGATGCATCTTTTAATAAAGATGATTTTTACATTCTGTGTTTGAAAATATCACTTTTAGAAAGTAGGTATTTTCTTGCGTTGCCATCCTGTGTGCCTCTGCTGGTTTGTGGATGACTGTCTGGCTTTGGAGTGACAGGGTGTAGGACTTGGCCTTTTTGGCTACAGTTCCTTAAACTTTTTGCTTTTCCCCTAGACCGTTTTCCTGACATAAAGTTGCCAATTTAGATGCTTTGGGTACTTTGCCACTGCTGATCAATGTCAATGGACAGTGTTCCCTATGTAAAGTACAATGGTAATTGGTTGGCCATGATGAGTATGATTGCCTTACTAGTAAAAGTCCCTAGTGATGTGCACTGCGTGTGCAAGTGCTAGTAATGCAAAAGCGCGCATAGGAGGGAACACAGGCCTTCAGTGTAGGGCCTGCGCGCAGACTGCTAAGTTAGCAGGGTGTCCTGACAAGCGCAACCGCTTGTCAGGCCTTACTTTCCCTTTTAGGTATGCTATGGGCACCCCCGTGGTAGGTCCTGGGTAACCCCTGGGCAGGGTGCAGTGTAGGTAAAAGGCAGGACATATACTGAGGTGTGTGCTATATCCTGACAGTGAAAAAACAATCGATTTCGTTTTCACTGTTGAAAGGCCATTCTGCCCATAGGACAGAATGGGGGAGGCTAGGTAGTGTGTTTGTTAGCCTAGTTTCCTTTATGTTTAAAATGGAGAGTTGAAGTTTGGTATGTATGAACTCACAGTGTCATAACACATCTTTCTATGAAGGTGGTTTTGTCACTGTGTGTTCAGAAGCTACTCTTTTAGAAAGTGGCTAAGTTTGTGGTTGAAGCATTTCTGTGTGTCTCTGCTGAATGTGAATTGCCTGTCTGGATCTGAGATGGGAGGGGGTGAGATGGCACCTGGCTGACCTGCATCTGGAGAGTATGCGAGGAGGAACCCTGGAAGGTGAAGGGCGCCTGGGCTGCAGCCATAAAACAATTGACCCATCTCCTGCTGAGTGATTCAGTGTCCAGAGCCCCAGTATCAAAGAGAGAGAGGTGACACTGGGAGGGAGACACACAAAACTGATTTAGGGAGGGGTCAGGGACCCCTGAGCACAACGAACTTCAAAGACATGAAGGGGTATAACTGAGAGAACTGAATCCCCTAGAATTTGGTGTAATTTTGAATGGCGAAATGGACAGGTCGAGTCTGCAGAGGCTCTGACCTTTTTCGTGGTCAAGAAGAACCTCTGCCAAAGAAGAAGTTGCTGAATAGACTGCTGGATAGGACTGACCCTTGCTTTGTGATCTGGGGCTGGACTGCAGTTTTTAGCTTTTACTAAGGAAGAGACTGAAGGGACATTGCAGTGGGTGGTGTGTCCCCCTTCTTGAACAGGACTGTGCTTTGTGCTGTGTCCTGAACCCCAAGGGCCCGAGGTGAGCTGGCTCCCTGTTTGAAACACAGGAACATAAAAGTTTCCAGAGGAATCCCAAGCTACGCGGTGTGCGCGTGCTTTTGCAGCTTGAGACCCTCAGAAGTTGTGCCTTGTGATCTTGGGCACGAAGGAGTAAACCGAGTCTCGGACGCGCAGGGAGCGTGTCGAGGTGCAGATGAGGAAGTGATGGCGATCGTCTGGTCATCGCATGCACAGGGAGACGAGATGAGACTGTGACGCGCACGGAGCGTGTCGTGATGCAGGCAGAGGCGTTGGTGAGGAGCGCCTGGTCGTGGTGTGCACCGGGAAAAGAAGAGAGTCTCTGACGCGCAGGGCGCGTGTCGTGGTGCAAGCCAAGGCGCTGGAGCGCCTGGTCATCGTGTGCACCGAGAGAAGAAGTGAGACTCGGACACCCAAGGAGCGTGTCGTGGTGCAGGCTGAGGCGCTGGTGGAAAGCGCCTAGTCGTTGTGTGCGCCGAGAGAAGAGGTGAGACTCGGACACGCAGGGTGCGTGTCAAGGTGCAGCTGAGGAGTGGTGACGATCGTCTGGTCATCGTGTGCACCAAAGAAGAGGTGAGTCTCGGACGCGCAGAGTGTGTGTCGTGGTGCAACCCTGAGGCGCTGGTAAGGAGTGCCGGGGTAGCGGGTGCACCGAAATTGAAGTAAGTCTACGAGTGCTGAGAGCGGGTCTCGGTGGCCACTGAGACCGCCAAAAGGAGGGCCAGGTAATCGGGCCCTCGGAGTGCAACAGCAGCGGCCCGGACCGGCAGTCCCAGAGGAGCGGAGTCTCCGGCCCGAGCTCGCTGTGCCCATTGACGGAGTTCTGAATCAAGGCCCAGTATCTGAAGGAGGAGAGGAGAGTGGGGTCGCGCCACCCCCCAGATAACGTGTATCACCACCTGGGGTCGGGTGCGGGCTCGGAGGGACACTCTCTCGGCCTCTCGCTTCTGGCAGCTGTGTGAGCCTGTTGCTTTGGCCCGGATCAAGGCCCGTGCTGGCCCAGGGAGGGGCAGTACTGGGGCCAGAGTAGAAGCGGTACTTTTGTGTCATCATTGATTCAGGTCAGGGGCAACTGTGAACGGAGCACCTAGACTGTCGTATTACACTTTGCATTACTGCTGCTAATGAACTATCGAACTGTCGTATGACGCCTGACTTAATTTGTGCTTAACGAACGGCAGGCGGGGTACGCCCCGCACTGCGTTATTTCTTTCCCTCGCAATGTACATGTTTGTAAGTGTGGCGAATTGCCTGATTTCGTCATCACACCGTACCTGATTGGAAAATGGCGCATTGTATTATTTCTTCAGTGCACAGTATATGATGGTAGTGTGATGCATTGCTTTGTTTCTTCCTTGTACAGGGCATGCTGGTGGTGATACGCATTTGCATTATTCCTTCTATTGCAAAGTACATGATTGTGGCGCCACGTGTTGCATTGTTTCTCTATTGCACAGCTCAGGAGTATATCGTTACGCATTGCAGCATTTCGTTTCTTTTGCAACGTGTGTGATTCTAGCAATACGACCTGCCTAACCTTTTGGAAACGGTTAGAAGTCAGCTTAACTGTTGGTTAGAAGCGGTGGTTGGGATTAGAACCTACCAACCCACCGGAGGAAATACTACCCATTATTATATGTTGGTTTTGTAACGTGTGGTCATATCGTATATCTTCTTGTATAAAGATTATACTCGTTTTATAAAAACTCGTGTGGAGTCCATTTGTGGTAGCATCATTGGGTTGCTGTGAGTGTGGTTGCACATACTGTACACTCGTGCCTTGGAGATAAGCCTGGCTGCTCGTGCCAAGCTACTAAGGGGGTGAGCAGGGTTATCTCAGACGGTGTCCTTACTTAGTCTAACATTGAAACGAGGGGTAGATCCCACACCCGGTTACAGTGGGGTGGGACAGGGGCTCCCGCCTCCAACATTTGGTGGTGGCGGTGAGGGATTAGGACCCCCACTTCCAACATTTGGCGGCAGAGCGGTGGGATTCGAACTCTAATGTAAGATTCGATCTAATGTAAATTGAAATTGTATGTGCAAAATCACCCACAGTAATTGGTGTTATCATAAATTGATCGCAGACCACGACGTAACCACATATTGTGTTTTTGGAATTGTTGGTTCTAGTGTGGAGTAACTCTTAAACCACACATCATGTCTCAGGGAGAGAGCCAGTTAGCCGGTGAGGCTGAGGCTGCAGAATTAGAATTTACCATGGAGGCACTGGGTTCCTACAAGGTTGATCAGTTGAGAAAATTCTGCAGAGCTTTGGGATGTCCCATGAAGGGTAGCGCCAAGAAGAAGGAGCTGCAAATGGCCTTGAGGGCCTGGTGGGAAGCCAAAGAGGCTCAGGAGACGGGTGATGTTGAGGTGGATGAGGATGACCCAGGGAATGGATTTGGTCCACAGGATTTGCCATTGGAGGGACCAGCCGGTGGGGCTGGTAGTAGCCATTCAGGGAGCAGTTTTTCACCATAGGAGATGGAGGAATACCAAAGGGTCAGACTGCATGAGTTGGAGGTGTTAAGACTTAAAACTCAAGCAGAGGAGAGCAGGAACGCTCTCGCATTGGAAGAGAAACGGATTCTCTTCGATCATGAGTTAAGCATGAGGGAACTGGACATTAAGGGTAAACAAACAGAGTCCAGTTCAAATGGTGGCAGCGCACCGCCAGTGCCAAGTGTGAATGAGTACCAACGTGCACTGGATGATTGGGTAGTGGTTAGCATGGTAAATGATTTGGAGGGGTTGTCCAGTTTTGTCCCAAGGGAACCTAGGCTCAGAAATTATTTTCCAGGATTGCGCCACCCCAGGTTAAGGTGTGGGCCCCTTGATACCCGGGAACCTGCACGAGAACCGGACCCCTGGTCATGGGTCCAGGGGCCTGAAAGGGCCCCAGAGAGGGAAGGAGGGCCAAGTGGTGCAAGGAGATCCCAGAGTATTGAGGAGGGGTTGGTGGCTAGCCCCGAGTCTCAAAGGAGGGGGAGGAAGATTAAGAAGTACCCCCCGGGATCAGCTGCACCACCCAGGAAACTGGGGGGGGGCCGGAGGAGAGCCCCCGGGTGGAGGCCTAGTGCCTGCTTGCCAAGAGTGTCAGGAAGAACACCTAGCATCAGGAGGGCGTGGGCAGTCAGTAGCCAGAGCTCCTGCCGTCCTGAAGTTTGTGGGTGCCATTCCTAAGTGGCAGGCCCAGAAAAATAAATGGAAGGTTAAAAAAGGGTTGTGTTACCCAGTGGGAACACAGGTGGGACAGTGTCCAGCCAGCGGGGCTGGGTCCCCTAGAAGTGACCAGAGTAGAACCACTTTTAACCTGGAGGGCAGGATGACTGAATGTAGTATCCTGACCAATGGGCCCTCCCAGGGTACCACTCCAGGGTGGGGTTGGCATGGGTCCAGCACCCCTTTAAGGGGTCCCCCCGGCCGGGAGGGATCCATGGAACAGCATTGTTGGCTCAGGGAGTGGTGATCAAGAAGATCCCCTGGGGTCAGGAAGGCGAGGAACAGGAGGGTGTCCCTGTGGTAGAGGGCCCGCGTCCTGGTTCTATCGCCCGAAGCCGGGAAGTTCATCAAGGTAATGATTGGTCTACCCTAGCTTTTGGCTGGGAGGGGGTTGTGTAGGACTTTGCCTTTTTGGCTACAGTTCCTTAAACTTTTTGCTTTTCCCCTAGACCGTTTTCCTGACATAAAGATGCCAATTTAGATGCTTTGGGTACTTTGCCACTGCTGATCGGTGTCAAAGGACAGTGTTCCCTATGTAAAGTACAATGGTAATTGGTTGCCCATGATGGGTATGTTTGCCTTACTAGTAAAAGTCCCTAGTTATATGCACTGTGTGTGCAAGGGCTAGTAATGCAAAAGCGCGCAGAGGAGGGAACACAGGCCTTCAGTGTAGAGCCCGCGCGCAGACTGCTAAGTTAGCAGGGTGACCTGACAAGTGCAACCGCTTGTCAGGCCTTACTTTTCCTTTTAGGTATGCTATGGGCACCCCTGTGGTAGGTCCTGGGTAACCCCTGGGCAGGGTGCAGTGTAGGTAAAAGGCAGGACATATACTGAGGTGTGTGCTATATCCTGACAGTGAAAAAACACTCCATTTCGTTTTCACTGTTGAAAGGCCATTCTGCCCATAGGACAGAATGGGGGAGGCTGGGTAGTGTGTTTATTAGCCTAGTTTCCTTTAAGTTTAAAATGGAGAGTTGAAGTTTGGTATGTATGAACTCACAGTGTCATAACACATCTTTCTATGAAGGTGGTTTTGTCACTGTGTGTTCAGACGCCACTCTTTTAGAAAGTGGCTAAGTTTGTGCTTGAAGCATTTCTGTGTGTCTCTGCTGAATGTGAATTGCCTGTCTGGATCTGAGATGGGAGGGGGTGAGATGGCACCTGGCTGACCTGAATCTGGAGAGTATGCGAGGAGGAACCCCGGAAGGTGAAGGGCGCCTGGGCTGCAGCCATAAAACTATTGACCCATCTCCTGCTGAGTGATTCAGTGTCCAGAGCCCCAGTATCAAAGAGAGAGAGGTGACACTGGGAGGGAGACACCCAAAACTGATTTAGGGAGGGGTCAGGGACCCCTGAGCACAACGAACTTCAAAGAAATGAAGGGGTATAACTGAGAGAACTGAATCCCCTAGAATTTGGTGTAATTTTGAATGGCGAAATGGACAGGTCGAGTCTGCAGAGGCTCTGACCTTTTTCGTGGTCAAGAAGAACCTCTGCCAAAGAAGAAGTTGCTGAATAGACTGCTGGATAGGACTGACCCTTGCTTTGTGATCTGGGGCTGGACTGCAGTTTGTAGCTTTTACTAAGGAAGAGCCTGAAGGGATATTGCAGTGGGTGGTATCCCACCCTTCTTGAACAGGACTGTGCTTTGTGCTGTGTCCTGAACCCCAAGTGCCCAAGTGCCCAAGGAGAGCTGGCTCCCTGTTTCAAACACAGGAACATAAAAGTTTCCAGAGGAATCCCAAGCAACGCGGTGTGCGCGTGCTTTTGCAGCTTGAGACCCTCAGAAGTTGTGCCTTGTGATCTTGGGCACAAAGGAGTAAACCAAGTCTCGGACGTGCAGGGAGCGTGTCGAGGTGCAGCTGAGGAAGTGGTGGCGATCGTCTGGTCATCGCGTGCACAGGGAGACGAGGTGAGACTCTGACGCGCACGGAGCGTGTCGTGGTGCAGGCCGAGGCGTTGGTGAGGAGAGCCTGGTCGTGGTGTGCACCGGGAAAAGAAGTGAGTCTCTGACGCGCAGTGCGCGTGTCGTGGTGCAAGCCGAGGCGTTGGAGCGCCTGGTCATTGTGTGCACCGAGAGAAGAAGTGAGACTCGGACGCGCAGGGTGCGTGTCAAGGTGCAGCTGAGGAGTGGTGACGATTGTCTGTTCATCGTGTGCACCAAAGAAGAGGCGAGTCTCGGGCGCGCAGAGTGCGTGTCATGGTGCAACCCGGAGGCACTGGTGAGGAGTGCCGGGGTAGCGGGTGCACCGAAATCGAAGTAAGTCTACGAGTGCTGAGGGCGGGTCTCGGTGCCACTGAGACCGCTGAAAGGAGGGCCAGGTAATCAGGCCCTCGGAGTGCAACAGCAGCGGCCCGGACCGGCAGTCCCGGAGTAGCGGAGTCGCCGGCCCGAGCTTGCCGTGCCCATTGACGGAGTTCTGAATCATGGCCCAGTAGCTGAAGGAGGAGAGGAGAGTGGGGTCGCGCCACCCCCCAGGTAACGTGGATCACCACCTGGGGTCGGGTGCTGGCTCGGAGGGACACTCTCTCGGCCTCTCGCTCCTGGCAGCTGTGTGAGCCTGTTGCTTCGGCTCGGATCTAGGCCTGTGCTGGCCCAGGGAGGGGCAATACTGGGGCCGGAGTAGAAGCGGTACTTTTGTGTCATCATTGATTCAGGTCGGGGGCAACTGTGAATGGAGCATCTAGACTGTCGTATTACACTTTGCATTACTGCTGCTAACGAACTATCGAACTGTCGTATAACGCCTGACTCAATTTGTGCTTAACGAACAGCAGGCGGGGTACGCCCGCACTGCGTTATTTCTTTCCCTCGCAGAGTACTTGTTTGTAAGTGTGGCGCATTGCCTGATTTCGTCATCACACCGTACCTGATTGGAACATGGCGCATTGTATTATTTCTTCAGTGAACAGTATATGATGGTAGTGTGACGCATTGCTTTGTTTCTTCCTTGTACAGGGCATGCTGGTGGTGATACGCATTTGCATTATTCCTTCTATTGCAAAGTACATGATTGTGGCGCCATGTGTTGCATTGTTTCTCTATTGCACAGCTCAGGAGTATATCGTTACGCATTGCAGTATTTCGTTTCTTTTGCAACGTGTGTGATTCTAGCAATACGACCTGCCTAACCTTTTGGAAACGGTTAGAAGTCAGCTTAACTGTTGGTTAGAAGCAGTGGTTGGGATTAGAACCTACCAACCCACCGGAGGAAATACTACCCATTATTATATATTGGTTTTGTAACATGTGGTCATATCGCATATCGTCTTGTATACAGATTATACTCGTTTTATAAAAACTCATGTGGAGTCCATTTGTGGTAGCATCATTGGGTTGCTCTGAGTGTGGTTGCACATATTGTACACTCGTGCCTTGGAGATAAGCCTGGCTGCTCGTGCCAAGCTACTAAGGGGGTGAGCAGGGTTATCTCAATCGGTGTCCTTACTTAGCCTAACGTTGAAACGAGGGGTAGATCCCGCACCCGGTTACAGTGGGGTGGGACAGGGGTTCCCGCCTCCAACATTTGGTGGTGGCAGTGAGGGATTAGGACCCCCACTTCCAACACAGGGGCTCTGGATGTGCATTCTCTGTAGACAGCCACTGGGGGATTGATGTGTGTCCTGCCTCTCCTGGATGAGTCAGTGCTGGGCTGAATAGACGTGTGCTGTATTTAGAGCAGGGGGGGAGATTTCCTTTCACCTGAATGGGCCTGGTCTGCCTTACACAATGCTGTCTCCACCTCCTGCGGAAGCTGGACCAGAGAGGACAGAACTGGTTTTGACTGAGCAAAGAGCCTCTCTGCCACCAGAAAACAAAGAGAAATGGAATATAAATGTTAGGGCCCAGATCCCAGAACTTTAGAATACTTGTGAATGGACTCATGGAACCTCTGCTGTGGAGAAGAGCTGGGAAAGCTGATGGAGAATTACTGCCCCTTTGCTGTTTGCTGTCCGGGGTTGGCCTGCAGTGGCTGGTTCTGTCAAGGAGAGGAACTGTGTGTGTCTCCTGCATGAAAAAGATCTCCAAGGGCTTGAAGTAGAGCTTCCCTCCTGTTCTGAAGTCTCAGGGACACAATTACTTCACCACCAGCTCCCCTGAACTTCCTTGCTGGGAGTTCTGACTTGCCAAGAGGTACCTGTTACTGCGTTTGGCCTCTGGAGGTTATTCCTGCTGTGGGAGCTGGAAAAAGAGATGCAACTAAGAGAAGCTCGACGCATCCGCACCCATTTCCGATGCATTGCTGCTATGCCGCTGAAGAAACCGAGAAGCGACTGCCCGCGGCTAGAGAAATTACCGCATGCCGAATCCCGTGCACTGATCTCTGAAGTCCGAGATCACCGCACCAATTCCAACGCAAGTCCTGCTGTGTGGCTGCAATTTATTGTGGGACCGCGGCTGAAGATATCAATGCAGCGGCATTGCCACTGCCGCCGCAACCCCAACTCCCCATGCATCATAACGGGGTGCCAAGTCCTAAAAGCGCCAGGGCCACAGTAAGAAACCGACACATCACCTCCCCTTCAGTAAGGAATCAACACATCATCTCCCCTGCGTGGCAGTAAGGAACCGATGCATCACCTCCCCTAGAGTAAGGAACCAATGCATCACCTTCCCTGGGCATAAGGAACCAATGCATTACCTTCCCTGCGGCTGTTTTTATGATTTTGACGCATCCAAGGTACTTTGTGTTGAAAGTGTTGCATCTATAGTTTGCTATGTACAGAACTGTTTTTACCTTCTAAAAGTCATATCTTAAGGATTGTTGTAATTTTGGTCTTGTTTGGTTTAGATAAAGATTAGTTATTTTTCTAAACTGGTGTGGTGTCCATTTGTAGTGTTTTCACTGTATTACTGTATGTGTGCACAAATGCTTTACACACTGTCTTTGAGATAAGCCTGTCTGCTCGTGCTAAGCTACCAAGGGGGTGAGCAGGAGTTATTTTAGAAGTGTATCCCCCTTAACATGACTAGGAATAAGGGCCCCTACTTGGACAAAGGTGCAAACCATTGCCAACTAGAGACCCCCATTTCTAACAGGAGCAGGTACCCAGTTCATGTTTGATGTTGGATTAAAAACTACAATTTTGAAATTGCCACTTCTAGAAAGTTGGCATTTTCTTGCCTCAACCATTTAGTGCATGCAACCTGTCTCTGGGTCACATGACTAGGTGTAGTTTTGCATTCCTCCTAGATAGCCACACACTGTAGAGAGCTTGTGAGTTCCTAGATGGACCATCACTGACAGGATGGAAGGGTGGGGTTAAGCACAGCCCAACTTCCACCTAAATAGACTGTGCCCTGCCTTCAAACAGAGGGTTGCATACCGGCTATAGTTAGTCTGGAGCCAGGGAAGAGCAGGCATGAAACCTGTGCACTTCAAAGGGAAACCAACTCTTCAGTACGCTTCTGGATCTGTGGACACTACAGAAGAAGGGCTGTTGCTAAAAGCACTGCCACTCTCTTGTCCTGCTAATCTGCTGCTCTGCTGCCTGCGGCCCTACTGACTGAGAAGAATGTTTTGACCTGCACCCTTCATCCCAGGCTGAAGTGAATCCAAGGGTCAACCAATTGACCCCCTTTTCTGATCAACTGGGACATAACAAGCTCCAGAGGCTCCCTGCAACTGCATAACTGACCTGCTGCTTGGACCTGCCTGAGCCCTTCTGGCCTCTACTGGAGTGGGTTCCTGACTCCCAAGTGGTTCCCCTAGGACGTGGGCCCTTGGTGTGGCTCAGTTGAGCTCCGCTGAAGTTTTTGGGCTCCTCATGAATGGGCCCATTTGCACCAAGACTTTGTGGCCCGCATCAGCCACCAACTCTTTGTGCTACAGCATGAACCGCCACGGTGACCGCTAACATGAAACTCCAGCCCGAAATGTCTGCGACTCCAACAGGATCCTCGTGCCACAACACAACCGTCCCTGACATCCGGCTGGCTCTTCACGCTACTTTGACGGACACCCACAATGCTCTCCCTACTCCCCATGGCCCCTTCCACTGTGAACGGAACTCTTGGTGCTGGACTGAGAAGGCAACTCTGTTAGCAGGACTAATCTGGTCCATGTATGCGACCCGTGCTCCATCACCTTATGGCCCTAAACTTGTGACTTTCACCCGGTCTTGCATGATCAGATATCCGCATGTAGCACTTTGGACTTTTTGCTGCTATTTTCAGTTAATTCATAAAAAAATAATAACTTTATTTCTACTGATTAGATTTTTGTCATATTTGGTGTCAAATTGTTTAATATATTTTAGTTTGGTGTGGGATTTTTCTTGTGTTATGTTTTCACATTATTACTGTTTGAAGTGCTGCATAAATATGTATACATTGCCTCTAAGTTAAGCCTGACCGCTCTGTGCCAAGCTACAAGAGGGTTGAGCACAAGTTAATTTGGCATTTGCTTGTGACTTCACCTTGACGAGGATTATGGTTACCACTTGAGTAGTGTTTCACACACTTCACCCAGTAACCCAATTTCTTAAACACAAAAATATAGAAGAGGCCCTTTCCTGCAACTGCCCAGCTGAACTATGGCAAATGGACCTAGACTAGATGCTCCTATTGGCCTCTGCCTGCCACCCTATGAGTCTCTAAGTTTATCCCCTGAGGTCCTAGGGGACTTTAGAAGCATACTCCTGTGGTGGATTTGGACTTAACTAGCAAAAGTCAAAAGGTAAAATCTTTGACCAGGGCAAACCTGATAAGGGTATGCAACCAGTGCTCCATAATACAAGTTTTTAATCAGCTTGGCACTGTTGGAAAAAGGCAACTTGGAGCTTGTTGTTTCCATGTAGCGACATAGGAGGTTAGCCAACTGACATTTGGAGTGCACTTCTTTGTCCTAGATACAAAAGGGAGCAAGTTGAGTCATTTATGGCTCCCCTCAGGACACAGACAGCAGGTCCAGTCCTCTTCTGATCTTCAACAGGTCCAGAAAGTGTTCTGAAGTGGGTGCCTAGAAGTGCCAAATTTAAGCCAGTCATGATCGAGTGTGTTGGGGTGAGTTCTGGGTACTCACTAACCAATGGGGTAAAGGTTCCATGGGCCAACTCTAACTACTTTTTAAGTAGTTCGTGTTTGCCTTTCTTCAAACAGGTCATAATGCCATGTGTCAGGGCATTTGTAAGAAAGTGAAAACCTTGAGCCACACTAAACATGGGTTCTGAAGGCTGTGGGGTATGGGAGTGTTGAAAGGAAAACATTGTTGTCCTTCCACATATAACACTAAAATACAGTTATGCCCACAACAAACCCAGAGACAGAAGTTAAAGCAAGGCCCTTCACAACTGTACCGTGGATACACAATAATTTAGTTTGACATATCGTTCTCTCCCTTTCCAGTGCACTCTAAATGGCTTACATGTCGCTCAACAAAGCTGTCAAGAAGGATTTGACAGTGTGGTTTTCCAGGTTGCCCTCAGGCGGCCCCACTCTGAATGTTCTATGGAGTTCAGAGGAGTCATTTCTGTCAATTGAGGTGAGCCAATTATTTGCTCCTCTTAGGCATTCTACATCTTTCCCACATCTATTGAAGGCTTATCCCTGGCTGGGCAATTACCAGAGAGCAAATTCAAATTAGCCTGCAGGAGCTTCAGGCAGGGAAAAGGCAACTTTCTGGAAGTTACTCTTCCTTGATATTTAATAAAAATCTGGCTTCATCATAGAAATTTATTTGTAATAGCTCTTAAACATATTGGTTACTTTCTTTTTAATGTGTCCCTTTTCTTGAGGTATAATATTAGAACTGCAATTTGGACTCTTCTAGAACAGCAAGGATTATCACTGTGAAAATAACGTTCTGGCCTGTCACTAAATAGACATGATGACCTTAATTATCTACATGTACCACTTTTAAATATCTCAACCCACCTTGTGGGTTGCAAGGCCTACATATGTTTTTTTTTTACTAATATGTAAACTAGGGGATCTTGCCTGTGAAAAGGGTTATTTTAACAGATTGCACTTCAGGTTTTATACTTCAGCAGTCAGGTTACAACTGTAGTCCTGCAGCCATGTTTTTCTTTTGTCACACTAGTGTATTGCACAATAAGTCCTTAAGTCCTCAGGTGACAATCAACTTTTCATGCCATGGGTGTACTTTAGCATGTCATACTATGCTATGTTAAATATGTGTGAATCAGGGATTAGCCAATTTCTCCATGTTTCAGGGGTCAGAGCATATGCACTGGGCAATGGACAGCAGTTCTGCTGTGCACAGATTTCAAAACCAAGCAATAAAATAGGGCCCCGCAAAAGGCAAAAAATCAGGGCTTACCATGCTGAAAAGGAAGAATTCCTACACAGGCCACCCACATCCCTTGATGGACTTCCTTGCTCAGGTAATAGAAAGTGGACATTTTGCCATTTATTCAATGACACATGTTTTTTATAATGCTCTGCACCTACCTGTACCCCTCTGTCAACATCTTACCTAGACACTAAGCATGTCCATGTAGAACACTTATCTTCACCTGCAGGCACCACCTATGATGAGCCTAAACCTAGCTTTCTCAAAGATACATCCCAGTAAGTGGGCTGTACAACCATGGGCAACAAGTTTATAATGCCCACTCTAGCTCCAACTCAGGGCAATATCTGGCCAAAAAGCTAATAACTAACAGGCCACTGACAGCTATCAGTCTCAGAAATGAAGCCACTGGCCATTCACTCCCAGGTAGAGGCTCTTATCTGGGTCCTTGGTTAAGCCTCTCTTCCAGCGGTAGGACTAGTAAGGAGTTCCCCCACTTGCTCCTGGGGTTCCTTTGGCCTGTTAGGTTTCTCCGAGTAGCAGGCTACAACTTTATGTTGTAGACATACTTCTTTTACTGTTGCTTCTACCATCTCAGAGGTGACACTCTGTGACTGACCTTTCAGACCAGGGTCTGTACCCTGAGATTGAACATGTGCCTGCCAGTCGAAGACTTTCAGGGCAGACACACAGCCCCCTCAAGGTGGACATACTATGTTGGTGTCATGTAGCGGTCTTTCTGGTGCAAGTCTCTGGTCCTGTATCTCTGGGACAGTGCAGGGAGCTCCTCCAGGTCAGAAGTGCCTCACCATGGTCAATCTTGGGGTACTGTCCTCTCAGAGCAGGTAAGCAGGTAACTCTAGGCCCTCTGGTTTTCCCACTGTGGGAGGTATGTGCAGCTCACCCTTACTCTTAGTCTGGGCCTCTGCACCCTCTGTTTAGGGACATCACCCCGAGAAATCTGTGTTTTCGGGGAACATTGGGCATCTGCCCCTCCAAGCTCTTTTCCTGCCAGTGGGAGATCATTGCCAAGGATGATGGGCGTTTGGGGGCTCACAATGATGCTCCTCTGTTTATTACCCCCTAACATTCTAAAGATACCATGGTCATAGGGCATGCATAATCCTGCACATGGGCCTGCATTACCATACAGACCTGTACTGGCAGATACTCTACTGGGGTAACCAGCCTTGTTTCCACATGGTCTGGCTGGCACAGGTTTCCTTCAAAGTAGTACCAGGGACCACATTCACAGCGACCTCTAAGAAATGATGCCTACTAACCCCAGGCATCAACAGCTTACCTTACCTTCTTGTTCCACCTCCCGACTAAGCGATATCAGGGCATGCTTCACCCTCTCTTTCTGGGAATAATCTACCCCTAGGGCTACACTAGCCACCCCTGCCGATTGTCCACCAGTGGCTGGTTTCCAGGTACATAGGGAGTCCCCCTGTTGTGCCCATCTGTAGACAATTATAAAACTGGAATTGGGGATAGGACCACAAAGCCTTATTCCAATTGAAACTCCCCTTCTACTGCTTGGAAGTGGTCTGGAAATCTCTCTCTGCCAAACTCTTTTTGGGCCCTTTGGAAAACCTTTTATTAGGTGAGTCTGTGAAGGGAAACTAGGGTCACTCTTCTTGTGATCACTCCTCGGGTGCCTTCCTGGATACTCTGGTGCTGAGCCAGAGGTCAGCCTCATTGCAAGCTTTTTTGGCAAATTAAGAGTGGAATCTATCAAGTACTTGCGTACCTTGGCAAAGCAAGTAGTCAAGGTGTGTTCCTGCACAATTAGATTATACAGTCTGTTAGACCTGCCAGCCCTGGGGTGGTCTTCCCCTACAGTTATTTCCCTTTTTGCCTCGTATCTGACCGCCATTTTCTGTTGGATATAGGACTCTGGGCGCCTTACCGCTGCTAAACAGTGCTGAGGTGCAGGTGCTCTCTCCTAAAAACATGGTTGCCACAGGCCCCTGCTACTGCGGTGATGCCACTGTTCTGTCTGCGCACCAGTCGTTGGGATAAGGCTGGGACTTAATGCTACTGTAACCTTGACCATCCCGCCTCTTGTCACCATAGACAGACACCACAGAGTCCCTAGATTCTTCCAGAATCTTCCAAACCCCAACTTGCCACCTTTTTGGAGGGTCACCTGACTTAGGGGTATAAAAGGAAAGGAGGGAACCAGAGAAGATCTGGCTCCACGAACGGACAGCGGACAGCTACGCCGCCCACAAGAACGCCACCCGCAGTCACCATCACCTCATCAGATCCGCCAAAAGGGCCTCACTCAAAGACCGCCTAGACAACAACGCACACAACAGCAAAGAGCTCTTCAACATCGTGAAGGAACTCTCCAACCCCAGCTCCAACACCAACGACATCCAGCCATCGCGAGACCTGTGCAACTCACTGGCCACCTTCTTCCACCGCAAAATCGCCGACATCCACGACAGCTTCAACACCACGACCGCCCCGGCAACCACCGAGACCACTGCCCCCACAACCACCAACCGCCTGCTCTCCTGGACCAACATCAACGACGAGGACACCAGCGAGATCATGAACACCATCCACTCCGGTTCACCGCTAGACCCGTGCCCTCACCACATCTTCAACAAAGCCAGTACAGCCATTGCGCCCCATCTCCGGAAAATAATCAACATCTCCTTCGAGACAGCAACCTTCCCGGAAAGCTGGAAGCACGCCGAGATCACCGCCTTACTCAAGAAACCCAAGGCAGACCCCAAGGACCTCAAGAACTTCCGACCCATCTCTCTGCTCCCGTTCCCCGCGAAGGTCACCGAGAAAATCGTCAACAAACAACTGACCCGCTACCTCGAGGAGAACAACATCCTGGACCCTTCCCAGTCCGGCTTCCGCAGCAACCACAGCACCGAAACCGCCCTCATCGCCGCCACCGATGACATCAGGAACCTGCTAGACAACGGAGAAACAGCAGCCCTCATCCTCCTGGACCTATCAGCCGCCTTCGACACGGTCTGCCACCACACACTACGAACACGCCTTCACGACGCCGGGATCCAAGAGAAGGCCCTGGACTGGACCACATCCTTCCTTTCCGGCAGAACACAAAGCGTCCGCCTCGCCCCCTCCGATCCAAGGCCACCAAGATCATATGCGGCGTACCCCAAGGCTCCTCCCTCAGCCCAACGCTGTTCAACATCTACATGGCACCCCTCGCCCACGTCGCCCGACAGCACAACCTCAACATCATCTCCTACGCCGACGACACCCAGCTGATCCTCTCCCTCACCAAAGACCCTCACACCGCCAAAGCCCACCTCCACGAAGGAATGAAGGCCGTCGCCGAATGGATGAGGACCAGCCGCCTGAAGCTGAACTCGGACAAGACGGAGGTCCTCATCCTTGGTTCCAACCCTTCAGCCTGGGATGACTCCTGGTGGCCAACATCACTGGGAACAGCCCCGCCACCCACCGACCACGTACGCAACCTAGGGGTCATCCTCGACCCCACCCTCTCCATGACTAAGCAGGTCAACGCCGTTTCCTCATCCTGCTTCAACATCCTCCGAATGCTCCGCAGGATCTTCAAGTGGATCCCCACCGAAACAAGAAAAACAGTCACCCAGGCCCTCGTCACCAGCAGGCTGGACTACGGAAACGCCCTCTACGCAGGAACGACGGCTAAGCTCCTGAGACGGCTGCAACGCATCCAGAACGCCTCTGCACATCTTATCCTCGACATCCCCTGACGCAGCCACATCACACCCCACCTGAGAGACCTGCACTGGCTCCCTGTCAACAAGAGGATAACCTTCAAGCTCCTCACCCACGCACACAAAGCACTCCACAACTCCGGACCAGCCTACCTCAACAGACGACTCAGCTTCTACACCCCCACCCGCCAGCTCCGCTCGACCAGCCTCGCCCTCGCCACAGTCCCCCGCATCCGGAAAACGACCGCCGGCGGCAGATCCTTCTCCCACCTCGCCGCCAAGACCTGGAACACCCTCCCCACCAACCTCCGACAGACCCAAGACCTACTGGCCTTCAGAAGACTCCTCAAGACCTGGCTCTTCGATCAGTAGCAGCACCACCCCCCTCTTCCCCCAGCGCCTTGAGACCCTCGCGGGTATGTAGTGCGCTTTATAAGTGACATGATTGATTGATTGATTGACTGGACCTCGGGACTCTCCGCTGGAGTCGAGGCTGCTGAGTTAGGGGGATTGCTACACTACTGAGGCTGACTGATCCTAGGAACTGCTGCCCCAAGTTAGCTGAGCTACCCTGCCTGCCTGCTGACCTTGCCCTGCGGGAGGGCAACCAGGGATACCATCCCCAGTGTGTCTCCACCAACCAGGCTAACTGACTGCCTGATCATGGGACTCTGAACCAACTGCATGGACTGTCACTGCAACCCTGCCCGAGGTAACTGACCTGGAGTCCGCTGCAGCGCTGTGGCTGTGTAGCACCGTGGAGGTGAGGCGCTGTTTCCCCAAGATCACCACCGCTGGCCCGGGCGCCCAACTGCCTGGTGAGCTGCACCGCTGCTGAGAAAGCGCTGTGTGTGCCCGGGGTCCGCAGGAGCTGTGGGAGCGAAGCGCGGTGAGGAAGTCGCGCTGTGTTGCCTTGAAATCACCGCTGCAGACCCGGGGCCCCAACCGTATTGCCACGCGAGGTTCTGGTGCCTCGAAATCACTGCTGCAGGCCCGGAGCCGGGCCCGTGGAGCACCGTGAGGAATCCCCAGTGACGTCAGGAGAGCGCCGCGCTGGGATTGGTGCTCCCGGGAAGCGTCCCCCTGGCAACCGGGATTCCATTGAGGCAGGCCCCCGCTGACGTCAGCATCCAGCGGGGAGGGCCGCGCCAAGACCTCGGAGGAAGAGGAAGACGCCGAGCCCAAGGTGGTCGCGGGGCGGGGGCGGCCGCCTTCGCCCAGAACGCAGGAGAGATCGGAGGAGCCTCGCCCAGCGCCAGGTAACATCCCAGCCGGGGAGGCTTTTCTTGATAGAAGCAGGGCTGCCGGGGGCTGAGTAATGTGTGGAATGGCAGCCCCGTAACCGCGCGCCTGCCGAGTGGGACTTGGGCCAAACTACTAGGGCCAATTAACTTCGCATCTCCTGCCCCCAGGGGGTAGAAACGCACCCCTACGGAGGGACCGTACTTAATTCCCTACATTTGGAAGCTGTTGTGGTGTGCCCCAGACCTTCGCATTTCAGAGACGTGTACCACTGGGCTTGAGGGGCCACCTCCTCAGAGACATTGTATTGGAGACGTTAAAACAGAGCAAGGGAAGCCCTGGAAACCAGTGTATGTTGTGTTCATTGACCTAACTTGCCCACCGACATTTCTGTTACTGAGAAACCTTAACTACCTAGAGTGGGCTTTTGTCGTTTTGAATCTTGCCAAAGTTTTAGATAAAGATTCTTACCTCTTGATATAAAAACAGGTGTGGTGTCCTTTTGTGAGTGCTTTCACTGTGTCAGGGTGGATGTGTGTTGCACAACTACTTTACACATAGCCTCGTGCGCGCCTACCTGCCTCGCGCCAAGCTACCTCGTCAGAATCGGTGGTCCCTACTTGGACTAGGGTGCGGACTCTGGCCAACTGGAGACCCTGGTTCTAACACAGTCCATCATAATTGCTTACTTTATCGCTATTTACATAACCATCCAGTGCCTTACTTGATAGGTCTTCAAAATCCTCCTAAGGCTGGTGTGTTTGTTTCTGGGCATTCCCTGAACTTCAGCAATACATATTTGGGGTTAAACCAAATTTGAACATGAGAGCCTGCTGCATCGGGCATATTTAAACTGATCAGCTGCCTCTAGAGCCAATAACATATACTTCCCAATAATGGGCATGTTGTTTCACAGGCTAACCCCACAGTCCTACTCTAGTAGTCTATAAATACACAGGGCCACCACATGGGCTGCAAACTACTTATCAATGTCACCCATCACATAATTAGGCATCACATACTTTGGGATGTGGACTCTGTGTTTACCTCTCCTATACACCTTTTTATACTGCCACCATCATCAGTGCACTTTGAGGCCATTCAGGACCTCAAACCCTTCTTGTGCTACGTCCTCAAAGTAGTCATCTGCAGAGTAACATAAAGTCACCAAATTCCACCAGTCAGTTCAACTGAAGGAATAGAACATTTCACCCACCCCTAATATAAAAAGGATACTTGAGTTGTGATACACATCCATGTATATTGTATATCGAAGTGAATGGTTTCGGGCACATTTTGAAGGTCCCATCCATCATTCAAATGACAATGGCTTAGTTTTGTTAGGTTATCTGCTGTAGAAAATATTAAGATTCATCTATCATTGTTTAGGTTATCATATAACAGCAAGGGTTTCTCTTTATGTGTTCTTTGTAAATGTTGGGGTATTTTTATACCTTGGTATCTTCTAGCGGCAGAAAGAGTATTGCTGGCAGCTTTTTTAGTTTGTGCAATTACATTTTTTAAAGTGGGCATAGGTAGTAATAGGCCTGTGATGTTTTCAGGGACTTTAGGGATTAAGGGCCTGATTACTGCCGTACAGCCACTGCACCGGTCCCAAGAAGACCGCCATGGCAGGGGTCTCTCACTCGCCATATTACTGTGTCACCGCTGGCCCAGCTTCAGTGTTTCTGATGGGATGGAATATTTTTTCATATGTGTTGATGCTGGTGTGTATATTTTGACTGCACAAGTGTTAAATGTACACATATGCATGACAGATGAAAAAAATACTACTACCAGTACTTTTCCATTGCTGGAGTCTGGACCATATGTGCATAGTCCAGTCAACGGGTTAGTAGTACAGAATAGACTTTCCTGAAACTCAGCGCCAACAGGTAGTTTTCTTCAGGGTCAAGATGCTGCTGTGAAAGGGGACCCTCAAGAAAAGGTTCCACGTGGGAGATTGAAGAGAAGAAAAGGAAATAGGTGAGTATGCACCCCAAATCCTTTGATTCTGCTGACTCGAAGCAGGCGGTATTCCCACCATGGTCACCTCATCGGAAAGCCAACTCGTAATTCGGATGGCAGTGAATGTGTCTGTACCTCCCTCTGACAGCTGCTTCTCCCCGACTGCCATTGAGGTGGTCAACGAATGACTTACGGTGGCGGCTGTGCTCTGGCGGTCTTAGGTTCAACAAACCGCCACCGGCAGGCAGTGAATCCGATGCTGACTTGACAGAGGTCCCAAGACCGCCAAAGCCGTTATCAGGCCTTCAATATTTTTTTATTTTTATTGTGGGCCCCTGACAGCTTGTGCTTGCCTCACATATATCCTGCAATTCCTCCCTTACTTGTATTTCTGTCACATTTGGGGGTAGTTGTGTTCCCTTACATTTTTTACAACAGCATATTTTGCAGTGGCCCTCCCATAGCATGCATTAGTGTAATATTTAGTACATTTCCAATTTACAGTTCCCATCAATGTACTTTCTTGGATTGTAGGTGTAGCCCATGTAACTTAATAATTGCTTTACTTTCTGTCATTATGTCCTAAAATAGTGCACTTGTATAAAGAAATACAATTCAAACATGTGTATATGTTTGTTATTTAAATTAAAAATTATGCAACAAATTTTCTTATTTATACCTACACGTATGGGGCCACAAGTAGCCAGCTGGAACCGAGATGTCATTAGTTGGGCGGGAGTGGAGGGTAGAGCCCTGAGTTGGGAGGAATCGAGGGGCATACAGAAAAAGCCGATAGCAGACTTCTGGAAGAAAGCTCTGGCAACATGGGAAAATCCAGAGCGAGAACAGGACATCGGGAGAGGGGACTGGGAGTGACAGTGAGGGACCCGCTCACTCCTACTCTGGAGGCTCAGACTTAAGAGGGGAATGGCGTGCTTAGAATCGACTAACACCAAGAGGGACACATACACATATTCTTAAATGTGGGAAAGGTGGGCGGCTGGCTGGAAATTGGGGACAGAGGGGGGCCCCCCGGGATAGACACATCGCACAGAGTACACTGCTTACTGGTTGAAGACAATATGTAGATCCTCAGAATTGGCTGCCTCACGGCCCCCTATGCACGAGGTTTGGTTTGTTTGTTTAAGTTTTATAAAACAAGAGTGAAATAGATGAGGACATCACTGAGCCTTGGTCTAAGGCTGGAGCCACTTTCCGAGACAGGGCAAGGAAGAGCGTGATAGGCAGAGCTCAAGAGGACAGTGGACATATTTAGATTACTGGCTGGTAGGCACGGAGGAAGTAGGAGTATGTATGTCCAGGGAAGTGATTTGCGATATTGTGATTCGCCTCCAGATTGAATTGGTGGGGAACTGCCTAAGCGATTGATAAGAAATGTAACGATATTAACTGGAAATGTGTTTGTACAAATATGCTATAAACATATAAATGTCAATAAAAATATGTTTAAAAAAATATATGATGTCACCACCCCAAGGACACCAGTCTCCACCCACTGCCACATGAAGATGGACCTTCTCTCCTCCCTTTCCCTCTTCGTCCTTCTTCCAACTCTACTCTCTAGTGTTCTACTTGATTATAAGGGTAGATTTGGCTACATGCAGTGGTTGGGTTTTCAACAGTTTCTTGATTAGATTAAGCATCGTTTAATGGAGATGGGACATATTTGGGATCGTCAAGAGGTAAGAAATATTTGTATTAGTGTCTCATTAAATATAACATATATTCCTGAAAAAATGTGCCATGTGTTAGGCTTGCATAAATTAGCTGAAGTGTGTATGACTCGTACTTCTGAAGCTTTGCTCTTAATAAAGTATTGGGCCACACCACTAATAGCTCTAAAGGGTACTGCTGAGCACATAGGTTCTCTGATGCTTCTCTGCAGAATTTATGCCCTGCTTTGGTAGCAGCAGTAGCAGTACTACTGTGAGATCATTCAGTGACTCTTTAGGACTGGGGCCAATAAACTCAATCCATAAGTCCGCAACAATCTCCATAGATCTGGACTGCAAGAGCACTCCTCTTTAATTTGTAGACTTCTCTGTTTAAAAGAATGAACGGCTATCAGGCAGATAGGCTCCAAACAGCAGTGTACAGGTGGGGCAGCAGACCAGAGTCTTCAGTGGTCGTAGAGGTTAATTTGAACACTTCCTTCACGAGCATAAGCAGAAGTCAGGGGAAAGCTCCTTGTATTTCTTCATCAGGGGAAGAGAAATACCTGGGCATCAGTTTTCTGGGCCATGAAACTTCATTGAGCTTTCCTACTTCCCAGGAAAAGACAAGAAAAAGAATTCCACTTTCAACCCCTGAACAGGCAATTGAGCATGTGAGTCAAGCAATACCTAAAAACAAAGAAGGGTGATGTGTTGCAAGCTCTTTGGTATGTCTTGTAGAATGGCTTCTCTTTGTTAATCACCCCCTGTGGAGGGAATGCTTCTTGACTACAGGGCTTCACCCCCAGTATGTGTGTTTGCCAATGTCTGAAGAAAGTATAGAAATCTGCAATCTCTGAACACTATAATGACAACTGAAATGTTTGTATTGGTGTTTGTGCAACAGAACATCACAAAATAAATATATACATGCCCAGCAAAAAAAAAAAAAAAAATGATACCTACACGTATGTTCTTCCCAGATGTTTAACACTTTTTTGTAGATTTTCCATTCGGATATTGTAATGTGAAGCAGATGCTTTCTTTTCTGTTGGTAGAAACAAATAGCACCAGTTTCATTTTAAATGTTTAGTTGTTGGTAGTTTGTAGAGGTTGTAGTCATTAGATTTTTTGGGAGGTGTTTTAGGGTGAGTTTCTATAGTATAGTAATTTACATATACTTGCTTTTTTTATGTCTTTTTTCTGGTTTGTGATCAGTGATCTTTTTAAGTAGGTAGACACTTCCTTGATGATGTAGTATTTTCTTTTAGTAAGCCCTAGTAATGAGATAGAAATTGTAGAATGTTTTGTTAATTATTTGTTATTTTACAATTTTAGTTTTAATTAAAAGTAGGTTTGAGTTTAAGTATAAGTTTTACCTACTTTGCAAGGTAGTTATCGAGATGTATATATTTCTGTTTTCTTGTTCTGGTCGGAGAATCCAGCAGAGTTTTCTCTTCTTGCAGCTTTGTCATTTTTGGAGTATTAAGCTGAAAAAATGTGTATGCCATTTATATTTTTGATTTAATTACTTGTGTGATTCTATTGGTTAAGTTTGTTTGTAGTTAAATTTTATTAGTTAGATTTGGTTTGAATTTTTTTCCCAGTTATGTCCTTCTATGGTAAATGTTAATTTATATATTATTTATAATGTTTAATATGCAGTTTGAAACTTTTGAATGTTATCATACATACATATATATATATATATATATATATATATATATATATATATATATATATATTTATATATAAATATATTTCTTCACATTTACATTGTTGTATAAATGTTTGTAGTTTAGGTTAATATTTTTTTAACTCATGTTGTACGTATTTAGTTACATGTTTATTTGGTGTGATTTATAATTATTTTAGTGATGTAATATGTTTTTGTTACAACATGTGTATATGTCCTTAAATGTTTGTTTTGATGCTTTGTTAATTATTTGTTATTTTACAATTTTAGTTTTAATTAAAAGTAGGTTTGAGTATATTTTTGATTTAATTATTTGTGTGATTCTATTGGTTAAGTTTGTTTGTAGTTAAATTTTATTGGTTAGATTTGGTTTGAATTTTTTTCCCAGTTATGTCCTTCTATGGTAAATGCTAATTTATATATTATTTATAATGTTTAATATGCAGTTTGAAACTTTTGAATGTTATCATACATATATATATATATATATATATAAATATATTTCTTCACATGTACATTGTTGTATAAATGTTTGTAGTTTATGTTAATATTTTTTGAACTCATGTTGTACGTATTTAGTTACATGTTTATTTGGTTTGATTTATAATTATTTTAGTGATGTAATATGTTTTTGTTACAACATGTGTATATGTCCTTAAATGTTTGTTTTGATGCTTTGTTTCATGTAAACTGTAAAAAACTAAATTGTTTTATGATTATTAATAATAATGTAACTATTTTGGCTATACTATTTTATTCAATATTGTGTGAGCCGATATTTTAGACTAATCATGTGTTTTTAAGGGTATCAATATTTTGGGTTCCAATATTGCTGTTTTCAATATAAGTTAAAAATATATTTTTAACAGTGATATTTGTGTTCTCGATATTTAAGGTTTTATTAGTGAAGTATAGGAAGGTGATATTCTTGTTAACATTATTTAATTTCTGATATTTTTGTATATCGATATTGTGTGCATCAATATTGTGTCATTGAACCAGATTTGAAGCTGGTGAGGGTCATAAAAATAAGACAATGGAGTTTTATCAAAATTGGAGTGATTTGATCATATTTCTTCCTGCCCTGGTTGAGAAATGCTGCTGTGTATACTATGTCCTAAAGGGGGAAATTGTGCAGTCCTAGAGGCCATGGAGAAGGGCATTGCCACAATCTGGATGCAAGAGAGCAAGGACTTGAACAGCAGTCCTGTCGTCACTTTCAGGAACTACTTCACTTTCTTTAGAAGACAGCACTGGTGCCAGGGCATCTTTTTTATGGACAATGTGTTCCTTAAGTTTGAGATTGTGTTCAAGATGATTCCAAGTGACTTGATATTCCATGAAAGTTGGAAGCCATCAAGGTTCATGCCATTTGGCAGAACCTCGTTTGCACTGATATGATCTTATATTAATGATAAAGTATTGGTTCATCTTACCATTTCCAGCAATACCAATGTATTTATCCTTATCTTTAAATTTTGTATTATTTTAAAAAATTGTAGTTTCTCCAATGTAAACAATTAGACTTAAAGTCAACTTTCCTTAACATAAACGCACACATTCAACAATCATATATACATAACAATTAGCCACACCTTAAAAATGCAAAGAAGTATGATGACTTCCACCAGAATACCTAAAATTTAAAATCTGGTATGTGACTGTAACTGCTGTCTAGATAAGGAATTAGATTTAAGTGTTCTGTTGTATCATGTTAAGACGACTTGGTTATACTTCTTGTTAGATATATGGTTTTCAGGAAAAGAAAAAAGACTCTTCTCAGTTGGGATACATGTAGACCTAGATGATTTAAGTAACAAACAGCTTAAAATTACTCCTGGGAAGAGAAGGATGGATGACGATATGTAGATCAATAACAAGATTAATTACCTTCAAATCTTCATACAGTTTTTTCAGTTACTTTGCTGTCCCCTGGAAAGCCAGTCTCATTGAATATCGTATAAAAGCAAGATTTGTGTTCTTTTATAATTACTAACATATGCACTCCAACACTGGCTGGTCCTCTCTTGCATTCAATGTAAGCTGAAAGGAGTTTCTATGTGTGATTTAATATTGAAAAGTAATACATATATTTCACCTTCACTTTTAGCAATGCTGACATAATAAATAAACCTTTAGGTTTGTGTTGTTAATCTTTATAAACTCCTTACACATTCTGATTTTGTAGCACCACCTTGCACTTTTCAAGGAGAGTCATATATATAATATTAATTTGTTAGTTTCATTTATTCTTTTGAACAACAAAAGTTTCTACCAATTAAACTATTTAAAGAAGCTATTGCTACATAAAGGGCAAACTCCTAACGAGTTCCACTTTAGACAAATGTATTGTTCTAAATACAGTCACCCAAAATTATCAATGAAGGATTCAAGTCTGAGAACTATGTTCTCAGTGCACATCCTGCAGCTTTTGCAACATGATCTATGATTATATGTATCTGTCTCCAGTCATACACTCAATCCACCCATTTACCCATTTCAGCCAATCATAGAGTGAGTCTAGTGTCTAGGATATCATCTTTGTTTTGCACCTGGAATAATTATGGTTGCTGGGTAAGATAATGCAAGGCATCATGACAAAATCGTGCAGTTTATACAGACCCTTGCTCACAATTTCTCAACCTCCTTACAGCAGGTATCCTGGGATGATGAGGCAATGGAGGTCCAAATTACACATTAGGGTAAGTAGAATTATGTGAAAAGAAAGGACAATTCATGCAGCATAATTTGCAACAATCTGTTCATAATTTCAGGGCAAAGTTTCACCTCATTAGTATTATTTTATCATCTAGAATACAGCATTCAGCAACTGAAAGGTCATCAGTTAAATTTTTTTACAGTGACTGCCATTAGACAAAACCACATTTGACAACATTTCAGTAATTTTTTATCAATTTGAGTGAAAATTTGTTTTTGATGAAATCCACTAATTATGCCTCGAGGGGAGATGGAGAATGATGGCGTATGCTTCCCACACACATCGCTATTAGTGCACTCACCCCGGTCACGCCACTGAAGTTAAAGGCTCGTGGGTGCTTGAGGACGCGGAGCTTTGGATGGGGTTGTCGCTCAAAGCAAAGTGATGGACAGCATTTTTACTCATGTGTGTGGCAGCCATGGACTCATGGAGCTGCTGAGTCCTGAGCTGATGGGAAAGGCAGGAAATCCCACAGGCGCTCATCGTTGCAGATCATGGCGGCGAGAGGACCCGGGCAGCAAGACAGAGGTTTGTGTACAGGGAGCTGTGCCTGACTAGGTCTCACCGCCTCCATTGGTCCTCGCTCGCCTTTTGTTCCTTGTTAATAAGCCGGCGTTTGCATCAACCTGCAACATGTTAAGTCCGTCAGAAGAGACAACACAATCGTTTTTTGGGCTACTTTTTGAATTAAAGAACCTATTTCACAGAATGAGAGGCCCCCCGCGTCTAGGGGCGGGGGGCCTTTAGTGGCATTTCAGGTGAGAGGCGGCGAGAGAGAGGCTGGGCCAGTGCACATGTGGTCAAGGGGAGTGGGAGGAATCAACAGGAAATACGAGGAGGTAGGACAAGCTATTAGTGCGTCACCTAGGTGCACAGGCGACCCCCCCAGGGAAAGGGATAAGAGCACTGAGCACGAGGGAGAAGCCCTCTTTGTCCTCTTGCCTCGGGCGCCGCGGGTCGCAGCTAGAAGCAAGTTGAAAGTTGCGGCGGGCACCGGGGTGAGGGGGCCTCACAGCGTAGCGAAACTGGCAAGGTGGGTGTTTAGGGCCGTTTGTCGTCCCTTTAGTAATTTATTTTGATAATGAAGAATTGAGTGGGCGGCCGGGCGGGGGCCTTGAGACGCAGCGGGACGGTGTTTTTAAAAATAAAAAAATAAAAAACGCGATGTGCACGCAGGGTTTGAAGGCCGTACACGGCGTAGCTCACTGGGTAGGAGCAGGCGGTATTTCTTTATTGATCGTGGGGTTCGAGGCCAGGGTATGACCTGCTTCAATTAATTTTGGGAATTAGTTATAAAATAAGGAGGGTCCGTTAAAGGTTCCCTGGTAGAGCGTGACGATTTCCTGGCATTGTGTCAGCTGCGGCGATTGAGGAGTAGGCGCGTTTAGGCAGCGCGTTGTGGGGATAATCTTATAGAGGGCTACAGTCGATCTTTATACTTCTTGGCACACTGCTCCGCTCAGAGCTATTTTCAATTATTTCTCCAGCGAGAAGGCGCTTTGATCTCCAGTAACCGTTTTTAGCAACTGGCTTGAAATAGCGATTATTTCTGACTATTTTAAAGCAGAAGCGTTTACATAACGTAACAGTCCCGTCTGAGTGACACCCGCAATGCATATTTGATTTTGTGGAAATACCTCACCAATCAGTCGCCTAGTCTAAATTGTGTTTTATGGCCTAAAACATCGCTTATGATGTTCAGGTGGAAAGGAAGGACCGGACAGCATCGGGGGAGGAGGCGCTTTGTCTGGCAACAAGCGCGGGATTGTCGAGGCAGTATGGCCTGCATGGCGGGACGCCGGGCCAGAGTGTGTAAAGCGCTCGGGAGTGCGGTTTGTCAGGGATGTGGTAGTGGCGCCAGGCACGCGCTTTCTTATTCGAAGGGAGGCGGGGAAAGATGGCGAATATGTAGGCGCGACGCGCCTGCTGGGGGTTTTTAAGTAACAATGGGGGAGTGAGGCAATAACAAGGCAAGACTGTGGGGAGCGCGGGGGCGGCCGGCAGGGCTGCGAGTATTCCTGCGGTGCGGTTTGGGACCTTGGATGCGTAAGTTGCTGCTGCAAATCCTATGTACCCCGGGGGCGGGTTTGGTGGGTTTTTCCCGTTACCGGGGTGAACGACGTGCACGCTTGAGTTTGTTTTGGAAGGCTTGCCTGCTTCAATATTTTGGAATGCTTTCTTTGTAATTCGCTGGTGGCAGACGGGTTTCTGGGAGTATTCCCGGTCCAGTCCACGTCCGTTGGTAAAAGTGGTGAGGTTCGGAGGTAAAAAGCCACTGTGTAATTTGTATGAAAAGCCTGGGGCGGCATGATTAAAAAAAAAAAAAAGACTCTCGGTAATGTCTACCCTGTTGTTAGAGCGCTGCGAAGTATGTCAGGTTATATTTAAGGGTGGGCGGAATTTGCGTAGTCGCGCTACGCAAAGCTCCGCGAAACGGTAAAAAATCTCCGCGAGCACGCAAAAGTTCCGCGAACACGCGGAATTGCTGGTTCCGCCCGTTCTGAATGCTTTTTTCCTGTTCGCGAACGCTGTTTACTTGCTCGGGGAGAAATATCTCGCGAACACGCATTTTGAAAGCGCGAACAAGCCAAAAATTCTGCAAAGCCTCGGATCACGGAATTTGTGGTAATTCCGCGTTCTCCGCGGAACGCGAAATTACCCAAATTCCGCAAATTCCGCGAGCGGAACGGAATTTACCGCCCAGGCCTAGTTATATTAGAAGTCTGCCAAACGATTGGGTTTTCCGGGTGCCCATCCAGCTTCATAAAACTGGTATGTGGAGACTGACAGAATGAGTCCTGAGTTTGTAACTGCTGGTGAAAAGGAAAGAAGAGCCAGCATAGTGAGAATAGGGAGCAGGGCATCAAGGATTTCAAAGAAGGACCGGTATGGGGAATCTGATGGAAGGGGGAAGGTCTCGCCCTCGGACGAGTGTTACTCAGGCTTAAATACAGCCCAGGGCTTGTTATGCATGCTTGATTCAGTTGGCACACATCGAGGTGCCTGTCTTCAGGTGATTTAGTGAATGATTAAAAATTGTCAGAAGCTGACAACAAGCGAGAAGTTCTTGCCCTCGGAGGCGGGCTACAGCAAAGAGCTCCTGGTTTACGAAGTAAAAATGATAATGCAAGTAATATGGTGTCAATGTTGAAAAGCAAAGCTTTTACTGGGCTGCTTTATAAATTGTGCTGTCATGGGTTTTTCTATACATTGTTCAGTTACGATTATGTGACTAGTGAGCACGACGTTGGGCTGCTCACTTAGACTAGCCGCTTTGCGAAAGAACGGGGTTTCTGGGCGTGGTCAAAGTAGGCTCTCGGGCTGGCAGTATGACACGTGATAGGGTGGTGGGGGAGAGATTTCGCAGATCACCCCTGCGTCTGAGAGGGCTGGGACATTACTATATGCAGAGCATGTGGTTTAATGGCCAGAGCTGCAGTTTTTGCAACAGGTGCCACCGGTGGTAAACGAGTTTAAAGGTGGCCAGTTTGTTTGCAGTCCAAATATGGTGGCAGACGATTTCACATGTAATGAACAGTCTGTGCGAATGAGTCACTGCGGCCTCGTGGTTAAGGTCTTTGACTCTTACTCCAAAGGTTATGAGTTCAAATCCTGTCGTTTTGAGTTCACATTTTCGGTATTACTTCAAAAGGGGTTACTGGTGGCATTTTTTATGAACAAGTAAAATTCCGAAAGAATTGTGTAGCGGGCTAGGGTTTTGGGGATGCATAGTTATGCACACATCTACATGTTTGGTAGTGCAATAATTGTAAGTGGCTGCAGATTGCAGATGCCCTATAAGATCTGCTGCACTTCTCAGTAGTCTCAATGATTGGGTTGGGAGGTCATTCTGTGATAGCAAGATACTTTATCACTGCCACCGGTGGTGAACGAGTTGAAAGGTTGCCTGTTTGGTGGCAGTCGTAATAGGGTGGCAGACGAGGGCACAATTAATCAACGGTCTGTTCAAATGACTCACGGTGGCATCGTGGTTAAGGTCTCGGACTCTAACTCCAAAGTTATGTGTGCAAATCCTGTTGTTTTTGAGGTCACATTTTCAATATTGCGTCTAAATGGATTGCTGGTTACAGTGATATGAACAAAAGGGAAAATTCCCAAAGGATGGTGTAGCAGGCTGAGGTTTGGGGATGCATAGTTATGCACACATCTGCATGCTCGGTAGTGCAATAATTGTAAGGGGCGTCAGATTGCGGATGCCCTATAGAATCTGCTGCACTCCTCAGTTGTCTCAATGAATTTGTTTTGAGGTCGTTCTGTGATAGTATGATAGGTTAGCACTGCCCTTTGGAAACGGAGTTGGGGGTGCTGTTATTATTTGACAAGAATGTGTTTGCATGTTAAGCGGACATCTTTAGTGGAGTGGTTCTCACATAACATGTGTAGCGGTAAAGTGCATGTTCACCCGTGGGTATCTTGGCGCTGAGCCGCCAGACCATGCTTAATGATTGCTGGTGTGTCTTGCGGCGCAATTGACACCCAGGTTGGAGAGGTTTATGTTCTACGGGGCTACAATGGTTCACCTTCACCGAGGCGAACCACCTTTGGCCTGGTAATTATGCGAAATACACTGTGTTTCTGGGCAGTTCACTTAATCTTCCCGCCTGGTGGGCGTAATATTCGAGGCGAAGAACAGGGTCGGGCACAAACAGCAGAAGTGCATTTCCAGGTCGCACGTGTCAGTCTTTGCTAGTGGAGTAGCGTGGTAATCCGTGTTACTCCATAGTTAATTGGATTAAGCGTATAGGAAGACGTAGGGCATTTGTGAAAGGGCACTGTTCTGGTACTTTGTGCGCCAAGAAATAGGTTGGACTGTTTTTCTCTTTAGGTTTTGAGCATGGATGGGTATTCATTCACTGGCTTCTTCACCAAGTCAGCAAAAAAAAACAAAAAAAACAACAACAAAAAAAGACGCGCATTCAGAGTTTGATTCTACTTCATTCTCAATTGAGCGTGGAAAGCTAAACAGCAAGTAACATGTCCCTTGTTTGCCAGGAGGGAGATGAAAGGTTCAGTCAGATTTTATTTTGCTCGGCAATAACTGTTGGGATATGTATACATACACGTGTAACGGTTTTCAAGCCGTTGTTTTCTTTCCCAATGCCAATTGGGGCACTTACATTAAATGGCGGGCTAGTCAGCAGGTTAATTCCAAAAAACAGTTGGGCTTTTACATTAAATAGCTGGCAGGCCGGCAGATTACTCCCAATATCAGTTGGGGCAGTTACATTAGATGGCTGACAGGCCGGCAGGTTGGATTTAGGGCCACTGGCAGTTCTGAAAACAAATAACTTAATAGCTGCTATGCAGGAGGTGCAATTATTGCAGGGGTTAAGGCATTCCAAACATGCAGGGTGATGTCTTCAAAGGTGATGCAGAGGGTGCTTACATAGCTCATGCTTGGGGATGAGCAGCTTCAGAGTGTACGGGAACTACAGCTTTCTTTCCGGGGAGCGGCTCATGGGTTTATACAAATGTACTTTCTAATATATATTTATAAGTGCACCTGCAAAGGGGAAGATCACCAAACACTTACTGCTTGTTTTCTTTTTTCCCCATATGCTGGTGGGAGGCGCACTGCGCTGACATGGCGGTAACATGATCTCCGGATGGCAACTGGCAGAACCTTCAGGATAGCCAACATTCAGTACCAGCACACAAGGGTGGAGGAGTTCGTGTTCGGCGCGGTAGTACTTTAACAGTTGCTATGTGTCCTGTCATGGGATAGGCCATAGTGCGGCTTACCATCCTAAGGGAGCAAAAGTGCAGAGGGTAGCGCTTACCATGGAGGGCATAAGGAATGTTGCAAGGTAATCACTCGGGGCATAGCCGCATGTATGTAGAATTTGAAGGATATGTGACAAAAGCGGAAGCTTCCCCCTGGGCGCTAACACATTAACGGTTCTGTGCTGGCTATACTGTATGGGGAATCCGCCTTGGGGCCCGGAGAGTGGAGCATGCTCAGTTAGCCTGGTTTTGGGTGGGGAATTACCATGGAGAGAGCAGATACCAGTACTACTTGCACTTCATTTGCAATTTCTATCTGGTTTAAGCAGTGCAGCCTATACTGCAGCGGTAATGGTTCAGCTTTGCTGATTTCATGGCGCATGTGGGCGCGTGATGTGGCATAGGCTAGGTACTCTGTCCTGCAGGCCTGTGTAAGTTTATTCGGCACCAATTTCAAGCAAAGGTCGGGTATTGGCACAGTGGGCGGAAAGCGCCATACAGGGGGCCGATATGGTCCGGATCAATTTCACACATGTTACCTGGTTGCATAATTTGCTAGGGTGGTTGTGATGCCACTGCTTAGTTTAATGGGCGAAAAGGTCGCCTATTAGCAACAGGGGGAAGTTTGGGAGCTGGTGCCTCAACCAAGGGATATAAAACATATGCCTTCCATATTGTAGATGGCACTTGCTGGGGAGGCATTGTTATCTCAGTACATCGCGTTGCAGCAGGATTACACTCTCCATAAATAAGCCAACAATAACAGTTTGGGGAGAGTACCAACATGGTTATTTGCAGGAGTCTCCGGTGATCAGGAATGCAGGGTTGGAATCATTCATCCACACTATATTGGGGGCCTTAGCACCAGATCTGGAAGGTGAAGCAGCTATTGGGGGGGAGGGCGAGAGTGCCAGTTGGCTCCTCGCCCTGTGGCGGGGTCTTGGGCAAGAAAAATGGCGGGACTCCTTTTTTGGCGGGGACTGGCTCATCCTGGAACAGGGAGGGTAGTCAATGGGGCTCCGGGCTGGCGGGAGAGGGGGCCGTCCTGCTGGTGGTCCTGGACTCTCTGGCCCTACCCGAGATGCCGGTGCTTGGAAGAAGCAATTTGGTGAAAGCTGGTGCGCAAGGAAAGGCGCAAAGCAGTACCAGGTGGCCGCGTCTAGGGGGTAGATGATGGGTAGTTACCTGGAATGGAATGGAAGCAATGGAGATGGGTTGTGGCCTGCTGGTACAACCTGCATCAAAGGTGGCTCTGGAGATCCTGAATTGTAAATACAATTGTAACCTGGGGGGCAAACGAATACTGCACAACCCCAATGTTTATCAATGTGTGTTGGATTGGTTTAATAAAGTTGGTCTAATTTTGACAATGCCTCAACATATAAAGAGGGCGTTATCTGAGAATTAATAAAGACTACGCAGTGAAGACCAGTCACTTTGTATGGTGCTTTTTTGTGGTGGGCAAAAGGGGGGCAAAGTATGGTGGGACGAATCGCACGTTATATGCCTACTATGAGAGGCCCCCCCGCGTCTAGGGGCAGGGGGCCGTTAGTGGCATTTCGGGCGAGAGGCGGTGAGAGAGAGGCTGGGCCAGTGCACATGTGGTCAAGGAGAGTGGGAGGGGTCAACAGGAAATACGAGGAGGTAGGACAAGCTATTAGTGCGTCACCTAGGTGCGCAGGCGACCCCCCCAGGGAAAGGGATAAGAGCACTGAGCACGAGGGAGAAGCCCTCTTTGTCCTCTTGCCTCGGGCGTCGTGGGTCGCAGCTAGAAGCAAGTTGCCCACCCACCCATCCCTGTTGTTAAGGGTAGAATTGGCGGGGTCCCGGGCAAGAAAAATGGCGGGGTCTCCTTTTTTGGCGGGGACTGGCTCATCCTGGAACAGGGAGGGCAGTCAATGGGGCTCCGGGCTGGCGGGAGAGGGGGCCATCCTGCTGGTGGTCCTGGACTCTCCGGCCCTACCCGAGATGCCGGTGCTTGGAAGAAGCAATTTGGTGAAAGCTGGTGCGCAAGGAAAGGCACAAAGCAGTACCAGGTGGCCGCGTCTAGGGGGTAGACGACGGGTAGTTACCTGGAATGGAATGGAAGCAATGGAGATGGGTTGTTGCCTGCTGGTACAACCCGCATCAAAGGTGGCTCTGGAGATCCTGAATTGTAAATACAATTGTAACCTGGGGGGCAAACGAATACTGCACAAGCCCAATGTTTATCAGTGTGTGTTGGATTGGTTTAATAAAGTTGGTCTAATGTTGACAATGCCTCATCAAATAAAGAGGACGTTATCTGAGAATTAATAAAGACTACGCAGTGAAGACCAGTCACTTTGTATGGTGCTTTTTTGTGGTGGGCAAAAGGGGGGAAAAGTATGGTGGGACGAATCGCACGTTATATGCCTACTATAAAGAAGGGCTAAAAAAAAGTGGAAAGAAATACAGAAAGCAACTATCCGTTATAGTTACAGCATGCACACATTTAAGCACAAACCTCGAAGTGTTAACTGAGCCCTCTCAAATCAGTCCTCTCCTGTTCAGAGGTTGTGTTTAGAAGGGTACTTTAGAGAGACCGCTGTCTAATACACTTACACTGTGGAATGCACAGCAAAGGATGGATTTAAAAGTGTAAAAGCTGTTAGAGGCTGGAAGTTTAGAGACCCCCGATGCCCAGATTCAAAGCGAAAAAGGGGTAGAGACGGACAGCAGCGTAGATGCTCAGGAGACCCATAAGCCTAACTCCACCCTGGAGAAAGGACTGAAAATGCAAAAAATAATAGCATATTGGAGGACCATCAAAAATCGTCTGCTGTAGAGCCTTTTGTCACCCCTAGTGTTGGAAACAACATCCTCTTTTCTCAAAATCTCATATAGCTCCAGCAGCTATGAGGGCAGGTAATCAGTTGGAAATCTTAATGCTATTTCAGACAGCTTTGTCCTCTGCCCAGCAACAGGTTCTACATGTGGGGACAGAACTCACAGAGGATGAACCCTCAACATTGGCACCAGTGGGAGGTGAGCCATCCCTTCAGGAGGTACAACTGGATCTGGAACTCAGACACACGGTCAAAAGTATGTTTGAGATCATTCTCATAAAGGAGCTACATACAATGCAAACTCAAGAATTTGCATTTCGTCATGCAAGACTGTCAAAAATTGAGGAAACAATGGGCAAACTGGCAGAGCAGATGTCTGAGGATGAGGAGCCATTTTCCAGCTTGAAGGATACAGTAGGGTTCTTTGGACAGGGAATCACACAGATTAGGCAAAGTAAAGAAGCCCTTGAGTCCAAACTACAAGATATGGAGAACTATAATAGGCACTCAAATCTACTCTTAGGGGGTCATTATGATAGCGGGCGGATCGGCACCGCCCGTATGGCGGTGGCGATCCGCCCACTATTTTACGCCGGTCGACTCGTCGACCGGGCGGAAAAGGGGCATAACATGGTGGCTCCATATTATGATGCATGCGGAGATGTGCTGTTGCCGCCATGGAAAGGCATACGGTCTTTTGCAATGGGGGCCTGTTGCAGGCCCCCGGGGGAGGGGGGGTGGAGGGGTGCACTTGGGGGGTACCTATGGTACCCCCTACATTGGCATGCACAGGGTGGCAGGCACCGCGCGGTGCCTGTCACGTTGTGCATGCCAATGCGCAACATGCTTCATTCACATTGCGGCGGGTGCTGCTCACAGCACCGCCCGCCGCAATGTATATGATGCGGGATGCCACCGCCACCGTGGCGGTGGCATCCTAATAGACATGGTGGGACCGCCGCACCTCTTGCGGGCGGTCCCATTTGCCGTTGCGGTGAATAAATTGAAGGACTTCAAGTAACAGACTTGGTAGAATCCCTACTGAAAAAAGCCATTCCAGAGCTAACAGGAGACCTAGCGATTACAAGGCTCACAGGGTACCTTTTCAGTGCCCCAGCAATGCAAAATTTCCTCACACAATTTTCGTCAAATTCACTGATTTTCGAATGAGAGAGAACATATTGACCAGAGCCATTGGAAAAAAGACCTTTATGACAAAAGAAGTTCCGCAATTTAGGATTTCTTCAGATGTGACTGCACTAGCCACAAAGGGGCGAAGGGATTTTGTACGGATGATTGATACTTTTAAAGCAAAGGGGGCGCAAGCAGCCATTGTGTAGCATTCCAAACTTAAAGTCCTTGCAAATTGCAAATTCTATCTACTGGACGATGTCAATAAAGCACAGGGGTTGTTGTAGCAGCTGTCCAGTTCATTTTAAGAGTGCCTTATGTTGTATGTTAAGTATTGACTGCGGTCCTAGATTTCCAATGGCAATTTACTCTGAGCGAGCTCTATCAGGCTAAACCCGGGACTGGGGACCAGGGGCCGGAGGACCTAGTGTCTCTTCAGTAATCATTAGTTCACAACTATGGGTGCAAGGTCATGGCACTGAGTGTACTGAGTGGGGTTAGGGAGGAGGTGTGGGGGGTGAGTGGGGCGTGGGGGTAGGAAGTGAAGGGCTACAGCACGGGGATTTTGGGGGACAAAAAGAGGAGAGTACATCTTTTAGTTTCGATAAGTTGATTATGCTTGTGAAACATCAACAAAATTTGCAGGGTAGTTACATGACAGGATATGCCAATTCGTTCAAATTCACATTTACAGTTGTTTATGTACTATGCATGTTATTTGGCATTTGCACTTTAAGCAGCCAACATGTCTTGTATCTGAAGAAAAGGTGCCCAGGAAAGTAGAAGGGGATGATATCTGATGTGACCTGTGATAGTTTAAATCTGATCTTAGTAGTTTTTTGTAGAATGCAATTATGCACTTTATATTTTGTGCAATTATGTCTATTATCGTTTATGCACCCTGCACTTTATTTTGCAAAGACACTTTAAGAAATCAATCTAAGGGAATAGTTTCAGGAAAAAAAGAGAAATGTGATGATATTGGAGGGATGGGCAACAGATTTAAAAAAAAAAAGAACACATATATTTTATGTTAGGAGGTATCAGCACTTTATTATGCACTTATGTTGCACTTTATGTGTTGAAAACTGACAATTGGATTTTCGAAAAGCAGAATGTGATAAAATGTTTACAAAGGGTATGTGTAGCCCTTTATTTTTTAGCCGCACTTTAACCAGATAGAATATGCTAAGAAACTTATCTCAGGACTCTGTTTTAAGGAAGGGCTCAAGGAAATCAGACGACACCGTAAGCTTCAGCCCGTTTGTCTTTTAGGTTGTAATAATGCACTTTACATGTATTAGAAACGGACATTTTAGTACGTATGCACAGTGCACTTTAGACCACACGTTTATACAGATTCCATACGTAGTGTAAGTAAGTCCGTTTTTATATAGCGCAGCTACTCACCCTTACGGGTCTCAAGGCGCTGGGGGCCGGAGTGGAAATTAAGTGAGCTATTGCCCAGAGTCACATGGAGCTGAGCTGAGCTGCCGCCGGAGCCGGGGATCGAACCGTGAACCCTGTGCTCCGAAGTCAGCTGCCCTGGCCGCTGCACCACACCTCTCCACTGGGTCTCTTTAAATGCTAACGGCCTCAATGATAAAATAAAAGCCCGAGCTAATGATGAATGGGTGAGGGACCATGCTCCTGATATTGTACTGATTCAGGAGACACACTATATGGATAAAAAGGAATTTACAAACACTATGTTTAGACAGTGGGCAGGTGGCCGATATTTTTCATCAGCGAATGCCGCCCATACGGGGATAGCAATTCTCATTAACAAATCATTTCCTCTTCAAATCACCTCATCTCAGACAGATAAAGAAGGCAGATGGGGTCTGAATAGAAGATAACCCTTCAACAATATTAGATCTTTACCACGCAGTACTACACATGCCTAGTGCCGTGATAATGGGTGGCAATTTTAACTATTTGCAAAATCCAGAGTTGGATTTGTCCTCTGAGAAATGTAAACATAATAAGCCTCGAATGGCACAGGCATTGGCAGAGTGTATACGAAAGTTAGATTTGATAGACATATGCCAAGTAAAGTTTCCGAGTAGGAGAGAATATTCATGTTTTTCAGCTAAATATAAGATCGCAGCCCAATTGGACTACTTTCTTACTTCAAGTAATTTGCTATTAATTCATTATATGCATATTCAATATGGTTTCTCCAACCATGCTCTGATGAAATTTGAAATATCAGGATTTGGAGAATGTAAATTACCTTCAAGATGGTTCTTTAATAAGGTTCTCCTAGAAGATGAAGATTGATGTTCGGAGACCCATAACGAAATAAGGTGCTTTTTTCAAGTAAATAGAAGTACAGCTAAGGTAGAAAGTGTCTGGGAGGCTTTTAAACAACCATCCGTGGCTACATAACTTCCAAAGATAATGCAATAAATGCTTTAAAAAAATAGAAAGGGCACAATTCGAATTAGAGGTCCATCGGGCAAACAAACAAAACATGAGAAATAAAAATATTAAAAATAAATTGACACTTGTGCAAGCACAAAAAACTATGCAAGATTATTATTATGCTAAAGGCTACCTGGCAAATTCTGCATGCCTCCAAGAAGTATACGAATGGAGTGAATTTGCTGGGCTATTTCTAGCTTGGTAAATAAGAGAGCGACAAGTGCACAACAGGATCACATCCCTGGTAGAAAAGGATAATAAAATTCGTATCACAGAGGAAGCACAAATACAAAAAAGGTTTTTTAATCATTATGCAACTATTTATTTGGTCAGACAAGAGGTCAATATTTTAAAACTACAGGATTTTCTTAGCAAGCTTTCAATCCCTAAAAATTGCAGACAAGTCAGGTCTCCAGGCAGATGTTACACAATAAAAAAACAGAAGTAGTGCAATCTTTAGCTAATGAAAACACGTGGCGAAGATGGACTGCCAGGCGATTTTGTTTTTAAATGTTCCTCAGTATTAAACCCTGAACTGGTGACGCTAGGCAATTATATTCTGAAAGGGGACAGGATACCGCCCTCATTCCAAATGGCCGTAGAGGTCAGCTTTCTGAAGGAAAACAAAGATAAGCGAGATGTTAATCCGTAAAGACCTTTAAGCCTTCTAAATACTGATTATAAAATTATAACTAAATTATTAGCTAACAGAATGAGTAAATATATAGGGTCAATTATACACTCAGACCACTGTGGATTTGTACCGGGGACACAGCTATTTTTTAACACCACTTTTTTAGTCAAGGCCTTAAAATTATTTAAGCCAAAATAAAATCCCGGCACAGGTCATGTTGTTTGATGCTGAGAAGTCTTTCAAACTTGTCTGTTGGGAAAGCCTTTTTGTATCCTCGCTGAATTCGGATTCCCGCCAAGTTTATTATTATGATATTTGATTTGTATAAAGGAACCTCTGCACAAATATTTATTAATTTAAATAATATTGGGACATGTAGTGTTAACAGAGGAACAAGGCAAGGCGGTCCTCTGTCACCAATACTTTTTGCTCTTTTTATTGAGCCGTTAGCAAATGCTGTTTGTTTAAATAGTAATTTAACATCTCCACTCCCAGGAATGACGAATATGAAGCTGTATGCTGATGATATAGCCTTGTTTCTCAAACCTGACTTAGAAATTCATAAACATATATTTGAGATTTTTCAGGAGTATCCACTGATTGGAGGAAAATACATTAAAAACAGAGATTCTGTTGTGTAATACTGCACTTAACACTTTAGCAATAGAACTTCATTCCGCAGTTAACACTAGACTCAAGAGGTACCTTGGAATATATGTCTTGGAAAATGTTAACGATCTATACGCTTAAAATTCCATCCCTCTATTAAACAAGATAAAAGCGGTGTTTTCAATATGGAACAACCTGCCCGTGTCAATAATGGGTTTTGCTGCGCTGATTCATAATTCAATTTTCTATTTTCTGCTATGCCAAATGTAAAACAGATGACATTTTTTAAAGAATTGTAAGGTATGTTTTCAACTTTTTTATGGGCAAATAGGACACCTAGATTAGCTTTAGATATACTGTATAGACCAGTGAATGGAGGCTGCCTGGCCCTCCCCGATTTGTAAGAATACTATTTTGCAAATATTGCACATACCACGCTAGATTAAATAAATCCTTAAATATTAAGAGGTATGATAATTTTTTCTTAGATTTAATTTTTCCACAATATGACATTATTGATTTTATGCGCCTAACGAAAACCCCTAAAAAAGTCAGATATAAGATCTTACGGTGGAATATTAAACATAGGTAGCAAGTTATACGTCATTATGATATTCCCTTAATTAATGCTGCAACCTTTCTATCAGATGTCTATATTGGGGAGGATCCTCTGGTAGATAAGATGACTGCATCCTGGTGGCTGAACAATGGGTATGAGAGGATTTGGGACTTTTTGCATGGAAACTGGAAAAACTGGAATGAAATAGAACCCAACATCAAGTATTGTAAAGAAATGATGCAATGGTCTTTTATTAGAATCAGGCATTTTGTATGGGACTTAAATCCCATACACATAATCCCAAATGCAGAACTTGTTGAGGATTTAATAGACTAACACCCGTAGGAAAATCAGGAGCAGGGTTTCTCTCTTGCGCAACCATGGAGTGGCTAAGGTCCATGGAAAAGCACAAGCAAAATGGCAGTCCAAAGAAAATCTCCAGATATTTTTGCCAGCCTGGGATAAGATTAATAAGTTTAACTTTACATTGTTAAAGGGTGGCAACTTGTGACATGTGCAATTTTATACCAAGTGGCTTTTATATAGAACCCCTGCCCTCCTCCATAAGATTAACCTGCAGATCTCAGCAAATTGTTTTAGATGTGATGCAAAGGGAGTGGGTAGTTGGACACATAGTATATGAGCCTGCCCAAGGTTGTGTAAATTTTGGAATGAGATCAATCAGTTTTGCACACACAACTTGAAACTGCAACGACCATTAGATATACAGACAGCTGTTTTAGGATATTCACCTGACTTAAAAGCCGACCCGCTACAAAAAAAAACCAATTATACATTGTGGTTTTACTAGCTAGATCCTTAATCCTTAAAAAATGGCGATCTGAGGGAATTCCAACATTTCAACATCTAAGGTCTAAAATGAATAAAATTAAGGAGTTGGAAAAGAGATATGCGTGAAGATCTGGGTCATTAAGGAAATTTCTTAAACTATGGCAAATATTTGACTAGGGAGGGTTTTATGTGAGACTGCATATATGAATTTAAAGGTATCTGTTTGTTTGAATGATCATATTCTGAAAGTTTTTTCTTTGCATTTTAAAGAGGATGATACTGATGAAATTGTGTAATTGTGTCTGATTTTGCTCTGCTCTGCGATGTAACTATTGATTTTGCAATAGATAAAGTCTCCCAATAAAAATAAATTAAAACAATCCACTAATTATGCAGCAGATAGTGGATTATATGACAAGTATTATACATTCAAACTTATGAGGAAGATTTCATGGCTGCAGAAACACAGAGTTCCAGTGGCTTTATTCCAAGCACCTGCCTAAGGCCTTGAGCACAACCTGTCCATGACCCCTTTGTAGGCCCAGTCTTACATTGCCAGGAGTCATGCCTAATATCAACAACTATGTCCATGGACAATCCACTCACTATTCACTGCCCCATGCTCATACATCCTACTGTAAATCTTTGTTGACTCATATTACAGTTTATATTTTTTTGCAGTGACTTGTAAAACAAACTCATTTTTTACCTACCTTCCTCCTGTGCCATCATATGTGTACATATGCCTGAATACGGACTCATGTGACTACTGAAATATTATAAGTAGAACAATCTTGGTAATTTGCTGATTATCACCATTCCTCAAACACACATCCATGCACAGGAATAATTATACAGTCTGCACACATTACCAGCATATGCAAGTAAGGATGGCCCTTCTCATGGTGGTGTACTCTTGACTGGTGGTGCCCAGAGTGGCTCATCCTGTGTGCTTGACTGCTCCTCCTGCAAATATATTGTGATGCACTGTTTTTGCTACCTGGTGGGCTAACTCTATCACTCTATGGCTAAAGAACTTTAGATGATGTAATATCATTTGAGATGAGGATATTGTTGTGCTCATTAGGGTGTGATGTGATGGACATCCATGAAATTGGTACACTTGTTTGGTATGAAGAGGAGTGTCAATGTTAGCAGTTTAAAGAGGTGAAACAGATGTTTTCAGATGTTTGTTGTTATACGTTCTTCTATTCAATGTGTGTGAACTTGCTTGAGTAGGTTGTAATGTTGAATTTTGCAGGTTGGATGATATGGTCAAATATATTATATATGTTGTTGTGCATGTTTGGTTCATTGCTTGCAAGGGGGACCCTCTTAATTGACACTGAGGGCATCTCCTAAGAGGAAATGATCTCCGTGGGGTGTATGGCATGGAAGAATAGAGCGTACCCTGTGTGTGAAAGGCCTGACAATATGTTTTGCACTGGAGCCAGTGTTAATGGAGCTCACCCTGTTGGAAGTAGGGGACTAATTTGCTTCACTGTGTAAATACCTATTTAGGCAGTGAGAGGTTTAAATGTTCTCATGAAGCCAGTGTTGCTGGAGCTTTCCAGGCTGGATGTAACAAAGACTATGTGAGTGGTGAGGGTGGGGATTGCCATCCTGTTATATTATGACAGATGCTTATTGGGGACTCTGAGTGTTATTGGTGGATATCTGCATGGTAAAGGAGGTAAGTGAGAAGAGTACATGTTAGAATATGTGCTGTCAGTAGAGAGTACGTGTGATTTAGAGAGCCTTCCTTGAATATTTTCTTCAGGAGACATAACATATTTGGAAATGTGGGTAAATTAATTTCTATGCTTATATCATTAACTTTCCATTGGTATATAAACAGATGGGTAATTTAGAAGTTGATTGGACTAGCCCAATACAATATTCTCTTGATGTTATTTAATCAAAATGGTAGAGAAGTTTCAAAAATATTTATTTCAGAAATCCATGTTATCTGTGAAAAAGAGATCAATGTTTTGGATTCTGTTGATATTGTGCCACTTGTTGGCAAGGAATATTTCAGAATGCCTAGTTAGGACACTGTGCTTGTGTCACTTGGAGGCATATTTGTTGAGTCATGGGTGCTATGCAACTTGTTATATGTTGTTGTGACATTCATTAACTATAATAGAATATTTGGATCTGAGCACATTTTGAAGGCCATGCTCCTTGCGAGGATATGGATTTAAGGAGTGTAAGTCAGCAAGCAGTTTTAGGCGTAACAATAGTAATGGGAGTAATTTTGGGAACATACAGGAGGCATATTAATATGTCGTCCACTAATATCAAATAAAATTAGGAACATCTATTGGCAGATTACCCACATATGATAGGAAGCTCTATTATGTACATACCAGTATGCTATTAATTGTTGCAGGATGCCTAAATATTACATTGAGGTATCAGTGTGATGTAACAGTAGGAAATCAAGTTGCAAAAAATAGTATCTGAAGCGTTCACTGGTAAATTACATAAATCTCTGCCTCTATCTCACCATTAACGTTTCCTTTATAGTTTGCATATTGTAATACATGAAAATCATTTGGTTATATTTCCTAGTATATAATAGGCGGTTTTTGAGGTAAGAAGGTACAGCAAGTTTTGATTTGAAATAGTCTATAAAAGGTATGCATAAATGTGTTTTATTTTGAAAATTAAAAATCTTTATTCAGGAGAAGAACTATGGGCAACAGTGATGATCAACATTCATCTTTATCATTAAGTAGCTTTAGATGTTTTGCTAACACTTATAGTATATTGCTTCTATGTGTAATGCTAGAAGCTTTCCTTTGCAAAGATTGCTTGCTTTTATCATCCTAGGTGGCTCTATGGCAGAGAAGGTTAACTCTTTGGGGGGAGGAAAGCTGATCCACTGGCCCACTTATGACTTAGGCTGGCCCCAAAACACAAAGACCTTGGATGCCAGCCATTTGCTCCACATAATCTGCAACCTAATTTGGTTGGATTGCATGGACCGACCACATACCAGTGGCAATGAAAGCTGAGATCTTCCTACAAAAGTCAATTTGTTTTAGTGTGTTGCCACCCACTGCAAGATAGAGGCCCACCGTGAAAAAGAGTCTGGCATAGTCTTCTGCCTGATAGCTTCAAGGTCATTTGTTGGCTAAAGGCTGTATCCAAGAAGATGGAACCAAGGGTGTATGATATTCTTAGGGTAGTCACCTGCTTGCACCCCATGCAAAAGAGAGTTGTTAGGGTTCATTATCTTGACCAGTGTTTTTGACCCTTCCTTACAGAAAATTGTTTTTGGCTCAAAATGATGAAAGTTATATTAGAATTGCAGGGACAGCTGTTAGCATGCAGTGGAAGGCCCGTTGCAAAGGTTGGCTGGTCCCTTTTCTGTTACTTATTGCTACAGTTTGGGTGTTTAACTAGTAAAATGAGGTGACACTTTTGCTCAGACTGTATTAACCTTCAAAATAAGGAGGTAATACTCTCACAAACTGAGCTGCATTACACTGCATAATTGTGCCTTTTATTGTGGCATAATTTAGTTAACCAGGCTACATCTTTCGGCCTTCCCTTGACGCATAACTCCAGTAACTTTTAATATATTGATTTGGATTTGTTATATAATCATGTCAGATTATAAATTGAATTTCTTTGGAAATGCAGGAGAGATGACACTCTCACAGTCACTTCTGGCTGTCCTCTTCCTATTTTTAATATATCATGTAGGATGTCAAGAGTAAGTATGGAGCCGTTACTTCCCAAAAGAAGGAGTCCATTATTTGTGCTGTTTAGGCCGGGAATTTAGAAGAAGGTTTTTGGCAAATTTAGCCAAATTTAGAAAGATGAGCCGTGGGATGGTGTGGGAGGGATGATATATAGTAGTGATAATAATGTATTGCTTTAAAAGATTTTCTCTAGACTCAGTGCTATTTAATGTCACAAGCAGAGCATGGGGACCTATGAGTTAGTATGTAAGATAAAAAAAAACTAAATTGTAGGTCCTTTGGTGCGGCTTGGATTGTGCAGGTTGCTAGCCATGACCACACTTGTTTATGTAAGCTTTTGTCCACCTATTTCCAACATTTATTTTAGGAGGCAAACCTAATGTTGATGTAGAACCTTTAGATGCACACTAAAGAATAGTCTGAAACTATATTACATTTGTATAGTTCACCAAAGCACCTGATTTCAGCACACCGTACATATGAGCACCTGAGAAGCATGACATTGTTATCAGAAATTAGATTATTTTGCTAAAAATATCAAAACAATCTTAGAACTGAGAAATAATGATAGCAGCATCAGAACAATTGGTGGTCTTCTGAAATAAAGGTAGTGCTATGGAACCAAATGGTGTCAAGGAGGAACAGAAAATTGAGTGAGACAAAGGAAGTAAACTAAAAAAAGAAGTAGGTAGGGAGAATGATAGTGTATGAGAGTGTATGAGATATTGACAAAAGTGAAGAGGGTTTGGTATAATTACCGTATAATTTATCTTTTTGTTATTCCAGACTTGAATTAAGTATGCTGTTAATTCAGGGATAAGTCTCAAATATAAATGCATATTGATTAATGTAGTTATTCATTGCAACATGATAATTATGCCTTCTTGAACATATTCATATTTTTCTGTATGAAACATTCTTTTTTCTAGTGAGTGCTTTTAAATACTGAAAAAGTTTTCACAGAAGCTGATAACATCACTTCTGGTTTATTGCTTTTAAACAATAAGCAGGTTTCACAGAATATAAATAAGCTAAATGTTGCTAACGCCTTTCTGCTCATTGTTTATTCTCAAACACATTTTCAGATACAAAATATAAACAAAGAACAGAGGTTAATGAGATGGAGAGAAACGTCGTGCCAGAGCCTCAATGCAGCAGGGCCACACAGTGCTGAAATCATCTTTCTTCCAGAGAGGCACATCTAACCTTCACTCAGTGGGCTTATCTGCCTACCTGGCAGTGCATACAAGATTAGAAGATGTTGTTAGTTTACTGAACATTGATACAATTCTTAAGAAAAGGTACATGGGTATAAACCATCTTTGAAACTCAAAGTGGGTGGCTTTAGGTGCTCAGTTGAGCTTAGTCATCTGAAAGCAAGGTGGGGTGGGAAATATTATTTTAAATAAGCCTTATGATATAATCATGCTACCAACATTTATTTTGTTCACCTTGATGATGAGTATGGTTGCCACTGTTTTGTTTATTTTTAGAATAAAGCTATTCATATTGTATGCACTGGTATAGGGTTTTCATTTTAAATACATCCGAGAAATATATTACTGGTTTCGTGGTGCTCTTGCGTGTGCCTTCTATAATAAAAGGGGTCTGGATTCCACTAATTATTCCTATGATTTCTCATAGGACTGATCATTATCTAAAGGTCATCTCAAGTAATGCTCAGAGGGTTGATGAGTGGTTGCAGTCCATCTGGCTTTTTGTCTCGGGTTGGTACATAGTGCCTGGGGGGGGGGTCTAGAAAGCCTATTACCAGGCAATGTTTAGAGGTAGGCAGAAAATTCTGCTCCGCCTGCGGAGTTCAGGAGTTTTGCCCACTTTGTGCTACACGGGCTTAGCAAAGTTCTGGCAAAACTTCGCCAAGAACCTCATGGCGGAGTTTTACGACACTCACGGCTTGCCAACGGTAAGTTTGCGAGTGAGATTTTTTGGGTCTAGAATGCCTCCTAGCAAGATTTTCTCAATGCTGGAAGTCACGACAGGTCATAACCGTTCGCGTTGAGAAAACTGACGCTCGAGTAGAAAATCTAGTTGAGTGGCAGAAAGAAGCAGCACAAGTTTTACAGTGTGAATAAAACTTCCTGTGCTAAAAATCAGCGAGCAGGGCAACATACCGAATTCCGCGGAGCAAAATATCATGAGCTCTGCCCAACCCTCGCCGTTTTCCAGAAAGGAAAATTCAGAAAGCATATCAATAGCCTCTAAGTGGGGCTCGATCTTCTAGAAATCTTTAGATAGCACACTCAAGATAACAACAATTGCTATTACCTCATACATTATTGTAATATTAGATACCTAGTTCAGTTCAGATATGTATTTCTGCTGTGTGTTTGTCAGGTGCTTAATGTATTAAAGCTTGTTCCCTGTTTTGATGTTAGTTTTGAGTCTCATGTTTTGAATCTGTTTTATAATGTTTCATCTACTTATTCTGATAGAGGTAAGCACCAGTTACACAACATCCAATTGCTAAGGGTTACACTAACATCGGGTAGGGTACCTTTTAATGTAAAGGCACATGCTGCATACCTTTGAAATGCAAAAATGCTTGATACATGTTGCCCTAAATGTTCCTTTGTAGTTCAAGTAACAATTGAGGAGAAGCCACAATCCTGGCAGTGAGCCAGCAGTTGGCAGCAGTTTCTGTTCAAGATCGTGAGCAAGCAATTCCTAACATTGTTCGAGGAGTTAACACTGTTCTCTAGCCACAAAACCAGAACTCAAAGCAAAAAATAAGAAATGACGATGAGGGTTCCTTTAAAGAGAAATCTGCACCAGAGACTAAGAAAATGCAGAACAAAAATCACAAATAGTTCCCCTCTGATTCAGGAATCCAGTAGGGGTGGTTATAATTCATGGGTCTGTGATAAAACAAGAAAGCTGGATCTGTATCAGTATACTGTAAGCCATTTCTCCCATTTGTTTACAAGACTCAGCAGACAGTAAAAGAATTGAAAGGAGTGGACAGATTGTGTATCACAGAAACAACCACAGAACAGCGAATCAGAATGTGAAGTTGAAGTTAGTACAAAGAAGGAAGAGAAAGGTTCATTTTAACAAAGCAAAAGAAGCCTCTTAATCAAAAAAAGCATACCCTGCAAACTACTAATACATCTGCAAAATGGCAATTAGGCAATAATGCTTCTGGGCAGCACAGCAGAAGTGATAATAGTCGACCAGACTCTCAGGGAGCATATATGGTGGTTCCAACTGAAGAACAGATACAGGTGGGAACATTAGATGAACTTGTAAACCCTCCAGAAAGGGTTGATGATATAGAAATACATTTGAGGTACACTGTACAAAAAACTTTATACAGATTTAATTGGTTGGATGCTTAAGACATCATCTTCGCTCTGCTTTTTATAATGGATGCACCTCGTGGTGAGTCAACCTCAAGCTCAGGCTCAAAATCCTTTAAAGTGAGAAGCTAAGCATAATATAAAATAGATCAACTAGAGTGTCAAAGCATAATAGTGCTTTGTCATTCTACCATGAAAACTACTCATTTTCTGGTGTTAAAATATGATAGTTCATTAAAAGCAGTTTTAGATTATGGAAAATTATATACATGCATACATGCTGTACAAAATGCTCACAATACTGGATTAATGATGAATCCAGTTAGGAAAAAATGTAACAAAATATTAGTTATATTTAATGGGTTTTTTAGTCACAATATAGTACCTGAATGTCAGTATATACCCACTTCTTCATTCTGCAGTTTTCAAAGCATTTATATAAGATTGGCTAACATGTATAAGAACAGCCCTAGCCTCTTTGCCGTGAAGATTAGGGGGATCTTATATGTAGATCCTGATGCACTATCGTTTATTATTGACTTCTATATTACAGATGACAACTGGACTGAACACTTTGTTAGGGTGGTAAGGACAGAGCTGGTTTTATCCCAAAATGGTTATGAAATCAGTTTTAGGAAATCAAAATTGCATTTGTTAATTTTTCTAAGTATTCAAGTATTCAGTGAGGATAAAGGATTGACAACTAACTTCCTGCAGAGGTCTGCTACTCGAAATACATTAGTGAATTTTCAAGTCCTAATGTGGTTTCTGAACTTCAGAATAGATTACTTACAACACTATGGGGTCGATTCTGATCTCGGCCGGTAGGGCACCGAATCGGATTCGGCTTAACCGGATCCGATTCGGAGCCCTATTTCCTGACCGATTCGTACGTGCGTCCGGGCGAGCGAGTACGATGCGTGCACTTGCGAAATCTCCGACCGACTCGTTCGCAGGACCCGACCGCTCCGACCGACTCGCACGGGGACGACTCGCACCGCGCAATGGAGATGTTCCCCGGCCGGGTAAGTACGATTTGCACCTCGACCGCTCCGACCAACTCGTGCAGTCCGGCTCCAAGGAGCTGTCGGAGCTGCACTTTGGGGGTCCGTGTCGGACCCCCCTGGAAGTGTAGGCGTGCGAGTCGCACACAGGGGGGACCCATGGGTCCCCCCTACACGTGCATGTACGGCGCGACCCGCATCGACGCGAACACGCTGTAGGGGGCGCCCTTGTTCGCATCGTGCCCATTGAGTCAATGGGAGCCCGTGTACGCGTCGTACGACTGGCTCCCATTGACTTCAATGGGAGTCCGACCGAATCGAGTCCGATAGCATACGTGCGCATCGTACTCGTTCGGTCGGGCTGCTAGGGTCCGATTAAGTCGGAAATCTCTCCGGGTCCGGCTCGGTCGGGGAGATTTCCGGCCCGAATCGGAATCGGCCCCTATGTTGTGGGGATAAACCCTTGTATGAATTAATCACTCCAACATTTTCTGAAAAAATTGGTTGGAAGTGCACAAAGCTATTTAATGTGGACTACAAGCAGATGTGTTAGAGATATCCTGGTTTTTTCACAAAGGGTAATTATGCTTCTGAGCAATTTACATGTGCAACTTTACTCTTACACTTTTTTCATTTTCAAGTAACTACTTTTAGCTACTCACAAAATCTGAGTGCAATGTTACTCAAAAGTCTTGACTTCCATGCCTCCACCTCCTGGAAAAAAAGGGGGGGGAGCCTAACTTGTGAGTGTAAGTTACTATTAATAAATAAGATCAGTAGTAAGAGAATCATCACCCATGTCAAACACATTGGTCTGCAACACACTTCCATAGAAGAAATTAGGTTACTGGCTGAGAGGGGTGAAACTCTACTCAAGCAGTAACCACAATCCTTGTCAGAGTGAAGTCACAAGCAAACCCTAAATTAATCTGTGTTCAACCCTCTGGTAGCTTTGCACATTTATGCAGGACTTAAAACATTAATAAAGTAAAAACTCCACACAAAAAAACTAAACAAATTTTGAAAAAATAGAGTAAAATATAATAAATAATTTGACACAAAAACGATACAAATTCAATCAGTAGAACCAGCGAAATGCAGGTTTAAAGATTTCAGTGAACATAGCGCCAAACAGCACAAAGTACCAGCTGGTTGTCTGGTCATCTAGACCGGGACAAAGTCACAAGCTCAGGCCGACTGCGATGCAGCACACGCCAGTTGCAGGGACCCAGGTATGCCATCTCAGAAAAAGTACCTTAAATCCTGGTTGCAGAGCGATGCAAAGTTCTTGCAATGAGTTGCACTGGCTGGCATCTAGAAACTGTTGATGCAGAAAAGTTAGTGACCATCGATGCGAGCTTGCACAGCATCATTGTCGTGGAAGGCGCTGGGGCTTAGGAAGACTTGGCAATGATATATTGGTGCTGAGGTCGAGGTGTGTCACACTGGGCCAGTGCTGGTAAATGTGCTAGTGCCTGTGAGGACTTTCATTGAGATGCTCCATGCTGCATTGAGCTGAGCTGATTATCAGTAACAAAATGCATTGCTCTGGGTTGGGCTTGCAAATCTGCTGAGACACTGTGTGGTCCTGTATCAATGCTGCAAGGAGCGGCAGGCTGCTGGGCTGGTTGTCAGCATTAAGATGCTTCACGCTGGATCAAGCTTGTAGAGCTGTCAAGGTTATGTGTGGTCCAGTGTCGAAAATGTGTGGTACAGGGAAGCCTGTTGGGTCCCTGTGGTTTGAGATCCACAGGTCAGCGGACTGACCTTTGGAGATCTTGGAGTCCTGGGGCACACAAGCAGGTGGGTTTCAGCAGGGCAGCTCACAGCGGACGAGTCCTCGTGCAGCAACAGCAGTCCTTGAGCAGCAGAGCAGTCAGCAGTGCAGCAAAGCAGGTCAGCAGGACAGACTTCACAGCTGAGCAGTCCTTTTACCTGAAAGAATCCACTGGTCCAGAAGTTATCTGAAGAGTTGGGTTGTGAGGTCAAATATTTACATATGCTGCCCAATTTGAAGTAGAAGAGGCTTCTAGAGATTTCTGCCCCCTCTGAGGTGTCAGGCATCTCTTCCCCCCTTCCAGACAAGCTAGGGTCACAAAAGACTAGTGACAGATCCATTGTGAGAAGCATAGCATTTGTGATGCGCAAGTGTGGTAGGTGACAGCTCTTACCCCTCGTTAACTCAGAGTGGCCCATTTTACCAACACCTATCTTCGCTTTGGCTCACTGTCTGGAATCAATACACAAAGGCCATCAGCCAGCTACACCTAGATATATGACCGAGGATCAGGCTGCAGGCACCAAACATTAGACATGAAGATGCCAACTTTCAAAAACAATTCTGTTGAATTTCTAACAAGCCAATTCTGAGGATCTAGAACAATGACCTCAATCAAGTGAATTGTTGAACTCAATTTTTTTTTTTTTTACAATTTACTGAATCAAAACAAAACAAAACATACAAGCACAAAAAGATGAAGTCAAACAAAATTCAACAATCGATAAGCTCTGCTAGAAGTAAGAAGACAGCCGAAAGAACCACATTTGGTATGTGTCTCCACGTTTGGAACTCAGTCCAATAGAATCAAGAAAATAATCAACAAACATTGGACTTTATTAATAAGCTTGCCTGAATTTAAGCAGAAGTCCCTCTTTTCTTTTAAAAGAGGCTCCAATTTAAGGGACCGTTTGGTTCATGCCTATGAGACACCGAAAATACCAACTGTACACAATATGGTCCAACTATCACCAGTGGTGAGCCATTATAAATGTAACATGTGTACAGCTTGCAATACGTCAAAAATGACAAAGATGTTCACCATCAATGGCCATCAAGTGACCCTCAAACATTTCTCAAACTGCAATACTAGCAATGCAGTGTACTGTATTAAATGTCCCTGTGGGCTTAATTATATTGGCAAAACCACTCAACAGATCAAAAACCGGATACTACAACATCAATCCAGAATACGATACAGAGTTGAAAATGCTGCTATGGTCGAACACTACACCAAATATAAGCATGCTGAAAAAGACATGATTTGGTGGGTGATGGAAGTGGTTAAAGCCTGTTAAAGAAATGCAAATTTGAACAAGTATTGATAATTAAGGAAAACTGTTGGATAGGTAAAACTGACAATTTCATAAAGGGCCTAAACTCAGCTGTAGAATGGGAGACATTGATATCCATTACTCGATAGAATGGACACAACAAGGTTTCTTTATGTAAATAACAACTTCCCTGTTATAAGATAATGATTTTCATCCAAGTCTACTATGGTTGTATGACAATGATTTTTATCTATGTCCACTCAAGTTAATCTGTTTGTATATGCATAGAGTCTGATGTTTAAACTTCAAGATAAGATGTCGGCATATAGTTCCAATATCTACGAAACATGAAAATGTAGATCTGTAATTTGTCTGTGTTACACTGGATAATCATCAATATTCTTGCTCTTTTCATGCTTTCCTATCTTCCTCTTTTAAAAAAATCATCTTTTTTCAGATCATTGTGCTCACTCTACATCTGTCTACACATTCACCATTACTGCTAATGGAAGTTTCTCTAATCATAGATTTTTTTAATTTACTAGATCCTTTGATCTTTAGTTTACATATATACAGCCATTACTATGAATGCATATAAGGACTCTCGATGGTATAAATACTTTACTTGACTTCCTCTCACTCTCAGATGAGGTCGAATGTACAGTTTGATTATGTATAATTTATTGTTTTTAATCTCTCTGTCATGCTTAATTGATAACAAGACTTTCAAATCTAGTACAGATTCTAGATATAACTATCAGTACTCCTCTAAGATGGCCACTGATTTTTACGCTGGCATAAATGGTCCTGTAGATCAACTGAAACCCATAACAAAGACTTTTTTTTATAAAAAAAATATTTTCAATAAGTTACCATCTAAGTTGAAATTTATGTAACTCTATCCATTTAAAAAAAAGAAATTGTTGTGTCATGACTCAAACTCAGTCGGACACATTATCCCAGCATTGATATGGCATAGAGCTATGATTATTCGTGCAAGATGACCGCCAATTATTTCTCCAATTTGGCACATGTAAGACACCCGGAAGCATTTATATACTTCCGTTGTTAGCCTCACACATATGGCTTCTGTTCTACTAGGAATGCTGATCGGTGAAGGCTGTACAAGTTACAAAAATGTAAGCAGATGGCAACAGCTTCAAGTTTCATTTGAAGAATGTTTTGAAGTAGGCGAATAATTTATTTATTTTTTGCAATTAAGTTTATTACAGCTTGAGCATTGTCTCGTAAAAAATCAACCAAAACAGATAAACATATTACATCATTGCTAAGAGTAAGGTTGATTTTTCTTTCCTTCTTCTTCCTATTAGGATAGAGTATGCTTTCCTTATAACTTTGTTCCTCATTGAAAGATGATGTGAGGCATTAATGTAACGTATTACAATTGAATGATGCCTGCTCTTTAATGTTTGCATTTGGTAAAATATAGACTGGGTATTCATTTAATTTTGGTTTAATACACAAATATAATGTGCTGTCCTCGGAGTCGTTTTAGCATGTCAGTCATTACTTTGTAGGTACGCGGTGGTTTGGACGGCCATTCAACTAATTTTTAAAGGAATCGTAGTCCATGAAATGAGGATAAATATATATTCTTATATGATCAGCAATGTTTGGCATCGTTAATGAATCTTTAATACTTTGGTCAAACAGTTGACCATCTGGATTCAGGATTTTGCGCAAATGTGCAGCTGTATTGTAAGTATTGATAACTCAGCTTCTTGCTGAAATCAGGACTTGCATTTTTCTCATTATGGATACACCATCAACAATTCCTGTTGAGCTGTCTCTGTCATCCATGTAAATATTACCATTGTTTTGTCTTTCATTTGAACAATGTTTTTTCAGTTCACCATAGTTCAGTTTTTTTCATCTTGCAGAAACTTGAGGGTAATTAAGATCTCATCCAGACTGAATCGAGCCCTTCAATTTGAACCAATTCCTCATGAGCTCACAATACGTTCATACCTTAAGTAAGCTAGCCTTCAGTCGACTTTTGCACACTATAAATGGGTGATGGCTTCCTTTCCTTCTGAAACTCTACTAATTCAACCTAAAGGGATATATCTTGGCAATTTGCACACAAATAGATTTTTGTACTTTTTCACATCTTGGTGTGTTTTTTTCCTTTTTTGATGACTTTGGCTGACAAGATTTTTTTTTTATTTGAGTTATCATTCTCTAACCTGACTCTTAAGTCTACATATATATTTTTGGTCCTGAAGATGGTCTCCCTGATATTTTACAAGATAAGACTGAAACGTCGACAACTACAACCTACTTCAGTGTCATTGTTATAAAACAGTTGATCATCATATGGTTAATGACATTTTTCTCAAACATATGAAATGGGTTGTAACAAAAATGATTATGAGACAAAATCATTGTAAAGGCTAATTCTCTCAGTCTTTTTTGTTTATGTGAACTGTTGTTTATATCCTCAACTTATCTTATTTATTTATATAAATTTGCATAGAGAAAGAATACACCAGCTTGTCCTATTTTGTTTGGCTTTATCTTTTGGTGCTTGTATGTTTTGTTTTGATTCAGTTAATTGTAAAAAAAAAGTTTTTTTCAAAATTGAGTTCAACAATTCACTTGATTGAGGTCATTGTTCTAGGTCCTCAAAATTGGCTTGTTAGAAATTCAACAGAATTGTATACAAAAGAAATCCCTTGTAGGCACCTTTCCTTTATAAGAAGTTCTACCCAAGCCTCCAAAGGTGTATTGGGTTACCCAATTTTGAGTAGTAACTTTCTAAAAACAGCATTTTCATAATTGTGATTAAAGATCTGATTTTACCATTAAAGAGGGCTTTTAATTACAATTCTTTAGACACCAAACACAAACTATCTACCTGCTTCCAATTGAAAGTTAGCGCTTATTAAATGTATTAAGGTAACCTAATGTTATCCTATGACAGAGGTAGGTCTTAAAGTAGTGAAAAATGAATGTGGGGGCTTTGACTACCAGGACTTGGAAAACTTAAAAGTACAATGTCCAACTTTGGAAATACACTGCACACTGTTCCCTGGGCTGTTCAGTGCCTAACCTAGAGGTGCCTTATATGTATTAAAAAGAAAGGTTTGGGCCTGGTAAAAGGTGTGTTTTGCCAGCTTGACATAGCAGTTAACAACTGCACAAATAGGCGACAATGGGAGGTCTGAGACAAGTTAAAAGGGCTGCTTAGTGGGTCTCAATCAGTGTTGCAGGCCCACTAGTAACATTTAATATACAGGCTCTACGCACAAGGGGCTTCTCACAGAGCACAGTTGGATGATTATACTTTGACCATCATTGTGTGTCAGGGACTGTCCGGGACTATGTGGGGAACACAGTCAGGGACTTGGGCAAGGACTGGGAACTGGGTAGAAAACGTACACATAAAGAGGAGTACAGCGCTGCCCAGGATCATACAGGGAGTCAGAGGAGAAAAAGGGATCCAAAGGGGAAGCCTGTAGAAGTGAACAAGATGGGTAAGACTCAGAAAGGAAGGGCACGCATGAGGCAATTTAGCTTTCAGAAAAACTACACCCAGGACGAATGTGCAAGACATATATATGAAACAACATTAACAATAAAGGGGAGTGTGGGGTAAAGCACTCAGGAGCTCCACACGGTAAGATTGAAACTCAGTAAGTTTCTTACCCACAATTACTGTTACAGATACTGACTGCAAATACCCACATGTAGGATATGCATGCAAAGGCAGGGTCTGTGGAGCTTATACCTATGGTGATGTTATAAATGTAACTGAAAGACAATACTCACAGTGAACAAGAAACACCACCTAGGTAGTCAGCTGTGCCCACGGATCCTGGCGATCAAACAGGAACACGCAAGGCAGTAACAGCAAGGGGGTAGAACTAAACACAAGCACAATAGACAAGGAGCTAGCAAGGAGGAGTGCTTAACAGGAAAGGAAGGAAATCACTGGGCACACTTGGCAGAAAGCAGGTAACAAACATACAAGGTAACAGAAGCAAGACAGCAGAAATAGAAAGACAGCAAACTAGGAACTGGAACCAATGAATTGGGAAGAAAGGCAGGGACTGGAAAGGGATATACAGAAGGGGAAGCTACAAGGGTATACTAGAATAGTGCAGGTTAAGAAATCAAGAAAACAAAGTAGCATAGAAAGGCAGAGCTGGGGCAGGAACAAGAACTGAGCTAAAGCTCAGGAGTCTAGGTAGCCCTGCAGGCAGTGCTGGTTCAGGAGCAGGGAATTAGCTACAGCTCAGGAAACAAGGAGTCAAGAGAGCACTGCAAGCAATGCAAATCAGGAACAAGAAATAGCTGAAGCCCAGGACCAGGAGCAAAGAATAACTAGCTCAGGAACTCAGGAAACAAGAGCACTGCAGGCAGTGCTAATTTAGGTACAAGGAATATCTATAGCTCAGGAACTCAGGAAACAAGGTAGCACTGCAAGCAGTGCTAATTCAGGAGAAGGGAAACTGCTGCAGTTCAGGAACAAGGAATACTAAGGCTCAGGGGTCAGGGTAGCACTGCAGGCAGTGCTAATTCAGGAACAAGGAAAACAGCAGCAGGTCAGGAACAAGGCATAACTAAAGCTCAGGAAACACTGGAAACAATAGCAAAAGCTCAGGGAGCACTGGAAACAAGGATCGGTCTCACCGGTAAACAGCTACAATGACCAACACTGGGCTGAAGGGAGCTGGGGCTTAAAAGAGCTCTCAGTAATCACATGCATCAGGTGTGAGCAGGCTAGCAGCAGCCATCCACAGGTGAGCTGAATTCCTCCACCCATCCTTGGCCTGCAGGGGTGGAGACAAAGCAGTGAGCAGGGAATTCTGGGTAATGGAGTTTCAGGCATGAGTAGGCTGGCTTCAAATATAAGCAGGCTGGCTTTCACAAAACCCAGCATGGATTGGGAATGGATGTCAATTCCCAATAAATGTCCAAATGGCTGGAAGTCAGGATATGCATGCAGGGGAGGTTCTGGAAGCTTATTAGAAGACTGGAAAGTCCCACTATGTGGCCCCCTGGTGGTGGGTACGAGAGCACAGGGAGCAAATCGTGACAGTACTCCCCCTCCAAAGACCGTCTCCCGGAGTCTGGGACTGTATCCAAAGCCTTTGCTCCTAAGAATTAAGTCAATTTCCATTATAGATTCAGTGCACGCTATCAGAGGACTGAAGGTAAATTGTGATGTTCTGGAGGGTTGGATAATAGTCTGTAAATTAACAGCAGTATTGAAGGTAGAACTGGGAGAGTCCAAATCCAGTGACAGGGGCTTAGAAGCCTGCATTAAAGGTGTTTGAAGTCCTGATGATGACAGGCTAGAGTAGCACTCTGAAAACAAAGGCAGATTGACTGTAGGGTCAAAAGCAGATAACGGATTGGCAGGAGGCACAGAGGTCAAAGGCAAACTGGCTGAAAATGAAGGAGGTGATAGGAAGCAGACCTGAAGTTCTGGCCCCGGAGGAAAACATACAGAAGATACACATGCAGGAGACTTAGGAAGCAGGTATGCAGGAGACCCAGGCCCTGGAGGCTTACATGTTGAGAGTTTTGTCTCTGGTGCTGGAGGTTCAGTCTCTGAATGTATATGTATTGAGACCTCTGAAGGCTGGGAAACTGGAAGCACAGGGTCAAAAAGTTGGCAAAATAAAGGCTCAAGGCAAGAAGGCAGGGAGCCTGGAAGCTCTGGTGCTGGAGGAGGGGAGCCTGGAAGCTCTGGTGCTGGAGGCAGGGAGCCTGGAAGCTCTGGTGCTGGAGGCAGGGAGCCTGGAAGCTCTGGTGCTGGAGGCAGGGAGCCTGGAAGCTCTGGTGCTGGAGGCAGGGAGCCTGGAAGCTCTGGTGCTGGAGGCAGGGATCCTGGAAGCTCTGGTGCTGGAGGCAGGGAGCCTGGAAGCTCTGGTGCTGGAGGCAGGGAGCCTGGAAGCTCTGGTGCTGGAGGCAGGCGGCCTGGAGGATCTGGTGCTGGAAGCAGGCGGCCTGGAGGATCTGGTGCTGGAAGCAGGCGGCCTGGAGGTTCTGGCTCTGGAAGCAGGCGGCCTGGAGGTTCTGGCTCTGTAGACATGCTCTTTGGAAGCTCTGGCTCCATAAACAGACTTTTAGGAGGCGCCAGCTCTATAAGCAAATTGGTTGGAGGCTCAGTAGGCAGGCAGGCCAGAGGTGTGGACTCAGTAGGCAGGCAGACTGCAGGCTGAAGTTTCGTAGGTAGGCCAGCTGAGGATTCTGGAGATTCTGAAAGCAGACAAGCTGATGGCATAGGGGCACAAGGATGATAGGCTTCAAATTCTGGAAAGGGCGATAGCCCTTGAACAGTAGATCCCTTGTTGTCAGTAGTGAAATCTTCACAGTTGCTTTGCACATTAAAACACGCTGAAGTTCTTTCTTCGGGATGGCTCAGAATAGTGCTTGTCTTAGCGTCTGTGATGAGCAGACTCCCTTTACCATTTGGCAGTTCACATGTCTTAGTCAGAGCAAACAGGCAAGAGATCACTTGGTCTTTGGAAATATTCTCATTTTCTTCTGCATTAGAAGGTGGTACAGGTGCATCAGAGCATACAGTACTATCATTTTCTGACTTTTCAATATGTGATGTGCTTGAAGGCAAAACAGAGGAGTTAGAAAATTCAGAATTCAAACAAATACTTTCTTTAACTGCACTTTGAGACATGGTACTATGGCTGTTCTGAGTGGAATCCGAGTGATCAGCCACAGGATTATTTAAACAATTACTGGACCAGCTCTGAGGGGACCGCAAAATAGTGCGCAAGGTTTCATTCTCTATTTCTAAGGAGGCTAACATAGAAGCTGAAAAGTAGTCTTGTACGAGGGTTTTAGATTCCCACTTGAACTCTGGGTTATAGTTTTTTAACAGAGTCTGAAACATTTTATTCTCTTGTTGCAATTCCAAAACCCTTGATTCAAATATATCCTGTGAAGATTGTAGATCTTTTTCTACAAGGACAGCGGTAGACTTTGAAACTTCACAACAATCAACAGAACTAATCCTTGGATTTTGTTCAAACTTGCTACTAGCTGTCTGTGTTTTAATAGGTCTTCTCTCTCTTTTGGCAAACTGATCACAGTTTACTTTGAAAGTAGTATTTAACAAGGTCCCTCTAGTATCCGGTGTTGTGATCTTTACTGGACTACAAGACTGGGTAACATTATCTGAAAGGAAAACAGAGGTTATGAAATGAATCTGCTCTTTCTTTGGCTGCTGTGTGGTTAAACATGCTTTAACTGGGTTCATTGAACTACCAGTTTGGTAAGATGCTGATAAATACTGTGTCTGGAAAATGTCTTCAAAGAAAACATTGTCTTGACAGGGGTCTCTAAGTTTCAAACTTCAGAACAAATTCCCTTAATAGTACCACTCTCTAAATTGCTATTTTGTCTTTCTGCTGCTAACAAGGTTTGCAGAAATTCGTTTTCATCCTGTAAGTCACTGGCTGACTTCAGGTGAGGATCAGGGTTACAGATTGAATGAAAATCTAACATAGAAGGATCAGCCAACCACAGGAATAATATTCAGCACGTAAAAGTCTATTTTGTGCCATGAATCGATCTCTAGAGTCCAAGGACTTTTGAATATGTTGTATAGAACTGTACTGCTTAGGTAATGGATGTCTGCCAACATGCGCAGACTTTCTGGATCTGACACTAAACATCTTGGCAAGAACTGACTGGGTGAGCTCTGAGAAAAAGTGGTAGCTAACTGAATGCAAAGAAACCTCACAAGTGACCCTGGAAATGTGGGTTGGTCATTCTGTCAGGGACTGTCCGGGACTATGTGGGGAACACAGTCAGGGACTTGGGCAAGGACTGGGAACTGGGTAGAAAACGTACACATAAAGAGGAGTACAGCGCTGCCCAGGATCATACAGGGAGTCAGAGGAGAAAAAGGGATCCAAAGGGGAAGCCTGTAGAAGTGAACAAGATGGGTAAGACTCAGAAAGGAAGGGCATGCATGAGGCAATTTAGCTTTCAGAAAAACTACACCCAGGACGAATGTGCAAGACATATATATGAAACAACATTAACAATAAAGGGAGTGTGGGGTAAAGCACTCAGGAGCTCCACACGGTAAGATTGAAGCTCAGTAAGTTTCTTACCCACAATTACTGTTACAGATACTGACTGCAAATACCCACATGTAGGATATGCATGCAAAGGCAGGGTCTGTGGAGCTTATACCTATGGTGATGTTATAAATGTAACTCAAAGACAATACTCACAGTGAACAAGAAACACCACCTAGGTAGTCAGCTGTGCCCACAGATCCTGGCGATCAAACAGGAACACGCAAGGCAGTAACAGCAAGGGGTAGAACTAAACACAAGCACAATAGACAAGGAGCTAGCAAGGAGGAGTGCTTAACAGGAAAGGAAGGAAATCACTGGGCACACTTGGCAGAAAGCAGGTAACAAACATACAAGGTAACAGAAGCAAGACAGCAGAAATAGAAAGACAGCAAACTAGGAACTGGAACCAATGAATTGGGAAGAAAGGCAGGGACTGGAAAGGGATATACAGAAGGGGAAGCTACAAGGGTATACTAGAATAGTGCAGGTTAAGAAATCAAGAAAACAAAGTAGCATAGAAAGGCAGAGCTGGGGCAGGAACAAGAACTGAGCTAAAGCTCAGGAGTCTCAGGTAGCCCTGCAGGCAGTGCTGGTTCAGGAGCAGGGAATTAGCTACAGCTCAGGAAACAAGGAGTCAAGAGAGCACTGCAAGCAATGCAAATCAGGAACAAGAAATAGCTGAAGCCCAGGACCAGGAGCAAAGAATAACTAGCTCAGGAACTCAGGAAACAAGAGCACTGCAGGCAGTGCTAATTCAGGTACAAGGAATAGCTATAGCTCAGGAACTCAGGAAACAAGGTAGCACTGCAAGCAGTGCTAATTCAGGAGAAGGGAAACTGCTGCAGTTCAGGAACAAGGAATACTAAGGCTCAGGGGTCAGGGTAGCACTGCAGGCAGTGCTAATTCAGGAACAAGGAAAACAGAAGCAGGTCAGGAACAAGGCATAACTAAAGCTCAGGAAACACTGGAAACAATAGCAAAAGCTCAGGGAGCACTGGAAACAAGGATCGGTCTCACCGGTAAACAGCTACAATGACCAACACTGGGCTGAAGGGAGCTGGGGCTTAAAAGACCTCTCAGTAATCACATGCATCAGGTGTGAGCAGGCTAGCAGCAGCCAGCCACAGGTGAGCTGAATTCCTCCACCCATCCTTGGCCTGCAGGGGTGGAGACAAAGCAGTGAGCAGGGAATTCTGGGTAATGGAGTTTCAGGCATGAGTAGGCTGGCTTCAAATATAAGCAGGCTGGCTTTCACAAAACCCGGCATGGATTGGGAATGGATGTCAATTCCCAATAAGTGTCCAAATGGCTGGAAGTCAGGATATGCATGCAGGAGAGGTTCTGGAAGCTTATTAGAAGACTGGAAAGTCCCACTATGCGGCCCCCTGGTGGTGGGAACGAGAGCACAGGGATCAAATCGTGACAATTGTGTATCCTGTGCTGGACAGTGTTGAAGGGAAACTGTTCTTTATTAGATTGTGTGTCCAATGGAAATTATTCAAATCCCTGCTTTAAAAGTCTCCCTGGATGACATTATAACTCCTGGACCTGTAGGAAATTTATTGTACATAAATACTGTTAAACGGCTAATGGTTCATATGCCTCCTTAGTAAGTGGAAATCCCAATATTTAAAAAAAAAAATCTTTTTATTTAACCATTGCTCAGTGGACATCGAATAATATAAACAGCTTAAATCAATATCACATTCCAAGACACTAATGTATCTCAATGTCGCCATCATGGTTACAATAATCTGGGCATTGTTCATAGAAGCATTATTATGATTACATATTGAATACATCATCATGAAGCATCTGAATAACCATGGACCACAGCTCTTCCCCTCCTACGGCCTTACCTAGGCCCTCAAGTATCTCTATGCGTGCTTTATTTGCCCCACACCTTATCACATTTCTTAGGGTAGCCCCGGCTGTGATAGACAACCCGCTCATCTGTAGGTATGAGTCATCCTCCCACTCCTGGACCCTCAGAGGTCTGCTAGCTCCCCATGCCTTTGCAATATTTCTTTTGGCCACCCCCCCAGCCAACTGTAGCCAAATTGTGAAATATCTCAGCCAGGTTTCCTGACCCGTTATACATGATAGCAACCATCTGTCCTCTAAAAGGACTGTAACACCAGTGACTTTAGCCATAACCCGTTCCACTCCCTCCTAATAACTTTGGATTATGGGGCATTTCCAGAGTATGAATAAAAGAGCTCACCATGTCACAACCTGTGACACAAAGGGCTGTTTCGCACCGACCCTTGTGATGTAGTAAAGTCCTAGAGTAAAAGTATCTGTGCAATATCCACAGTTGAATCCAATGAAAGCAAGCCCTTATGCTATTTCCCTAGGGCTCTGGATTGCCTCTGACCAGTCATTGCCCGCAATAAGCCCGATGTCTCCCTCCCATGCCTCTCACAATCACCGCAGTGGGTCAGGAGAGTTTGTCATTATTTTCTTCTACGCCAATGAGATCGCTCTCACTGGCATTGGATCCTCTAGTAGTCGGTCCTCTAACGGAGCAGATTCAGGCAGTTGTTATCCCTCCAACGAATCACATTGTATTGTATTGTATTGTCCTATCTGCAGGTATTTAAACTGTTCCATAGCCCCCATTTTGTATTCCTCCTGTTACTCCACGAAGGGAAATAATTTGCCCCCTCTCCAAATGTCCCATGAGATGCTCGATACCTATTAGTCCCCATTTACGGAAGCCTTGCAACTTCCCACAGGAGATCATTGTCCCATAATGGTGTCCTATTTGTCAGTTTGCCCTCCCTGCCCAAATGTTTAGTAGCCTCTCTCCACGACCTAACCACCACATGAGTGTGAGGTGTTAAAAGTCTTGCTCGTTGTTTGTTATACAGGAATGGCAGGTTAAAAATCCCTATTTAAATGCAGAAAATCAGCAGGAACTGCTTTGTTTTTATCATTACAGACACTATTAAATTTGTTGATCAAGCAGCCCTAGAGAAATATATAATAACACACAGTGGGAACATTGTCGAAACCCATTCATAAATAGCCGTATAAGTTTCCATATATTTGTTCCTAATTTTAATAGTGTTTACAGGTCTGACCCATGTGCATTTTATTATTCTCAAGAGCCAGATTAATTTAAAAAGCTCCTGATCACTATTCACATATATATGTATTCTTCCCAGTTTGGTAGCTCATTTTCAGAACAAGATTGCTGGCAGAAAATATTAATTTAAAAAATATGCAGGAAATTACTATTTGCCAAGGTAATTTCATTGATGCCCTATTTATGGAACTTTTTTCCAGATAAATTATATTTCTAAATATGACAGTACAGCAAGCAGCATAATGTACTAGAAATTTAAAGATGCCACCAATTGCAAAGATTAATTTGACACACTTTTCAGGCTGTAAAAGGAAGGAAAAACATCACTGATACTGAACTAAATGAAAGAGTGCAGTATAGGAAATATAGTTTAACTGTGTTCAACCTAGATGGAGTAGCCCTATGGCCAATAAATACTGATGTGTGTATGACAGATTCCTTTCTAAGGCTGCTGGTCCATTAGCAAACAGACCAGACACTCGATATAACATATAGTCTCCTGATTGTAACTAAGAATGGTTTTGGCTAATTATGCCAAAGATGACTGTTGCATTTCAGCTAAAATGCTGTGAAGAAACACCTGTCCAAACTTAGTGAAGACATGGATTTAATTGATTTCCTCTTAGGGACACATCCCATAAAAAACAGATTTATATATTCCCCATTATATTCTGCTATAAAAGTGGAGCAAGCATATCCTGAAAGAGAAGGTGGAGAAAGAATTAGAGAGACGAAAAAAGCTAATGCAAAGCACATTTCAAGTTATTGATAATGGTTTTCAAACACTCAAAATGCATACACAATATCTTGAAGGGGCATGTCCCCTCCCCAAAAACAAATATCGGCCAGGGTGGGGTCCTTGAGGCCCTTTTGTGGCTTGAGAAGGGTCCCGCAAGCCCTCCTTAAAATTTAAAATAAGAGAATGGCCCCAAGGGATGGGGTTCCCAGGGACATGAAATAACTCAGGGATGGGGACTGCACGACCCCTCCCCCCAAAAAATATCAAGATATGTTGACCCCCTAGGTCCTCCATTGCATGAAATATACATAGATGTTGAGCTTTACTTTCTCTAAAAGTATTGTACAGATTTCACTAAATCACAGAAAGAGCTACAGCCCAAACAGATGAACAGATTTGCATCAGATTTGGCAGAAAGCTTGATCTTGGTCCAGAAGGAGTGCTTTTTGTGATTTGGTGTGAATCCGGAATAGCCATACAACAAAGTAGTGTGATGTTCTGTTCAAAGTTATATTTCAAATCCAGTGAAAGGTTAGACAGAATAAGCATTCCATTTTGGATACACAAGCCCTCACCCGCCTAAATCGTATGCTTCATCATCTGGCCTTGCTCCTCACTGGGTGGGTGCTGCAATATCCAGCCAGCCCCAACAAGGCAGCACTTTGCTGAAGATATTTTCCTTACACAGGAAAGCAGTTGAGTAATGCCCTGCACCAAGCTTGGGAGAAAGATGAAAACTAAAGTGGTAGATTGGAAATAGCTCAAATTAAAATTGGCTATGGGTTTCCAAAAGAAATTCTTTATTCATGCTGAGAACTCATGCCAAAATTATGGTTCATGAAAGGTCAACATGGTTCCTCCCTCATGTGCTCACAAGAAGTCAATGGCAATTCATCAGGATAAATTATTGGTACCCTAATCTACCTAGTTGACAGTGCTGTTGCTATAAGTTCTGATTCCTACATTAGAAAAAGGTAAACGTGTGAAGAATAATTGGAAAAGAAAAGGAAGAGAGTCTCATATTAAAGATTTGCTCTCTATGACCTGTTATCAAAGTGACCGGCCCCCTAAAAGGCCAGTGAGTCGCTTCTGGAATCTGGATCAGGTTGCTTCTTCAGAAAGCGTGATTGAGAACCTACCCACTTTCCAGCATTCTGAAAGCCTCCCAAGCTTGCTTCAGGGCATTACTCAACTGCTTTCCTAAGGCAGTTGTGGGTACGGAAACAGATCTTCCTTATTGGGGCTCACTGAGCATTGCAGCACCCGTCAGGTGAAGCGCACGGCCAGATGATGAAGCATACCACTCTAGTAACTGAGGGACATGTGCAGGACTGTTAGTGTAAATCCGATCAGTAGTTTTTGAGAAATTAAGTCTCAAAAACATTGTATATTTCATGCTGTGGAGGATCAGCTGGGCCAACAGATCTAATGGTGAGATCAGATTGGATAGCAATACCAAAGGGGATGATGGACGGAGTGTTGAACATTGCAAGCACTCACCCCCAGTCAACTGATCTGGGTTTAATCCATCATCATTCTTTAGCTCACTCCGCCACCCCAGTTCAGACATGGCCATATGCAAATCAGTCTGACCCTGTGCCTCATGGGAACAGTCCAGCCCGAACCGCCAAGCCATGTCTTCCCTGGACCGGAAACAAGCATCCAGGGACCGGTTTCTGGCTTACAGCCGTCATCAGCCAGGCTATCTTGAATCCAGTGGCAAAGTGAGCAAGGGACCCACGTCTGGGCATACCCTGCCAACTTAGGGCGAACATAGCAAAACCAAAGGGGATGATGGACGGAGTGTTGAACATTGCAAGCACTCACCCCCAGTCAACTGATCTGGGTTTAATCCATCATCATTCCTTAGCTCACTCCGCCACCCCAGTTCAGACATGGCCATATGCAAATCAGTCTGACTCTGTGCCTCATGGGAACAGTCCAGCCCGAACCGCCAAGCCATGTCTTCCCTGGACCGGAAACAAGCATCCTGGGACCGGTTTCTGGCTTACAGCCGTCATCAGCCAGGCTATCTTGAATCCAGTGGCAAAGTGAGCAAGGGACCCACGTCTGGGCATACCCTGCCAACTTAGGGCGAACATAGCAAAACCAAAGGGGATGATGGACGGAGTGTTGAACATTGCAAGCACTCACCCCCAGTCAACTGATCTGGGTTTAATCCATCATCATTCCGATTGGATGCCACAACCTGAACAAGGATGTGGCAGCAGTCATCTTAGGACTCAGGACTAAGACCGTCGTCCTAGGAAAAAGGTTAAAGCAAGATAAAAGTGGCAGGTTAGAGATACTCTGACTCTCTAACCCTTTGGTGGGCAGGGCCCAGGGGAGACATAGTAGGCTCCAGGGACCCTATCCATTGGGGCCAAATGGCAGTAATGAGGGGAGGGGCTATGCAGTCCCCCTCCATGGGGTCAAAGGAATGCAGCTGGGAACGCATGTGTGCTCCCACCCAGCGGACGCTTCAAAAATGCTCCTGCTGGGTGGAAGCAGACTTTTATTTCTGTGCTGATGCTCTTGCAATGCAGGGAAGCACACACTGCTACCTCCTGGTGAGAGCTGACCAGCGGTTTTGCCTGCTCCCACAGCATCCAGGATGGGTGCATGCAGGGAGCCAGCTGGGACCTCCGGTGCCCTAGGACTCCTTCTGCAACTCCCAATGTATTATTTGGTGGGTGCCCCGGGTGAGCATTGGGCACCCACCCCTAAGGTGCAGATGCCCAGTGGGATGGGGTTCCTTAGCTGATTAAGGCTTGTGGAGGGGGGCCATGCGCCACACCTTCCCTTATTAAAGGAATTTGATCCCGGAGAATGGGGTCTCCGGGGCCTTTCAAGGCTCGAGAGGGGGGCTGCATGCGTCCCTCCCCTTATTACAGGAATTGGGCCTTGGGGAATGGGGTCCAAGGGGTCTGTTAAGCCTCAGGGATGGGATTGCACTTTTCCTCCTCTGAATTTGACCCCGGGAGATGGTGTCTCCAGGACCTTTAGTGGCTCAGGGAGGTGGGGATTTCCCACCATTGCTTAATTAAACAACGGCTCAGGGATGAAGTCTCTGAGGCCCAAAGTGGCTCAGGCAGAGGAACCATGACCCCCCCTCCACTTTTGAAAACAAATGCACCAGGGAATGGGATACCCAGGGCCCAAAGTTGCTTGGGGAGGGGGCCTGCGCCAATGAGTTGGCTGCAGGGCTTTGCCACAGGCCAGGCCCAGCGACCAACCCTAGGCTGTGCATGGGCTTTGGCTCTGTGCAGTGTAGATTTGACTGCCCACAGGCGTTGGATGCAGGGCCTGACTGTGCGCCCCTTCCACTTATTCAAGGAATTCAGCTCCCGATGAAGGAGTCCCTTGGACCTTTAGGGGCTCAGGGAAGGGGCTGTATTCCACCCTCCCATTAATAAAAAACAAATGTCACAGGAGGGGGCCTATGCCAATGAGTTAGACGCAGGGCTTTGCCACAGGCCAACCCCAGCGACCAACCCTACGCTGTGCATGGGCTTTGGCTCTGTGCAGTGTGGTTTTGGTTGCCCACAGGGGATGGATGCAGGGCATGTCTGTGTGCCCCTTACACTTACTCTAGGAATTCAGCAACCAAGGATGGGGTCCCTTGCACCCTTAGTGGCTCAGGGAGGGAGCTGTGTTCCACCCTCCCATTACTAAAAAACAAAGGTCCCGGGAATGTGGCCCCTGGGTCCTAAAGTGCCTTGGAGAGGAGGGCAGCGTACCCCTCCTCCTCTTTAAAAAAAGAAGCCTCCTTTGTCCTGAAGTGGCATGGGGCGCATGCCCCCATTCCCTTTAAAAAATAAGAAAAAAAGGAGCCCCATGGGAATGGGGTCCCCAGGGCCAAGAGTTGCTTGGGGAGGAGGGATATGGCACCCCAGTGTGTCCTGTAGTTCCTATATATAACCTATACAGAATCTGCGCGTTTGGATAACATGAACTGTGGGCTTGGTGGCAGACTGACTCTGAGCACCCCCACTGAAAATGTTAGCCTGTTTGCATTAGCTAGCTCACAGTGCCACTAGTGTCTCCTCTTATTGGGGAGAGAATAGTTTCTGGCAACGTTAGAGCATGACAACCCTGATCCCTCAGAATCGTGGAAACAATATACTACTTTTCGCTCAGTCACTCGTGCTCATTTATTAGGTCTCAGAGAGTTACACAGAAGAAGCAGTCAGGCGTGTTACAATAAGTATTTATTGTACAGTTGTTCTTCTAGTGTAAAATAGATGTGCTGCAATATTTGTGAGACAGTAGCAGATATATATAATCAGCAGTATAGTGAATACAAATGGATAGTACAGTCCTACCATTTTGCAATGATCATAAATGCATACATTGATATAAAATGCATGATAAAAAAAAGCGCGTACTCCTACAATGCCTATCTAGATGTACCTAAGTGTACCTAGCATGTGAGTAGGTGTGAAGCCAAGAATCCCTCTAGGATTTGGTCAAACCCCATTACCTGGAGAGAGAGAGTGTGGGACCCCGTCCTGGTCTCGAGTTGGACACCCCGTAAGGGATGTGTTAGACATCTGTCAACTGGAGCATCTGCATGCAGGAGCCTCAGCGTCTCTGGTCAGTGTGTCGGCCTGGAAGTTTCGGTTCCCTCTAACACTGGCAAGATGTGTGATATTTATGCAGAAAGTATCTAGGGTTCCTTTGTCCCTTGTTTCTTGTGATTGTCATTGTTGGGTTTAAGGATGATGTATGGGATGAACCTTGTACGTAGATATTATGCAGGTGGTGTAGCCCCAGCCTGGCTTCCCAGAACCCTTATGAATATTCATTCATACTGTGTGAGTCTATTGATGAAGTTATAGGGCACTATTGTTCAGGGAGAAACCCTCCTTCTGCGCCCAGGACTAGAACTAGGTAAAGGTTCAATCCTAAAAGGTCCGTTACTGTGTAGTATAGGGGGGAAATGTAGGTGAAGGTGTAAGATATTACCCGGGCCTATATTAGGGTACCTATATGAAACATAACAAGTGCTGCACGTGGCTGATGTGGGGCTGGCTGCCTGCTGGTATTGGATGCAAGGCCTTGCCGAGCACAGTGGTGGTTGTCTTTACATATGGTAATAAAATATTACTTCTCATTAAAAAAAACCTAGAAAATAACTGAAAAAAACAAAGGTTATAGTAATGTTATAGTTAGGTGAAATGCCAGTTAAAACATTCTGATTTAAATGAACAAAACCACTGAATTTCACCAGTTATGTAACTACAATATATGCCCTAAGGTAACTAAAACTTGCTCCCTTGTCAAGATTGCTCATTACTCCACATGTCACAGCATTCAAGACTTCTATGATATCATTATTAACATCACTACAACATTTGCAATGAAATTATTGATGAAAAAACTGTGCATATTGAGGGCGAGAGATAGTTCCCTTAGGGAACAAAGTACAGTTACTTTAAGCTCTGTTTTTTCAGTGAATATAGATATGGAGATAGATAGATATAGATATAGATATGGATATGGATATAGATATAGATACAGATAGAGACAGAGATAAAGATATAGACATATATATATTTTCTGAAAAAAACAAAGGTTTCTAAAGGTTAAAATAAGCCCAAGAAAGTAAAGCAAAGTAAATTAAAACTCTAGAAAATCAATTTAAAAAACAAACAAAGATTACAGTAACATTATAATTAGATGAAAATGTCAGTTAAGAAATGCCATTTTAAACAAATAACACTGAAATTCACCAGTCATAGTTATCTCAAGTCACTATAACTCTTCCCCCAAAGTAACTGCCAATCGCAGACTTATTTTGTGTTTTTAACTTCACTTTGGAAAGATATGTAGAATTTTTTTTAGTATGTCAATGGATTGCTGACAAATACTACAAACACTACTATTTTGTATACAGGGCCTGACTATGCCTTCCCTGTACCTCTCTGCAATAACTTGTTCTACATTTCTTATTACAATCACCTCTTTCGCTATAGGAGTGCTATTCTTCATTTCATAACATCGCCCTCTTTCATCAATAGCATAAACTAATGTGTTATCTTGGTAATAGCTTTCTTCATTAAAGAAAGGCTCTGTAGTAGAAGTATGCATCCATTCTCTATTCACTAATCTTTTATTCTGGTTTTGTCTCCTCATGTACAACACGTTTTTGTCAAGAGTCTTCTTTCTATTTATAATCACAATGAAAAGCTTCCTCTTCAAAGAAAAGGCCTTATAAACAACTCCCTCAACTTGTTCTTTCTGTTTCAGTGGCTCTCTCATTCTTCTATACTTCTTTGTATTTCTCAGTAGATTTACAACAACTCTACTATGAAACATCCTGACTCCGATTTCCTTAAACTGCTTCTGTCTCCTGGATAAGGTGTGTCCATCTGCGTTATGTTCTTTCCTGTTCTTGTAACATAGATTTTGCTACTCTTATTCTTTCTCATAGTTTGCTTTTAATTTTCATTATTTTGTAATCTTTGCAGGTGTCTACATATATTTGTAAGAAATGACTTTGTCCTCTTACTAGTAGCTCTTTTTTCTTTCACCACTTTTTCTGCATTTTGTCTCAGTTTTGCATAGATACTGTAGTTGCTTCTGTTGCTTTTTCCTCCGAGCTTTTGTAGGCCCTCTAACTGTTTGTATTTATGTAGATGTTGTTCTGTAAAAAAAAAAGTATATTTTTGTTTTTACTCCAGCCAACATACCGACTACTTTACTACTGACTTACACATAATACAAAAACAGTTTTTATGTTATGTTGCAATTTTAAATCTACAGTTGAACTTAGCTATATAACTGCATGCACTTACTTCAATATACCAAACCAAAGCAAAACACAAAACCTTATTTATTAGTTAACCTTTAACATTATAGCACCCTCTCCTATAACACAGCTGCACCATATATCAGTTCTCACTTATACATGGTAAAAGACCAGTTTATCCCTTCTGTATTAAATTTTAAAATGAACATGAACCAGAGTGTAGAAGTACATACAGTGTGTCACCCTGTAAATCCAAAAACACAGCATAAGAGCTATGTGTGTGCCTCTCTACCACTGTGTCACTGGTTGATTTAGTATCGCTGTACTTTTCTACTTAGATGCATCAGATTTAATTTTGGAGAAATGGTGCATATAACAATCTGCACATTAATCTCTACCAGAGCATATAGCTCACTAATTCTTCCAAGTACATGCAAAGAGTGTGTGACAGGTTGCATCTAATTCACCAGATGGTTCTAAAAGACTACATATTCCTCACTAAACTTGTAAATATATTTGTTTGTGGTTGAGTACATCAGTACTCCCTGGATAATTGAATGAGTGCATAGGTAGTGCCTAGGTGATTCTCTGAGGATACAGGGAGTGTCTGAGTGATTCCCTGAGTATGTGGGATCTCAGTTGGTCATTCAATATCTGCATAGTAACTGCATGCATGTTCACATAATTCAATACATGCATTGATAGTGGCTGGATGATTAAATGAGTGCAACTCTAGTGCCTGGATGATTGCAGGAGCGCATGCCCAGTATATAGGTGATGTATAGAGTCCATGGATTGTTTAAGTGCATGCATGGCACCTGGCAGATTAGACGAGTGCATGAGTAGTGTTTCAGTGATTAGATGAGTACATGGCTGCTGCCCATATGTTTTTGTTTGAGTGAACAGGTAGTGTCTGGGTGATTCGATAAGTACATGGGTAGTGCCTGGATAATTGAATGACTGCATCAGTAGTGTCTGGCTGATTAGATGAGTGCATGACTAGTGTCTGAGTGATTGCATGAGTCCTTTGTTAAAGCTTGATCGATTGGAGGAAAGCAAGTATACTACTGGGGTGATTGTATTAGTACAACAGTATTGTCTCAATAATTGAATGAGTGCATGGATACTGGATGGGTGATAGTTTCACTGCAATGGTACAGCCTGCTTAATTGGATGAGTGCATGGGTTGTCCCTCAGTATTTCGATGAGTGCATGGGTTGTAAGTGGGTGTTTTGATGAGTGCATGGGTTGTACATGGGTGTTTGAATAACTGCATAGGTACAGCCCTGGTGGTTATATAAGTGAATGGTTAGTACCTTGGTGATTGGATGAATGCATGGGTAGTGCCTGCATAGTTCAATGACTACATAATTAGTGCCTGTGTGATTGCAGGAGTGCATGTGTAGTGCCTGGGAGATTCAATAAGTGCATGGATAGTATGTGAGTGATTCGATGACTGCCTGAGTAGTGGCTGGGTGATTGGATGAATGCTTGAGTACTGCATGGATGACTGTGAAAGTACCTACATTGCTATTAGATACATAACAGGTGTGACTATATCTGTGACTCATTGTTTAAGACATTCTGTCAGTATCAAACTACCTATTTTAGTGAATCTATCCTGTTCTACTGAGCCGTGTGTGAGTAAAGTCTACATATCACACTTCATATATAATTGGATACATGGCTGTCTAGGAGCATACATTGGTCTGTTACTCATCGTGAACATGCATCAGTAACTTTCTAAGACTAAAAACAACAATTCTCACTTTTTCAAAGCACAAAACCTTTTCTTCATGGCATACCTACATCATTTCTCAAATGTTTCTTGTGTCTTTAAAACATATATTCCGCATTTCTAAGGAAAAGTTATACACCAAGTGAAGCTAGCACAAGAACTCTCAAGAAACATTCAGCACTATTAACTCTCTTCAATTTTAAACATAGCATGTTTAAAGAAATACACCACCCTACGCATACACATGACATTTTCAACAGTCTTAAAGAACATAAATCACCATGTTAACATGTATGTGATTTAATAATAGATATACACCTTCAGGCCATCTTTCCAAAAATATATAGTTCTCTACATCTTTACGTAAATTCAAGATTCTCATCGTACACATAACTATCTGCAACCAGAAAAACCATATCTCACCATCTAAGCATATGCAAACCGGTCATATAAGTTAAAAAACACATTGACAAACACTTCCGAATTCATACCTAACAACTATCACTACTTTATAATTCATATACAGGCACAGCAAATGTTCTTATCTTGTATTCTTTATATGACTACACTACTTCTGTTTAATATTGTGACTAAAAGTACTACAATTCCCAGAATGCAAATAACATAGATCTGTCTGTTCTGAACACGATGCTTAGACATTTAAATCATTGTAATTTTTAAAAGCATTACTCATTGTAACTTTCAACAGTTCTAACATTTAAATACACATCTTCTGCCAGATACAGTTCATCTGATATATTTTTTTATATCACTTTGATACTCTTTTTAATCAAACTCCCATATATATCTTCATTTTTAATGTACATTTTTTAAATAAGTAAAAAGTTATGTACATACCAGTAAATTGAGATCATAGATTATATTGTTGTTTTAGCTCTTTCTGGACAGTTTTGACACTGTTAGGATTTTTAAAAACTAAGCTCAAGGATGGTGCACCACTCTCATACAAAGCAACTATAAAAACGGCAGCCTCTTAAACTTTCCACTCTATGATCATGAGAAAGGCAGCAAGTGAAATCAAGTCTTTCATTTTAGACTATTCTATCTCCACTTTTGAATGGTTAGCATCTGTTAACCCTCTCCTTCTCAAAGAGATTCCTGTCTATGGGTTTTTGCGATGTTTTCATGATCATCGCAGAGGAATCGTGAAAGAAAACGGGAGTCCAAGCCTATATTGAGCTTCAGGTTTTTAAAATGTTAATACTCCACAAAAGTTTATTATATAGTCCTGAATTGGAAATTAAAGATTATAATTACTTCAATTGTTTCATAACTCTTCAACTTAAAAAAAATGTTCTGTCTCTTTAACACCCTTTCCCCAATACCTTCTTAGCTCAGTGTATCTAGCAACCCAGTGTAACCAGTAGGTCACAAGTTCACAGCACATTCTAGAACATGGGTACTCACAAACTCTCTGTCGGGGGCCAAAATTACAGTGTGGTTTGTGGCCGAGGTCTGCACCGGTAGCGGTGGGGTCAGTGGGGGGTGGGGTCAGTGGGGGGCAGGGTCTGTGGGGTCGGGGCTAGAGTAAAAAAAATCAAACCCGTTTCAAAACATTAGACAATGCAACAATGCTGTATTTCAAAAGCAGATGTAACTACAAAGAGCACATTTTGATAATACATTTTTATTAGCAGACAATAGCAAGCTTAAGAGGCAATGCATAGCTTCATACACTCTTTGACTCCAATTCCATCACAGTCTCTCTCCCTCAGTCAGTCAGTCTCTCTCTTTCAGTCAGTCAGTCTCTCTCTCTCTCTCTCTCTCTCTCTCTCTCTCAGTGAGTCAGTCTCTCTCTCTGTCAGTCAGTCTCTCTCTCTGTCAGTCAGTCTCTCTCTCTCTCTGTCAGTCAGTCTCTCTCTCTCTCTGTGAGTCAGTCTCTGTCAGTCAGTCTCTCTCTCAGTCAGTCAGTCAGTCTCTCTCAGTCAGTCTCAGTCAGTCAGTCTCTCTCTCTTAGTCATTCAGTCTCTCTCAGTCAGTCTCTCTCTGTCAGTCTCTCTCTCTGTTAGTCAGTCAGTCTCTCTCTCTTTCTCTGTCAGTAAGTCTCTCTCTCTCTCTGTCAGTCAGTCTCTCTCAGTCAGTCAGTCTCTCCAGTCAGTCAGTCTCTCTCAGTCAGTCAGTCAGTCTCTCAGTCAGTCAGTCTCTCTCTCTCAGTCAGTCTCAGTCAGTCAGTCTCTCTCTCAGTCAGTCTCTCTCTCAATCAGTCTCTCTCAGTCAGTCTCTCTCTTAGTCAGTCTATCTCTGTCAGTCTCTCTCTCTCAGTCAGTCAGTCTCTCTCTCTCAGTCAGTCTCTCTCTCTGTCAGTCTCTCTTTCCCTCTGTCAGTCTCTCTTTCCCTCTGTCAGTCTCTCTCTGTCAGTCAGTCTCTCTCTCAGTCAGTCAGTCTCTCTCTCAGTCAGTCAGTCAGTCTCTCTCTCAGTCAGTCAGTCAGTCAGTCTCTCTCTCTCTCAGTCAGTCAGCCAGTCTCTCACAGTCAGTCAGTCTCTCTCAGTCAGTCTCTCTCTCTGTCAGTCAGTCTCTCTCTCTGTCAGTCAGTCTCTCTCTCTCTCAGTCAGTCTCTCTCTCTCTCAGTCAGTCAGTCAGTCTCTCTCTGTCAGTCAGTATCTCTCAGTCAGTCAGTCTCTCTCTCAGTCAGTCAGTCAGTCTCTCTCTCAGTCAGTCAGTCTCTCTCAGTCAGTCAGTCTCTCTCTCTCAGTCAGTCAGTCTCTCTCAGTCAGTCTCTCTCTGTCAGCCTCTCACAGTCAGTCTCTCTCTCTGTCAGTCTCTCTCTCTCTCTGTCAGTCAGTCTCTCTCTCACTCAGTCAGTCTCTCTATGTCAGTCAGTCTCTCTCAGTCAGTCAGTCTCTCTCTCAGTCAGTCAGTCTCTCTCTCAGTCAGTCTCTCTCTCTCTCTCAGTCAGTCAGTCTCTCTCAGTCAGTCTCTCTCAGTCAGTATCTCTCTCAGTCACTCTCTCTATCAGTCAGTCAGTCTTTCTCTATGTCAGTCTCTCTCTCAGTCAGTCAGTCTCTCTCTTAGTCAATCTCTCTCTCTCTGTCAGTCTCTCTCTCTCTCAGTCTGTCTCTCTCTCAGTCAGTCAGTCTCTCTCTCTGTCAGTCAGTCTCTCTCTCTGTCAGTCAGTCAGTCTCTCTCTCCCTCAGTCAGTCAGTCAGTCTCTCTCTCAGTCAGTCAGTCTGTCCCTCAGTCAGTCAGTCTCTCTTTCAGTCAGTCTCTGTCTCAGTCAGTCAGTCTCTCTCTCAGTCAGTCTCTCTCTCTCAGTCAGTCTCTCTCAGTCAGTCTCTCAGTCAGTCAGTATCTTAGTCTCTCAGTCAGTCAGTCTCTCTCTCTACTCTCTTTCCACTCTCTCTCCACTGTCTCTCTCTCTCTCCACTCTCTCTCTCAACTCTCTCTCCCCGCTCTCTCTCTCTGGGGGGCCATGGGTACATTACCTGCAAGGTCCGCGGGCCACCAAGGAAGGCCTGCCGGGATGCTGGCGGCCCGCGGGCCATACAATGAGTACCACAGTTCTAGAAGGAACATGCTACTTCCAAATGAGATACAGCAGGTGTGGTTTACTCCACAGATTCAAAAACATATCCATGTCTGTATTATATTTCTTTTTTTAAACAACAGCCAATAATAAGACTTCTTGCTAATGCATCCAACACACTACCTATTTTTATTCATTTACATGCTGACAGCATCCAATAAAATATATATTTAAAAAAAAAGAAAAAAGAAAACACCTCCATTTTAACAGATTTTCATTTGGAAAACTACCTCATTCAGCTCCATCCTTCAAAATGCTTAGAGTGTGGATTGTTTGCCACAGCTATGACTATTGGGCTAAAGAGGTTGCAAAAAAGAGCGGTATTAACAGGGACTTGGATTTGCCAAATGTGTAGATTGCTTGGTTTGACCAGAGAGGGTTACATTTTCATTATTTGCAGGCTCTGTTTAAAACCATTGTGGATTGCCAAGCTCCTCACCTCATGATTGTGCACTGTGGGGATAGGGCTGGAAATTCTAATGAAGGATACCTTTGCACTTTTCCCTCACACTGTCTTGGTGTACTCTAATATATGCCAAAGACAGAAATGGAAGTGGTCAAATCAATTCTGTCCATAGATTGACAATGACAGGAAAGATGTTAATAAAACTATGTTTGCATTCCTCAGAGATCATCGAATGGGTTGTATCTATAACAACAATCTATGTTTTGACATGCATGGAATTTACAGAAATGATGGAGTGCACTTAACAGACGAAGGCAACAGTGTGTTTCTAAGTAACCTGAAACTCTGCATCTGGTCTTATGTGTAGTTGTCATATACACACAATCAACACAAAGGCTCTTGTCAAAACCAGCCTAGTACCCAAAATATTGTTAATTTTCTTTATAAAGATCCTTTTTAAAACGTTTTTGGGAATCACGTCGCGATGATCGCGAATAAGTCGCGAAATTGAAAAACTAATTCAGACATTCAACAGCCACCAGCATGTGCAAAAATGATAACTAGAAAAAGATCATTCTAAACATTGCACTTCACATATTACTATTTACATGCGTCTGTAACCCCTTCGCTGCTAGGCCTCCCCACTGCTAAGCTTCTTTTTGGCTATTTAGGGTAGTTTGCGCTTAGGCCCCTGTAACTTTTTGTCCACTAAAATATCCATGCCAAATCTGTGCCCTTTTCTTCCAACATCTTGAGCATTCTAAAGGTACCCAGGGTTTGTGGATTCCTCTGGAGGGGACTGAGAAATTGTCCACAATACAACTAATTGTTGTTTTTTTTAGGAAAAATGGGGAAAAAGTGCTGTAGAATAAAGCATCCCTGCAAAAGGTATCAATATAAGATTTGTGGTGCTAAAAGCACCATCTTTCCAGCTTTCAGGAACAGGTAGACTTTTGTCAGGACATCAAACATTTCTACACAGTTTTGGCATTTTACTGGGACATTGCCTATTTTCCCTATTTTTTTGTGCTTTCAACTTCCTTCCCGTTAGTGGTATAAATGGGTATGAAAGCAATAATGGATCCCAGAAAACTATACATTTCTGAACAGTAGACAAAACTCTGAATTTATCAAGTAGTCATTTGTTTAGATCCTTGAAGGTTTTTCTATAGAAACTATCAGTTGAAATAAAAAATTATTGAAATTGAGTTGGAAAAAACAGCCATTTGTGCCAACGTTTTCACCTGTAACTTCTTCTAAGTATGGCAGATTTTTTAAAGGAATATACCGTTACTTCTGCTGAACCCTGTTGGTTGCAGGGATATATAAGACTTGTAGGTTTACCGAGAAGCCGAGGTACCCAGAGCATTTAACTGAGTTACATCTTGCAATGGTTTTTCCTTGTGTACTGGATATATAGCAATTCATTTGGTAAAATATGAAGAGTGAATAATAGGTACCAAGGAAACCTATATATTTCCAAAATAGGAACAAGATATAGAGTTTATATGCAGTGGATATTTCCACATCTCCGAAATTGTGGGTACCCATACAAGCATGTGAATTAGAGGAAAGTTTTCAAAATGACTTCTTTTTACACATTGTCTTACATTTGGAAGGCAGAAATGCAAAGAAAGGTAATGGGTTATAACACTTGTTCTACTATTCTGTGTTACCCTAAGTCTCCCAATACAAATGGTACCTAACTTGTGTAGGTAGGCCTAGTGCCTGTGACAGGAAACGGCCTAACACGCAACGTGGACACCACATTTTTCCAGTGAAAATTGACACTTTTTTTGCAATGTGCCTAGTTGTGGATTTCAGACCATGCTCAGCCGGCACCTAGGGAAACATATACATCTTTGAAAACTAGACACCCAGAAGAATCCAGGATGGGGTGACTTATGTGGCTCTCATCAGGTTTTGTTACCCAGAATCCCTTGCAAACCTCACACTTTGTCAAAAAAACACATTTACCTAACATATCTGTGATGGGAAGTTCTGGAATATGTGGGGAGCCACAAACTGCCACCCACCCAGTATTCCCCAAAGTCTACCAATAAAAATTGTACCTAACTTGTGTGGTTAGCCCTAGTGCCCGCAGCAGGAAACGTCCCAAAACGCAACGTGGACACATCAAATTTTTCCATAGAAAACTGACTCTTTTTTGCAATGTGCATAGCTGTGGATTTGGGACCCTAGTTCAGCCAGTATCTAGGTAAACCTAGCAAACATCTACATTTTTTAAAACTAGATACCCAGGAGAATCCAGGATGTGGTGACTTGTGTGGCTTTCACCAGGTTCTGTTACCCAGAATTCCTTGCAAACCTCAAATTTAAAAAAAACACATTTTCCTCACAATTCTGTGATGGAAAGTTCTGGAATCTTTGTGGCGCCACAAACTTCAACCCACCCAGCATTCCTCCAACTCTCCCAATAAAAATGGTACCTCACTTGTGTGGGAAGGCCTAGTATCCGCGACAGGAAACAGCCCAAAACGCAACATGGACAAGTCTAATTTTTCCACTGAAAACTGACTCTTTTTTTGCCATGTACGTAGCTGTGGAATTTGGACCCTAGCTCTGCTGGCACCTTAGGGAAACTAGCAAACCTATACATTTTTTAAAACTAGACATCAAGGGGAATCTAGGATAGAGTGACATATGTGGCTCTCACCACATTCTGTTACCCAGAATCCCTTGCACACCCAAACTTTGTAAAAAAAAAACACATTTTCCTCACTTTCTGTGATGGAAAGTTCTGGAATCTGCAGGGAGCCACAAACTTCCACCCACCCAGCATTCTCCCTAGTCTCCCGATAAAAATGGTACCTCACTTGTGTGGGTGGCCTAGTGCCCACGACAGGAAATGGCCTAAAGCGTACTGTGGGGACATCAAAATTATCGATTACAAACAAAACTTGTTTTGCGAGGGAGTCACTTGCGTTTTTGGTCCCGGGCTCAGCAGCCATCAAGGAAAACCTACCAATCCCAGATATTTCTGAAAACTAGACACCCGGTTGGATCACCCAAAGTTTTCCTACCCAGAATCCACTGCAAACCTCAAATTTAGCTGAAAAAATCAAATTGTTCTCACATTTCTGTGTGTGAAAGTTGTGGGATCATTGGGCTGATACCAATTTCCTACCAACCAGCCTTCCCCCAGGTCTCAGATAAAAATGGTACCTCACTTGTGTGGGTGCACCAAGTACCCGTGACAGGCAAGGGCGCAAAATGTATTGTGGAGACATAAACATTTTCTATCACAAAACAACCTGGTTTTGCAAGGGGGGCACCTGCGTTTTTATTCCCGGGCTCAGGTGCCATCTAGGGAAACCTACCAAACTCACACATTTCTGAAAACTAGACACTCGAGGGAGTGTAGAAAGGTGTGGCTTGCATGGATCAACCAATGTTTTCTTACCCAGAATCCCCTACTAACCTCAAATTTAGCTGAAAAAATCTTCAGCTCTGGGGGAGGAGATCTGGGGCTATTGCCCCGATATGCCCCCAAGGTGGGGCAGAAAGAATGTGGACATTTTATTGGGAGGGTGGGAGCATTGGCATGCCCATTCTGGGCAGTCCCCACCCCTACTTATAAAAAACCAGCATAATCCCTGGTGCCTAGTGGACTCTCTGCCCCCTCGGGGCCATTGCTGGCTAATTTTTTGGGGAGGTGGGCATTGGCCTGCCTATTCTGGGCTGCCCCCACCCCTATGTATAAAAAAGAATCCCTGGTGCCTAGTAGTTTTCTGCCCCGGGGCAGAAATGTGGCTAATGCCCCCATCTGCCTCCCAGGGGGGCAGAAATAATGTGGCAACTTTTTTTGGGGGTGGGGCATTGGTATGCCCATTCTGGGGAGTCTCCACCCCTGAACTTTGAAAAAAAATAATCACTGGTTCCTAGTTGGCTTTCTGCCCCCCATGGGGCAGATGAGGGGCTATTGCCCCCATCTGCCTCCCGGGGTCAGAGAGACTGTAAATATTTTTTGGGGGGTGGTAACATTGGCATGTCTATTCTGGGCAGCCCCCACCCCTATGTTTGGAAAAAAGTATTCCCTGGTGTCTAGTGGGCTTTCTGCCCCCCATGGGGCATATCAGGGGCTATTGCCCCATCTGCCTCTTGGGGGGCAGAAATACTGTGGGATTTTTTGAGGGGGGTTGCGGGTATTGGCATGCCCATTCTGGGCAGCCCCCACCCCTGAACTTTGAAAAACAAAATCCCTGGTACCTAGCGGGCTTACTGCCCCCCCGGGGGCAGAAAGACTGTGGCAATTTTTTGGGAGGTGGGGGCATTGGCAGGCACATTCTGGGCAGCCCCCTCCCCTGACCTATAAAAAAATAATTCCTGGTGCCTAGGGCGCTTTCTGCCCCCTGGGAGGAGATTGGGACTGTATATGCCCATTTTCAATGGGGGGCAAATACCCTTGCCCAAGGGGCTGCTCCCCCTCTCTGGTGCCTAGTGGGTGGATCCCTGCTTGAGGATCACCCTCCTGGGGTGATCCCCAAGTAGGGATCCACTAGGGAGGAGAATCATTTGAAAGAGGATATTCTCCCCTTTCTAACAATACCTTTCCCGTGTGTTTCGGTGCTCGGGAGGATGAGATAGCCCCACGAGCCCCGAAGTAGTGAAACTGAAACTAAGTTTCAGTTTAATTTTCAATGTAATGACGTTAGCGAGCCATGCGCGCGATCGTCATTACATTGGAAATAAAAAAAAGCCTCTGGTCTACCCACCTCCCAAGGCCAAACAAAAAGGGAAATCCCTCTGCTGTTTGCAACAGAGGGATTTAGTGCTCATGTGCACATGACGAAATGGTTCCTTTATGAGCACAGGAGCACTGGTGCTCATGACGGAACCATTCCATCATGAGCACCGAAGGGGTTAAAAACATGTTTAAACTCATGTTATTGTAATAGGTTTCTTTAAAAATCTTCTCTAAAACCTATTTTCCGTATTTGCGGTTATTCAGGGCACTGCGACGACGTCATTAACCACAACAATTGTGCCTTTTTCATAAAGTGTAAAACACATACATGCACACATAGTACAGTATTGTACACACCAGGGATTTATTACTGTATTGACTATAGTCACATTTTTCTAGTGAGTTTCTATAAAATCCATCTCTAAAACCTATTTTATTTGTTTGTGATGACGTCAGTACCCACGACGATCGCACCTTTTTTACAGAGTGAAAAAAACATATATGCACACATATTATAGTATTTTTGGCACTACGGGTTCATTACTGTACAGACCAAACTCATGTTTTCAAGTGAGTTTCTATAAAAACCATCTCTAAAATGTATTTTCAATTTTCGCGATGACGCCGGCACTCGAGATTACGTCAGTGCCATCTATCACCGCAAATATGTTGTGAAAATGCAAAGGAAAAGCAGTAATTCAATAGCCACCACCACATTAAGAAATAACAACTATGAAATTCATTCTAAACATCACACTAGATAAATTACAATCTAAATAAATCTATAAAAACATTTATCAGTCTCTCAATATCTCTATAACAGTGTGTGTTAATGATTCACTTGGCTATGTGAGTGGGTGCATAAGTCTCCAAGTGGGTCTGTGCTACATGAGTCCTTCAGTAGGTCTATAAGTGGGTGCATAAGTCTGAGCGGGTGTATGAATGGGCACCTGAGTCTTTGAGTGTGTTTGTGAGTGGGTGTATAAGTCTGTGGCTGGGTATGTGAGTGGGTGTGTGTGTCTGAGTTGTTATGTAAATGGGTGTATGCATGTCTGAGTGGGTATGTGAATTGGTACATGAGTTTGTGACTGAATCTATGAGTGGGGCATAACTGTCTGAGTGGGTCTGTCTATCAGTGGGTATGTGAGTGGAAGCATAAGTGTCTCAGTGGGTCTGTGAGTCAGTGCCTAAGTGTCTGAGTGGATCTCTGACGGGGTGCATGAGTCTCTGAGTGGGTCTATGAGTGTGTGTATAAGTCCCTAACTATGTATGTGAATAGGTGCATGAGTCTGTGAGTGCATCTGTAAGTAAGTATATGAGCCTCTAAATGCTTATGTGAGTATATACATGGGTCTCTGAGAGAGTCTGTGAGTGGGTATATTTGTGTTTGAGTGGGTATGTGAGTGGGTGTATGAGTATCTGAGTGGATATGTGAGTAGGTACATGAGTCTGTGACTGTGACCAGTGAGAGTGTGTATATAGATGTAGATACTTTGTGTTTTATATTTCTACCAATATTCGCAAAGACATCGCAATAGTCACGACGTTCCCGCGACAGTGCACATGGGCCACACTGGCAGTCGCAGCGCTGTTGCGAATATCACCCGCATGAGTAAAAAAATACATTTTGGACACATAACTTGTGTCACTAACACCTCCATTTCTCAAACATGGGGTCAGAATACCTCCACCCTGACCCTAAAATATTAGCTTTTACAGAAATGTTCAACCCCGGGAACCCTTCCCGATCGATAAAATGGCAGCCGCAATTTCTGTTCAGGTTGCGTCCAGCCAATCACAGCATTCCCGTTGGTGCGCGCATTCACAATCTCTCGCAAAATCATCGCAAAATATCAGCAGCTAGAGATGTCACTATAATTTTCAACTTACATTTCTCAAAAACTACTTGATGGATTTGCATCAAATAACAAAAGCACAATCTGCATAACAACATCTACCTTTCTGCCAAAATTGGTGTAATTTCGTCCTTCAGTTTGGGCTCTAGGTTTGACGTTCCTATCAGAGTTAACATTACAAATGCCCCCTATTACTCAGTCCCCACTGCTCAGACCCCCCCAAACTTTCCATGACACACAGAACCTACCTTGATACTTTTTAGGGAACATTTTATGAATATTGGTCAAAATACGCCAAAGCATTAGGCAAGTCCAAAAATGTTTTTCCTTTGATCTCTCCTTATCTTTCCTCATAGACCTTGATCAAATGGAAAACAGAGTAGACAAAAAATGTCTATGCAAAAACATATCCAATTAGAGTGTATCATCCGGGCCAAAAACTTTGCGTGACAAGTGGAATGCCATCGGCTCCAATAAGGCGTCAGAACCTTCTATAGTGAATAGGGATGCCATCAAATTTAGCAAATCAAATGAGCAGACATGCTCCTAATATCCTGAGGCCATCAGGAGCATTCCAGGGCAACTTGTGGCGACTTTAATGAAACTCAGATCCAAGAGGCGCTGTGCACGGGCACAGGGACTCACTTCAGCCGCCGGCCCCAGTGGAGGGTCGCACACAAGTCGCATATCCACGGAACAGTCCTGGTTTTGGGACATCAATGGACCCATCAACAGTTAAAAATCCAGGGCAGCATGTGACGTAGTGGACAGGCAAACGTCCGGATGCAGTAGAACACAGGCTGCATGCAGGTAAAGTAGGCATAATGGAACGTTAACCAATAGTCGATGTCAAGAGCTTCCAATGGCATCAAACCAAAAAGCTGCCACATCCCATCATGGTACAGCTGCAACTGGTCTAGGCTTGGCAGAACCACAGATCAAGCAGCCATTGCGGAACAGCAATAGAAGTACAAGAATGTTATAAACCAGGAGGAGCAGCAGGGGAAACCCTCCGATTACACTGGAAAAAATTGAGTGAATAAAGGCAGGGATTACTCCAAAAATAGTCTGAAATGAAGTCACAAGGCCGGATCCCACAACCTTAAAAAAATGAGCCAGGCCCGCCAGATCAGACGCATTAAAGATTTCGTGAATTAATTCCCCAAAATGTAGGGGGAGATTTGTGTTTAGCAATGACTGAAATCACTATATGTTCTTGCCACCTGCAATGCAAAGGTCTCACGAGCCGACGTGAGAGGCACGGTTTGTTGAAACAATAGTGCTTTGCCTGGCTTATTGAAATCTGTTTTCAAAGTTGGAATTTAAGGCCACAGCGGACTATCTACACTCCTATGTAGGGGGGAAACAGGACATTGCTGAAACAAGTAACTCATTGTGAAACTGTTACTATGTACATGATGCCAGCCCATAAGCCACAGCAGTTCTGATTATTGAGAATGAGATAACTGCCATTAGAAAGCAAAGTGAGAGTAGGAATAATAGCATGAACCGGGGTCCATTTTAGAAGACAAGCCAAATTAGGTGCTGAAACGTTGCAGGCGCCATGAAGTTTTACCTGTTTACATACTAGGGAGTGGCCTACAGTAGAGTCACAATCCTCCCCTGTAAGGAAAACTTCCTTTTCTGCATGCTGAAAATGGAATACAGATGGCAAGGACCATTGTTCATGCATATAACTGCTCCCAAGAGGTTTGTATTTACCCACAAGATAGTGTCTCATGCAAGCCGTAAACTGGAAGAGTGAGATGGATAACAAAATAACTCCATGTATACACCATACTGTGGAATCCGTTTCTGCTACTGTAAAGGGTAACTTTTCTAGTTTCTCAATGGATAACATAGTGTACGTTGGTCTTTCATGGACATTAATTTTTGTTTATCCATCAAATTAAATGGTATAAACAGTGCAGAAACATTCAGGCAATCCAATGGTACCCTCCCATTTTTAAGTATTTGTAACATCCACCCACGTTGCATAACAGAACTTAAATGATTCTGACCATGATACAAAGTAGATACCTAATTTTGAGCAATATCAATAACAGCTGATACAATATTATGTAAGTAATCTATATGAGAAGACAGTGTGTTAATACTGTTATCAACTACGGCAAGAACTTTTTCCAAATTATCTTGATCCAATTGGCATAGGCGTACTGCTGCTTTCAAATGGGATAGCTTCCAAAATTCATTCTAGGCTGCATAAACAAAACGTTTAATGCGAGGGGACTTCGGGCCTAAAAAAAAAATCTGACAGATAAATGTCATCTGACAAAAGGGAAAGATGGTGCTTCACAGACTAGAGTATGAAATGTTCTAACCCTTGTTGACATAATTTACCAACCGAATATGTGGTAACTGTATGTGACTGGGGGTAACAAGGATAAGATCGATGTTGGGTAAACACATTTGTAACATTTATGAAGCGTAAATGACAAGCATTGGTGTCTGTAGCCCATATTAACCAACCCTCTGGGTTTATAATGGAATAATTAAAAGTGCCATTTTGTATCATACCAGTTAATTCTTCCGTAGTATAGTTGGTATGTGTATACCACATCTCATATTGATCCATAGACGGAATAGAGGGGGCATTTAGATTTTTAGCAGTGTCTAAACCGAAACAAGTAGTTTGTTGGGCCGTCTGATTCAAAAATATAAATTGAGACGATATTAGACAGGCACGATGCAAGGATACACTACCTTGCACTTGCCAAAATTTGGTGCCCCAAATGAACTTTAAATTGATAGTGTCCTTCCAATAATCGTAACATTTCAGGGACAGATTTTCTATGAAGGATGAAAAATAAACTAATCTATTATGGGTAAGCATATATTTATTCACTGTGGGAATATTCAATTTAAATAATAGGATGCTGGGTCGGATAGATTGTAACCCGTAAAATACATAAATTTCTTTTTTTGTGTCATGGAACTTCCTGTAGATGGCTTTGGGCAATTTTCCAATTGTGTATAATTAAAAGCTGTCTGCTGAGTACTGGTTTTATGAAGAAAGTGATGCCCATAATGTTGGTAGCAAAATAAATCAGCATAATTTGCAGAAATATAGATCTTCTGTATTAAAAACAGTATAATATTGCAAATCAGAAAACAAAGAATTCACAGCATTCACATCCCATTCATCTGAATGCATTCCTGGTAAAACAACATCTCCCAAGGAAACACGGAAGACATATGGAATTTGCAGGGTCTCCGTCGAACCATATACATCAAATGGCACCTTATCTCAAATAATGCCATCAGCGATCGGGACTGCTGAAATATTAACCAGGGTTTGGTCTCTTTTCATTTTATGCGAAGAAGTATGAGGGACCAGTACTCTGTCAACCAGTTCTACAGCAGAGCGTTCAGGTAAGTAGTGGCCATTAATCAAAATAAAAAAGACATTTACGAACCCAATCCCCCCATTAACAATACAATCCAGATGTAAGCCCATGGTGGGACCAGGTAAGTTCTTCTCAATCACGAGCTGAAAATACAAATCTATGCAGGAGGCAGAGCTATATACGAAGACAACGAAGATGTATCTGAAGAAAAGTTATCTTAGTCAATGTAGTAACCGCTGGAACCGTACTGAAACATTGGGGGCTGTTCCTCATTAGAAGTCGAATGTATTATAGTTTCTGGGATATCAAATGTAAGTTCAACTGGTGGGGTAGTATACTCTTTTACCACAGTTGTAGATGTAGAAGGCAAAACAGGCAATAAATCAATTGAAGACTCAATCTCCCCCTCCAGTTGTCGGGGGAATCTGGAGAAACAGAACTCATCGGATGTAGTGGAACATCCCGACGCGGGATGCTTGGAGGCATACTATTAAATATCGGCCATATGGTGTAACTTGACACATTAAATTGAAATTAATCAATTGTCTTTGCATCCAGGTAGCGGAGGTAAGATCACAGTTCGGGTATCCTTTAGACCAAGGACTGGGACAGGGGCACGGTATGTAGGACAAAATTATTCCTTATTCGCCACCTTCTCCCGGACCAGATCACCAACTTTATGAAGCCAGCCAGAAACAGGAATCAGCACCGCTGCATCCATTGGCAAGGGCAAATGGGTTTGTGCACGACCATATCGATCCTATAGTAGGTCTTGCAATATAGCACAATGGTCATCTATGTCAAATGTTGTGGCAGCCACCACAACGTCTAGACCGTCAAGGTCTGGCACAAGCATCGTAATGCCAAGAGAATTTCGTATGTGATCCGCCCTTCCAGAGATCTTCTAGGAAAATTATTTAGTGCATGTTGAACCCCATAGAGATGAGTCAACCAGCCCCGGCCTGTACCTAGTACCCTAGCTGTTAAAGATTGCTTTAAGTCACGGTTCATCCGCTTCACAGCAGAATTGCGCTCAAGGCGATATGGAGACGAGAAATGCACCTGCACCCCCATAGACTTCATCTAATCACGGTAAGCCTTAGAGGCAACAGCTGGACATTGGTCTGAATGGAAGGTGCCAATGGCTTAAGTCCCTACAAAGACATGCAAATCTTTTATAACAGTACGAGCATCAGCACAGTGCTGTGGCCAAACCCAGAGGAACCTAGTGCACAAATCCATAGCAATCAAAATATATTTGAAATCAATGTTGGATGTTAAAGGACTGCAGTGATCAAGATAAATACACCCAAATGGATGATTAGAAATGAAGAGATGAGACTGTGGGGTATACGAAACATTAGAACTTTTAATTTGTTGACAAATGTCACAAGAAACCACATATTTGCACATTTGTTGGTACAAACCACACCTCCAATAACGCAGCTGTAAAAGAGAATCTGTGGCTATCACTCCTGCGTGCGCAGAAGCCATTCCTTCATGGGCGGCTTCAATCAGAGAAAGTCTCCGGTCCTCCTTGGGAATCACGCGATCACCAACTGTGGGAATAGTCACAAATGGTGCCTAATTAGTAGTCAACCGAAAGGCATAATGGGAAGGAATACCATGGAGAAACGGAGTACCCTCCTTCGTTGCAGCTTTAGCCACCAAAAAATCATCGTCAATTTTAGTCATGTACCTTGCAACAGCTGTAACTGAATATATAACTACTGCAGATTTGGCTGCTTCATCAGCCATACAATTACCAACAACATGTGCTCCCACGCACTGATATCCTATGGTATGGATAACATGTGTGAGTGGCAAACATTCCTTAAGAGTGTCCTTGTATTTGATTTGTTTGCCCTAAGTTGGCAGGGTATGCCCAGACGTGGGTCCTTTGCTCACTTTGCCACTGGATTCAAGCTAGCCCAGTTCAGACCCAGACATATGCTAATCAGTCTTGACCCTGTGCCTCATGGGAACAGTTCAGCCCGAACTGCCAAGCCAGGTCCTCCCTGGACCGGAAAAAAGCATCCTGGGACTGGTTTCAGGGCATCACCTCTCATGAGCCAGGCCAGCTTGAATCCAGTGGCACAATGAGCCTGGGACCCACGTCTGGGCATACCCGGTGCACTTAGGGCGAGAAAGAAAAAGACACACAAATGATGGCTGGCATACAGAGCAAATCCAACATTCACCCCCAGTCAAGAGATCTGGCTTAAATACATCGTTCTTTTGCTCACTATGCCACCCCAGTTTAGAACCAGCCATATGCAAATCAGTGTTAACCCTGTGCCTCATTGGAACAGTTCAGCCCATACTGCCAAGCCAGCTCCTCCCTGGACCAGAAACAAGCATCCTGGGACTGGTTTCAGGGCACCTCCCCTCATCAGCCAGGCTAGCTTGAATCCAGTAGCACAGTGAGCCCGGGACCCACGTCTGGACATACCTGGCACACTTGGAGAGAGAAAGCACAAGACACACAGATGATGGAGGGAATGTAGAGCAAATCAAACATTCACCACCAGTCAAGAGATCTGGGTTAAATCCATCGTTCTTTTGCTCACCATGCCACCCCAGTTCAAACCCAGCTATATGCAAATCAGTCTTGACCCTGTGCCTCATGGGAACAGTCCAGCCCAAACTGCCAAGTCAGGTCTTCCCTGAACTGGAAACAAGCACCCTGGGACCGCTTTCGGGGTAACACCCCTCATCAGCCAGGCTAGCTTGAATCCAGTGGCACAATGAGCCTGGGACCCACGTCTGGGCATACCCGGTGCACTCGTACAAAACCAGAGAAATTCGGCCGTTATAGTTAGTTGAGCTAACTATATCTCACGCCCCCGCAATGCACTGCTGATGACGTCACATATTACATTTCGAAACCATAGACATATCAATACCAGTTACTACATACCCACTCACTGATTCCTAGGTCTACACACACATCCACTCATTCACCCATACAGTCACTCATACATGTGTCACTTATCAATACAGCACTATCATTTGCACTCATATACCTATACAGACACTCACACATCACCACTCATCCATAGAGTTACTCACACACCTAGTCAATCATGCAAAGAATCATTCACACTCCCATTTACTCACCTATACAGTTATACACACACCACCTCACTTATTCACACAGATACTAACACATACTTACTCTCTTATACAATCACTGATACAATCACTGATGCAAGCATACACTCATCCATACAGCCACTCACACAATCACTCACTCTCACATATAGTCATTTATATACTCCAACACTCACATATACTGCCTTTCAGTAGCTACTCACACATGTACCACTGAGACATCCATTCACTCACCAACACACCCATACACACACTCACCCACCCATACAGCCCTTCACAGATGCACTCTTGAACCCATACACCCAGTGAATTACCCACTCACACATCTATGCACAGAGTCACACACCCCCCACCCACCCACAAAGATACTCAGGCACCCATACAGATACTCAGACAACTAATCAATAACCCATATAGACACTCATGTAGCTACTCACCAACCCATGCAGCCGCTTACACACCAACTGACAGACTGATACAGACATTTACACAGTTTTCTCACTAACCCATGTATTCAGTAAGACACGTTTAATCACTCACTTATACAGTCAGTCAGGCACCTACTAAATCATCTATTCAGACACTCATACACCCACACATACTTCAATACACCTTGGCATATATATATATAAAACATATTTAAACTTTACAGAAACACACAGTCACTGGATGATGTCATCAGTGATGTCATCAGTGATGTCATTTGAGATGTCATCAGTGATGTCATTTGAGATGTCGTCAGTGATGTCATCAGTGATGTCACTGACCATGTCATGAATGATGTAATATGTGACATCATCAGCAGTGCATTGCGGGGCGCGAGTTATAATTAGCTCAACTATAACGGTGGAATTTCTCTGTTTTTTATGAGTGAAATGTCCAACTAACTATAACGTCCCTGAAAACTGTGGTTTTTTCAGTGAATTGCTATGGTTTTTTAAATGCTAATTTCTAACTATAACGTCCCTGAAACCTATGGTTTTTTCAGTGAATTTCAAACGTTTTAAATGATAATTTCTAACTATAACGACCCTGAAACCTATGGTTTTTTCAGTGAATTTCTAAAAAATTTTAAATGCTAATTTCTAACTATGCCTACAGAGGTAGGACATGTGAAGAAAGAGGAAGAAAGGCGCAGAAAGAAGCAAGAGAAATACAGAAAGAGGCAACAGAAGTCAAGAAAGACGAAGAAAAGTGCAGAAAGAAGCAAGAGATATGCAGAAAGAACCAACAGAGGTGCAGAAAAAGGCCTTGTTGCAAAGTCATCCTGTGCCCCAAACTTTTTACTGACTGGTACTGGTGGTAACTGACTCCGACTAACCAGGCCCGGAGCCAGTGCTATGCTGAAAGACAATTAGAATACAGTGAAAACACCTACATACACTACGGTACACTATGGGTTGGGGTACCCCTGTGATTGGCATGACCTCCCCTGTAAGGCACTAGTACATAATAGGGCAGGGAGATTAAAACTACCTCTAACTCAGAGGTGCAGAAAGAGGCAAGAGAGATGCCTAAACAGGCAGGAAAGGTGCAGAAACAGGGAACAGGGGTGCAGAAAGAGGCAAGTGAGGTGCAGAAAGAAGTTAGAGCAGTGCAGAAAGAACCAACAGAGGTGCAAAAAGAGGCAAGTGGGATGCAGAAAAAGGTAGGAGGGGTGCACAAAGAAGCAAGAGAGGTACAGAAAGAGGCAGGAGGGGTGCACAAAGAAGGAAGAGAAGTGCAGAAAGAGGCAAGAGAATTGCTGAAAGAAGCAACAGAGGTGTATAAAGAAGCAGGAGAAAAGCAGAAAGAGGCAAGTGAGGTGCAGAAAAAAGCAAGAGTAGTGCAGATAGAACCAACAGAGGTGCTGAAAGAGGCGTGAAGGGTGCAGAAAGAGCAAGAGAAGTGCAGAAAGAGGCAACAGAGGTACAGAACGAGACAACAGAGGTACAGAAACAGGCAGGAAAGGTGCAGAAAGAGAAAATAAGGGTGCAGAAAGAGGCAAGAGATCTGCAGAAAAAAGCAACAGAGGTGCTGAAAGAGGCAAGTGAGGTGCAGAAAGAAGCAAGAGAGGTGCAGAAAGAGGCAATAGAAGTGCAGAAAGAAGCAACAGAGGTACAGAAAGAGGCACGAGGGGTGCAGAAAGAAGGAAGAGAAGTGCAGAAAGAAGCAACAGAGGTGCTGAAAGAGGCACGAAGGGTGCAGAAAGAGACAAGAGCAGTGAAGAAAGAAGCAACAGAGGTACAGAAAGAGGCAAGAGTGATGCAGAAAGAGGGAAGAGAGGTATAGAAAGAGGTAAGAGAGTTGGACAAATAGGGAAGAGGGGTGCAGAAAGAGGCAGGAGAGGTGCAGAAAGAAGCAACAGAGGTGCCGAAAGAGGCAAGAGAGGTGCAGAAAGAAGCAAGTGAAGTACAGAAAGAGGCAACAGAGGTGCAGAAACACGCAAGAGAGGTGCAGAAACAAGCAAGAGAAGTGAAGAAAGAGGCAAGAGAATTGCTGAAAGAAGCAAGAGCAGTGCAGAAAGAACCAACAGAGGTGCTGACAGAGGCAACAGAGGTGCAGAAGGAGGCACGAGGGGTGCAGAAAGAAGGAAGAGGAGTGCAGAAAGAAGCAACAGAGGTGCTGAAAGAGGCACAAGGGGTGCAGAAAGGAGGAAGAGAAGTGCAGAAAGAAGCAACAGAGGTGCTGAAAGAGGCACGAAGGGTGCAGAAAGAGGCAAGAGAAGTGCAGAAAGAAGCAACAGAGGTACAGAAAGAGGCAAGAGTGGTCCAGAAAGAGGGAAGAGAGGTATAGAAAGAGGCAAGAGAGTTGCACAAATAGGCAAGAGGGGTGCAGAAAGAGGCAGGAGGGGTCCAGAAAGAATTAACAGAGGTGCTGAAAGAGGCAAGAGAGGTGCAGAAAGAAGCAAGTGAAGTGCAGAAAGAGGCAACAAAGGTGCAGAAAGACGCAAGAGAGGTGCAAAAAGAGGCAAGAGGGGTGCAGAAAAAGGTTAGAGAGGTGCACAAAGAGGCAAGAGAGGTACAGAAAGAGGCAGGAGGGGTGCAAAAAGAAGGAAGAGGTGTGCAGAAAGAGGCAAGAGAATTGCTGAAAGTCGGTGCAGCCAAACAGTCGCATAATTCCAGTGGCCCTGCTCATACCACTGACTAGGTCCACAAGTGCTACTCAGTGATTCCTTCTTTTTTTGTCTCACTGAGTTCATAGTTGAGCTTCTATGGAAACGAGGAAGACTAAACCTGAGGTTACCACTCCACAACACAGACTAACATACCACATAATTACTCTCCATAACACATAATCCCACTCTACATAATTCCTATACACTAAATGCCACATACTTTCTATCCACATAATTTCACTGCACAACATACCACATAATTCCACTACACACAACGTACATCCACTCCACTCCAAAAAACATTAGTAAAAAACTTTTACATTTATAACACCAATAGCTCTAACTCTCGCAAATGCGAAACTTATTACATTGCAAACACTTCTTTAACTAGTAGGCGCGTTTGCAGAGTGGTGGAGAAAGGGTGCTGGGCCTCCGAACAGCGCTCAGGAATTAAGCTGCGTAGGATTTACAGGAGGTACCAGAAGGGCTTCTTGGCCCCCAAAGTCCCTCAGGAGTAAAGTGGTCTTTATCCCCCATCCCGTATTCTGCCAGGAGGTGCATTTGCAGAGTGGTGGAGAAAGGGGGCATGGCCTCCGAAGACGTCTTAGCAATCCTACTGTGTGGGACTTACTGGAGGTAACAAGAGGGGTACTTGGCCCCCAAGGACATCCTTGGGGGCCAACTACCCCTCCTATTACCTCCAGTAAGTACCACACATCAGGATTGGTAAGTTCTCATAACAGGCCACGCCCCCTTTGCCCACCACTCTGCAAACGCACTCCCTGGCACGCCCTACGATGGGGATTGAAGTGCCCTTCACTGCTGGGGGTTCTTAGGGGCAAACTAGCCTACCTTTTACCTCCAGTAAGCCCCACACAGTGGGATTGCTAGAGGTAGACACAGACCACACCCCCTTTCTCCACCATACTGCAAACGTGCCTCCTGGCATGTTCTACATTGGGGGATTAAGTCCCCTTTCCTCCTGAGGGTCCCTAGGGGCCAACTAGCCCTCCTGTTACCTCCAGGAAGCCCGATACAGCTGGATTGCTGAGAGTGGTCCGAGGCCACGCCCCCTTTTTACACCACTCTGCAAATGCGCCTCCTGGTGCACTGCTGCTCAGGGGATGAAGTCCACTTGTGTCCTGAGGTCCTCAGGACACAAGAGGACCTCATCGCCCCACCAGCAGTGCGCCAAGAGGCGTGTTTGCAGAGTGGTGTAAAAAGGGGCGAGGCCTCGGACCGTCTCTCTGCAATCCAGCTGTGTGGCACTTACTGGAGGTACCTGGTGGGCTAGTTGGCCCCCAGGGACCCTCAGTATTCAAGGGGACTTAATTCCCCAACTTAGAGCGCGCCAGGGGGCGCGTTTGCAGAGTCATGCAGGGAGGGGGCGGGGCCTCCGGCGAGTTGCTGGTTTCTTTTTGATAAATTTGTTATTTTATGGGAGTGGGCAGCGTCGCCCCCCTTCCCTGGGCCACTTTTAGCCCCGGGGACCCCATCCCCCGGGGCCGGCCCTTATCCCTTGGGACTGTGCGGGGATCCCCAATGCCCCCATGGTCCCAGCCAGCTTCCCGCCTCCTGCGGGAGCCGGCATTGCTTTTGCACAAGGGGAGCTGCTGACATGCAGGTCCCCTTGTGCAAAAGCAATCTGCTTTGCTTTTTGGAAGCGAGAGCAGGTTTCCTGCTCTCGCTTCCAAAAAGCAAAGCAGGGTTTGCTATGACAGGGCGGGAGCCGTGCTCCCGCCCTGCCAGAGCAAACTGCAATGTCCCAGGGGTGGGCACCCCGGGACATTGCAGGAGTCGGCTCTGGGAGTTGGTGGTCCCCAGGGCCATAAAGGGCTCCATGAGGGGGGGCGCGCGGCCCCCCTCCCTTCATTTGCATAGCCCCGGGGAGGTGGTGGTCCCTGGGGCTGGGGGTCTGTAACGGACCCCCATATTACCATATTGAATGCCCCCGGTCAGGTGGTGGTTCCCGGGGCAGTGTGGGGGGGCTCGAGCCCCTCCACACTAATTATTTTCAAAGCCCCGGGGAGGTGGCGGTCCCCAGCACTTGGGGGGCCTGCGAGGCCCCCACCCTAATTTCAAGAAAGCCCCGGGGAGGTGGCGGTCCCCAGGACTTGGGGGGGCCCACGAGGACCCCACCCTTATTTTAATTATGCCCCGGGGAGGTGGTGGTCCCCGGGGCTGCAGGGGGGCTGCGTGCCCCCGCATATAAATTATAAAGCCCCGGGGAGGTGGCAGTCCCCAGGGCTGTGGGGGCCACCATGGGCCCCCACACCATAATTTTGTATTGCCCCGGACCTGGCCCACCCGGGGGCTTTTTAACAAACAAAGCGCGGGAGACCGCGCTTCGTTTTTTTAATAATTTCTTTTGGATTTGCGCACCCAGCGCAAAGTCGGCCAAAATTATTTAAAAAAAATGCTTTTTTGGGCCTGGGGTCCTTGTGGGACCCCCTGAGCAGGCCTAGGGGGTCAGGGTGTTTGTACCCTGCACCCTTTTCTTATTTTTCATCTTCTTTTTTCTGATTTCTTGTGACTCTGTTACCGAGTCACAAGATGGCTGCCAACACTTCCTGGTTTGGAGTTTTGGCAGCCAATCAGAAGTGAGCTCGTGCCTGGGAGGAGTCGCGACTCCTCCTCGGTGCTGAGATATATTTCTTGAATTGCTCTGTAACTGCTGAACGGATTTACACCATTTAAAAAAAGGTTGCTTTCTGAACCAAGAGCTACCTTTTTGCCAAATTTGGTGTAATTCCGTTCAGCAGTTCGGGCTGTAGCCTGTTCCAAAATTTCCTATGGAAATTAACATGGGGAAAACGTGTTTTGGCACCCCCATTTTTTCTCGGCCCCCGCTTTACGAATCACCCTAAAACTTTCAAGACAGGAGCTGACCCGAGCGGGCCATTAGTTTTGAAAATTTCGCGACAATTCGTCAAATGGCGCCAAAGATATTGGCAAAGAACAAACGCTTTTTGAATAGAAACGAGGTCCTAACTATAACTACCTACTGGCGACCGCCAATAGGTAATATGTATATATATACATATATATATATATATATATATATATATATATATATATATATATATACACCACTCCGCTTCCACAGAGTCCTTCGAAGGGACAAAATGGACACGGACCACAATTTGCGTGCTAAAGTGTTTATTACGGACTGTCCACCATAATTCATTTCGGCTGCCCACGGCCTTGATCACATGACAACGCTGCAGTTTCAGGATCAGCAATTTAAAGTGACACATGCAACAACCTTATTAATGGATACAGACAACAGAATTGCGCAGCTGTGGTGCCAATAAATACACAATGGTTAAATAAATATTTAAACATATATATCTCTCTCTCGTCTGCCACGTGCTTTTAAGACAAATACATACATAAATGTCCAAATTCATATTGGAAACAGCTAGATTTGATAAAGAGTCATGGTTAAATACCCTACAAACCTGCTCTGTCTACCGTATTCCATTAAAAGTACCAAAATTATAAAGTGCAAAAGTGCGTCTTCACCAATGTAATCATTTAGATTACTATACAGTGCCTAAGTGCAATGTGATATTTTCTGTTTGAGCAGCAGTTAATAATTGTCTAAAACTCCAAAGATGTATATAACAGGTTTTCACATCAGCAACATGAGTTCATCTTTAATCGTTCATCAAGTGATAATACCAATTTCTAGGTTAAATATCTATCTAAAACTGTATCACAAATCTAGACGCCAGGTCTGGTGGCTCAGTGGACTAATGCATCCACTGCAGGGACCTGTGTTCGACCTCATGGTTGCAGGTTCAATTCCCGGAGGGTCCACTCAGCCTTTCGTCCATCTGAGGCCGATAAAATGAGTACCGCTTGGTAACAATAAACATCTGTTATTCAGCGCCAAGAGACCCCGACGGGGTAAACGTGTGCTTTAGAAATACACATTTTATGTTATGTTACGTTATCACAAATCCTGATAAAAATTATTAGTAAGAACTATTTCATGTTATGATTTTATATTGAGCATAATTGATTTCCAGTCGTCTAATTCAGTTATAGGCAGGTGTACAAATCATCCCTGATATTCAGACCTCCTGGAGTTTTGGTATCCAGTTCTAGAATAAAGCCTGTTTCTAATCTCCTAAGTTTAGATTCTCTATTGCCACCTCTTCTGGGATAGGGGACAGCATCCACTAAAAAATATTTAAGATGTTTTAAATTGTTTTTATGAGTTTCTTTAAAATGCCGGGCTACAGGGTAGGTGGGGTCCGAGTTGGTAATAGCCCTAATGGGTTGCAGTATGCGTTTGTGGGCTTGTAATTTTGTGCTCCCAACATGTTGTAGTCCACACGTGCATTATAGTACATGGTCCGCCTTGCAAGTTAGGTGTTTGCTGATTATCTTTGCTTTTTCACAAAATGGGGTTAGATATGAGGTTTTATTTACCCCAAATTTGCAAGCCCTACAGGTTGTACACTTGAAAAAACCCTTTCTTGCAGATAACCACGACCCCACTTCTTATGTTTCCGGACTGCTTATCACCAGGGCATTGCTCATGGATGCCGTCCTCCTAAATGTAATAGAGGGTGCTGTAGGTAAAAGGTGTCCTATGATGGGGTCATCCACAATTATTGGCCAGTTACGTTCAATGATGCCCCTCAACTGTTTCTCCTGTTTGCTGTATGTCAGAATCAATCTAGTATGATCAGTTCCCTGACTTTCTTGTGTGTCTGAGTCTTTAATCTGACCTCTACTCTTGCCAAAATGTAGCTCATACCTACTGTGCAGCTTAGATTTTGCTATTGCTGCATCTACTGTTTTAATGGAATAGCCCCTTGCTAGGAATCTCTCTTTACATTCATTTTGCCTCACATCTAAGTCTGCCTCGTTGCTACATATCCGCCTCAGTCTCAACATTTCCCATTAGGGTATGCTTTCGATTAGATGTGCTGGATGAGAGCTAGTGGCATGCAGTACAGAGTTCCCTGCTGTTTCTTTGCAGTGTAGTGAAGTCACTAACCTATTGTTGACAATACGAATCTGCACATCCAGGACATTAACTGTGTCTGGGCTCACTGTAGCTGTAAATGTTAAATTAATGTTGTTCTCATTAATCATGGAGACAAACTCCAAAGCACTCTCCTCTGAACCACGCTAAACAACAAATAAATCATTGATAAATCTTAGCCAAGTTACTACATGCTCCTGCAACTTATGGCCAAATTTGCCCCCAAGGACCAGCTCCTCTCACCAGCCCATGTGTAAACATGCATAGCTGGGAGAGAAGCTGGCTCCCATGGCTACCCCCGTAGCTGTTGGTAGATCTGATTCTTGAACCTAAACAGATTGTTCTCCAAACAAAACAAAGTCATGCTGATAAGCATCCTGCTGTGTTGTGCCAGGCATTTTGTTGCTGAGAAAATGTTCCGATGCACAGATGCCATCTTTATGTCTGATGCTAGTATATAGCAATGTGACATCCAGTGACATCCGAACATACCCCTTGTATATATATTAATATATTACCTACTGGTGGTCACCAGTAGGTAGTTATAGTTAGGACCTTGTGTCTATTCAAAAAGCATTTTTTCTTTTGCCAATATCTTTGGCGCCGTTTGACGAATCTTTGCGACATTTTCAAAACTAATGGGGCGCTCCGGTCAGCTCCTGTCTTGAAAGTTTCGGTGTGATTCAACGGGGGCCGAGAAAAAAGGGGAGTCCCAAAATGCGTTTTCTCCAAGTTAATTTCCTTAGGAAACTTAGACAAGGCTACAGCCTGAACAGCTGAACGGAATTACACCAAATTTGGCAAACAGGTAGCTCTTGGTTCAGAAAGTGACCTTTTTTTAAATGGTGTAAATCCATTCAGTAGTTCCTTAGAAATTCATATATAAAAAAATTAGCCCTGGGCATTGAACTCTGCTCCGTTTGCGGAGTTTGCGGAGTTTTCTGCACTCCGCACTTCGTGGAGCTCATGGAGTGCAAGAAAACCCCGCTTCGCGTAGTGCAGCGGAGTTTTTTCCCCGCTCGCGATCGCAAACGGTAAGTTCGCAATCGCGAGCTGCTGCTCGGGTAGAATTTCTACCCGAGCTGCAGAAAGACCAGCGCGAACAGCAGTTTGCACTACACTCCGTCACTTGCAGAGTTTTTTTGGAACTTCGCAAAGTTCCGCATAGCAAAACTCCGCGAACTACGCCCAGGCTTAAAAAAAATATTAGTATCTGGTGACTGCAGTGGATCTGCGAACACGCCCGAGCACGAGCTGACTTCTGATTGGCTGCCAACACTTCGTGACTTGGTTGAACCGAGTCACAAGAAAATAAGTAAAAAAAGAAGAAAAGGGGGCAGGGTAGAAACACCCTGACCCCCTAGGGCTGCTCAGGGGGTCCCAGAAAGACCCCAAGGGCCCAAAAAGGCAGTTAAAAAAAAAATTGGAAGAATTCGCGTAGGGTCCGCGAATCCGGCCAAAATTTTTTTAAAAAATGAAGTGCGGTCTCCCGCACTTCGTTGTCTTGAAGCCCCCGGGTGGGACAGGTCCCGGAGGCATTATTATGCGGCCCCGGGGACTGCCACCTCACCAGGGTTTTGTTAATAATGTGCGGGGGCACACGACCCCCCTGCAGCCCCGGAGACCGCCACATACCTGGGGCTTATTATTAAAAATGCATGGGGGGGCTCCTGCCCCACCATGCTGCCCCAGGGACCGCTACCTCCTCAGGACATTTATTTATTATATGTGTGGGGGGGCCTCACAGGCCCCCATGCCCCATGGACCACCACCTCCCTGGGGTTTCAATAACTTAAATTAAGTGTGGGGGTGGATCCTGCCCCCCACACTGCCCCAGGGACCACCACCTCCCTGGGGCATTGAGTTAATAAATGCCCCTGGGCTTTAATGCTGTTGAGAGGGGGCCGCGCTGCCCTCTCTGGGAGCCCTCCATGGCCCTGGGAACCGCCACTCCCCAGGGCCAGCTCTAGCAATGTTCGTGGTGCCCACCCCCGGGACATTGCAGATTGCTATGGCAGGGCGGGAGCACTGCTCCCGCTGTGCCATAGCAAACTTCTGCTTCGCTTCATGGAAGCAAGAGCAGGAAAACTGCTCTTGATTCCATGAAGCGAAGCAGTATTGCTTTTGGGCGAAGGGAGCTGCATGTCAGCAGCTCCCTTTGCCCAAAATCAATGCCAGCTCCCGCAGGATGCAGGGAGCTGGCAGGGACCACGGGGGCATTGGGGCTCCCCCTCGGTCCCCAAAGAGATGCCATGGCCCGGGGGATGGGGTCCCCAGGGCCAAAAATGGCCCGGGAGGGGCGCCAAATGGCCCCCTCCATTTTTATTATAAAAAGAAATGGCTGGACCCCAGGGGATGGGGTCCCTGGGGCTGAAATCAGCCTGAGGAGGGGCGCCACGTGGCCCCCCTCCTTTAGAAAATAATACAAATTTAAAAATGGCCAAGGCCCGGGGAAGGCCTTGGCCATTGGAGAAGCGATGAGGTCCCTTGTGTCCTGAGTACTTCAGGACTAAAGTGGACTTCATCCCCAAGCAGCAGTGTGCCAGGAGGCACGTTTGCAGAGTGGTGTAAAAAGGGGCGTGGCATCTGACTGCTCTGAGCAATCCAGCTGTGTGGGGCGTACTGGAGGTAACAGGAGGGCTAGTTGGCCCCTAAGGACCCCCAGCAGCGAAGGGGAGTTTAATCCCCATCCAAGAGCGCACCAGGGAGCGCGTTTGCAGAGTGGTGGTCAAAGGGGGCGTGGCCTGCTATGAGAACTTAGCAATCCTCCTGTGTGGGACTTACTGGAGGTAATAGGAGGGGTAGTTGGCCCCCAAAGATGTCCTTGGGGGCCGACTACCCCTCCTGTTACCTCCAGTAAGTCCCACACAGTGGGATTGCTAAGAGGTCTTCAGAGGCCATGCCCCCCTTTCTCCACCAATCTGCAAACACGCCTTCTGGCACACTAGGGGATGGGGGATGAAGTCCACTTTACTCCTGAGGGACTTTGGGGACCAAAAAGTCCACCTGGAACCTCCTGTAAGTCCTATGCAGCGGAATTCCTGAGCGCTGGTCAGAAGCCCATCCCCCTTTCTCCACCTCTCTGCAAACGCGGCTACATCTTTAATGTAATAGGTCTCGCATTTGTGAAAGTGAGGGCTAGTGGCGTTGTAAATGTAAACATTTTTTACTAATGTTTTTTCGAGTGAAGTGCATATACATTGCGTGTAGTGGAATTATGTGGTATGTTGTGAAGTGAAATTATGTGGATAGAAAGTATGTGGTATTTAGTGTATAGGAATTATGTAGAGTGGGATTATGTGTTATGGAGAGTGAATATGTGGTATGGTAGTCTGTGTTGTGGAGTGGTAACCTCAGGTTTAGTCTTCCTCGTTTCCATAGAAGCTAAACTATAAACTCTATGAGACACAAAAAACAGAAGGAACCACTGCGGAGCACTTCTGGACCCAGTCAGAGGTATGAGCAGGGCCACTGGAATTATGCGGCTTTTCGGCCGCAGTGATTTTTGCATAATTATACATTTTCCGCATTTGCCACACAATCCATCATCTGCCGCATATTCTGCAGATTTGAACAAAAAAAACCCTTGTTTGTACTAGCTGAAACGGCTCAAACGTTTCCAAAAATGCAGAGACAAGTCTTACAGCGTGGTCAAAAGCCCTTTGCAAAGCTGGAATGGTCACCTGTTACTTATTGATAAATGTGGGTGTTGAATTGGTACTAATGGTGCACAAACCACTCTTGCTTCTTTCTGCACCTCTCTTGCCTCTTTTTGCATTTCTCTTGCTTCTTTCTGCATCTTTCTTCTTCTTTCTGCACTTCTCTTGCCTCTTTCTGCACATCTCTTCTGCTTTCTGCGCCTCCCTTCTTTCTGCACCTCTTTTGCTTCTTTCTGCAGCTCTCTTGCCTCTACCTTCTGCACCTCTCTTGAATTTTTCTGCACCTCTGTTGCTTCTTTCTGAAGCCCTCTTGGCTCTTTCTGCACCCCTCTTCCCTCTTTCTGCACCTCTCTTGCCTCTTTTTGCACCTCTCTTGCCTCTTTCTGCACTTCTCTTGCCTGTTTCAGCACTCGCATGCTTCTTTCTGCACTTCCATTGCTTCTTTCTGCACCTCTCTTGCTTCTTTCTGTACCTCTTTTGCCTCTCTGCACGTCTGTTGCTTCTTTCTGCACTTCTCTTGCTTCTTTCTGCACCCCTCTTGCTTCTTTATGCACCCCACTTCCCTCTTTCTGCACTCCTCTTTCTGTACCTCTGTTGCCTGTTTCTGTACCTCTATTGCTTCTTTCTGCACCACTCTTGCTTCTTTCTGCTCCTCTCTTGCAAATTTCTGCACCCCTCTTTCTTCTTTCTGCACCCCTCTTCCCTCTTTCTGCAACTCTCTTGCCTGTTTACACCCCTTTTCCCTCTTTCTGCACCTCTTTTGCCTGTTTCTGCAACTCTCTTGCTTCTTTCTGCAGTTCTCTTGCCTCCTTCTTCACCTCTGTTGCTTCTTTCTGTACTTCTCTTGCTTCTTTCTGTGCCTCTCTTGCTTCTTTCTGCACCTCTCTTGCCTCTTTCTGCACCTTTCTTGCCTCTATCTGCACTTCTCTTGCCTCTTTCTGCATCCCTGTTCCCTCTTTCTGCATCTCTCCTGCCTGTTTCTGCACCTCTCCTGCTGTTTTCTACACCCCTCTTGCTACATTCTGCACCTCTGTTGCGTCTTTTTGCACTTCTCTTGCTTCTTTCTGCACCTCTCTTGTTTCTTTCTGCACCCCTCTTGCCTCTTTCTGCACATCTGTTGGTTCTTTTTGCACTGCTCTTGCTTCTTTCTGCACCTCTCCTGCAAATTTCTGCAACCCTCTTGCCTCATTCTGCACCCCTCTTCCTTCTTTCTGCACTTCTCTTGACTCTGTCAGAACCCCTTGTGCCCCCTTTCTGCATGTATTTTGCCTGTTTCTGCACCTCACTTGTCTCTTTCTGCACCTCACTTGCTTCTTTCTACACCCCTTTCACCTCTTTCTGCACCACTCTTCCCTTTTTCTGTACTGCTCTTGCCTCTTTCTGCACCCCTCTTCCCTCTTTCTGCACCTCTCCTGCCTGTTTCTGCACATCTGTGGCCTCTTTCTGCCCTTCTCTTGCCTCTTTCTGCACCTCTGTTGCTTATTTCTGAACTTCTCTTGCTCCTTTCTGCACCCTCTTGCTGCTTTCTGTGCCTCTGTTGCTTTTTTCTGCACTTCTCTTGCTTCTTTCTGCACCTCTCTTGCTTCTTTCTCCACCCCTCTTGCCTCTTTCAGCACCCTTCTTCCCTCTTTGTGCACCTCTCTTGCCTCTTTCTGCACCTCTCTAGCCTTTTTTCTGCAGTTCTCTTGCTCTTTCTGCACCTCTTTTGCTTCTTTCTGCACTTCTGTTGCCTCTTTCTGCACCCATATTTCCTCTTTCTGCACCTCTGTTGGTTCTTTCTGCACTGCTCTTGCTTCTTTCTGCACCTCTCTTGCAAATTTCTGCGCCCCTGTTCCCTCTTTCTGCACCTCTTTTGCCTGTTTCTGTAACTTTTGCCTCTTTCTGTGGTTATCTTGCCACCTTCTTCACCTCTGTTGCTTCTTTCTGCACTTCTCTTGCCTCTTGCTGCACCCCTCTTGCCTTTTTCTGCACCCCTGTTTCTTCATTCTGTACTTCTCTTGCTTCTTTCTGTGCCTCTCTTGCTTTTTTTGGCACCCCTCTTGCTTCTTTCTGCACCCCTCTTCCCTCTTTCTGCACCTCTCTTGCTTCTTTCCGTACCGCTCTTGCCTCTTTCTGTACCTCTCTTGTCTTTCTGCACTTCTCTTGCCTCTTTCTGCACCCCTCTTGCCTCTTTCTGCACCTCTTTTGGTTTTTTCTGCACTGCTCTTGCTTCTTTCTGCACCTCTCTTGCAAATTTCTGCAACCCTCTTCCCTCTTACTGCACCCCTCTTCCCTCTTTCTGCACCTCTTTTGCCTGTTTCTGCAACTCTCTTGCCTTTTTCTGCAACCCTGTTGCTTCATTCTGTACTTCTCTTGCTTCTTTTGGTGCCTGTCTTGCTTCTTTCTGCACCCCTCTTGCTTCTTTATGCACCCCTCTTCCCTCTTTCTGTATCCCTGTTCCCTCTTTCTACACCTCTCCTGCCTGTTCCTGCACCTCTTTTGCCTCTTTCTGCACTACTCTTGCCTCTTTCTGCACCTCTCTTGCCTCTTTTTGTACCTCTCTTGCCTCTTTCTGCACTTCTCTTGCCTGTTTCAGCACTCGCTTGCTTCTTTCTGCACTTCTGTTGCATCTTTCTGCACCTCTTTTGCCTCTTTCTGCACCTCTGTTGCTTCTTTCTGCACTTCTCTTGCTTCTTTCTGCACCCCTCTTTCCTCTTTCTGCACTCTTCTTTCTGTACCTCTGTTGCCTGTTTCCGTACCTCTTTTGCTTCTTTCTGCACTTCTCTTGCTTCTTTCTGCACCTCTATTGCTTCTTTCTGCATCCCTTTTGCTTCTTTCTGCACCTCTCTTGCAAATTTCTGCACCCCTCTTGCCTCTTTCTGCACCCCTCTTCCCTCTTTCTGCACCTCTCTTGCCTCTGTTTACAGCCCTTTTCCCTCTTTCTGCACCTCTTTGCCTGTTTCTGCAACTCTCTTGCCTCTTTCTGCAATTCTCTTGCCTCCTTCTTCACCTCTGTTGCTTCTTTCTGCACTTCTCTTGCCTCTTTCTGCACCCCTCTTGCCTCTTTCTGCACCCCTGTTGCTTCATTATGTACTTCTCATGCTTCTTTCTGTGCCTCTCTTGCTTCTTTCTGCACCCCTCTTGCTTCTTTCTGCACCCCTCTTCCCTCTTTCTGCACCTCTCTTGCCTCTTTCTGCACCTTTCTTGCCTCTTTCTGCTTTTCTCTTGCCTCTTTCTGCATCCCTGTTCCCTCTTTCTGTACCTCCTTTGCCACTTTCTGTACCCCTCTTCCCTCTTTCTGCACCTCTCCTGCCTGTTTCTGCACATCTGTGGCCTCTTTCTGCACTTCTCTTGCCTCTTTATGCACCTCTGTTGCTTATTTCTGCACTTCTCTTGCCTCTTTCTGCACCCCTCTCGCTACTTTCTGCGCCTCTGTTGCTTTTTTCTGCACTTCTCTTGCTTCTTTCTGCACCCTTCTTTCCTCTTTCTGCACCCATTTACCCTCTTTGTGCACCTCTCTTGCCTCTTTCTGCACCTCTCTAGCCTTTTTCTGCAGTTCTCTTGCTCTTTCTGCACCTCGTTTGCTTCTTTCTGTACTTCTGTTGCCTCTTTCTGCACCCGTCTTTCCTCTTTCTGCACCTCTGTTGGTTCTTTCTGCACTGCTCTTGCTTCTTTCTGCACCTCTCTTGCAAATTTCTGCACCCCTGTTCCCTCTTTCTGCACCTCTTTTGCCTGTTTCTGTAACTCTCGCCTCTTTCTGCAGTTCTCTTGCCTCCTTCTTTACCTCTGTTGCTTCTTTCTGTACTTATCTTGCCTCTTTCTGCACCCCTCTTGCCTCTTTCTGCACCCCTGTTTCTTCATTCTGTACTTCTCTTGCTTCTTTCTGTGCCTCTCTGGCTTTTTTCTGCATCCCTCTTGCTTCTTTCTGCACCCTTCATTCTGCACCTCTCTTGCCTCTTTCTGTACCTCTCTTGCCTCTTTCTGCACCTCTCTTGTTTTTCTGCACTTCTCTTTCCTCTTTCTACACCCCTCTTGCCTCTTTCTGCACCTCTGTTGGTTTCTTCTGCACTGCTCTTGCTTCTTTCTGCACCTCTCTTGCAAATTTCTGCACCCCTCTTGTCTCTTTCTGCACCCCTCTTCCCTCTTACTGCACCTCTCTTGCCTCTGTTTGCACCCCTGTTCCCTCTTTCTGCACCTCTTTTGCCTGTTTCTACAACTCTCTTGCCTTTTTCTGCAACCCTGTTGCTTCATTCTGTACTTCTCTTGCTTCTTTCTGTGCCTGTCTTGCTTCTTTCTGCACCCCTCTTGCTTCTTTATGCACCCCTCTTCCCTCTTTCTGCATTTCTGTTCCCTCTTTCTGCACCTCCCCTGCCTGTTTCTGTACCTCTGTTGCCTCTTTCTGCATCCCTCTTGCTACTTTCTGCACCTCTGTTGCTTCTTTCTGCACTTCTTTTGCTTACTTCTGCACTTCTCTTGCTTCTTTCTGCACCCTTCTTGCCTCTTTCTGCACCCTTCTTCACTGTGCACCTCTCTTGCCACTTTCTGCAGTTCTCTTGCCTTTTTCTGCACCTCTCTTGCTTCTTTTTGCACTTGTGTTGCCTCTTTCTGCACCCCTCTTGCCTTTTTCTGCATCTCTGTTGGTTCTTTCTGCACTGCCCTTGCTTCTTTCTGCACGTCTTTGGCAAATTTCTGTACCCCTCTTGCCTTATTCTGTACCCCTCTTCCCTCTTTCTGCACCTCTCTTGCCTCTGTCTGCACATCTTGTACCCTCTTTCTGCACGTATTTTGCCTGTTTCTGCAACACTCTTGCCTCTTTCTGCAGTTCTCTTGCCTCTTTCTGTACTTCTTTTGCTTCTTTCTGCAGTTCTCTTGCCTCTTTCTGCACCTCCTTTGGTTCTTTCTGCACGTCTCTTGCTTTTTTCCGCACCTCTCTTGCTTCTTTCTGTACCCCTCTTGCCTCTTTCTGCACCCCTCTGTCCTCTTTCTGCACCTCTCTTGCCTCTTTCTGCAGTTCTCTTGCCTCCTTCTGCATCTCTGTTGCTTCTTTCTGCACTTCTCTTGCCTCTTTCTGCACCCCTCTTGTCTGTTTCTGCACCTCACTTGCCTCTTTCTGCACCTCTCTGGACTCTTTCTGCACCTCTCTTGCCTCTTTCTGTACCTTACTTACCTCTTTCTGCACTTCTCTTGCCTCTTTCGGCACATCTGTTGCTTCCTTATGCACTTCTTTTGCTTTTTTCTGCACCTCTCTTACTTCTTTCTGCACCCCTCTTACTTCTTTCTGCACCCTTATTCCCTCTTTGTGCACCTCTCCTGCCTCTTTCAGCACCTCTCTTGCCTCTTCTGGAGTTCTCTTGCCTCTTTCCGCACCTCTTTTGCTTCTTTCATCACTTCTCTTACCTCTTTCTGTACCCCTCTTGCCTCTTTCTGCACCCCTCTTGCCTCTTTCTGCACCTCTTTCCGTTCATTCTGCACTGCCCTTGCTTCTTTCTGCACCTCCCTTTCAAATTTCTGCACCCCTCTTGCCTCTTTCTGTACCCCTCTTCCCTCTTTCTGCACCTCTCTTGCCTCTGTCTGCCTCCCTGTTCCCTCTTCTGTACCTCTTTTGCCTGTTTATGCAACTCTCTTGCCTCTTTCTACAGTTACCTTGCCTCCTTATTCACCCCTGTTGCTTCATTCTGTACTTCTCTTGCTTCTTTCTGTGCCTCTCTTGCTTCTTTCTGTACCCCTCTTGCCTCTTTCTGTACCCCTCTTCCCAGTTTCTGCACCTCTCTTGCCTCTTTCTGCACCTCTCTTGCCTCTTTCTGTACCTCTCTTGCCTCTTTCTGCACTTCTCTTGCCTCTTTCTGTACCTCACTTAACTCTCTTTGCACCTCTCTTGCCTCTTTCTGCTCCTCTCTTGCCTCTTTCTGCACTTCTCTTGCCTCTTTCTACACTTCTCTTGCCTCTTTCTGCACATTTCTTACTCTTTCTGCACCTCTCATTTTTTTCTGCAATTCTCTTGCTTCTTTCTCTTCTTTTGCCTGTTTCTTTATTCAAACGGGAAGTGCAAGCTGTCAAGTTTAATGGTCTGCATGCTCTCGTGACTGAGGTATATGTCTACTTGTACATGTATTCTCACGTGTTATGCATCTGAAGATGGTAGCTTAAAAAGCGGAAGCTTCTCTTATACGTGGTCAAATCTTAGTTCTGCTCTGTCATTCGAGTTGCACAGGCATACATGTTTTATGTATGTAGGTGTTGTAGAGCCCCTAAAATATACTATTGAATTCCCATGTGCCCTGAATTATGAGCAGAAAGAAATACATACTCCTTTTTGTACACAAATTAACAGAGTATGCTGTTTGAAACATAGGAATTCAAGTATTTGTATGTTTATTTGTTTGTAACTTGTCACTAGGTAAAAGCACAGACACATGCATTCGTACCTTCACAAACTTGGTGAGAATTACAACAGTGATATGGTTAGGATTTATATTTTACATTTGGTATGCCTAACATTCTGAGCAGTCGATGAATAGTGAACCTTCAAGAGAAAAGTGAGGTTTAAGACATCTTGGGAAAAGGAATAGTGATTAGGCTACTTTGTTTGAGTCTGTGGAAAGGTACAGTCAAAGTAGGCCTCTTTCTGCACCTCTGTTGCTTCTTTCTGCACTTCTCTTGCTTCTTTCTCTACCTTTCTTCCTCTTTCTGGACCTCTGTTGCCTTTTTCTGCATTTTTCTTGCTTCTTTCTGCACCTTTCTTCCTCTTTCTGCACCTTTCTTTCTGCACTTCTCTTGCTTCTTTCTGCGCCTTTCTTCCTCTTTCTGTACATGTTCTACCTATGTAGGCATAGTTAGAAATTAGCATTTAAAAAACCTTAGACCTTTACTGAAAAAACCACAGGTTTCAGGGACGTTATAGTTAGGGATTAGCATTTAAAAAACCTTAGAAATTCATTGAAAATAACACAGGTTTCAGGGACGTTATAGTTAGGCTGACATTTCACTCGTACAAAAACAGAGAAATTTGACCGTTATAGTTAGCTGAGCTAACTATAACTCGCGCCCCCGCAATGCACTGCTGATGACGTAACATATTACAACCCTCAAGACATGGTCAGTGACATCACTGATGACATCACTGATGTCATCTCAAATGACATCACTGATGACATCACTGATGACATTATCCCCTTAATATCTGATGTACTGGCTCTCATGCTAATATAACCTTTGATACACCCACTCTAAAATACAGACTACCATTCTCGAAACCATAGACACACCAATACCAGTTAATACATACCCGCTCACTGATTCATAGGTCTGCACCCACATCCACTCACTAACCCATTAAGTCACTCATACATGCAGTCACTCATCAATACAGCCACTGATATAGGAACTCATACATCCACACAGACACTCACACACTGCCACTCACCCATAGAGTTACTCAAACTCCTAGTCAGTCTCCCAAAGAATCAATCACACTGCCATTTACTCACCTATACAGTTATTCACACACACCACCTCACTTATTCATACAGATAGTAACACATACTTAATTTCTTCTACAATCAATGACTCAGGCACACACTCATCCATACAGCCACTCTCACAATCACTAACTCTCACATAAAGGGCCAGATGTATCATCATTGTATTTTGCGAGTCCTTAATAGCCAATTTTACCGATTTGCTATTAAGGACTCGCAAAATGCAATGTATGTAGGTTTCGCAATAACAATTGCGATTCCTATATATTCCTTAATTGTGAATCGCAAATTGCGATTCGCAGTTAAGGAATACCTTGCTATTCATTCATATGGGCCTAGAGGCCCATAGGAATGAGTGGGAAGACATTCGCAATTTGCGAGTACCCAATAGGTATTTGCAAATTGCGAATGCAATTTCAAGGGTGCAAGGGTGCCAAAAGGACACCCTGTTGCACCCCTGAAATATGCATGTGTGCACATGTGGCGCACATACATGCCCTAAGGGCATGTATGTGCGCCACGTGGCACTTTGAAAAATGAAAAATGAAAAAAAGTGCATTTTTGTAGGAAATCGTAAATTACCACCAACTTGAAGTTGGTGGTAATTTGCGATTCCTTAAGGCCAAATCGCAACTTTTAGGTGCTTCCAGAACTGCATTTAAGGAATCGCAATTTGCGATTCTCAAATGCAGTCGCAAAATAGGGAATCGCAAATTTTGCGATTCCCTATTTTGTGATGGCCTTTTGGGATGATACATCCCAAAAGACTTTTCCTGTTCGCAAACGGGCCGATTCTGAGAATCGGCCCATTTGCGAATGGGAAAAAGGCTTGATACATCTGGCGCAAAGTCACATATATACTCCAACACTCACAAATACTGCCTTTCACACATGTAATTACTTATACATATACCACTGAGACATCCATTCACTCACCAACACAGCCATGCGCACACTCATTCACCCATACAGCCCCTTGCAGATGCACTCATAAACCCATACACCCAGTAAATCACCCACTCACACATCCATGCAGGGAGTCACACACACCCCCACCCACCCCCACAGACAGTCAGACACCCAAACAGGTACTCAGATAACCAATCATTAACCCATATAGACACTCATGTAGCTACTCACTAACTCATACATCCACTTACACACCAACTGACAGACTGATACAGAGATTCATGCAGTTTAGTCATTCACCCATGCATTCACTAAGACACGTTTAATCACTCACTTATACAGTCAGTCACGCACCCACTAAATCATCCATTCAGACACTCATACACCCACTCATTCTTCAATACACCTTGGCATATATATATATAAAATTCTTAAACTTGTTAAAAACACTCAGTCACTGGATGATGTCATCAGTGATATCATCAGTGATGTCATTTGAGATGTCATAAGTGATGTCATCAGTGATGTCACTGGCCATGTCATGAGTGATGTAATATGTGACATCATCAGCAGTGCAATGCGGGAGCGCAAGTTATAGTTAGCTCAGCTAATGATAACAGCCAAATTTCTCTGTTTTCGTACGAGTGAAATGTCAGCCTAACTATACCGTCCCTGAAACCTGTCATTTTTTAAATTAATCTTTTAGGTTTTTAAATGCTAATCCCTAACTATAACGTCTCTGAAACCTGTGGTTTTTTCAGTGAATATATATATATATTTAACACATAACAGTATATTTATTTATATGGTGTATATATATTTTTTGCTTATTTATTTAAGGCGCATCTAACTTTGCACATATTTATATATTTTTATATATACATTTCTTCTGTAGTACTATGCTGCTGACAGTAACTCTATACTTTCTATGCATTTGCACTTTGACTGCATGTCGTCATTTCCTGGTACCTATCACTTTAAATGTCGTATCTCCATAATGCAATGCGTCATGTGATCAAGACCCGAGTGGGGGTCGAAACGCGTAATGGCGGACTTGCTGGCATTCTAATAAACAGCATTGGATTTGCACAAAGAACCTGGGGTCTGCTGTCGTCTTTTTAGGTCCGTGAGAGGCTTCTCTGGAGGACGAATCGAATGTATATATATATATATATATATATATATTCACTGAAAAAACCATAGGTTTCAGGGACGTTATAGTTACTTGCGCATTTCACTCGTACAAAACCATAGAAATTCAGCCGTTATAGTTAGTTGAGCTAACTATAACTCACGCCCCCACAATGCACTGCTGATGACGTCACATATTACATCATTCATGACATGGTCAGTGACATCACTGATGACATCACTGATGACATCTCAAATGACATCACTGATGACATCATCCAGTGACTGTGTGTTTCTGTAAAGTTTAAATTTGTTTTATATATATGCCAAGATGTATTGAAGAATGAGTGGGTGTATAAGTGTCTGTATGGAGGATTTAGTAGGTACGTGACTGACTGTATAAGTGAGTGATTAAATGTGTCTTTCTGAATGCATGCGTTAGTGACTAAACTGTGTGAAAGACTGTATCAGTCTGTCTGTTGTTGTGTAAGCTGCTGCATGGGTTGGTGAGTAGCTGCATGAGTGTCTATATGGGTTATTGATTGCTTGCCTGAGTATTTGTATGGCTGCCTGAGTGTGTGTGTGGGTGGGTGGGAGGTGTGTGACTCTGTGCATAGATGTGTGATTGGTTGATTCACTGGGTGTATGAGTTCAAGAGTGCATGTGGAAACAGCTGTATGGGTGGGTGAGTGTGTTGGTGAGTGACTGGATGTCTCAGTGGTACATGTGCAAGTAAGTACATATGTAAAAGGCAGTATATGTGAGTGATGGTGTATATAAATAACTATATGTGAGAGTCAGTAATTGTGAGAGTGGCTGCATGGATGAGTGTGTATTTGTATCAGTGATTCTATAAGAGAGTAATTATGTGTTAGTATCTGTATGAATAAGTGAGGTGGTGTCTGTATAACTGTATAGGTGAGTAAATGGAAGTATGATTGATTCTTTGCATGACTGACTAGGTGTGTGAGTAACTCTGGATATGTGGCAGTGTGTGAGTGTCTGTATAGGTGTATGAGTGCATATGATAGTGTTGTATTGATGAGTGACTGCACGTATGAGTGACTTTATGGGTGAATGAGTGGATGTGTGTGTAGACCTAGGAATCAGTGCGTGCGTATGTAGTAACTGGTATTGGTGTCTGTATTGTTTCGAAAATGGTAGTCTGTATTTTAGAATGGGTGTATCAAATGTTTTATTAAGGTATGAGGAGGTGCATCAGATTTTCACTGGATGATGTCATCAGTGATGTCTTCAGTGATGTCATTTGAGATGTCATCAGTATGTCATCAGTGATGTCAAAGACCATGTCATGAATGATGTAATATGTGACGTCATCAGCAGTGCATTGTGGGGGCGTGAGTTATAGTTAGCTCAACTAACTATAACAGCTGAATTTCTATGGTTTTGTATGAGTGAAATGTGAAAGTAACTATAACGTCCCTGAAACCTATGGTTTGTTCAGTGAATTTCTATGGTTTTTTAAATGCTAATTTGTAACTATAACGTCCCTGAAATCTATGGTTTTTTCAGTGAATTTCAAAGGTTTTTAAATGCTAATTTCTAACTATGATGTTCATTAAACATATCTGCAGTGCGATCCAAAAACAAGCTGGTGCTTGTAGTGTTATGGACAGTGGACGCAACCATGTTACCTCAGGCAGTGGGGAAGATCTCGGTCATAAACCTGTGTCGTCGCCCCCTGTAAGCGGAAGCGCAGTGGGCTGGTCCAACGTACGCCACTCCAGTGTAGAAGTGTGAATAAATAGGCCGGGGTTCTGGGCGTGGTTCACTTGTGTGAAAGCCAACGCGTCTGCCAGAGTGGCAACCCTCACACTGCCACGTGGCTGCCGCCATGACCGCGGGCCTCCTCGACACAAGCCCCCTGCGAACACAGCAGCACAGCATTGCACAGTTATGTCTGTACAGACTACTGCCTTTGATCTACACTGCGGACAGCAGGGCTCACAATTCAGATTGAGTCTGGATTCCAGATGACGGAGTCCAGTAGGCATGACACATTGCTCCCAGTGCGGCCCGCCCGGACCACGCATCATTGCAGGCTGCATACACGCTGAGCACCAGAGGTACCACTAACTCAGTGCACCACAAGTAAACGCCACCTTGCCTTATTAAGGCAGAATTCATTAAACAAAAGACATTGCTACCAGTGCGGCCCACACGGACCACGCATCATCGTAGGATGCGCACACGCTGAGTGCTTCAGGTGCCACTAGCTCACTGCACCATAAGTCATCGCCACGTACCCTTAAACCTACATAATATCCTTTTAGTATCCTTGCTTCAAGAACTTTTTTGATATCAATTATAGCTTTAGTACAATGACCAAATTCATCTTGCAAGTCCAAAGGAACACTGAATGGCAGTCTACACTGAGGACAGCAGAGCTCACAATTTGAATTCAGTCTTGATTTATTAATTGGACAGAGAATTGTACTCTATGTCGTTGAATTTTCTCAAGAGGAAGAGACAAAAAGCTTTCCTTGATGTCTGTGCTGACTACTGCCTTCGATCTGCACTGTGGACAGCAGGGCTCACAATTCAGATTGAGTCGCGATTCCAGATGACGGAGTCCAGTAGGCATGACACATTGCTCCCAGTGCGGCCCGCCCGGACCACGCACACATCATCGCTAGCTGTGCACACGCGGAATGCTTCTGATGCTCCTACCTCAGTCCACCACAACTGATGGACCCTTTATGACAGAATATTTTGTGTATGATTTCAGATCTGGTGCCCCTAACTTAGTGTAGCACAAGTCATGGACCCTTTATGATTGAATCTCTGTGTGCGATCTGATGATTACTGTTGTACTTGTTACCAGCACCAACCATTCCCGGAGGGCTGGCTTACACTCACCCCACACGCATCCAGCACAGACGTCACTGGACATGTGACCCTGGTAATAAAAAGGAGTCGAGTGCACGTGCTCGTACCCAGTTCCACTATCTATCTGTGTCCGTGTGTTCATTATGTATGCAACATGCTGCCCCTGGGCCCTACCACATTACATTGTGCTCTGGACAGCGTATGCAACCAACTTACCTTTGACAGTGGGAGAAAACTTTGGTTATGTAACTTTGTCTCGGTCATTGTACAAGTACGTACGTAGAGACTGGATGATTAGAGTACTGCAAGGAGAGTCTATAGTGAATTTATAAGTGCGTGGGGATTGGCGGACTGATTGTATAAGTACATATGTTGGTGCACCCTAACTCCGACAACGAGCTTGTCTCTAATTGGCTGCCCTCCATGTCCCAAAAACTGAAATTTTGATTTTACATGGCCCAGTATTGCTACAGCTGCAATACTCCACTGAATGTGCAATAAACATTCACACCCACACAGATGTGTCATGTCCACCATATTTCTTGTGTGGAACTATGGATGAATGTAGGGTCAGTGATTCCCCGTACCTTCCATGTTGGCCATGTTCAGGGACTTGGCTCACAGAGTGACACATTGACGTTCACTACCCGGGTGACGGCAGCACCACAACAAGAACACCCGCATGCCAGTGTTGCAAGATTTTTTAAGCATTCTCTAGCCCAAAGACAACCAAAAAGTAGCCCAAACTAGCCCAATATTGCTACTTTAAGGAAGGAGGGGCAGGGACATCGTCAAGCAGGCGGTGAATGGATTGGAATTGATGTTGCAGCAGGCTGCCAAGTAAATATTTGTCTAATAAAGCGCTTTAACATACTAGTTTGCTGGAGCGCTGTATATATATTTATAATCTGGCAACTAGCACAAACCAAAATTTTACCGCACAACCGGGAAAAATATAGCCCAATTGTGCGTGATCTAGCCCAATCTGGCAACAGTGCCGCATCAGTTGATTCCTCATACAGCTCACAATGGAGCCACGCCCATAGCTCCGGAGTCATTCTTCACAGCCTCACGCAGGACTGGCATACGCCAGGCCAGCCCACTCTGCTTACGCTTACAGAGAAGGACAACAACGCTACATGGCCCAGATTTTCATTGCAGTGATCTGCTGGTCACACCCTAGTTGTCAGTACGCCACAGCCACTCCCTCACGGCTGGTATACACCCACACCACACCCATCCAGCACAGGCATCACAGGACACGTGACCCTACCAATAAAAAAGACCGGGCACACATGCTCTAAACCATTTTAGAGTTGCTCCCACCGCATGCACTGTGATGGCCCGTCTCGGTGGTTCGGACACCTCATGTAGGCCTGAGCCACCAAACAGGGAGGCCTACCACCATGTGCGTGGCCTCACTGTTCACTGAGTTAGTGGCACCGCAAGGATTGAGCGGGTGTGCAACCTGCGATGATGATAGGTGCACTAGTATGTCCTCTGCCATGGCAAAATCAAGATGCAGCACCAAATGTGAGACCTGTTGGCCTGCGGAGCGGGACTACATGATGCGGAGGGTGCCCTGTCCGCGAAAAGGTGAGCAGTGAGGCCTGGGTGCGCAGCAGTGGGCAAATACGTCTGGGCGGCGGGAGTGGATACACAAAGGCGGCACAGCGATTTAGGCGTACGCAGTCGTATATACTCTGCCATTACTAATTCTGTACTGTGTTTCGATGTGGGAGCTTGAGGGCTCCACTAGGTCCCAGCACGTGGTTGGAGACACAGCACTCACTGTCCCTCTTCATCTCTTCCTTTCTCTCCTTCACACTCTTTCTCTCTCTCTTCTTCTCACACTGTTTCTCTCTTTCTCTCTCTCTTCCTCTTTCTCTCTCTCTCTTCCTCTCTCTCTCTGTTTCTCTCTCTCTTTGTCTCTCTCACTCTTTCTCTCTTTCTCTTTGTCTTCCTCTCACTCTCTTTCTTTTTCTCTCTTCCTCTCACTCTCACTGTTTCTCTCTTTCTCTCTGTATTCCTCTGACTCTTTCTTTCTTTTTCTCTCTGTCTTCCTCTCACTCTTTCTTTCTCTCTCTATCTCTCTTTCTCTCTCCTTTGATGGACGCATAACGCACAATCTTATCTTGCTTTTTGTCTTGCAGGCCTGCGATGAAGCGTGGCCATCCTGCAATCAACACTCAACCTAAATTGTGAGCTCCGCTCTCCGCGTGTACACAACGGGTGAGGAGGTTTCTTCGGCACATGGTGGACCTTTTTCGACACACGCCGGTGGTGTAAGGTGAGCAGAGAGGCTTGTTTGCGCAGCGGTGGGCAGTCACCTCCGTGCAGTGGGAGTGGATGGGGTGCAGCAGCCTGGGTGCACAGCGGCACACAGTCACCTCCGGGCAGTGGGAGTGCATGGGGTGCAGCAGCCTGGGTGCGCAGCGGCTGTCATACACCTCTGGGCAGTGGGAGTGGATGGAGTGCAGCAGCCTGGGTGTTCCCGAGCGGGTAGACACCTCTGGGCAGTGGAAGTGGATGGGGTACACTAGCCTGGATACACAAAGGCGGGACAGCGATTTAGGCATACGCAGTTGTATGTACTCATCCATTACTGATTCAATTTTTATGTTTCAGATGACTAAGCTTGAGGGCTGCCCTATATCCCGGCACGTGGTTGGAGACACACCGGTGACAGAAAGGTGAGCTGTGAGGATTTTCTCCACAGTGTCAACACTCACTCTCCCTCTCCATCTCTTCCTTTCTGTCACTCACACTCTTTCTCTCTCTCTCTCTCACTCTCTATCTTTCTCTCTCTTCCTCTCTCACTCTTTCTCTCTCTCTTCCTCTCTCTCACACTCTTTCTCTCTCTCTTCCTCTCTCTCACACTGTTTCTCTCTTTCTCTCTTCCTTGTATCTCACTCTTTCTCTCTTTCTCTGTCTTCCTCTCTCTCACACTTTCTCTCTTCCTCACTCTTTCTCTTTCTCTTCCTTTCTCTCACTCTTTCTCTCTCTCTCTTCCTCTCTCTCACTCTTTCTCTCTCTCATCCTCTCTCTCACTCTCTCTCTCTCTTTCTGTCTCTCACTGTTTCTCTCTCTCTTCGTCTCTCTCACTCTTTCTCTCTGTCTTCCTCTCACTTTTTCTTTCTTTTTCTCTCTCTCTTTCTGTCACTCCCACTGTTTCTCTCTTTCTCTCTGTCTTCCTCTCACTCCTTCTTTCTTTTTCTGTCTGTCTTCCTCTTACTCTTTCTTTCTCGCTCTCTCTCTCTCCTTTGATGGACGAATGACGCACAATCCTATCTTGCTTTTTATCTAACAGGCTGTGATTCACGAATCAACGTCCCCCCCATACCACCACAGCTGAACGCGTGTACAAACTGCGATGATGCGTGGCCATCCTGACAATGCCTGACAAAGTTGCTTCAGCACGTGGTGCACCCTCTTACACACACGCCGGTGGCGGAAGGTGAGCAGAGATACTTCTTTCCGCAGCAGCGGGCAGTCACCTCTGGGCGATGGGAGTGGAAAGTGTGCAGCAGCCTGGGCGCACAAGAGCGCACAGACACCTCCGAGCAGTGGGAGTGGATGGGCTGCAGCAGCCTGAGTGCGCATTGCCAAAACAGATAATTAGGCGTTTGCAGTTGTATGTACTCTGCAATTACTAATTCTATACTATCTTTCAGATCACTAAACTTAAGGGTGCACTATGTCCCGGCACGTGGTTGGAGACACACCGGAGGCACAAAGGTAAGCTGCGAAGATTTTCTCCAGTGTCAACACTCCCTCTCCATCTCTTCCTTTCTCTTTCTCACACTTTCTCTCTTTCTCTGTCTGTTCCTCTCTCTCATTCTTTCTTTCTCTCTCTTCTTCTCTCTCACTCTTTCTCTCTCTCTTTCTCTCTTTCTCTCTACCTCTCTCTCACACTGTTTCTCTCTCTCTCTTTTCCTTGTATCTTACTCTTACTCTTTCTCTCTCTTTCTCTGTCTTTGTCTTCCTCTCTCTCACTCTTTCTCTCCTCTCTCTCACTCTTCCTCTCTCTCACTCTTTCTCTCTCTCTTCCTCTCTCTCACTCTTTCTCTCTCTCTCTTCCTCTCTCACACTATTTCTCTCTTTCTCTCTCTCACTCTTTCTCTATTTCTTTGTCTTCCTCTCTCACTCTTTCTTTGTTTCTCTCTTTCTCCCTCACTTTCTCTTTCTCCTTTGCTGGACGCATGACGCACCATCTTATCTTTCTTTTTGTCTTACAGGCTGTGATTCACAAATGGTCCAGTGATGACACGACATGGCTGTACATAGTTTTATTTGTTGTTGTTTTGTTTTAATAAAATGTTTTATATGTAAATCCATACATGACTAAGATTCTTATTTGTCCAACCTAACATGACTGTCACATTTGTTTGTGGGGGGTGTGGGTGGGGGTGAGGGGAGATGGTGGACAAGGAGCTCCTACTGGGGGATGTCGGAGCAGTGTTGGGTGTCCGACCTGCATGATCGTTGCCTCCATTACATCTGTTCTCAGAGACTTAAGAGCCGGCGGTCTGGCTCGTAGATGAAGAACTGCGAGCCGATTAGCAGGCTCATAGAGGGAGAACCGCGGCCCGTCACTTCGCAGAGGAAGAGCTGCGGGCCAGCTCGCAGAGGAACACCTGTGGGCCGACTAGTATAGGGAAAGGTGCGGGCCATCAGCTTCCAAAGGGATAGCTGCGGAACGCTGATGTGGGGAGAGGGAGCGTGAAGAGCGTATCTTGCAGAGAGATACCTCCGGTATATTTCCAGTATTGGCTTCACAGATACAACTGCGGGCCCGAGAACTCGCACCCGAAGAGCTGTGAGCCGACAAGTGGTTCGCAGAGGCAGACTTGCGGGCCCAAGTATGTTGTTAGAGGCATGCTGTTGATGGTGGAAAAGGGTGCGTTACCTGCTGATGTAGGGAGACGCAGCGTGAAAGCGGTATCTCGCACAGACAGAGCTCCGGTATATTAAATTGCCCCCGGGACCTTTCTTTTATATTTTCACTCGATGCGAGGCACAAGATGGCTGCTAACACTTCCTGGTTTGAATTGTTAGCAGCCAATCAGAGGCAAGCTCGTGCTCGGGAGTTAGGTACAGTCCAGATATATATATCTTTTTTTCCTTTAATATCTCAAAAACTACTGAACAGATTTACACCATTTCCACAAAACCGCGCTTTCTGCACCAAGACCTTTCTCCCTGCCAAATTTGCAATTCTTTTTTTGTCACACAGTACATGTAATGCACCGCTCTCATCAAGAATGGAACCAGTAATGGCACAATTTCCCTGTTGCTCCACACATAAATACATGTAAAGAACAAATCAGAATAGTTCCTTTATTTTTTCAAATTGCAAAACTTCTCTCTATTGGTTATTTTTGAACTTTCCATATAAACAGTTTTTTAAACATTTAAGAACACATACAGGTGAGAAGTTCAACGTATTCTATCAACAAACTTTCAAGAACATTCTACGACACGTGCAGGTTAAAAGCTCATCATTTTTTCAAACCTAACGATATTTTTTTGCAACAATTTCTCGAACATTTAAGGGCACGTGCAGGTTAAAAGTTCACCATTGTTTTAAGTTCGAACAGTGCCTTCCAAATGCAAGTAGCAGGTGTGGTTGAACTGACCAAATTTTTTGTCCTATCATATGAACTCTACGTTGAAACTGCATTTTATTAACCAATGACAAAGATGCTTTTCGACAAACTAATATGCACCCTACTTTTTAGTAAACAATGTTTTTCATCTCCCAATCAGTTATCATTTTGTATGAGAAAAAAAGTAGTTCCCCATCTTTAAACATATATCTTATTCTACGAACGGACTGCATGAGCTACAGACATCTATCCATATCTTCCAGCTACACCTTCAAAATGCTAGTGTGGATCGTAGGACATAGCTATGTTTTCTGGTGCAAGAGGTATGCAGAACAGAGACGTATTGACTTAGACCTAGGTTTACAAAATGTGGACATTATATGGTTTGGACAGAGAGGATTGAAGTGGCACCAATTACTCCCTTTGGTTAAAACCTGTTTGCATCTCCAACTCCCTGACCTCATGATTGTGCACTGTGGTGGAAATGACCTAGGCACATTGACTGGGGTAGGTTTGGAAATGCTAATGAAGAACACCTTTAGACAATTGATGTTGCTTTTGCCTCAAACTGTCTTTGTATATTCCAATATATGCCAAAGACAGAAGTGGAAATGATCAAACAAATGTTGTCCTCAGATTGAAAAATCTAGGAAGAATGTCAACAAAGCTGTGTCTGCATACCTCAGAGACCATAGAATGGGGTCGATCTACAACAACAACATACGTTATGATATGGCTGATATCTACAGAAGTGATGGAGTACACTTCACAGATCAGGGAAATCGAGTTTTTCTGAATAACCTGAAGCTGTGCATCCGCACTTATATGTAGCTCCAACTAATAAACACAAAGGCTCTTTTTAGAGCCGCCTTATATTCCCAATATCGGTTCGCAGACTGACAACTGCGATCTGGCTAGTACAGGGAGACCTGCGGGCCGTCGGGCAGCCTCGCAAAGGGAGTGCTACGGCCCGTGGGCTCGGCTCGCACAGAGAGAGCTACGGGCCGTCGGCTCGCAAACGCAGAACTGTGAGCCAATGGACTGGTAGTGTTTTATGGTTTAGGGTAGTGCAGTGGTGTTTGTGTAGTGTAGGGGGTCCTGCTGTGGGTGGTGTTTTAGGGTTTACGGTAGTGCAGTGGTGTTTGTGTAGTGTAGAGGGTGGTGCTGGGGGTACATTTAGGGTTTAGGGTAGGGCAGTGGTCTTTACGTAGTGTAGGGGTCCTGCTGTGAGTAGTGTTTTAGGGTTTAGGGTAGTGCAGTGGTGTTTGGTTAGTGTAGAGGGTCGTGCTGGGGGTAGCGTTTTACGGTTTAGGGTAGTGCAGTGGTGTTTCTGTAGTTTAGGGGTCGTGCTGGGGGTAGTGTTTTAGGGTTTAAGGTAGTGCAGTGGCATTTCTGTAGTGTAGGGGGCGTGCTGGCAGTAGTGGTTTAGTATTTAGTTACGTAGTGCAGTGGTGTTTGGGTAGTGTAGGGGGTCGTGCTGGGGTAGTGTTTTAGGGTTTAGGGTAGTGCAGTGGTGTTTCTGTAGTGTAGGGGGTCGTGCTGGGGGTAGTGTTTTAGGGTTTAAGGTAGTGCAGTGGTGTTTCTGTAGTGTAGGGGGTCGTGCTGGCAGTAGTGGTTTAGTTTTTAGTTAGGTAGTGCAGTGGTGTTTGGGTTGTGTAGAGGGTCGTGCCGACAGACTGACTCACAGAGCTCCGAGCCAACGGACTGGCTTCTAAAGGCATAGCCGCGACCTCGTGATGTGGGGAGAGGCAGCGTGAAAGGAGTATCTTACACAGGCACAGATGCCAGTGTTGCCTCGCAGAGGTAAAACTACACACCCGATGGCTACTACATGGAGAGATGCGAGCTGACGGACTAAGTCACAAAATGGCTGTCAACACTTCATAGTTTCAACCGTTCACAGCCAATGAGCCGCAAGCTCGTGCTCGTAACCCTCAGCCAATCAGATGTCAGAATTCTCAAATATCGATATCTGAAAAATTTGATATTTCTCAAAAACTACTGAACGGATTTACACCATTACAACAAAAGCGCGCTTTCTGGACCACAACCTTTCTCCCTCACAAATTTGGCGTAATTCCATTCAGCAGTTTGACCTGTAGCCTTGTCTAAAGTTTCCTATGGAAAATGCATTGAGAAAACACATTTTGGGACTCCCTTTTTCTCAGCTCCCCTTGACCAATCACCCCCAAACTTTCAAGATAGGAGCTGATCAAAAAGAGAAACTTTTTAAACATTTCAGTAAAGATTCGTCAAACGACGCCAAAGTTATAAGCACATGGAGGGCTCCAGGAGAGGGGCCGCGCAAGCCCCCTCCCAACATGAGTGAAGCCCCGGGGCTGCGGGGACCCCAGCGGGCCCCCGGAGCCCCAGGGACCCCCAGCTATTATTTTTAAGAAATGCCCGTGGGACCTAGCCCACCCGGGGACCTCAGTAAAATAAAACGTGCGAACCCGCAACCACAGCGCGAATTGCACCGATTTTTATTTTTTAATAAAAATGCTTTTTTGGCCCTGGGGTCCTTCTGGGACCCCCTGAGCAGGCCTAGGGGGTCACGGTGTTTCTACCCTGCCCCCTTCTCTTGTTTTATATTTGTTTCTCTGTTTTCTAGTGACTCGCTTCTACCGAGCCACAAGATGGCTGCCAACACTTCCTGGTTTGGAGTGTTCGCAGCCAATCACAGTGAAGCTCGTGCACGGGACTTAGGCTCCGCCCAGATATCAACACTTTTATTTTTCTTATTTCTCAGCAACCACTGAACGGATTTATACCATTTTACAAAAGTTCGCTTTCTGAGCCAAGCACTACCTTTTTGCCAAATTTGGGGTAATTCCGTTCAGCAGTTTTGGCTGTAGCCTTGCACAAAGTTTCCTATGGGAAATTGATTTTTTGACTCTTATTTTTTGTATTTCTCAAAAACTGCTGAACGGATTTACCCCATTTAAAAAAAGGTCGATTTCTGAACCAAGCTCTACCTTTCTGCCAAATTTGAGGTAATTCCGTTCAGCAGTTCGGGCTGTAGCCCGTCGCAAAATTTCCTATGGAAATTAACATGGAGAAAACGTGTTTTGGGGCCCCCTTTTTCTCAGCCCCCGCTTGACAAATCACCCCCAAACTTTCAAGATAGGAGCTAACCTAAAAGTGCAACTTGTGGCAAACTTTCATAAAGATTCGTCAAACGACGCCAAAGTTATTAGCAAATCAAAAATGCTTTTCCTATGGAAACTGGGTTGTAACTATAACTACCTACTGGCGACCGCCAGTAGGTAATATATATATATATATATATATATATATATATATATATATATATATATATATATATATATGTGGGAATAGGTTGTAAAGTATTTGGAACTTTCCTTTTTCAACCTACAGTGCATTGGAGCAATGTGGAAACAACATGTTCCAAGATGGCCGCCACATTTTCAATGTAAGACTACAGCATGCACAACTATGGGTAGTGATTGTCTTTTGATGTTTTACTCTATGGAATAAAGCCAGATTGCAAACCTACGGAGTGCCGATTTTGCATTCATTTTTGAAAAGAGGAGGCGTTCTTTCGATAATATTTTGAGGCTATGGTGGAAGCCTTTGATCGGCACCGCTGACGATCGGGAAGCATGCCGGTAAACCGCCACAATAGAAAGAAGGAGAGTCGCCACGAGACAGGTGCACCCCCTGCGACCCATGGAAGACTGTGGAGAAGTATCAAGTATCCAGAGGAATAGAGGCAGACGACGCGGGAATCGGAGGGTTCCTGACGATGACGCGCTCAGAATCCCCGGTAAGCAGAGCGCAGTGTTGGGGAGCGGGTGTCAGCAATTCAGCTGTTGGCTCCCGGAGACGAGAGGGAGAGACACAACAGTGAGGCAACGCAGGGGTGAATCGGCTAGTAATCCAATATGAGTGAGGATGAATGTGCGATGCGAGAACAGGAGGCATTGAAATTATTCAGTGACTCAGCTTCCCATGGGGCATCTAATGATGGAGGAAGTACCTCCTTGCAAGCAATAAATAATGATGTTGGCAGAAATTTACACAGGCTGGCAAAAACTAAAGAAAAGGGAAATCTCACGCTGGTGGGAGATAGCTTCCCTTAGACAATATATACAAGTGGGCCGTGTACCCAGAGGACTGAGAGTAATGATTACTCCTACCTATGAGAACCCGCACCCAGGGCTTTTAAAAGAATGGGCAGACAATAATGCAGAAAGTTCAACAAATATGATAAGAAAATTAATTAAATATGCAGAAATCAAAAGGGCTGAAGTCCTGAATAAATTAAAGGAAATTGTATCTGCATTAGATGGGGAAACAAATCAGATGAGAATTAATAAATTTAAAGGTGACATGAAGAATCGACTGGAGAAGTACGAAAAAAGGATCAAAGATAGAAAAGCAAGGAAAGTTTCAAAGAGACAGACTACACTACGAAAATGGGCAGATTTACACCTTTGCCAGAAGGTTTGATACCAATAGAAGGCAGAAAGTTCAGGGTGGTAGTGCGAATAGAAGAAGTGAGCTCACAGAGTGAAATAAGTTCGGACACGGGGTCTGAAGTAGAACAAGACGAAAATGCCAGAAGAAGAACAGGGGCAATGAAGCTCACAGTCTCAGACGAAATACGTCTTTACAGCTAGACCAGAGAATAGACCATAGTCCTATGAGAGGGAGAGGAAGACCAAGAGGAAAAGGCAACAGAGGAGAGGAGGTGAGGGATATTGAAGAAACAACAGGAGAAAAACCAGGGGGATCAATGCGATCCAATACAAAGAAATAGAGCGAGGGAGGATGAAAAATAACACCATCATCAATTTGAGCTCCACAATACTAACGGAAGAAGACAAAGAAACCCTGGAACTTGGTTTATCGTATTGCCATCAATCTGATTTTAACTACACAAATAGTAGAATGGATTTGTATTGTTTTGTCCGAAAACTGAAATTGACAAAAGTACATATATTAAGAACTATGGAAACTAATCAGAGCAATGAATCAAATATTCAATCGCCCCAAACCCCAGAACATCTAGTGGTCTCAGACCTACCCATCTTAGAGGACATGTGGGAATTACAGAATGAGGATAATGATGATACCACAATGGTCCCTGGTCAATCTATTGAATTGCCAAACCTCACATTGTTGGAAGGAGACCATACTCCCTTCTGTCCACACTCCAGATTTGTCCCGCAAACAACTAGAGACAATGTGGATATTTTTTCGGAGAATGTCACTAAGGATCTGAGGGAATTATACTTGAAAGGAGGAAATCTTAAAAATCAAAAGAAAGCACAGGAGCACAAAATATTTCAGACATTGAATAAACTCAAGAAGGATGTCAACACCATCATAAAGCCCTCCGACAAAGGAGGGAATGTAGTGCTTTGGGCGAAGGGTTTGTACGAAAAGGAAGCCTTACTTCAATTGAATAATACGGAGTGCTACAAATGGATCACAATGGCAGAATATGAAGATGTGCAAGAGAAATGTAATGAATGGTTGAGCTACTGGAAGGAACAGGAACTCCTGACATGGGACGAATATCAGTTTTTAAAGCAGAAACACCCGGTCATCCCTGTGTTTTATATGATCCCAAAGGTTCATAAGAACTTGAATAGTCCCCCGGGGAGACCAATAATATCCGCCCAACAAAGTATGTTTGAAAATGTATCAAAGTATATTGATTTTTACTTGAACCCACTAGTAAGAACAGTTCCGTCATATCTGAGAGACTCAACTGATTTTTTAAAGAAGATATATGACATCAAGTGGGAGGAAGATATGGTGCTTGTGACATTGGACATATCACTCTGTACACAAGCATCAGACACAAAGATGGACTAAAAGCCACAGAGCTCTTCCTAAGGATGAAGCCCATGAGAATTGTCAATCATAATCAAATGATTCTTGAAATGATGGAATGGTGCTTAACCAGGAATATTTTTCTGTTTGGGAAGGACTTGTTCCAGCAGGAACAAGGAACTGCCATGGGCACCTGCTTCACCCCCAGTTATGCCAAATTACATCTGGGCTGGTGGGAGGAGCAGGTGCTCGGGGGCCAATTACTTGAACACTGGTCAGAGAAGATTCTTATCTGGTCTAGATTTATTGATGATGTCTTCGTGCTGTGGCAGGGCACGGAGGCAGAGGTGGATCAATTCGTCAATGAATTGAATAACAATGACCTGGATTTGAATTTTGTGGCTCAGAAAAGTAAACAATCAATAGAGTTTTTAGATATTAGGGTGTGTGTGGAAGGGGACAAACTTGAGAGTACAGTTTTTAGAAAGCCTACCACTGGAAATAATATTCTACTTGAAGGGTGCTCCCACCCTTCACCCCCTATCAGGAATATCCTCTTTTGGTGAATTTTCCAGAGCTAGAAGAGCATGTAGTACCCTTCATGAGTATGAGAAAGTAGAGCAGGATATGAAACATTGATTTATGGAAAGGGGGTACTCGACTAACAGTCTGGAAACAGCATCTAAAAAAGCAAGAAATTTAAACAGAGAAGAGGTAATGTAAAAAACGAAAAATTACCTACCTGTGAGTTGGCTCTTCCAAAAGGGGTGCTTTTTGACTTGGATTTATAACGGCCGATCCCGGTCATGGAGGAGCCCCACCACAAAGAAATGGACCTTGCTGCAGGTATTTGGCAAGCAGCGTGTAAGGACAGGATGGTCGTGGTGCAGGTTAATATGCAGCGCAGAGGTAGTGTGACATTTTCCAAACCCACTGTGGCATTTTAAAGTTTGAAGATTAACACTGTTATGGAGCAGCTCACTGTAGCTGAATTGAGGCACTACATATTCCAGCAGGCTCTGGGTGAGCCAACGCCCACTGTGGCAGATGTAAATGATTAAAATGAGGCCAGTGCTCCACACTGTTTAACCAAGCCTCTGAAGAAATGCTCGAGGAGCATGAAACGCGTCAGGCAGACAGATTTTCTTGGACATTGTTTTTCTTTTCTCTGCGCTGTTTCCTGCATTAAAAAACGAAAAATTACCTACCTGTGAGTTGGCTCTTCCAAAAGGGGTGCTTTTTGACTTGGATATATATATATATATATATATATATATATATATATATATATATATATATATATATATATATATATATATATATATATACTTGAAGATGAAGGATCACAAGAAAACAACAGCCAGCTAGGGCAAAAATCTGGATCCCCAGGATACAATGAGTCACAAAGAAATTAAATATCCAAGAAAGAAGTGACTCAAACAGATGGATTCACCAAAGAACAAAAATATATTTCCACTACAATGTTTCAGCTTCCGCCTTCCTCAGGTAATACAAGATGGTTTGCTCAGTGGCTGCACAGATGACACAGCTGAATTTTCAAAAAGCATCATGAGTGAAGATTCCATTTGGAATGTGGAATCAATGCAGTCCTGAGAGCTCTTGAGATATGCAGCAATTAGGTGGTATTGTCAGTAATGTTCAGTCCATCTGGGTGCAGTGATTTTAAACGGTACATCCAGAAGTTTTCTCTGGAGTCCAGTAGTTCTTCCTTTAAGACATGTTCCACAGGGAAGATCTTCAAATCTGATAGTAAATGATCCACAAGGTTAAAATGATTGGCTACAGGCTGGTCAATTTTCTTATTAATTATTGCCGATTTGTGGTTCCTGAATCGTGTACGGAGGTCATTCACTGTTTGGCCTTCATATTGTTTTTTACAGCTTTGGCGTTGGCACTGAATCACATAAATATGCATGTTGAGCGACATGTAAGATGCTGTCTTATTCCATAGGTCCTTCTCGTAACAGAACTAGTTACTGATGATGTTTGCAAAAGGTATTCACACATGATGCACCTTTTAGAGTCACAGCAATGAACCCCTGCATTTGTTACAATTTTGTCGAGTTTAGCTTTCACAATAAGAGATCGTAAATTGGGAGCTCTGCGGTAACCAATGACTGGCGGTTTTGGAAAAACCTTTTGCAATTTTTCACAAGTGGACAGTGAGGGAAATGTTTTTTGCATTATATTTCTGTAGTTGGGAGCTGATGGATGATAGTCAACCACAAATGGAGTTCTATCACTTTTGTTTCTGATGTTGGTATTCCAAATAAGTGCTTCCCTCGGTAACTGCAAAGACTTGTCAATTTGTTGCTGTATGATATGCAGAGGATAGCCTCGCCTTTTAAATAATGTAGCAACCTCCTGTAGATGGTCTTTACACGTGTCATCATTGCTGCAGATGCGTCTTATTCTGAGTGCTTGGCTGTAGATGATGCTCAGTTTAGTGTGGTGTGGGTGACATGAAGTCCAGTTTAGATACAAATGAGCATCTGTTGGCTTGTGGTACAGATTTGTTGTAATTGTTTGTTCATGAACGGTGAGTAGCACATCCAGAAAAGGGAGATGATGCTTCTGTTTAATATTGCTGCTGGTAAATTTGATGGTAGGATGGATATTGTTGATATAAGCTGTAAATTGTTCCAATGTACTACTTCCTGCATTCCATATTATAAATATGTCATCAATGTATCTTAACCATACCAGTGGTTTGATGCTAGAAGTAGCAAGTATACAGTTCTCTAGTTTGCCCATGAATACATTTGCATAGGATGGAGCCATCCGAGTGCCCATGGAAGTCCCTTGTGTCTGCAGATAGTGTTTACCATTGAATGTAAAATTGTTGGATTTAAGGATAACTCTTGCAAAGTTGGTAAGCACATTTGCTGATGGCTGTTTCACAGTTCTTTTATTAAGAGCTTCAGATAATGCCATAAGCCCATCCTCATGTGGTATATTGGTATTTAATGACGTAACATAAAATGTAGCCAGAAGAGTATCATCATCAAATGTGTAGGTTTGGTTTAACTTTTCAATAATTTGAAGGAAGTGACTGGTATCTTTAACAAATGATGGAAGTTCCTGTACAATGGGCTGGAGGTGCAGGTTGACAAATAAAGATAGTCTCTCAGTGGCTGTGTCATTGCCAGAGATGATGGGACGTCCAGGATTGTTCATTTTGTGAATTTTGGGAAGCATATACAATCTCCCAGGTCTTGGTTTGAGATGAACAAGTATATCTGCTGTTGTTTCATCAATGAGGTTTAAGCTTCTGTACCTTACAGCCATGTTCTTAATTTCTTTGTTCAAGTCTTCTGTGGGATCAGTTTCTAAAGGTTTGTAAGTGTTGGTATCCATTAGTTGTCTCATTCCCTCCTCAATATAATCACTTAGTTTCATGGCAACCACTGCACCACCTTTGTCTGCCGGTTTTATAATGACATCCATTCCCTGTTTAAGGAGGTTGAGAGCTTTTCTTTCTTCCCGGGTAATGTTATCAAAAATCCTTTTAGGTGTTGATTCCTTGATGAGTTTGTTGATGGATAAAATGTATGTATCAAGAAAAGGATTTCTACCACATTGAGGAGTCCATGATTTGGGATGGCGAAACTTCTTAAATGGATCTGGTAGGAAGCTTTGCAGACCAACATTAGAATTATTGTAAAAGTATTCTGCAAGTCTGCATCTTCTCTCGAAGGTTTTTAGGTCTCTCATCATGTTGGCCGTATTATGGTCCTTAGGTACAGGACAGAAATAGAGGCCTTTGCTCAAGAGGTTCAATTCACCTGGTGATAGGAGCCCTCCAGTCAAGTCAATAACTGGGTCTGATGTCTGGAAGGGTTGTAGCTGGCTGATGCTATGCAGTCGTTTTTGTCTTATAAACCTTCTGTTTTTTTATGCTGGTTACTCACAGAGCTTACACTGACAAGAAAATCTCCAAAAACAGAATGATTTTTAAAGTGGTGAGTTGGAAGAGGAGGTATATGAAATCTTAACATATCTCTTTTGAGTTTTGCAGATTTAATTTCAATAGCATTCCTGGCAGTCTTCTTTTTCACTCCTGCAATCCTCTGTAGTATGTGTGCCACTTCAGAGTCACTTTTTGTGTTCTTTAAAAATTCCAGTTTTTTTTGTAGCTTGGTTTTAAGCATCTGCATTTTTTGAATGGTTACTTTAATAGTTGCCGATAGTAGGGCCATTGATGAGTTATGCAGTAAAATATTCCATGAAGCGGACCATTCACAATTAGTTAGATTAAAAGGTGGCTTAGACTTAATCTCCAACCCCATAAGATATATGTTAAGTTATTTATAGATTTGTAAATGTGCTATTGTAAATTGGCACTTACTGATTTTCTCCTGGATGAACAGTGCATATCTAGGATGTAGATTTGTTCTTGACATGGTGGTTGCTTCTGGCTTGAGTGTCGGATCCAAGGAGGATACAGGTTTGTAATCCCAGAAACAGTATACTTGAAGATGAAGGATCACAAGAAAACAACAGCCAGCCAGGGCAAAAATCTGGATCCCCAGGATACAATGAGTCACAAAGAAATAAAATATCCAAGAAAGAAGTGACTCAAACAGATGGATTCACCAAAGAACAAAAATATATTTCCACTACAATGTTTCAGCTTCCGCCTTCCTCAGGTAGTACAAGATGGTTTGCTCAGTGGCTGCACAGATGACACAGCTGAATTTTTAAAAGCATCATGAGTGAAGATTCCATTTGGAATGTGGAATCAATGCAGTCCTGAGAGCTCTTGAGACATGCAGCAATCAGGTGGTATTGTCAGTAATGTTCAGTCCATTTTAAACGGTACATCCAGAAGTTTTTTCTGGAGTCCAGTAGTTCTTCCTTTAAGACATGTTTCACAGGGATGATCTTCAAATCTGATAGTAAATGATCCACAAGGTTAAAATGATTGGCTACAGGCTGGTCAATTTTCTAATTAATTATTGCCGATTTGTGGTTCCTGAATCGTGTACGGAGGTCATTCACTGTTTGGCCTACATATTGTTTTTTTACAGCTTTGGCGTAAGATGCTGTCTTATTCCATAGGTCCTTCTCGTAACAGAACTAGTTACTGATGATGTTTGCAAAAGGTATTCACATGTGATGCACCTTTTAGAGTCACAGCAATGAACCCCTGCATTTGTTACAACTTGCTTGAGTTCAGCTCTCACAATAAGAGATCGTAAATTGGGAGCTCTGCGGTAAGCAATGACTGGCGGTCTTGGAAAAACCTTTTGCAATTTTTCACAAGTGGGCAGTAAGGGAAATGTTTTTTGCATTATATTTCTGTAGTTGGGAGCTGATACATATAATATATATATATATATATATACACACCTACTGGCGTTTGCCAGTAGGTAGTTATAGTAAGGACCTACTTTCCATTGGAAAACCATTTACTGACCTGCCTATAACTTTGGCGTCATTTGACCAATCTTCATGAAAGTTTCTAAAAAAGTGTCAAGGTAGGTCCTGGTTGTCATGGAATGTTTGGGGGTGATATTTGCAGTGGGGACCAAGAATTTGGGGTGCGAAATGTTAATTCCTATAGGAACTTTTAGCTACAGCTACAGCCCGAACCGCTAAATGGACTTACACCAAATTTGGCAGTTTGGTAGATGTTGGTTCAAGGAAGTGCTTTTTGCTTATTTTGTGTAAATCTGTTTAGTAGTTGTTGAGAAATGTAAGTTTAAAATGATAGTGATATCTCTGGTCACGGATAGTTCGTGACGGTTTCGCGAGTAATCGCGCAAGCACGCGCCAACAGGAATGCTCTGATTGGCTGGATGGAACCTAAACAGAAAGTTGCTACTGCCATTTTATTGCTCGAGAATGGGTCCCGGGGCTCAACATTTCTGAAAAAGCTAAAATAAGGGGTCAGAGTGGAGGTCGTCTGAGCCCATGTTTGAAGAATGTGGGAGTTAGTGACACAAGTTATGTGTCCAAAATCGATTTTATCATTTGCTTGCGATATTTGCGATGATGCCACAACTGCCCGTGCAGCCCCTGTGTATCATTGCGATTATTGTGGCAGCACTGCGAATATTGGTGGGAGTATAAAATAAAATGTCAGTGAATCCTTATTACGCATTGTTATAGAGATATTGAGATTCTGATAAATGTTTTATGGAGTTATCTACATAGTGAGTTATCTACTGTGATGGTTAGAAATAATTATATCATTAACATTTTTTAATGTGGTGGTGGCTATCGAATTCCTGCTTTTGCTCTCTGCTTTCACACTGAATCTGCAGGATTTGCGATTACCTGTGTAATCGCGATATGCGGCCTCACAGCGAAAACAGAAAATATGTTTTAGAGATGGTTGTTCTAAAAATAAACTAGAAAACTTGAGTTTGAAGTGTACTGTAATAAACCCCTAGTGCGTAAAATACCGTAATATGTGTGCATATATGAGTTTTCACTTTATGGAGAAGGTGCGACCGTCACGGTTAACGGCAACACAGCGATGTCCCAAATAACCACGAAAAAAAAAATATGTCTGAAAGATGGTTTTTAAAGAACCTTAGTACAAAAATATGAGTTTATACATGCTTTGAAAGAAGTATGTATATAGTAATATGTGTAGAGCAATGTTCAGAATTGATTTTTTTACATATTATTTTTGGATGTGTTTTTGGATGTGTTGGTGGTCATTGAATGTCTCCTTTAGTTTCCTGCTTTCGTGACATGTCCTCAGGGATCGGGATTACTGACGTCATCGTGGTCTCCGGGTCACCGCGAAAAGATAAAATCAGTTTTAGAGAGGGTTTTTATAAAAAACTCTCTAGAAAAACATGACCTTAGAGAAAACAGTAAGAAACATCCCGATAACCGCGAAAGTGAAAAATAGGTCTGAAATATGGTTTTTAAAGGAACTTAGTACAAAAATATGAGTTTAAACATGCTTTGAAAGAAGTATGTATATAGTAATATGTGTAGTGCAATGTTCAGAATGGATTTTTTTACATATTATTTTTGGATGATTTGGTGGTCATTGAATGTTTGCTTTTGTTTTCCTTTTTTGCAACTTGTTCATGTGGATTGTGATGCCTTCACAAAGATTGTAAAAAAGTTTAGAAAAAAAACTATGAAAAAAACTTTGGGTACTATCGTGGCTCTGACAAGACCAGTTGTGTTGGTTGTATGTATATGACTGCTATACATAAGACCATATGCAGAGTTTCGAGTTACTTAGAAACACCCTAATGCCTTTATCTGTAAAGTTCACTCCATCATTTCTGTAAATTCCATGCATGTCAAAACGCAGATTGTTGTTATAGATACAGCCCATGCGATGGTCTCTGAAGAATGCAGAATCAGTTTTATTAACATGTTTCCTGCCTTTGTCTATCTGTGGACAGAATTGATTTCACCAATTCCATTTCTGTCTTTGGCATGTATTAGAGTACATCAAGACAGTGTGAGGGAAAAGCGACATCAGTTCTGCAAAGGTTTCTTTCATTAGGAGTTTCCAGCCCTACCCCAGTCAATGTGCCTAGGTCATTGCCACCACAATGCACAATCATAAGGTGAGGAGCTTGGAAATCCACAATGGATTTAACCAAAGCCAGCAACTGATGAAACTTTAACCCCCTCTGGCCAAACCAAGTAATTTGCACATTTGCACCAAGTCTCTGTCAATACCTCTCTTTTTTGCAGCCTCTTTAGCCTAATAGAAATAGCTGTGGCCCACAATCCATACTCTAAGCATTTTGAAGTGAAGGAGCAATAGTATTTAGGAGTAGGCTGGAGGTGAATGAGGTAGTTTTCCAAAGGAAAAACAGTTAAAATTGAGGTGTTTAAAAAAAAGATATATTTCATTGGATGCTGTCAGCATGAATTTGAAATAAAATTAGGTAGTGTGTTGTAGCCTTAGCAAAAAGTCTTATTAATGGCTGTTGTTTAGAATAAATACATGTAATACAGACATGGATATGCTTTTGAATCTGTCTGAGTAACACATAACATAACATGTGTATTTGTAAAGCGCACGTTCACCACTACGGGTATCTTGGCGCTGAATAACAGATGTTTGTTGTTACCCAACTCAATGGTACTCATTTTATCGACCTCATATGGATGAAAGGCTGAGTGGACCCGCTGGGATTTGAACCTGTGACCATGAGGTTGAACACAGGCCCCTGCAGTAGACGCATTAGTCCACTGAGCCACCAGACACCTGCTGTATCTAATTAAGAAGTAGCATGTTCCTTCTAGAATGTGCTATGAACTTGTGGCCTACTGGTTCCATTGGGTTGCTAGGTACACTTAGCTAAGAGTGTATTGAGGTGAAAAGGTATTAAAGGGAAATAACATTTTTTTAAAGTCGGAGTGATGACTCAATTTAAGTAATGGCACCTCTAATTTCCGGACAATGTAATAAAATGTTGTGTAGTTTTTCATTTTTAGAAAAATGAAGCTAGATATAGGTTTGAACTGCCATTTTTTTGCTATTTCTCAGCGATCATCGCAAATACATTGTGAACACACATAAATAGGAATCTCTTTTTGAAAGGGAGCGAAAGGATTAACACATACCATTCACAAGTGAAGATAGTGTTGTCTAAATTGAAAGACATGATTTCATTTGCTGCCTTTCTCATGATCATAGAGCGCAAAGTTGAAGAGGTTGCCATTTCACGGTTACTCTGTATGAGAGTGGCGTACCATTCTTGTGCTTAGTTTTTATAAATCCTAACAGTGTGAAAACTATCCATAAAGTGCTAAAACAACAATATAATCTACAAACTGAATTCACTGGTATGTACATAATTTTTTAATCCTTTATAAAAATTACATTAGAAATCAAGGTGAACATGGGAGTTTGATAAAAATTAGTATTGCAGTGATATGAAAAAATGTATCAGATGAACTGTATCTATTAGAGGGTATGTGTTTAAGAGGTTAGAGGTGAATGGTTTGAGAAGTAAGAGAAAAATGCATTAGTGCCTCTGTATTACATTGAGTACTGTATTGAAAAATAATAGTATAGTATTGTGGAAAGTTGCAATGAGGAACTAAGAATGTTTTAAATTTCTAAACATCATGTGCATAATAAATACATCAGTTATTTGCATTCTGGGAGTTGTAGTACTTTAGTAACATTATTAAACAGGAGTAGTGTAGTCACAAATAAAATATGAGAACATGTTGCCTTCCTGTATCTGAAATAGAAAGAAGTAATACTTGTTAGTTATGTATTGGGAAGTGTTAGTCAATGTGGTTTTTTAACTTATACAACCGCTTTGCATATGCTTAGATATGGTTCTTGTGGTTGTAGATAGCTATATATATGGTGCGACTTTTGAGTGTACTTAAAGATGCAGAGAGGTATATATGTTTGGATAGATGGCTTAGAGGTGTACATCTATTAAGAAATCGCATATGTGGTTACATGGTGATCCATGTTTAGTAAGGCTGATGAAAATGTAATGTAAATGGTGAGGGTGGTGTTTTTTCTTTAAACATAGTTTGTTTAAAATTGATGATGATTAATAGTGCAGAATGCCACAAGAGTTTGTGTGCTACCTTCATTTGAAGTGTAACTTTTGTTTGAGAAATCCTTAACATATGTTTTAGAAGCAGAAGAAGTATTTGAGAAATGATGTAGGTATACCATTCACAAAAGGTTTTGTGCTTTGAACATTTTTAAAATGTTTTTTTCCATTTTAGAAACTCACTGATGCATGTGTACGCTCAGTAACAAGGCAATGTATGCTCCTATAGAGACATGTATTCACTTATATACCAAGTGTGATATCTCACACATAGCTCAGTAGAAAATAACATATACAGTAAAACAGGTAGTTTGATATTGACAGAAGGAGATAACCAATGAGTCAGAGATATATTAACCACTGTTATGTATCTAATAGCAATGAAGGTACTTTCACAGACAGTCAGGCACTATTCAGGCACTCATGCAATCACCCAACCACTAGGGAGGCAGTCATCAAATCAGTGATTCAGTATCCATGGAGTTATTCAATTACCTAGACACTACACATTTACTCTTCGAATCAGGCAGACAGAAATTATGTAGTTATTGAACTATGGAGGCACTACGTATACATTCAACTAATCACCCAGACACTAACCATTTACTTATGCAATTAACAAGGCTGTAACTATGTAGTCACTGTAACACTTGCGCAGAAGCTTTGCAGTCATGTAAACATCCACTTACAACCCATGCAGTCCTTGAAATACTGAGGCGTACACAATAACTCGTGCAAACACTGAGGTACTACTCAGGCACTCATCTAATTACATAGAGAGTACCATTCTACTGAACCTGCTATCCATCCAGTAGCTATGCACTCATTTAATTACAGAGGGAATACTCTTGCACTAATACAATCACCCCAGCAGTACACTTACTTTCATCCAATTTCTCAAGCTTTAACCATGGAGTCATGAAAACACTCAGACACTAGTCATGAACTAGTCTAATCAGCCAGGCACTATTGATGCACTTATTCAATTATCCAGGCACTACCCAGGAAGATATCTAAACACCCAGGCACTACATGCTCACTGAACCAAAAACACATGGACAGCAGCCATGTAGTTATGCAATCACTGAAACACTTCTCATGCACTCATCTAATCTGCTATCCATGCACTCTATAAATCACTTATATAATATCTATGCATGCCTGCAATCATCCAGGCACTAAAGTTGCGCTCATTTAATCATCCAATCACTATCTATGCATGTATTGAATGATTGAGCCATTAGTCATGCACTTATCAAATCATTCAGGTACTCCTCATGCACTCATCCACACACCCAGATAGTAGCGATATACTCATGCAAACATGTAGGCAGTAACTATGCAGATATGAAACGACCAATGGAGTTCTGATATACTCAGGAAACCATCAAGGCACTACCCGTATCCTCAAAGAATCACCTAGGTACTACCTATGCACCAATTTGATCATCCAGGGAGTATTCATGTATTCAACCACAAACACATGTTTTTACAAGTTTTACTGATGAATATTTTAGTCTTTTAGAACCATCTGGTGAATTATATATGCAAGCTGTGACACACTCTTTGCATGTACTTGGAAGAATTAGTGAGCTATATGCTTCGATAGAGATTAGCATGCAGATTGTTTTATGCACCCTTTCCCAAAATTTAAATCTGATACATTTAAGTAGAACAATACTGAGATACTATATACACCACTAACACAGTGGTAGAGAGGCATCCAATAGCTCTTATGTTGTGTTTTCGTATTTACAGTGTTGAGACACTGTATGTACTTGTACTCTTGGGGCTAAATTTACAAGAAAATAATGCAGTGTGGAGCCGCAAGCCATTTGGCTGAGCCATGCTGCATTACTTTCAAAGCACAGGGATGCGTCATATTTACAACTATATGATGGAACCCTATGCTCTCCCCTCTGCTGGCGCACAACTAGTTGCCATGTGCCAATGGAGGCACCCTTGCACCATGGTGCATGGGTGCCTGTGTGGTGGGGATGATTGTTTTTGTGCAGGAAGGGACACCTTCCGGTACAAAAACAATCACAAGAGGTATTTTCCTCTTTCTATGTGTGCTGCAAAACGCAGCACACATAGAAACTGGAAAAAATGAGGAGAAAGAAAAGTATTCCTCCTCATTGCATCTCCCTACACCTCCCCTGGGGAGGTGTAGGATTCTGACGCATTCCCAGGTTTATGAATTGATGTGCATTCGGGTATGTGGCAGAATCTATGGGTGCTGCGTGGGATCACCCACAACAACACCCATGTCATGCTCCTTTCACGCAAAGTGTTGCCTGAAAAAGGCCCATATATATAAGGCCATGAAAAGCTGCCCAGAGTTGCTTTACATGGCCTTGTAAATATGGAGCACCACATTACGGTGCTGGTGTGTCATAAAAAGTGACGCACCGGAAAGTGCATGGGGCTTGTAAATACACCTCATTGCCTTGATGTTCATTTTGAAATTTACCACAGAAGGGATAAACTGTTCTTTCACCATATATAACTGAGAAGTGAAATACTGTATACTGTAGCTGTGTTGTATGACAGGGTGCTAAAATTTTAAAAGGTAACAAATAAATAAAGTTTTGTGTTTTGCTCTGGGTTTGTTATATTGAATTAAATGCATGCAGTATTATATCAAGGTTCATCTGTAGATTTAAAACTGCAACATAACATGAAAACTGTTTTTGGATTATGTGTAAGTCAGTAGTAAAGTAGTTGATAGATTGGCTAGGGTACAAATTAAAATATACTTGTTTTTTTTACAGAACAATATCTACATAACTACACACAGTTAGAATGCCTACAAAAGCTCGGACGAAAAAGCCACAGAAGCAACTACAATATGATTGCAGAAATGAGTTACAAAAGAGGCAAAATGCAGAAAAAGTGGTGACAGTAAAAAGAGCTACTGGTAAGGGGACAAAGTCATTTCTTAAAAACATATGTGCCAATAAGAGTGGACAAAGTGTGCATTACAAGGACAGACAAGATTGTAAAAAACATGGACACATCTTAACCAGGAGACGGAAGCAGTTTAAGGAAATCAGAGCCAGGATGTTTCATAATAGAGTGGTTGTAAATCTACTGAGAAATATTTAAAAAGTATACAAGGAGAGATGCACTGAAATAGAAAGAACGAGTTAAGAGAGTAGTTGATAAGGCCTTTGCTTTGAAGAGGAAGCTTTTCATTTTGATTCTAAATAGAATGAAGACTCTTGACAAAAAAGAGTTGTGCAGGAGCAGACAAAACCAAAAGAAAAGATTAGTGAATAGAAGTAGCTATTGTACAGTTTTTAGTGGAGAATGGATACACACTAGTACAGAGCCTTTCTTTAATGAAGAAGGTTATCTCCAAGATAACAGATTAGTTCATGCTATGGATGAAAGTGGACGATGTTATGAAATGAAGAATGGCAGTCCTGTAGCAAAAGAGGTCTTGTACCTAGAAATGTAGAAGAAGTTATTGCAGAAGCGGTACAAAGATAGTGTAGTCAGGCCCCTGTATACATAGGGAATTGTAGTAGTGTTTCTAGTATTAGGCAGCAATCCATTGATATATTAAGAAAATTCCTACTTATATTTCCAAGGCAAAGTTTAAAGCACAAGATAAGTACTTTACAAGGTTTGGATCCTTGCAAGCTAAGAATGCATACAAATTTGCAGGGACACTCACTAGCTTGTTTATCAGAGAAAGTGTGCCAAAGCATCTTTCATCATTTTAGGATGTTAGCTGTTCACCACTCAACAATTAGAACTTTAGTTAGGAGGATGTTCTATGTGAGAACTTCTGCTTTATGTTCAGGAGAAATGAATAGGGCACTTTTGCATGGTACTGCGGCAGAGGTAGAAAAGGTTTGCGATGATGTGCAGTTTTGTTTCTTTGGTCCAGAACAGGACTGTAGGGAAATTGATAACAGGAGGAGTTTCAGATTAGGACACAGGTACTACAGTTGATTGTTTTGAAGAAGAGATTACTAAATTTAAGACAGTATGTTCTGAAAAATCATAATATGTTTGTATATGCTGTTACGCACTCACGACAAGAATCAAACACAGACTGTTGACTTATATTCAAAAAGTGAAAAAGAGAATAATGATAACTGGCAAAGGTTTACACTGTACTTCAATCAATCAATCATGGGTTTGTTAAGCGCGACTACTCACCCGTAAGGGTCTCAAGGCGCTAGGGGGGTGGGGGGGAGGCGCAGGGTCCTGTCCAATAAGGAGGAGGTCTATCGAAGAGCCATGTTTTGAGGTCCCTCGTGAATATGGGGAGTGATGTCGTCTGTCTGAGGTGGAGCGGGAGGGCATTCCAGGCTCTAGCTGCGAGGAAGGAGAAGGAGCGGCCTCCCGATCTAGACTTCCTGGTGCGGGGGACCATGGGGTGGGAGAACTGGGCTGATCGTAGGGTCCTTTGGGGTGCGTGGAATTTCAGTCGGCTGTTCAGGTATGCTGGTCCGGTGTTTGTGGAGGGCTTTGTGTGCGTGGGTGAGAATCTTGAAGGTGATTCTTGCCTCGATGGGGAGCCAGTGGAGTGTGCGCAGGTGCTGGGAGCTGTGGCAGTGTCGTGGCAGGTTGAGGATTAGTCTGGCGGCGGCGTTCTGGATGTTTTGAAGCTTGTGGGTGAGGTTTTTGTTGATTCCGGCTTAGAGTGCGTTGCCATAGTTAAGTCTGCTGGTGACGAGGGCATGAGTGACGGTCTTTCTGTGTTCAAGGGGGATCCATTTGGCGGTCTTGCATAGGAGGCGGAGGGTGTGGAAGCAGAAGGATGCGACGGAGTTGATCTGGCGGTCCATTTTGAGTTCGGAGTCCAGGATGATTCTGAGTTTGCGTGCGTGGTCCGTGGGGGTGGGTGGGCTTCCGAGGGCAGGGGGCCACCAGGTATTGTTCCAGGCGTCGGGGTGTGGGCCCATGATGAGTACTTCTGTTTTGTCCATGTTGAGTTGTAGACAGCTGCTTTTCATCCATTTGGCGACTGCTTCCATGCCTTCTTGAAAGTTGTGTTTGGCTGCGTTGGGTTCGTTGGATAGGGAAAGGATGAGTTGGGTGTCGTCTGCGTATGAAACAATGTTGAGTCTGTGGGTTCTGACGATAGGGGCGAGCAGAGCCATGTAGAGGCTGAACAGCATGGGGCTGAGGAAGGATCCTTGGGGGACTTCGCAGGTGGTCGGTGTAGGATCCGAGGTGAAGTGAGGGAGTCTGACCCGCTGTGTTCTGCCGGAGAGGAATGAGCAGATCCAGTCGAGGGCCTTGTCCTGGATCCCTGCGTGGTGAAGCCTGCGTGTTAGGGTGCGGTGAGAGACTGTGTTGAAGGCTGCTGAGAGGTTGAGGAGGATGAGGGCTACTGTCTCTCCTCTGTCCAGGAGGGAGCGGCTGTCGTCTGTTGCGGCGAGGAGGGCAGTTTCCGTGCTGTGGTTCTTTCGGAAGCCGGATTGGGAGGAGTCGAGGATGTTGTGCTCTTCGATGTAGGTGGCGAGTTGGCTGTTGATGGCTTTCTCGATGACTTTTGCTTGGAATGGGAGCAGGGAGATGGGTCTGTAGTTCTTGAGGTCGGTGGGGTCCGCCGAGAGTTTCTTCAGGAGGGGGTTGATCTCAGCGTGCTTCCAGTCGTAGGGGAAGGAGGCATTCGCGAGGGAGCGGTTGATGGTGTGGCGAAGCATGGGGGAGATGGTGTCAGTGGCTCTGTTGAAGATGTGGTGGGGGCAGGGGTCCGTGGGGGCCCCGGAGTGGATTGACTTCATCGTCTTCAGTGTATCTTCGGTGGTGAGGGCTGTCCAGCTGTCAATCATTGGCTTCAAGGTGTCGGGGTGGTTGGTGAGGGTTCTGTGTGTTGGCTGTCTTCATCGAAATTGTCGTAAATGTTCTTGATTTTGTAGTGGAAGAAGGTGCTGAGTTTGTTGCAGAGGTCTTGTGAGGGAGGGATGTCTGTAGCCTCGCTGATGGGTTGGGCGAACTCCTTGATGATGCTGAAGAGTTCTTTGCTGTTGTGCGTGTGTGTGGAGATTCTGTCTTTGATCGCTTTCTTTCTTGTATTTCTGATGAGTTGGTGGTGGGCGTTGGTGGCGGCTCTGAAGTTGTTGTGGGCTTCTATAGAATTGTAGTTTATCCAGGCCTTTTCGAGGCGGCGGCATGTGCGTCTGGACTCTCGGAGTTCGGTGGTAAACCAGCTGGCTTTCCTGGCGTGTGTGTTGTTGTTCTTCTTGAGGGGTGCTATGGTGTTGGCGCAGTCAGAGATCCATCTGTGCAGGATTCGGGCTGCGGTGTTGGGGTCATCGTTGTCCATGATGGTTGGGGTGGAGTTGCCGAGTGAGGTGGTGAGCTGGTCGTCGGTGATTTTAGTCCACTTATTTGTAGAAGAACGATTTGACTTGTCAACACGACAAGTTATATGTAAGTACTGCTACAACAAATTAGAGGATAATAAAATGGCTGCTAGAGCTGTGCATAACAAGTTAGAACTGGTTCCCATTCCAGAAACACTTCAAGGTTTAACCCCTTCGATGCGCATGACGAGCTGAGCTCGTCACGACCGCACCCGCGATCGGAATGTCCAACACACGAGCGGAATTCCGATCGCGGTCAAGGGGTTAAATATTCTTATCCAAATTATACATTCATTTCAGGCTATAGTACATATGGAGCCAAAGACAGGCAAGTTACCCCCAACAGAGCTGCAGAAAGGTCTAAAAGGTAGAGTAGTGTATTTGCCATTGGATGTCAAGAAAAAACATTAAAACGGTAGGTGCTAGATAGAGATTTAGAGGAAAGACTAGTAATTCTCATACATGGTGTGTCTACCAAGAACAAGAATATATGGTAGGACTTAGTAGATGTTACCAAAGTTAAAAAAATAACTTTATATCTGGTACAAAACAATGTTTACTATAGAATTGTGGAAAGCCTGCAAGATATCACACATATGGAGGATCAGACATTTCCATCAACAGGTCAGATTGAGAGGGTGGATCAGTCCCGAACAGTAGAAATTTATGAACATTATAGCATCCACAATTTGTATTCTAAAGAGGTTATTGGTGATGCCATTGAGCTGTTTCAAATGAAGGAAGCAAAAGGAGCTCCATTAAGTGAGTGGGAAAAAAGTTTAGAAGCTCGGTGTTTCCCACATCTTTTTCCTACTGGAGTAGGTATCTGACATGATGAGGGGCCTGTGCAAATACTTGCAGCTGAATCTATATGTAGTAGACTTTATTCAGGAGACCCTAGATTTCATCAGTATATTCCATATATATTTCAGAGTGACTTGTCTGACCTCTCACATGCTGTGAATCATATTCTAAAAACAGGACTTAATTTGCATAATGTATCAGCAAGAGAGCTTTTGGAGAAAGTTCAAGAAAAAGATGAGCCCTCGGAATACAATTTAATAAACCTAATAAACCTAATGACATGTCAGCGTGGGACTAATAAATATTGGTATTGGCGTCATGGTGAACTGAAGTGCATGTTGAGGAGCGTTGGAGCACCTACTTGGTTCCTGACACTGAGTTGTGCTGAATATGCATGGGATGACCTGCTAGAATTCTTACAGGAGGCAAATTCAAATATAAAAGACATTCATCTGAAGACACCAGAAGAACTGTGCTCACTAGACCCTGCGGATATTTTAATCACAGATTTCAAGCAATGATGTCTTTTATCTTGAACAAAACAAAACCTTCTCTTGGTGAAGTGATTGATTTCTTTTGGCTTAAAGAGTACCAAGCCAGAGTTACTCCCCATATTCACTTGCTGTTGTGGGTAAAAGATGCCCCAAAGTTTGGAACAGACAGTGATGAGTCTGTATTGTCTTTTATTGAGCAGTTTGTAAGTTGCTCCATCCCAAAGGAGAGTCGTTTCGGATTCCCATGACCTGTCATCTCACAAGGAAGAGTCAACAGCTTTTTGTCTGCAGTCAGACATACACTTACAAGGAAATCACTGAAAAATACATACAACCTAAAACGAACAGAGACCTCCAAGTACATTAATGACTACAACCCTGTGATTCTGAAGATGCGGAATGCAAACATGGATGTACAGTTGTTGCAGACAACTCAATTGCTGTTGCTCGTTATGTTACATCTTATATAACAAAGTCAGAGAAAACTGAGATGAAGGAGATGTGGGATGATATTCCAGCAGAAAAGACTCTTACGAAGAAATTGTGCAGTTTTAATTTGAAAATGCTTTCTCACAGAGAGATAGGCTCCTATGAATGTGTAGACCGGTTAAGCTCAGTTAGTTTATTTTCCATATCTAGAGGAGTTCTATGGTTGAGTTTAGGGCTTGCTAATACTCGTACAGAGTACTTAAGTCTTTTCTTGAAATTCAATATCTTGCATAATTTGAGCAACACAGTACAGATATTCTAAAGAGCAGCATGCTGGATACGTACTAGTCCTCATCTGGAAAGGATGTGTCTCTATGAAATACTTTAACATTATACATTCAGAAGTAATGTCAGTGAAAACATAGATGAATGTAAATTTGCTGTGGCTGGATGTCAAGGATGTTTGGTGAGACATGACAAAGGAAATTTAATCAGCCATCGAAAGCTAGCCTTGTTACAGTTGTTTAAGCCATGGCGAGCTGAAAGTGAGCTGCTTGTAGAAATGGACTATTATGATGACTCATTCAACACTGTGAAAGACAGCATTGAGTGCTGTGTGTTTCCTGTGCATCGTTAGATGTTGAGAGAAGAGATTGAACAAGAAGAAACAAATGCTGCTGAGATAGCAAGAGAGAGTTCTCAGAACAGTCAAGGTTCAACACCTGGAATTCAAGATCCTCCTGGGCAGGAAATTGAAAATGAGGCTGCAATGGGTATAAATGAAGTGGAGAATGCAATGTAGCAAGTAAGATGGGAAACGGTGGATCTAGAACCACTAATACAGCAATTGAATGCAGATCAGAAAGTCAATTTTGAAGAGGTAAAAGGTAAAGGTGAACATGGTATTCTCCCTGAGAAAGAAAAGTGTGCATGTTGTACATACAAACCAGTTCTATTGTACATAAGTGGTCAAGCTGGAACTGGAAAAAGCTTTGCGATTAAAGTACTGAAAAGTTACCTACCAAAGACAACAGATTCCAATTTGTCGTGTGTAGTTACTGCACCAACAGGCTTAACTGCTCATAATGTTAAAGGAGTTACTCTTCATTGATTATTACTGCTGCCCGTTGAACATGACAACAAATTACAATGCAAAAATTGATCTGGCGATGCTTGGCATGAAGTGGAAAGAGTATTAAAGAAATCAATGCTACTAATTATTGATGAAGTCAGCATGGTGTCTAACCTAATACTAGCTTTTATACATTTAAGAATGCAGCAAATATTAAAAACTTACAATGATGTACTTTTTGGAGGAGACCTGCTCCAACTAACTCCCGCAAAAGGACAACCTGTATTCAAGAAACTACTACATAATGAAACAAGGAATTCACTAGGAAGTATTGGAAATGTAAACATTTGGGAAAACTTTCAATACAAAGAGATAATCCAAAATATGCGCCAAGCATCAGATATGCATTATGCAGATATACTAAAGTATATAAGAGCGGGGTCCTCACAAAAGAGGGAAAGACAGGATTACAAACCCATCTTATCAAACATTGGTTTACAAGTAATGTTTCAGCTGCTGAAGTAATGTATAATTTTGTTAAGAAAGAGAAGTCTATTGTTTGTTTGATGCCAACTCTTGTGGAGTGTAGTAAATTCAATGTACAATTATTGCAACTGGAAAAAGAAGAGATCGTCAAAATTAGAGCAAATGATAAAATGGAACATCAAGGAGTTACAGTGATACTAACAGAAAACTGCAATCAAAATTGGATAGTTTAGGAAAGTCTGTGTCAAAAACTGCAGGATTAGAAAAACAGTTACGTATCAGTAAAAACTGTCGTGTAATCTTACGTCGTAATTTAAATGTTAAAGAAGAGCTAGTGAATGACGCAATGGGTAAAGTTATGAAATTTGTTAATTATTCAAACAGAAATGATGTGGAATACTTAACCATAAAATTTGATGATATTGCTGAAGTGAAGCAGATTGGTAGATGCTTTGTACGTTTCCTACATATAAAAGACTTATGTGTCCAGCGAAAGCAGTTCCCAGTGTCTTTAGGGTATGCAGTAACTATTCACAAATCGCAAGGTTTAAGTGTAGATACAGGTCTTGTTAATATTGGTAGTAGTGTATTCAAAGAAGAAATATCATATGTTGCTTTGTCATGAATTAGAACATTGTCTGGTTTATCTTTAATTGATTTTGATGAGAAGAAAGTGCTGATGTGAGCTGTGTAACTGAGTATAATCGGTTAAGAGCTCAATATGTTCCTCATTTAGGCCAGTATCCTGTGGTTAAAAAAGCAATACTGTGTCCAAAGTAGAAAATATCAAACCAGCCTATCAGAGTTGAACAGAAAAATGAACAAAAAGAATATCAACAAGGAGGAAAGAAAAGAAAACTACAGCATAATGAGGAACTACAAGGCTATCACTTTGATAATAAATCTGGAGGAAACTGTTATGCAAATACAGTGTTAAATTGACTATATCATTTGCCTCATTTTACAAATTCTATTAAAGAAAATGTAGATAAAAAAATGTCTTCCCAACTATGTAGTTTACTTGAAGAATTAAGAAGTGACAGAAGTGTTATACATTCTGCTACTGGAATAAGAAAACTCACAGACGACTGTGCTGGATCGGTAGTGTTCTCTCAAAATCTTCAGCACGATGCTCAAGAATTTCTATTGGTAATGCTAGGCCTATTAGACGAAGAAGATATGAATATCAATATATTATTTGGTTTAACTTACAAATGGCCCCATAACTGTGAAGATTGTGAATTTACGTGTAGCTCTGAAATCAATTCAGAACAATTCTTCTACTTGACATTACCAGATTGTAAAGCTGTGCCCTCTGAAGATTTAACTACAAACGCCCATCAAGATATGACCTGTCTAAGCTGCAGATCACAACTTAGGTCAACGTTGATCCTACAAAGTTATGGAAAATATGTCATAGTCATGCTACAATGATGCAGAGTGGATGGTACTGAATTACAAACTTTAAAGGTGCACAAACTTTCATCTCAAAAAGAACTTTCACAACTATAGCAATTATATTTCATGAAGAAATTAATATTACCTCTTGACACTACAGAATATATTTAAAATGTCCAAACAGGATGGACAGAGTGCACTGACATACAGTAACATTCAAATCAAAACTAACTAAAAAGTTACCAAACTCATATCTGCTATTTCTAGAATCAAAGTTCAAAGAATAATCTAGGATACAAAAGTGTGGTATTGTGTTGACATATATATGGATTATTTGTTTCTGAGACATTATTCGGCCTACTAGGGGTATTGTCTACAGCAAGTTGTTAGAAAAGAAGGACTCTTTTGAACTGTGGGAAAGGAATTTATAAAACATTTGAGGACTAAATCGTGTTACTACAGATAAACGTAAATGAGGTACTATAATATCAGTAGCCTTAATTGGCATGTGAAAAGTCTCTTCACCACTTAAAAATGGTCCCCTTTTGTTTCTTCTACAGCAACTTCTACGTAGTACAATGTGTTATGTTTGTCATACATGGACTAAGAACATTTTAGGCATCCTTTGGCCTAAAAGGGATGATGTTTACAAAAAGATATGCAAAAATGAAGACTGCTTCATAATTGTTGGACATTTTGCACCAGATATAAAAAAATCAGAAACAGTTTTAACAAATAGTTGCTTTCATTAAAGTAGTAACCTATCAGCAAGCCAGTATTAAAAAACTTGCAGTGAGTGCAATGAACAGTATGACATAGTTGTAATGATCTGCTGTGCACATTTGTTTTTTGTTTTTTTACAATCCATTGATTGTTTTTTCCCAGTGTTTAATGATGATGCTTCATACAAAGCACTGTTGAAAGTGAACAAGTATGAAAGCTGAAAACAGGAAAAACATTAAAACATTTGTCTATGTTGAATTAAAGTTTTGGTTCTAAGATATTGTATGTCGTTTGGTTACCTAATGTTCAAAATGAAATTCTAATATGTTTTTGTCTGTTTCTATTTTTTCACAGTGATGGAGGTCGAGCTATATTACCTGTGTCAAATCACTAATCTAGTGATGGATTCATTAAAGTTACTACTCATGTACTCATCCCATCTCCCGGGCACAACTGTTGCACTCATTCAATCACACAGCCACTACCTAAGCAGTCATCCAATCACTCAAGTACTGTACTTGAATTCATCTTATCTCACAGCCACTACTCAGGCACTCATCCGATCACCTTGTCACTGCCCATGGAGTCATGCCTTCACTTAGTCACTACTAATGCAGTTATGGAATCACCTAGTCACTACACTTGCACTCTTTCATTCATCCAGGCACTCTACTTGCAGTTATCTATTTACCCAGGCACTATACAAGCAGACATCAAATCACCCAGGCAGTACCCTTGCACTCATGCATTCAATGATATACTACCCATGCACTCATCCAATCACCCAGGCACTAGTCATGCACTAATATATTTACTCATGCAGTACCCATACACTCATCCATTTACTTAGGTACTACTGATGAACTCATTGTATCATCCATCCACTACCCATACAGTCATCCTTTCACTCAGGCACTTCTCATGCAGTGATCCATTCACTCAGGCGCTACACATGCACTCATGCAATTAACCAGGCACTACCAATACATACATCCAATCACTCAGGCACTACCCTTGCACTCATCCAATTGCCTAGGCACTACCTTTGCACTCATGCAATCACCCTTGCACTACATTTGCACTCATCCAGTCACCCAGTCACTATGTATGCACTCATCCAATCACTCAGGCACTACCCTTGCGCGCATCCATTAACTGAGGCACTACCCATGCACTCATCCCTTCACCCAGGCACTAGCCATGCACTCATCCAAATCACCCAGGCACTATCCATTCACTCACCCAATCACCCAGGCAATATCCATGCATTCACCCATTCACCCAGGCACTATCCATGCACTCACCCAATCACCCAGGCACTACCCTTGCACTCATCCATTTACTCAGGCACTACCCATGCAGTCATCTATTCACCCAGGCACTACCCATGCACACATCTAATCACTCAGTCACTACCTCTGCACTCGTCCATTCACTCAGCCACTATCCATGCAGTCATCTAATGACACAGGCACTACCCTTGCACTCATCCAATCACCTAGGCACTACCCTTGCACTCATCCATTCAATGAGGCACTACCTATGCACTCATCCAATCACCCAGGCGCTACTCTTGCACTCATTCAGTCACCCATGCGCAACCCACGCACTCATGCAATCAACCAGGCACTAACCATGCACTAATCCAATAACCAAAGCAGTACCCATGCACTCAGGCACTATCCATGCACTCACCCAATCACCTAGGCACTATCCATGCAGTCATCCAATCACCCAGGCACTAGCCTTGCACTCATCCATTCACCCAGGCACTACCCATGCAGTCATGCAATCAACCAGGCACAACCCATGCACTCATTGTGGAGATGTCATGAGTTAGTTGCTAGGCGATCTGAGAATTCTCTGGCAATAGGAATGTTAAGAAAGGCAGTTACTGTGAAGTACTGAAGGGAACAGGATGTTTCTCTTTATTGTGCTGGGTATGCTGATGGAAATAAAGACATAAGAAGAAAACAGAACAATTGAATTATTTCATGGCAACGAGTTCCTGTGCAGGGGGCATGTTCAAGCATCTCCACCCCTGGAATATCAATTAATTATCGACTGAGCGCTACGAGGAGTTACTCCCAATGTTGAAATATTTCTTTTTTAGGCTCTGACCTCTTTTGGACTATAACTGTGAGTAAAAACTGAGGGGCATATGTTCAAGGGAAGTGTGGAGCCTGTTGTTAGCCTCCTTGGCTTAATGACATGCTCCGCCACTTCTGAAACGAAGGGCTGCACCATATTTCCAAGAATATGGTGCAGCCCTGCATTTCCCCCTGCACTGGCGCTAAGTTTAGCATCTTAGCGCCAACGCAGGTGCAAGGGTGTCTGCATGCAGGGGAAGATTGTTTATGTACAGGAAGGTCCCCCTTCCGGCACATAAACAATATTTAAATGTTGTTTTGTAACTTCAATGTGTGCTGCTTAATGCAGCACACACAGAAGTTGCAAAACTGCATTTTTAAAATACCTTCCTTCCTTCCTGTACATAAACAATCTTTGGCCTTTTGCTGTTTTCATGTGTGCTGCACGGTAAACAACGTTTACCACAAAACTTTTTCACCGCAGGGAATTACAATGCGGTTGTTACAATGACCGCGTTGTAATTCCGCATACCATTACTCCGCAAGTCGGAACAACGACTTGCGGAGGGGGGAGAAGGTGTTGGATTTAAAATCCAACACCTTCCCTACTGTCCGCACCGACTGGAGTTGGAATAGTAAATGATACTATTCCAACATCCAGCGCCCCCCCTCGTAACAACGACTTGCGGGGTAATGGTATGCGGAATTACAACGCGTTCGTTGTAACGACCATGTTGTAATTCCCTGCAGGGAAAAAGACTGCGTGATAACGAGGTATATTCGTGCTGCACAATGCAGCACACATCGAAACAGCAAAAACGAGGAGTCATTAAACATTTCTCCTCGCTTCACCAGGTTAAGACCAGGTTTTCCCTGGTCTTAATTCTGGCGCTGTCTCCCATAGGATGCAGCGTCAGAATCAATGGATGTTGTGGTGGAACGCCCACCGCAAAACCCATTGCCTTCCCCTTTCACGCTTAGCATAGCGTGAAAGGGGACCTTATTTACAAGGCAGCGTTAAGCCACGTTAAGTGGCTTAACGCTACCTTGTAAATAAGGCAAAGCCCCAATCGCCACAGGGATGTCGAAAAAAGTGACGTTCCAGCGGTGGTAGGGGCTAGTACATATGCCCCTTAAACTCTTAAAAGGATAGAAACATTGTGGCTTTTGATTGCTTTATTGCAGACTCGCACTGGGCCTCCCGCTGGGGACTTACGTTTGAGCATATTTAAGACTCGCGCTCACTATCTCGCTCCGTTTTTCAAGTTGCCAAGTAATCTGATGTTTAGACTCGTGCTGGGCCTCCCGCTGAGACTTGCGTGTGAACACCCTCTGCCACGCTCCATCTTTCTAGTTGCCATGTAAATCAATGCTTGCAGCTCGCTCCAGGACTCGCGCTACGAATCGCAATGCGCACTGCCTTCCTTTTGCCTTCATGTAGCCACTCGCGAAAGTCTTTGTCTCAGCAATCAGCTACGACAATTGCATCTCAAGAAATTCAATTACAGTCCCAGCAAGGGGGCATCTGCTCATGATCCGTTCTTTTAACTCTGCTTCCTGCATGCTATAAAAAGCACACAAAGTTTAAATACACGAAAAAAAAAGTATGCTCACTTTACAAATCCTTGGAGACCATCTGCTCAGCTGTATTATCCCCATCTTCATGATCAAACAGGAAACAGGAAGGTGAACATAGAAAACAGACTACGCAAACAGCAAGGAGTGAAATCAACTTAAACACAAGACAACCTGAAACAAGGGGAAAAAATCTTTTTCAACAACTAGTTTGCATGCTAAGAAAAGGCTCTTTGTTATTATTTTAGTTGATTATTTTTCCTTATTGTTTTAATTTGTTACTTTGAAATATTATTTTATATTATTATTTTCTGGTTTTCTGGTTTTATTACAGGTGAAATGTCAGACCAAAGTATTTCTTCACCACCACCATTCTTACCAACACCTGGCGATCCTACCATACCTTGGAAACAATGGAAAAAATTGTTTTTAACTTACATATTAGCAATAGGTGGTGATAAATATGGTCCATTACGACGCCAAGCAATACTACTTCATCATTTAGGTGTTGAAGGAAGAAGAATTTACGAAGAATTGCCAGAAATGTCACTGGGGATGGGGCAAGGGCAACCCAATAATATTTACAAAATGTCCATCTAAATGCAAGAGTTGCAATTTACTCCCAAGACTAATGTAGTACTAGAACGTCATAAATTCTTCTCCAGAATTCAATGAGATGATGAAGATATTGCCATTTATGTAGCTACTCTAACAGGTTTAGCTATTGCATGTCGATTTGAACAACCAAATGATTCTTTAATAAGGGTCCAGATAGTGTGCTGTACTATCAGTAAACAAGTGAGGAAAAACTCTTAATGAGACAACATACTCTTGAAGAAGCCATACAACTAGCAAAAGGGGTGAAACATACAGCTATGTGGTTAAAGGAAATGGAGAATACATCAAAGGTCGTACAGGACAAAGTTGCAGTTCTTGAAAGCAAATTAGAAAAAAGAAAAGATGTGGAGGAAAACAGTGACTCAAGAAGAGTACAGCCTGGAAGGAGGATAATCCAAGCTCAATCCAGAGACATTAAATGTTTCTGTTGTGGTTCTCCAGGACACATTGCTTTTAGTTTAAACTGTCTAGCTCGAAGTGTATTGTGTAGGTGTTGTGGAAAAAGGGGGCATTTTGCTAAAGTTTGCAGGACCAGAATGCCAGAATGCTAGTAAAAAAGAAAAGTACAGGAGGTGGATGATGTGTGTGAGAATGTACAAGAAATTATACTGACTATTGATGACATACAAGATGATACCAAGGGAGAAGACTTTAATGTGGTATCAGGAAGTCCAAGCATAAAAATGGAAAGTTTGGGGACTTTAGAAAAACCACATTGTAACGTTTCTTTTGATGGTAAGGATGTAAAAGTCTTGGCTGATTCTGAGAGCTTATACACCCTTATATCTAAAAAAATCTTAGAAGACAACTGGCCTACGGAGGGTGGCCCAAGGTTAAGTTCTCCAGACATACGAGCAGTAGGATATGCAGGGAAAAGAATAGAAATTGTAAGAATGTGTTGGATGGTTATAACATATAAAGAAGAAGCAGTGAAGGGAAGAGTTTATATCACCGATTTCTGTTCGAACCTTTTGGGATGGCGTCACCAAAAGGATCTAAATATAATAATAGATCCCAATGCCAAACAACCTGTGATGATGATGGAGAAAATTAATGTTCAGGAAGTGGATGAGTGTACTGGATCAGTAAAAAGATATCCTAAGGTGTACAATTCAAATTTAGGATTATTAAAAGGATTTTCCCATAAAGCAATCTTAAAAAATTGAGCAAAACCAGTAGTTCCCAAAGTGAGGAATATTCCTAATGATGGAACCGTTACACCAAGAATTAGACCATCAGTTAGAACAGGAGATTATTGAACCTATCGAAGTATCCGAATGGTTGGCTCTGATTGTAATAGCTCCTTAGGAGGGAAGACATATCCGTCTATGCATAGCCCTAAGAGATCTTAGTAAGGACATTTGGGTTGATAGGCAACCCCTTCCAAACATTTCTGAAATGGTGTCGAGTATGGAGGGTGGGCGTGTCTTTAGTGTGCTGGACATGTTGGCCACTTATCAGCAGATTAAATTGCATGAGGATTTGAGACATTTAACCTCCTTTGCTACACCTTTATGTGTGATCAGATATATGGGAGAATGCCTTTTGGCTTAGTATCAGCCTCCGGCGTGTTACAAAGGGTAATGAAGAATATCTTTGGAGACAATGAAACAAGTGTGGTGTTTTCAGGATGACATCTTGGTAGTTGGAAAGGATACTAGTGATCATGATAAATTGTTCCGAGATGTGAAGGAACATCTGGAAAAATATAATTTAACCGTAAGAATGGACAAGTGTCAGTTAAAAAAGATCAAGTGAATTACTTGGGACATGAGTTGAGTTGGACGGCATAAGACCAAAGAAAAATATTGTGAGTACTGTGACCATGGCCCCTGAACCATCTAACAAGGATGAATTGAGGTCATTCTTGTGATTAGCAGAATATTGTGCTAAATATGTGAGGAATTTCTCAGAGATTGTAGAACCTTTGAGACAGATGAAAAGAAATGTCATGTTTAATTGGAACGCAGAGTGCAAATGTGCTTTTGAAATGATCAAGGAGAATATCAGTAAAGCGCCAGCGTTGGGACATTTTGATATGACAAGAAGAACCTATATTTCTACTGATGTTAGTGCTGTAGGGATAGGTGCAGGGACAATGCAAGTTGTGGATGGAGAAGAGCGTATTATTGGATTGGCATCTAGAAGGTTCAGGGTGCAGAACGTTCATATTCCATAATTGAAAGGGAAGCTTTAGCCTGCTGTTGTGGGATAAATCATTTCAGATTCTATGTGTGGGGTCTTCCATTTAAAGTATGTATGGATCACAAACCATTGATTTATGTATTCAAAGGTGGAAGAGGGTTAGATGGAAGTGTGACTCCGCGCATATCAAGGTGGTTGGTGTGTGTTATGGAGTATATTTTTAAGTGGAGTACATAAAGGGCAGCAAAAATGTAATTGCTGATTGCTTGTCAAGGATGCCAATAGAAATGAGCTATGGTGAGGTATGTAATGACATAGTGGAGGATGGTGATGGGGTGAAATGGCTTTATGCAGTGAAGAGTGGGAATAGTGCAATGGAAATCGACTCTGTATTGAAGAATGAGGAGTTAAAGATTGTTCAAGGCTGGAATCATGAAGACAGTGAAGATAAGGTAATGAGAGAATTCTTCGAAGTGAAAAATGAGTTAAGTGTTAGTGAAGGAAAAATAAAAAGACGACAACAGTTGGTACCACCAAGTGGAACATGCAAATGAATTATGGAGATAGCTTATAAGGGGCATCCTGGAAGCAGTATGTCCAAGTGGAGAGTCAGACAGACTTTTTGGTGGCCTGGCATGGATAGCGATATAGAGTATTTGGTGAATGACTGTTATATATGTGCCAATAGTGACAAACCGAAAGGTGTGAGGCAACCTCCCTTGGTTTGTACAGAGTTCTCTGGAAGACCCTGGGAAAAGTTAGCAATTGACTTTATTTGACCCGTGGAGAAGTTAGGTTTCAGAGACAAATATAGTTTTGTGTTAGTAGACTATCATTCCAAATGGTTTGTAGTAGAGACAATGGATGAAGTCAGCACTGCTAATGTGATAAGGTTTTGGGAAAAGGTTTTCTTGGAAGAAGACTTGCCTGGGTCCATTGTGTCTGACAATGGAGTACAATTTGTCTTCAGGTAGATGACGGATTACCTGAGAAGGATGGCGATTGTATATAAAAGGGTGTCTCTTTTCAGACCACAGGCTAATGGCTTAGTAGAAAGAATCAATCGTATTGTGATGGAGAATGTCCTATTATAATTTTATGAATAGATTATCATGGAGACATGAATTGAGGAGGATGATATGGACTCACAGAATTACTCCACATTCAGTGACAGGTGTGTCTCCGTTTGTATCCTTGAAGGGAAGAGAGCCAGGAAAAAAGGAATGTCCTGTATGGTTGAGCAGTAAGGAGAACATTTGTGTTGATCAAGGTGCAATGAAGAAGAGAGTGCAAAATGGGCAAGGAAAAATGGAGCAGGCGTACAATATGAGGAAAGGTGTGAAAAAGTTGTGGATCTAAGCCGGAGATTGGGTAGTGGTGCGTAAGAATGGATGGGTTTGCAAGGGTGAAAGTAAGCATATGGGACCATTTCAAGGTAAGGAGGTTAAGAAAATTGTGGTAATGTTGGAAAACGGATCTACATAGAGTATGTGGAGCATATGTACAATTTGTAATCCATAGACTTACATGTTTAAAAATGTATTCAGCACAGATGTTTTGTTCAAACTTATTAGTAAGTACATATTTTGGGTACTCATGTATATATCTAGTGTTATCATTTTGTAGAGTATGTTCAATAATTTATATAATTTTATTTTTAGCGTATTAAAGGGCGGAGGTGTGTGGAGATGTCATGAGTTAGTTTCTATGTGATATGAGCATTCTCAGTCAATAGGAATGTTACGAAAGGCAGTTACTGTGAAGTACTGAAGGGAACAGTATTTTTCTCTTTCTTGTGCTGGGGATGCTGATGGAAATAAAGACATAAGAAGAAAACAGAACAAGCAAATTATTTCACTCATCCTATCACCCAGGCAGTACCCATGCACTCTTGCATTTATTCATTCTTAAATATGCCACTCATCCAGTCATTCACTATTGCAATCATTATACACATACTTACACACACATTCATTTATTCAGTTTTCTTTATAACTGTAAAAATGTTTTTTTTGTGGTGGGTTTTTTTTGGGGTGATTTTTCAACTGATTTTTTTTTTTTTTTTAAGCAAAAATTAACTGCAACTGGCAATGGAAAAACTAGAAGCATAAAGCACTTTATTTATTTACTCAATGTTTTCTCTCATCTGAGGTAAGAGAGTTAAGAAAACTCGAGTGTTTCTTTTATATCCATGCTGCTGTGCATGGCAACCATGACAAATTTAAAATGCAAGTTTAATGGCGTCTTTTGTATGTGAGCAAGGCAGGTAGTTCGAACTCGAAAAATCTGATCTTAGCTCTGTTGGTGCCTGTTCTTTGTACTGTGGAGCAAGAGTGGTTTTGAATATGTGACAATCCTGCTGGTATCATCCTCATCGATACACCCTCAGTCAGGAGCAATGCGTGGACTGGCAACATGCGGCGGATATACATATATAAAAAGGGTTTTCACTTACCTGATATATACTTAGATATTCGTTGTAAAGGTATGCGAGGTAAAGGCATATGCATGTTAAAGACTTGTGTGGTAAAGGCAATGCATGGTAAAGGCATTGCATGGTAAAGACTGGCAATGTAATGCGTGGTGATGGCATGCGTGGTTCCGTCGTACATTAGTTCCAGGATAGCACAAATGAGTCTTTTCAGTTATCTATAGTGAGGTGTAACACTTCTCAGACCACATTTTGTTTGCCTTTTCAGAGTTCTAATCATGGGTGTGTGATGTGTTTGGAATTTTATCAAATAGCAATCCAAAATACATTTCATTGCATTGCAATGAGTGAGAGCAACGTGTTATCTTGTGCAACCAAGCACTCTAGGCCCTTAGGAATGAATGGGAAGCAATTCCTTATTTGCGATTCGCAATTTGCGAGTCGCAATTAAGGAATGTGTAGGAATCGCAATTTTTTTTGCGATTCCTACATGCATATGCAATTGCTATCCTTAATTGCATTTCTTAAAAATCGCAATTTAGGAATCGCAATTACAAAGTTTGATGCATGTGGCCCATGGAGTTTCAAACATTCAAATAGCGATTACCTAATTGCGATTCGCAGAGAGTCGGAATTAGAAAATCGCTGTTTGCATTTTTTCTGTGTTTCACTTTCACGATTTCAAATCTGTGTGAAGGGATGTGACCCAAAGGGTCTTCTATGCGCTGTATAAAACAGTCCAAAATAAATAATAAATAAGTGCTGCAAAACGTGAAATGGTTTTTGAATTCGTTTCTACGTGTTGAGCCTCAATATTTTTTTCCCAAATGCAATAGAATAACCAACTCCAAATTTAGGAGTTAAAGTGTTTGTTTTTTTATTTCAAGTTAGAAAAAACCTTACAGAACATTATTAAGTTGCACTGTTTCATTTTCGATTTCAGACAGAAGAACAGACATTGACGTGCAAATACTTGGAAAGTATGAAATGCATAACATTCATTGTAGGTATTTGCCTAATATTTTGAGAAATAAAAGCCTAATGTCACTGTTCTGCAATAGCACGAAACAGTGCCTTCTTAAAGCAAACTCATTATAGAGCTGCTGTTCAGAGACCTATCCATGTTGTAGAAACATAGATTTCAGATAAATAAACTGAAAGTCTATCGTGTTCGTGTGCAATAATAAAGACATTATATTCTTGGACTGCCAAATGGTAAAGCTGCTGTTGAATAGGTAATGATTTCATCCGCGAATGAAAATTCCCATTAATCATTACTGAGAATTTCAAAACCAAACATCAAAAAGAAATGCAGGTTTTAACTTGGGAATAGATTGTTTTCTCGATTATTTCCTTTTTCATGTGAACAGCTTGTTTGTGTCTTTCTCTCTACACCAGACATTAGATCATAATGGAGAAAATTGTACTGCTAAAGCAAAGGAGCAAATTAAACATTAAACTACTTTATTGCTTTGTTTCCAGACACGACCCCATGAGACATTAGTTTTGCTATTTCACATTTTTTCTCTGCTCAGTATGAACATAGATTCAAATGTAGACATCTCTACAGTCCCTTAGACGCACTGGGGTTAGCGCTGTAAACAGAATAGCTTCCCAGAAAGAGAGAGAAGAGCTTCACTCTGCGGTGGAACATCAAATTATTTCAGAGCTTGTGTACCTCTTGAGAAAGTAAAGGTAAAAGAGGATTCACTTTTTAGAAATGTTTCCTGCAATTATTCGATCATTCATATCTTTATATTGAAATAATATATTTAGGTATGGCGCAGTTCTTGTATGCAATAAAACAAGTGATGAATGAGTAAAGCTGTTCCTAATCTTTTACAGAAGCCGAGAAACAAGAAACTACAAGAAACTCGTTTTTAGGCCTTGACTGAAACAGTCCCCATGTGCTGTTGTTTGCAGCAGGCATTGTTTATTGCAAGGGGGTTGGAGCCCGCCCACTGCTAACCATTTTTTGACTTCATTGCCACTCTTATTTGCTGCCTCGTAATTGGCCAGCATGTGCCAGTTTCACTTCCTTCTATTCTGCATGACCAAGTACTGACTGCTTCATTTTGATTAGAGTCCTTCCTCTACTCACGCTTTGATTGTGGTACTATTTCTCTTTTTCTTTCTTCTTCCTGTTGTGTTGTTTCTTCCCTCCCACTGCCTGCTGTCCTTGTTGCTTCTTCCCACTCCCCTTTGTGGTGTGGTTTCTTCCTTCCATCCTCCTCTTGCAAATGTAGCTTCTTCCCTCCCACCTCCCCATTGTCTGTGTTGCTTGTAATTCTTGCTCTGCTATAAAACATGGCTAAAAGACATTTGCAAAGTGAGACCTCTTGTCGTTGCCAATGCTTGCCTATGATTGCAGGAGTGTTATTTAATTATTACTGTAATCCATTGGACTTTCATGCTGCCTTTGCCAATTCATCCTATATACTTTTTTCAATCAATGTCATTACATCTCATTCACATTTGACACAGAACGGGTTGAAGCAAATGTGTTTTTGCGTTAAATAGGTTGCAAAGTTGGTCCCAGAAGAGGATGTGGCACTAGGCCCTGTTTGCCTGGGTGAAATTAGCATTATTTCATTGCAGAAATTATGCAAAATTCACAAAAAGTTACAAGAAATGATGTGTTGTTTTATGAGAAATTACATCTTTGACATTTTGCCCTTTTTTTTATCAGCGGAAAGCATTCTTGTGTCCTTTTGTGACGTGAGGAAGTATTTCACACTAAAAAAAGTGCGATAATCACGCATTGTGTGAAGAACAGCCCCTTCCGATTTTTACACGAACAAAATCTCAATCTCGCCAGGTGATGTAATGGTGTAATCGCAGACATTTTGCATAATAATTGCAATGCGAAAGGCTGTAAACTACGTGAGAGTATGTTGGAGTAAATGCAATTTCTCAAGGGCCTAGTAAGAAGCACTTCTTTGGCTCTGATGCTTCTGATTAGTGTCTACCATATTTACCCCAAGGTGCCTGCCACCGGGTGCAGGTATCAACAGAGAGGCACCATAGGTGCTCCCTAGGCCACCATTCGGCAGCCTTGCACCAATGGAGGCCCCGCCGTGGGCCCCCAAAGACAATTTCTCACTGCCTTTCTGTGTCGGAAAGGCCAGCACAGAAAGCCAGTGGGAAACTGCCATCATACTCCCTCGGCAGGAAAGAGCCGGCTGGGGGAGTACTGAAGGGTTTCAGAATGGCGGAAGCCATCCGGAAAACCGAGTCAGATTCCTTTCCAACCGAGCCCATCGGAATGGCTTGGTCGGAAAAGAATCCAAACAGCAGTGCACGATGCGGGCAGGAGGGCTCTGACCGAGGGTCGGAGCCCTTCCTGCACACAACGGAATCGGGCCCTATGTCGAGTGCGAGGGTGGCGATGAGATCCAATATTTAGTGGAATGCTTGCATAGTGAGCATGTGTTGGTAAAGTTATCAAACAAAACCCCCCATTGGTCATATGAACCTTTAATTGAGGTGAGCACTAGAAAGGAGTTCACATCAGAAATACATTGCAAATACAGTGAAATCTGTATGGATTCACAGAAAACGACAAAGAAGATGGTGTCCAAACCTTAAGCGTTTTATTATCAAATTTAGTTCAGGTTAAATATTAAATCAACCAGCAAAATTGAACGAGGTAAAAACGTACATATTTAAATGTTCATGTAGTTTACATTTATATATGATCAAAAAGAATATGCAACTTGGAATAACATACAGCAAGCAAAATATGACTAAAGCAAGCTTTTGAAAAATTGGATTGCTGGTTGACTGGGGTGTTAAGCCTGGTCAAGCAACAGCCACAATCCCGGACTGTATGAACCACAAAATTCACTAAATTCACCTGTGCTTAACACCCTGGGAGCTTGGCACAAAAGCAGTCAGGCTTAACGTAGAGGCAATGTTTAAAGTATGTATGCAGTACACTCACAGTAATAAAGTGAAAACACAACATAAGCAATATCCCACACTAATTTAGAAAAATAGAGTAAATTTCAATATTTTTCTTCTATTAAAATGGCAAAAATCCAATTAGCAGAACATAGTTATGTTTTTTTTTAATTTTAAGGTAAAAAATAGTACCTAAACGATTAATTCACAAACAGAGGACATCATTCTAGAAGCGAGAGACTAGGTCAAAGTCAAAAAATAAGGCTGATCATGATGGAGCTTGAGTCAGAGTTCGGACTTAGTCTTTTTTTTAAAAGTTGCAACAGATCCCGGAGGCCGGACACCCCTTTGTCGAAGGACCACTGAATAGGATTTGCAGCTGCGGAGAAGAACATAGCAGGAGCTTCCTCGGAGTAAGGTCGACCAGCGATGCATCCTGGGTGGATATATGAGCAGGTTGGTCTTGGTCTTCTCTTGGTTCTCAGAGCTGTTATTAGCAAAAAAGAAATTTAAGTCCCAAGTTTGGGATTTTGTCTATCTGGGCACCTTTTGCACCACCACCAATGGTCCAGGACTAGGGGGGCATCACTTGGAGTGAGTTAGGACTCAGACAGGCTGGGTCCAGGTGAAGGCTCAAGATGGTTGGAGCCTTTTCTGTCCGTGAGGCTCTGATTAGGAGGCCAGGTAACTAGCCCTCTGGTAGTCCTGGTTTCAGCAGTAGAACAAAATTCAAACAGCAGTGCAGGTCTCTGAGGTTTCAAGGCATTTTCCATACAGCAAAGCTGACCTTCCAGATGCAGCAACGTGTTCTTGTGGAGTACACAGCAGGCCACAGCAGCAGGCAGTCCACTGCAATTCCTTCCACAGGTTCACAAAGTGAACTGAATAGGAGGTCTGAGGATACTATTGTTATACCCAGTGCCTTCTTTGAAGTAGGAAACATTCTAGATAATTCCCTTTGAAGATCTCGAAGTTTCCTGCCAGTGATAGCCCATCCAGACACACTAAATTCCTCTGTTGTGTGGAAGTCTGGGAAGAATAAACAAAGTCCAACTGCCAACAACACCCAGTCATATGACCCAGGAACAGTCTGCAGACACAAAATAACTAGGGCAGAAAAATGCCAAGTTTCTAAAAGTATTAGTACTAAAGGGGTAAGCCATGTATTGATAGCCAGATGGGACTTGGTTAAAGTATTATGAAAGGAAAACCTGGCCACCACTTTTAGATGCTGCTACTCAATTGAACAGACTGAGGGCCAATATCTGAATTCCTTGGTCCTGGTTTTTTATTTTACCATTTCTTTTAACTTTTTGGTTGACATTTTCACAATTTATAAAGTCTGAAATGAACAATACACTGTTCAGTGCAAACAAAAAATACATAAACAATAACAGTAACACTCACTTTTGGTGCATTCTTGTGTTAGACAATAATCATAATTATACATTAAACAAACTCCAGTGATAATGATTGAAAATTGACATTACACCAGTCGGTTATTTTCTGAAATCTCTATACTACAAAGCTCTCCTTTTACACGTGATTTAGCATGGTTTTTTTAGAGAGATGCTTTCCTTTGGGAATGCGCTTGGGAGCTGCTGGGGCTAAATCAGTGTTAACTATCCCTCCACAGTGTTTTTGCTCTGCTTTTATTAATCCCTCCAGGTGAAAAAAGAAGAAAAGTGCTGACGTGTTTCAAATCCCGGTTGCAGTCACGGGATTATCTTCAGGGCATTGACACGGTGTAATCTAAAATGTGACAAAAGTGACGAAAAAATAATTAACCTTTCTGCATATCACCTGACTGTTTCTTTTTTTACAAAAAGAGCAGCTCATTATATGATACCTGATTGATTTTGTTTCTGTCGTGGTTTGTGAGTTAATCTTTAATTTAAGCAAGTCGTTTCTGAAAGGAAGAATGGGAAGCTGTAATAGTCAAGAAAAAACACCATCAGTCGGGTGTTTGTTATTTAATACGAACACATTTGTAAGACTTGTGAGGGCTCTTACTTTATGCTGCTACTTTGTTTCCATTCTACATACGGAGCATGGCGTGCCTCCCGTCGCGCTGGAGATTTTCACTCTAAAAGCGGAAAGCGTATGGGCATTACTCATTTGACTCTTACTGTGTGAATTTCTCTGAAGCTTGACGGCAACTTAGTCACGACTTACTTACTTCTTAGCCTCTAAAAGAGTTCTTTGCTCCGCCAGTCTTCCCTCTTTCCGGATTGTCGAGTTGCCTTTCAGAGTTGGGATCACTGTTTATTCTGTCATTTCCGGTTTTCAGCTTTCTGACCGGAAAGGCTCGACTTGATGATTTCTGGGAAATGCAGTTCTGACTTTGATCCTGAGTCTGAAAGGCAACATAAAGTAAGAGCCCTCACAAGTCTTACAAATGTGTTCGTATTAAATAACAAACACCCGACTGATGGAGTTTTTTCTTGACTATTACAGCTTCCCCTTCTTCCTTTCGGAAACAACTTGCTTAAATTAAAGATTAACTCACAAACCACGACAGAAACAACATCAATCAGGTATCATATAATGAGCTGCTGTTTTTGTAAAAAAAAGAAACAGTCAGGTGAAATGCAGAAAGGTTTAAATCAATTAATTATTTTTTCGTCACTTTTGTCACATTTTAGATTACACCGTGTCAATGCCCTGAAGATAATCCCGTGACTGCAACCAGGATTTGAAACGCATCGGCACTTTTCTTCTTTTTTCACCTGGAGGGATTAATAAAAGCAGAGCAAAAACACTGTGGAGGGATAGTTAACACTGATTTAGCCCCAACAGCTCCCAAGCGCATTCCCCAAGGAAAGCATCTCTCTAAAAAAACATGCTAAATCACGTGTAAAGGGAGAGCTTTGTAGTATAGAGATTTCAGAAAATAACCGACTGGTGTAATGTCAATTGTCAATCATTATCACGGAAGTTTGTTTATTGTATAATTATGATTATTGTCTAACACAAGAATGCACCAAAAGTGAGTGTTATTGTTTTTTTTTTTTTTTTTTTTTTTTTTGACCTCATTTATTTTTAAATATGTTTTAGACTTAAGAGAAAAGGTATTCCGCCCATCACAAACAGCCGATTTGGGGAAATCCGGTCACTCCCATAGGAGAGAAGGACACCAAGTATCTCCAGATTCACCCCTATGGCTTCCCCCGTGATGATTCCAACCTCAATCTTAGTTCTTTTATTGAAGCAATGGCGTACCTGCCAATACACTCCATTAATGACATATTCTTAATCATCGGACCCAGAAAACAAAGTAAGAATAGACAGTAGAGACGCTTCACAGGGAGACCAACATATTCATATAACAAAGCAATGAATCTAGAAATCAACAGAGACTAACTATGAAAAATGTATGTGTATTCTTAAGTAATCTTAAACAGAAAAACTCCTATCCACCCAGTTATCCCAGATTTCCCAAAATTTGGTTTTTTTGTTCTTTGTCCCAGATTGATCTAAGTTTGATATTCTCTGAATCGAAAATATCCATTCCTCTTCTATAGGAGGACAAGCTAAGATCCATTTAATACACAGCTCTCTTCTAGCTAGAAGAATCAGAGTGAAAAACAATGCTCTGTGCTTTTTTGTTAGAAAGCCTCCATCTAACTCCCTCGGGAGTATCCCAAACATTATGGAAACAGTTGTTAGTTTTATTTCAAATCCCATAATATCTGAAATGGTCTTACCCACTTTCTGCCAATAGGAAGATATTACCGGACAACTCCAGAACATATGCACCTCATCAGCCTTGTCTTCTCCACACTTTGGACACTTCTTAATTTCTCGCTTTCCCATCTTCGAGTGAGTGAGTGAGTGTTATTGTTATTGTTTATGTATTTTTTGTGAGGGCTCTTACTTTATGCTGCTACTTTGTTTCCATTCTACATTCGGAGCATGGCGTGCCTCCCGTCGCGCTGGAGATTTTCACTCTAAAAGCGGAAAGCGTATGGGCATTACTCATTTGACTCTTACTGTGTGAATTTCTCTGAAGCTTGACGGCAACTTAGTCACGACTTACTTACTTCTTAGCCTCTAAAAGAGTTCTTTGCTCCGCTAGTCTTCCCTCTTTCCGGATTGTCGAGTTGCCTTTCAGAGACGGGATCACTGTTTATTCTGTCATTTCCGGTTTTCAGCTTTCTGACCGGAAAGGCTCGACTTGATGATTTCTGGGAAATGCAGTTCTGACTTCGATCCTGAGTCTGAAAGGCAACATAAAGTAAGAGCCCTCACAAGTCTTACAAATGTGTTCGTATTAAATAACAAACACCCGACTGATGGAGTTTTTCTTGACTATTACAGCTTCCCCTTCTTCCTTTCGGAAACGAGTTGCTTAAATTAAAGATTAACTCACAAACCACGACAGAAACAACATCAATCAGGTATCAAATAATGAGCTGCTGTTTTTGTAAAAAAAGAAACAGTCAGGTGATATGCAGAAAGGTTTAAATCAATTAATTATTTTTTCGTCACTTTTGTCACATTTTAGATTACACCGTGTCAATGCCCTGAAGATAATCCCGTGACTGCAACCGGGATTTGAAACGCATCAGCACTTTTCTTCTTTTTTCACCTGGAGGGATTAATAAAAGCAGAGCAAAAACACTGTGGAGGGATAGTTAGCACTGATTTAGCCCCAACAGCTCCCAAGCGCATTCCCCAAGGAAAGCATCTCTCTAAAAAAACATGCTAGATCACGTGTAAAGGGAGAGCTTTGTAGTATAGAGATTTCAGAAAATAACCGACTGGTGTAATGTCAATTGTCAATCATTATCACTGAAGTTTGTTTATTGTATAATTATGATTATTGTCTAACACAAGAATGCACCAAAAGTGAGTGTTATTGTTATTGTTTATGTATTTTTTGTTTGCACTGAACAGTGTATTGTTCATTTCAGACTTTATAAATTGTAAAAATGTCAACCAAAAAGTTAAAAGAAATGGTAAAATAAAAAACCAGGACCAAGGAATTTAGATATTGGCCCTCAGTCTGTTCAATTGAGTAGCAGCATCTAAAAGTGGTAGCCAGGTTCTCCTTTCATAATAAGTTTCTAAAAGTGACATTTTCAAAATTGTAACTTAAAATCCGACTTTTCCATTAACAAGGATTTTAAATTTCCATTTCTCAGACACCAAACGTGAAATGTTTACGTATTTACAACCATAAGTTAGCACATATTAATTGTAATAAGGAAAACTAATATTATCTCATGGCAGAGGTAGGCTTTACAGTAGTGAAAAACAAATGTAGGAGTTTTTCACTACAAAGACATGTGACGCCTAAAAGCGCATGTCCAACCTTTTAATTACAACCTTCCCTGTGGGCTACCTAGGCCCTACCTTATGGGTAACATATGCAATAAAACTTACTCACTGACAAAAACTCACCCAAGTCAGTCTTTAAATAACAACTAAAACACTTTTGCATTCCATGCAAGTCCATAGCCCTTCCTATTTCCCTGCATTTCCTTTACTCTTCCTTTGCCTGGCTTTCTGCTTTTCCCCTTCTTCCTTTTGCCATGCTGGGTGCCAACTGGCATCTGAAGCACTCTCTGAGTTGGCATTGGCAAAGCTGATCACGTCACTCACGCCACAATGGAAAGAAAGAGCAATTGGATTTGCCAGTGCTTGATCATTTAAACAATCACTCTTCAGTCCTTTTTGTGTGTTTATACAGTGGCATTAGAATATGTGACACTCTAGCGCAAATGCCTTCAAGTGTGTAGTTGTCCTTTCTAGTGAACTTCACTTTAGCCATGACAGAATGAGGCTCCGTTACTGGTAATGCTTTCCTCTGTGAAACTGTAGACTGCACACAGATTTCACTGCTATTGATAATAATGAAGATAATATATCCCATTCCTCTAACGATGTGTATTGTGGTTTGGGGGAGATCATTGCATCAAAAATATTTTGCTCCATGATTGTAAACTGACTATGTTAGGATTAAAAGAGTCAAATTTCTAATAGGCTTTGCGTATTATCATGCAAGGCCATGCGTGCCGGGGATGCAAAAAGACCCATGTTCCCGGATCTGCATCAGGTCACGCTACTGAGGAGATTGGAGCTACAGAAAATCTAAAAGGACTTCTTAATTGCTTTCAGCGAGTCCAATATGGTTGGGGAAGACCATGTTCTTTTTACAAAAAGAGTCAGATCGGCTGTTTTAGAATTTATGCAGCAAGGGTTTTCCCCTAGTTTACGGCCTGAAGGTGGCTTCTTAGTGGCGCATTTGTTTCGACTATGGAATGTTAGAGCTAGCCTTTTTTCCCACTCCTAACCCTCTCTACCTGGACAATATGTGAAGAGTCTTGAGCAGATATAATCAAATCTTGAGCAGATATAATCAAAGTGTTGCCCAAGGGCACTTTACAGACCTCCAGGCTGTTCCAAGCAGCCCTCAGGAAACAGAAGCACTCTATTGCTGTCAGCCCAGGGTTACCATATGATAGCAGAATGATAAGAGATGTTAAGCCTCCAGGGACACTGGTAGAAGGCTGTCTCAATGTAGCCAAAAGCTCTAAAGAGGTGTTGGAGAATTGTCAGCTTTTATTTACATTTAAATGTCAATGCAGACTAAGGAGCTGCAGCCAAACACATCTTTTTTAATAGGTTTACCCTCGGGCATGCTGATGAAGGGGAATGTGATAAAAAGCACATTTAAACATATGCAGTTAAGAGGCCCTGAACCAGCGGGGGACCAGATCTAAACAAGTAAGAGGGTGTCCTAAAACATTTAGCTTTGGCAAATTCAGTTAATTGCCAGTCAAGGAACTGGTGATGTTTGAGATCCCTTCTTACACCATCCTTAAGGTTTACCATTTTTGTCTGTAAAAAGAAAATCACAACTTTTGGAGGAATCTGTTTTCCACCACTAAAGGATTGATTTACATTCAGATAAATGCATGGTGCTTTATTGTAATTGTAGAGAAAGATAATAGTAAGCATTTGAAGCAGCGTAATTTTGCTTCACCCTTACACGTTAAAGAATCTTGATATACTTATGTGCATTTATCATTTATTGTTAATGTCATTAACAAGAGAGGAGTATTCAACTGAATTTGTAAATGCTTCATTGAAGAATGTTAGAGATTTAGAAACACGTGCATATTAATGTTCAAGCTAATCATAAAGGAACAACATGTACGTATCAATTGGCTCAGCCATCAATTGCCTCGGCCATTATAGTTCCTTGGAGTATTCCAAGCTTGAGAGTCATTTGTGATCCTGTTGGTATACAAGAAGATTTCTATTTGCTTATATGCCATTCCACTTTGATATATTATTTTCGGTATAGCAGGGACAAACTAGTTGTCTGCTGAAACCGTTTCTGAAGTATCTCTATCAACATATCTATTGTTGCTGTTATATTATATAATAATTTTGATATTGTTTGCTTTTTTGTGATATCAGGATCAAGCTTAATTAACATTCATCTTAATACTTGGAGCGTTTGGAGGTATTGATTACATTGCTTAATGGAAAAATGTTCTGCTCGTTTGTATATGTATAATCACAGCTATTGCCCTAGACCTATACAACAATAATTTCATATACATTAGGAGTGCTACGCTATTTTTTGTTTTGTTGGTGTGTTCCCATATACGCCCTTGGTTCTGCAGGAAGTAGGACTCACAGTTTGGCTGTTCCTGCTCAGCAACGAGCTTCAGAATATGCACCTACAAGTTCAAGGGCAGGAGAATCCATTTTGTTAATTCCAATTAATGCAGGTCCCCCTTGTGGTGCAAATACACACCCAACAATGAATCAGGCCGGATTTGGACCTTTAAGGTCATTTCACGGTTTGCCAGATCTGGGTACGCCCACATGGGAGCCACCCCTGAATGCACAAAGTAGCACACCCAGAGCAAAGGCAGTGTCCAATGCTCCTGAGCTGCAACCAAGTCTTAATGTTCAGGAATTAGATGAGTGGTTGTAAGCTCCTAATGCTACATCTAACGGGAGTGGAAGTACTGAATTGAGTCAAGGAACAATTCAGTACTCATTGAGAGTAAACTTGGTGGACATGGGAAAATTGAAGCTAGAATTAGATGAAGTGATAACCAGGAATCTCAAATTGGCTCGAATAGATACAAATGAGCAAAATGAACTTTTGTTTCTAAATAATGATTTTACCAGGTAAGAAAAACAAGTCTTTGATAAATTATCTGAAATAGCTCACAAATATTAAGTAGATTTGGAACAGGCAAAGGCTTTACATTAGAGCCACCGACTCTGCTTTTGTGATAAGGACATAGAGATTACCAGGGATGAAAATGCAAATTCGGGAATTAATACAAAGTATTCAGATTTGGAATGCACTGGATAAATGGGAAGTCAAATGGTCAAAAAGAAAAAGTCCCAAAAGATCGATGGAGATACTGCCTCCTTCCGGAGAGGGCAGAGTGGGAGCTACAAGTTTTCCTTCATGAGAGGCACCCATTGGAGGTTACATTCATGTACCTTGGAGTAGGAGTCATTTACTAATGATTTCCCTAGGTTAAGAGAGAAGCCTGTGGAGTGGTAAAAACAAGTTGAGAGGTCTGTAAAAATCTTAAATGTTTTGTGGACTGATTTAAATACCTTTTTTGATATTGTGGTCCCAAGTGATTTGTGGGCGGAGTGTAACATAGCCACAGAGTGGCCGGAGAGAGAACCAACAAGGATCCTTTGACTAATGACCCATCTCCCATAGTAATGAGAAAATACAACCACTTGATGACATGGTTGAAGTCTAAGGTATCGCCCCAGGATTTTGACTGGGTCAAGATTGTCCTAGCAATCCAAGGTCCTAAAGAGATCATTCATGCATAATATGAGCAGCTGTTGCAGGAATTCAAGCAGTATAGTGGAATGGAAAGGTTGGAGTCCAAGGGCATGGGACATTTTTCTTGACTAGGTTTGTGACAGGATTTAGGCCTGAAATTAGTATGATGATTCAACAGCATTTGATTTGTTAGCAGAATAAGTCAGTTGATGAGATCTTGAGATATGCCAAGTTTTGTAATGACGAAATAGACATGAGGCAGAAGAAATTGAAGGATACTTTAATGGTGGCACAAAAGAAGGCTGCTCAGAGGAGGGCTCAAAATCAGACTTTTGTAGGGAATGCTCCCCTTATACAGGGAGAGTCTTAACAGGGAGTTTCTGTGATGCACAGTGGAGGTGGATTTCGGTCACAGGGTAGGTGTTGGGGTACCCCCATTGATCTAAGTACTGAGATTGATGTAGCTATATTGAAAAAGCCCAACCCGTGCCACTACTGAAATAGGTTGGTCATTGGAAGGGGGAATGCCATCATAATCCTGCAAATCAAGGTCAAAACCCAGGGTTTTCACAGCCTCAGAAAAATAGTTCCATCTAGTCACAGAATATACCGATACAAATCTCTCAGAATTGTAATGTACCTCAAGCCCCAGTGATGCAGGATCCTCAACCCCCAAAGCCACAGCAAGCTGCTAATGGTCCTAGACTCGCTTCGAATTAGGTCCTGAATGTGAACCAGAACGCATTCCAGAATAACATCTCTTACCAACAGTATCCCAAGTTTGAGAGTTGACGGAGACTGGGAGGGAAGGAAGATTGTGTGCTTGGCTCTGTCTTGGAGATAGACCAGAGTGGCTCATTTGTAGATGGTGAGGTAAATGGCCACACCATTTCATTCTTGGCTGATACTGATGCTACTCGTTCTACTGTGAGAATAGTGGAAGTTCCAAATCTACCCCTTTTGGGAAAAGAAATCCAAGTCATAGGCGTTGCAAATAAGCAAACTACCAATCGAGTAACTGAGGATGTGCCGGTAAAAATAGGAAATTTTGAGGATAATCAGCAATTTGTGATCTGTGATTTGAGTCTTGTGAGTTTATTGGGATGTGACTTGTTGTGCAAACTGAATTTCACCATATACTGCACACCGAAAGGTATAGAATACCAGACTCATCATGAGGAAGCTGCTTTTAGATTGACCAATCAGAACCTAATCATTGTACTGCTCCCAATGATGATGAATGAAGAATTACCTTTGGTTGTCAGAGACATAGTTAGGTCAGCAGTCTGGGGCTTTTCAGGAAAGGGCATTGGACTCATCAAAGCAGTTAAGCCTGTCCAGATACAAGTTAAGCCAAATGATGAGTACCCAAGAACCCCGTAATACAATTTGACCTCTGAAACAATCACCGGGATTACTCTGGTGATCAAGACGATGATTCAACAAGGTATTTTGAAGGAGATTATGGGGAGTCAATGTAACTCACCCATTATGAGCCTACAGAAGCCCAGCTGTAAGTACTACATAGTCCAGGACCTGTGAAAGATAAACAATATTGTGGTCCCCTGTTGTCCTGTGGTACTGAATCCAGCTGTAATACTGTTTCAGATTACATGTGAGGCTGAGTGGTTCACTGTCATCAACCTTTGTCAGGCATTCTTCTGAAAACGAATGCATGAGGACAGTCAGTTCCTCTTTGATTTCCAGTTCAGCAGCCGTGTTTTGGAATGAATCTGAGTCCCACAAGTGTAAACGGAGAATCCGTCAATCTTTAATCAGAAACCATAAATAACTGGAGTCCCTGATCATGCCCTGTAACTCAGTGTTAGTACAATATATTTATGATGGTTGTGTCAGATACCTAGGAAGCTTGCAAGACCAACACTATTGCTTTGTTGAACCACTTGACTGAGAATGGACACAAAGTGTCCCCCAGTAAGTTGCAGTATTGTGTGAGAGAAGTTCTGTACCTAGGACACCATATTGAAAAAGGAGCACAGAAGATGTCACAAGAGAGATCTCAGCGAACATGAAATGGACTTGCCAATGACACAGAAGGAAGTCAGGATGTTTTTGGGACTAGTGGGCTACTGTTGCCAGTGGATACCCAATTTTTCGCTAGTGGCCAAGCCTTTACTTGAGGCTGGCACATAAGGATGTGTCTGGTCCGGTACTCTCGAGTGTTGGTGATCGAGGCCCTCCTCCACCCGCAGGTTTCCCTGCGCCTTATCCCTGGTGGTCCAGTGGACCTCTGTCTCCTTCCTCTAACTCTGCTCTTTCACTCGTTTTTCTACCCTTTTTATCTTTCACCTTTCTGCACTTTTCTGCATCTCTGCTCTTTTGTGCCTTATTTCTGCTCATTTTCCCTTCCTCTCGCTCTGCCCTTTCACTAGTTTTCCCTCGTTTTTCTACCCTCTTTTATCTTTCACCTTTCTGCATCTCTGCTCTTTTGTGCCTTATTTCTGCCTATTTTCCCTTTTTTCTTTATCCCTTATTTCCTCCCTTTACCTTTCCCCGCCGCTGCTGCCCCGCAGCCCCTCCCCCAGCGCGACCGGCCCAATCCAGCTCCCCTCCCCGCTCCCGCCTCCCAGCTGTCCAGCCCTCCTCGACCCCTACTTAATGGCGGCCACTGAGGGGACAGGCGAGCAAGACCACTGACTCATTGTCAGTGAAATTGCTCTCCCACCCTCGCAGCTCCACCATTAAGTGAGGCCTGCCACTGGCCCTGCACTCTCGAGTGTTGGTGATCGAGGCCCTCCTCCACCCGCAGGTTTCCCTGCGCCTCATCCCTGGTGGTCCAGTGGACCTCTGTCTCTTTTCTCTAACTCTGCTCTTTCACTCGTTTTTTTCTACCCTTTTTTATCTTTCACCTTTCTGCACTTTTCTGCATCTCTGCCCTTTTGTGCCTTATTTCTGCTCATTTTCCCTTCCTCTCGCTCTGCCCTTTCACTTGTTTTCACCTGTTTTTCTACCCTCTTTTATCTTTCACCTTTCTGCACTTTTCTGCATTTCTGCTCTTTTGTCCCTTATTTCTGCCCATTTTCCCTTCCTCTCGCTCTGCCCTTTCACTAGTTTTCACTCGTTTTTCTACCCTCTTTTATCTTTCACCTTTCTGCATCTCTGCTCTTTTGTGCCTTATTTCTGCCTATTTTCCCTTTTTTCTTTATCCCTTATTTCCTCCCTTTACCTTTCCCCGCCGCTGCTGCCCCCGCAGCCCCTCCCCCCCAGCGCGACCGGCCCAATACTGCTCCCCTCCCCGCTCCCGCCTCCCAGCTGTCCAGCCCTCCCTGACCCCTACTTAATGGCGGCCGAAGGCGCGTCAAAGGCAAGCCCGTCTGCGCCCGTCCGCGACCCGTCCGCGACCAGCGCCAGGAACCCTGGACCTCCGCCCGCAAACGCTACGACCCAGCAGCACTCCACGCACTCAACCCAGGCCGCAACAACAACTGCAAGCTAGCATCACCAGCCGACTCCCACGGACCCTTCAGCTGTCACCGCTGCCGGCACACCTGCAGCACCGCCAAGAACACGGATCCAGCACAACCCGCCCACAAGAACACAACCGAACCGAAGACCCTGCAATGCATCCTCCTCAACGTCCGATCCCTCCACAAACACGCCACAGAAATCTGGGACCTCCTCGACAGCACCACCCCGGACGTAGCGTTCTTCACCGAAATCTGGACCAACACCACCTCGGGACCGGACATCGCCATCGCCATCCCCCAAGGATACAAGATCTCCAGGAAGGACCGCCCCACCCGCCCAGGAGGAGGAATCGCCATAGTCCACAAATCCAGCCTCCGCCTGAGCACACTCCCTGACGAGCCCACAGAACTGATGGAACACCTTCACTTCAAGATACTGGCCAGCCCCACCCTCCGAGGAACCCTCATCTACCGACCCCCTGGACCCCGCGGACCCTTCGCCAACTCCATCACGGACATTATCTCCCCGCAGGCCATCGCATCCACCAACTACACCCTGCTGGGAGACCTCAACTTCCACCTCGACAACCAACTGGACCCCAACACCACATCCCTCCTGGACAGCCTCCACAACATTGGACTGCGCCAGATCGTGACCGAGCCCACGCACTCAGCAGGACACACCCTCGACCCCCTCTTCACTACAGGAAACTCCATCACCTTCAGCCACACCACCGAACTCCCATGGACCGACCATAGTTGCGTCCACTTCACCTTCAGAACACCCACCATCCACAGACACCAGCACCTGCTTCCACGAAGAAACTGGACCAAAATCACCGACGACCAGCTCACCTCCTCACTCAACAACTCCACCCCAACCATCGCATAAAACGACGACCCCAACACCGCAGCCCGAACCCTGCATAGATGGATCTCGGACAGCACCAACACCATAGCCCCCCTCAAGAAAAACAACAATACCCGCGCCAAGAAAGCCAGATGGTTTACCACCGAACTTCGAGAGTCCAGAAGCACATGCTGCCGCCTCGAAAAGGCCTGGAGGAACACCAAATCCACAGAAGCCCACGACAACTTCAGAGCCGCCACCAACGCCCACCATCAACTCATCAGAGAAACAAGGAAAAAAGCGATTGAAGACAGAATCTCCACCCACGCGCACAACAGCAAGGAACTCTTCAGCATCATCAAGGAGTTCGCCCAACCCACTAGCGAGTCTACTGACATCCCTCCCTCACAAGACCTCTGCGACAAACTCAGCACCTTTTTCCACCACAAAATCAAGAGGATCTACGACAACTTCGACGAAGACAACCAACACACTGAACCCTCACCAACCACCCCCGACAACCGGAAACCAGCCATTGACGACTGGACAGCCCTCACCACTGAAGACACACTGAAGACAATGAAGTCAATCCACTCAGGGGCCCCCACGGACCCCTGCCCCCACCACATCTTCAACAGAGCCGCCGACACCATCGCACCCATGCTCCGCCACACCATCAACCGCTCCCTGGCGACCGCCTGGTTCCCCAACGACTGGAAACACGCCGAGGTCAACCCCCTCCTAAAGAAACCCTCAGCGGACCCCACCGACCTCAAAAACTACAGACCCATCTCCCTGCTCCCGTTCCCAGCGAAAGTCATTGAGAAAGCCATCAACAACCAACTCGCCACATTCATTGAAGAACACAACATCCTCGACTCCTCCCAATCCGGCTTCAGAAAAAACCACAGTACAGAAACCGCCCTCCTCGCCACAACAGACGACATCCGCACCCTACTGGACAAAGGAGAAACAGTAGCCCTCATCCTCCTCGACCTATCAGCGGCATTCGACACAGTCTCCCACCGCACCCTAATATGCAGACTCTACGACGCAGGAATCCAGGACAAGGCCCTCGACTGGATCTGCTCCTTCCTCTCCGGCAGGACGCAGCGGGTCAGACTCCACCCTTTCCTCTCGGACCCCACACCTACCACCTGCGGAGTCCCCCAGGGCTCCTCCCTCAGCCCGACGCTCTTCAACGTCTACATGGCTCCACTCGCCCCCATCGTCAGAACCTACGGACTCAACATCGTGTCATATGCAGACGACACCCAGCTCATCCTCTCCCTATCCAACGAGCCCAACACCGCCAGACGCAACTTTCGAGAAGGCATGGAAGCCGTCGCCAAATGGATGAAAAACAGCTGCCTACAATTAAACACCAACAAAACAGAAGTACTCATCATGGGCCCAAACCCCGATGCCTGGAGCGACACCTGGTGGCCCCCGCCCTCAGAAACCCGCCAACCCCCACGGACCACGCACGCAACCTGGGAATCATCCTGGACTCCGAGCTCAAAATGGACCGCCAGATCAACTCTGTCTCGTCTTCCTGCTTCCACACCCTCCGCCTCCTTCGTAAGACCTTCAAATGGATCCCCCTCGAACACCGAAAGACCGTCACTCACGCCCTGGTCACCAGCAGACTCAACTACGGCAACGCACTCTACGCCGGAATAAACAAAAACCTCACCCGCAAGCTACAGAACATCCAGAACGCTGCCGCAAGACTGGTCCTCAACCTGCCAAAACACTGCCACATCTCCCAGCACCTGCGCACACTCCACTGGCTCCCTGTCGAGGCGAGAATCACCTTCAAGATGCTCACCCACGCACACAAGGCCCTCCACGGCACCGGACCAGCATACCTGAACAGCCGACTCAAATTCCACGCACCCCAAAGGACCCTACAATCAGCCCAGCTCTCCTACGCCGTGGTCCCCCGCACCAGAAAGACCAGATCGGGAGGCCGCTCCTTCTCCTTCCTCGCGGCCAAAGCATGGAACGCCCTTCCGCTCCACCTCAGACAGACAACATCGCTCCCCATCTTCGCAAGAAACCTCAAAACATGGCTCTTCGACAGACCCCCTCCTTGATGGATGGAACCTGCACCCCCCTCCCCCACCCCTAGCGCCTTGAGACCCTTACGGGTGAGTAGTCGCGCTTTAACAAACCCCTGATTGATTGATTGAGATAATGATTGTTTGGTAGGCTTCCTAGAGTTGGAGAAAGTCTCTGCTGCGCCCCAGCACTAGGAATGCTGATTACAACAAAGCGTTTTTACTTTTCTGCAGTGAAAGGGAGGGCTGTGCTCTCTCAGTGCTTACACAGAATCAAGGTGGTGCCCATAGACCAGTTGCCTACTTTTCAGCCACACTAGATCCAGTGGCTGTGGCATTGCCTCGATGTCTTAAATCTGTGTCAGCGATGGGTGTCAGCATAGAGAGGTGTGAGAGCATTGTAATGGGTCATCCCCTGACTGTCTGGTTTTACTTCAGCTGAACTTTTGTTGACCAGGACACGTGCACAGCACCTTCCAAAGTATGAGTTTCTTATAGTGTTCTGTTGAGTTTTCTCTATGGACAGGGTCACTTCCAGTATTATTATTCGAACTATGATTTGTTTTTTTCAGAAGTTCCTATGTTCAAACATGTAAAGAAACATGCATATTCTCAAATAAGTGACATTGTCAGAAGATATTTTGTCCCTGTTAAAATCTTAGATACTGCCTAAGCCCATAGACATAACTTGACTTGCTTATTGACCGAAGCTGAGAAGAAATTTCTAAACCTAGTGGAGGACAGATACAGAGCAGTGAAAGCCAATGCCACTAGGCTAAAAAGGGTACCTAAATGGTCACAGGAAGAAATGGATCATCAGACAGCAGGGAATACAGGAGCATTGACCTTAGATTGGCAACATACAGGGAAACTATGTGTGAAGAATGACAGGAACTAGATAGCCACTGTATTTGTGGGAAAGAGTAAATCTGATTATATGTTTGAGGCTAGAGCAAGATGGGAATTATGTCTAGATGGAGAGGATTCTGTGATCCCTGGAGTTTATTTCATTTGTGGGAAATATGCTTACTTTAAGTTACACAAGAAATGAATGCTACACTGTTACCACTTCCTGAGAATGAGATTGACAGTGGAGAAGTGGAGCATGTCACTTGATGTGATTTGATTTGATTTGTTATTTATAAAGCGCAAACTGTGTCTTGGCGCTATGGAATCGATTGTAACTGCAGAGCTGATGGGAGCTGTGGCCGATGCCCCGATGACTCCTAGTCCTGGGAGAAGAGCCTGGTCTTCAGGGCCTTTCTGAAAGCGAGTAAAGAGGGGGCAGCTTTTAGTGTCAGTGGTAGGCCGTTCCATAGCACAGCTGTAGTACTGAAAAAGCTCTTCCCTCCCCAGGTGGTCCGCTTAAAAGGGGAGATTGTCAGGTTCACAGCAGAGCTTGAGTGAATAGTCCTCCCTGGGATATACCATTTGAGCTTCTCCTTGAAAAGGACTGGCCCAGTCCATGCAATGATTTGTATGCCAGGCCAAGAGCCTTAAATCTGACATATTATCTGATTGGTAGCCAGTGGAGTTTCTGGATGGTTCCTCTGGCTGATTCATATTTAGGTATTTTAAAAAGAAAGCGTGCAGCTTCATTCTGCAGTGTCTGAAGCCTTTTCATGGGACCTACAGCAAGATTGAGATAAAGGTTATTACAGTAGTCGATCCTAGGAAGTACTAGTGCGATGACTACTGTTTTCAGAAGCTCGGGTGGCAGGAATTTTTCAATCTTTTTTACAAGCCTCAAGGAGCAGAATGAGGCGGATGTAGTTTTATTTACTTGGTCTTTCGGCTTCATCTCTTTGTCTAACAGGAACCCAATATTTTTTACTTTGATAGTTGGTTTGGGAAGGAGGTCCAGCTCTGGCAGCCACCACTCCGGCGTCCAGAAGTAAGGATATTGCCAAAAATAATTACCTCAATTTTAGTGGTATTTAATTTGAGACAATTGCTGTCCATCCAATTACTTACATTGCTCATGCAGGTTCTGATAACAGAACCCGAGTTATTGTCACATTTTGCTAATGACACCATGATTTGAGTGTCATCTGCTTAAGAAGTTAGGGAGTAGACCGATTTCTTCAATAAGTGTGTAACATTAAGGTCAAACAGTGTTGGGCTTAGAGCTGAGCCCTGAGGTACTCCACAGGGCAGGGAGGAAGGCCTGGAAGTGAAATTGCCCAGCACCACACTTTGTTGTCTATTGGCTAAAAGGGATTGGAGGAGATCTAGTGCTGTATCCTCTATTCCCAGGCTCCACAGACGGTCAACCAAAATCTCATGGTTGACCGTGTCAAACGCCACGGAGAGATCAAGCAAAATTAAAGCTGCTGTCCCTCCCTTGTCTAGCGTTTCACGGATGTCTTCGGTGGCTAACACCAGGGCGGATTCAGTACTGTGGTTTTTTCTGAACCTAGGTTGTGTGTCATCCAGCAGATAGTTTTCTTCTATATATTCTGCTAGTTGTTCATTCATTACGTTCTTCACTAGCTTTGCGGTGAAAGGAAGTCTAGAGATGGGGCGATAGTTGTTTTTGTCTGTGGCTTTTAGATTAGATAGGCAGAACTGAAGCAGACTTCCATAGCGTAGGGAAGACTCCCCCGCAAACATATTATTGAAGATTTGCCCCAAATGTTGTGCCACTTGTGCTGGAATCATGTGCATTATTTTTGTGGGGCAAATGTCTTGTGGAGCACCAGATTTAATGACTGGAATTTGTTTCATGAGTTGTTCTTCCGAGGGAACCTTGAAGGTAGAGAATTTGGCTGATGTGGGGTTTAGAGATTGTCCATCCGGATGGGTGGCTGTTCTGCCTGTGGTAAATTGTTTGAAGATGTTGGCTACTTTTTCTTGAAAGAAGTCGGCCAGAGCATCACAGAATTTTTGATTTGTTATGGCAGTGTTGGGGCTGGTTGGTGTCACCAGCTTTTTTATGACTTGGAATAGAGTTTTGTTGGCGTTGCAGGCTAACTTTATTTGCTCTGAATAGTAGGAACTTTTAGCAGTTAAAATGCATTTTTTGTGATCTGCTAACTTATTTTTATAGATAGTTTTCTCTTCGACCTCATAATTTTTTCTCCATTTCTGTTCTTGCCTGCGGCACTCCTGCCTAGATGTCCTAAGGGTTTCGTTGTACCAAGGCTGGGAGACTTTCTTAGCTGTAGTTTTGAGTCTGATCAGGGCTGGAATGTCTAGAGCAGAGTTTAGCCAGATCAAAAAGTTTTCAGCACTCCGCTCCAGATTGTCAACTGGTTGCCAGGGTATAGTCGTAAGGGTGTCTCTCAGTTCGATCAGCTGTACTTTATGCCAGGCTCTACTTGGAGTTTGTTGCGTTAGATGTTTTTTCACAGAGGTTCTCTGAATCTTTATCTGCTAGTTGCCTGCCCAGTGATCGGACCAGGTAAGAGGGAGAGATGGTAGTATATTAATAGATGGATGGTTAGAGAAGATCCCATCTAGCATATGCCCAGCCCTGTGCTTAGGACCTATAGTGATGAGGGATAGTCCAAGCACATTCATTGCTTCAATCAGCTTTATGGAGTCTGAATCGGCCTCATTTTCCAGATGGAAATTAAAATCACCTAACACTGAGAAAGTAACATCGAGAATAGAAGTTTCGAGGGTCATGCTAAGCTGATCAACAAAACCTCATTGTGGTCCTCGTGGGCGGTAAATTAGCATACCCTTAAAAGGCTGCATTTCGGGCGGTTGAACAGAGAATGCTAGAGCTTCAGAGCCAGAAAATGTTAACAGTTAAATGGTTGTTTTGAGATAATTCTGATAAAACACAGCCAGTCCCCTCCCTCTTCTATTTGCCTATCTAGTTGATAGACGGCATAGCCGGGAGGGGGAGGAGGGGTGGCTGTGACAATTTCTGGGCCGGAGCTTGAATCTGCCCATATTTCAGTTGCAAACACCAGTTCTGCATGTTGTGCTTGTACTAGATCAGAAAACTCTCAGTGATGCTTCACTAGAGACCTAGGGGCATATTCTCAAGAACGTGTGATAACTACTGCAAGTGTAGCTCAACGCAACCCCACACATCGCAGTCCATCACGGGAAAACAACTCTGTGTCAACATGGTATTCACAACAGGGCGGTACCATGCGATAGTCACAGGACAACGCGTCAAATGAACGCGTTAAAAACAACGCGACGCCGCAAAAACGCGAAACCCCAACGCGAAAATAGTAGCGATGACGCCAATCGCAATACAAAAATCTATGAAAACCAGCCACAGGCCTGCAATTCCCAAGCGTCAGACGGGAAAATGCACCATAAAAGTAGAAAAAAACATACAAACAAAAGCCAAACAACAGCGAAGCACAATGGAGGCAGCCCGAGCAAGTACAGAGGACAACCAGAACCCCACGAGCCCCACGGAGGACCAGCCTGGGACCTCGGGGTCAGGGAAGGGCAAGGACAAGAAGAAGAGGAAGACGAAGATTAGTCCGCAGGAAAACAGGATCCTGATAACGAAGGTGATAGAACACCATAAATCACTGTTCGTCACCTCCACTGTGTCACTGGCAACTAAAAATGGAATATGGCAGACCATCGTGGACAAGGTGAATGCAGTCGGAGTGCTGAAGAGGACAATGGGCGAGGTCAAGAGGCGCTGGAATGATGTGAAGCGCAAAACCAAGCTGAAACTCGCAAACAACCGGAAGGCAGCAATGCAGACTGGAGGTGGGAGTCCAGTGCCACAGGAGGAGATGGACGAGATGGAGGAAATGGTCTCCACAGTCATCAGTGGGGAGACGTTGGCAGGAGTCGGGGGACCGGACACTGCTCAACATGACCGAACACAACAGCAACAGGGTGAGTAACCACCAGGGACTGGGGGGACGGGGGGAGATGGGCACAATGGCACACATGCACAATTAAGCATAGCACATCTGTGGACAAAACATGCCCCAGACCCACAACTCCCACCAAGAGACCAATGCACACAGGCATGCAACATCTCAGCACTGGATAAGCACAGAAGCCAGAGGCACACTGCATGGAAGGGAGAAGGGCAGCTAAATCAGAGCTGCAGGGGCGACTCCCCCAAAATGCGGCACACACACACATAACATGCAGAGCCAATCAACATTGACAATGAGGTGGTACAAACCTCAACACGTCCACAACAGAACAGAGGACACAACAGGTGCCGCATGTGCGTAGTAACTGGCCAATCACATATGGCACTGCAGGGAAATGTGAGTTGACAATGTACAAGTACAAACTCACATCCGTGATGTAGTCGGAATGTCCACTGTCCCCCATCAAATAGGCAGCTCCCCCCAAACAGTCACAATGTACACTGTGATGCAGTCTGAATTCAGACATGTACAATGCGTCAACATACATGTGTAAACGATGTTAAACTGCATCTCCCCTTCACATTGCAGGGGGAAATCCAACACCTCCTGCAGAGCAGAGCGAACCTCTCTTCTCTTCTCTGATGAGGAAGAGGACTGTAGGAGAGTAGGATCTGCTTCTTATAGTTACCCCCACTTTTTGCTGATGTTTCACTGTTTTCGACTTAGTCTGACTGGGATCCTGCGATTCAGGACCCCAGTCTGGCTGCTTTCTCCTCTAAATTGATTGCATGTACTTTAGGTACACTCCAGATTGGATTCTGGGGTACCCTTATAAGTCCCTAGTATATGGTATACTATGTACCCAGGGCATAGGTACCCCAGAGGCCTCCCAGAGGCTGCAGCGCGTATTATGCCACCCCTGAGAGACCCTTTAAGTTGACACCACAGGTCTGCTACAGCAGCCTGTGTAAGGTGGTGCATGCACCCCTTAATTAGATATAGGTTCACTATATCTATCCTAATCACTGCACATATAAACCAGTAACCCCTATAGCAGTCCTTAAACATCCTGAAGGCAGGGTGCTGGGTTTTATGTGAGAGGGTGCCCATGCATGAGTAGAGCCCCTCTGCAGCCTTCGGAACCTATTCTCCGGGGTTGTTTGTGATGCAGCCAACCATATATACTTAAGTGCATTATAACCTCGCGGTAAATGCTAACTTTAAAACAGCTGCATAGAAACATGTCGTGTTTGGTGTCAAACACCTTGGAATCATACCTCCACACCCGTAACTGGTGTGGGAGGTATGATTCCACCCTCCTAGAGGGAGAAATATGACAACACCGGTACACCCGTACCAGCTTTCTTGACCCTGGCATCACAAAATGGATGCTGCCAGCCACAGACACGAGTCTGCCCTCCTGCTGCTGGACGAAACTCCGGCAGGGGAAGGTTTGACAATAGGTTTCCTGTCACAGGGAGGTGTGACCACCTCCCAGACAGGCTTTAGTGTATTGGGGCTGGGTGGGTGCACTCTCAGAGTGCTTTGATGTCTGTGGAAGAGGTGTGGTGCAGCGGCCAGGGTGCCTGACTTCGGACCACAGGGTTAACGGTTCGATCCCTGGTGCCGGTGGCAGGTTAGCCCAGCACCATGTGACTCTGGGCAATAGCTCGCTTAATCTTCCCGAGGGCCCCCAGCGCCGGGACACCTCTCCGGAGGTAGCTGTGCGCTTTACAAATGCTGGTATTTCATTTAATTTAATTTCACTGGGGGCACATTTGGTGTCCCTGTGCATAGTCCAGCTCAAACCGGTTGCAGGAGCCATTTGCTCCTGCTCTGGTGCGAAACTGGACAAAGGACATGGGTGTAGCCACCCCTTTGTCCTGACCCTCCCATAGGTGGGTCCCCAGAGTTTGTCCCACCCCTTCCTTGGGTATAAAGCAGGAACCCCTGACTACAGGACTTTGGATATTACCTGGACAAAACTCTGCTACAGAAACCAAGTACTTCGACCGATCTGCACAACGCTGGATGACTGAAGAATCTCCCTTGGAGTAAAGGAGTTACTCCCCTGCTGAGCAGGCACCTAAACGCATCTGACCAGTTTGCATCTACGAAGCTCCTGAAGGACTCCGAAGAATTCTGCAATACAGAAGGTGGGTTCCCGTGGTCTCTGAGGTTGATCTGCGCTCTCAGCAATTCTGAGGCCCGTATCCCTCGTGGGAACCGTTGAACCTGAACCCCTGGGCACCGTGTACATTTGCAGCAGCATATGCTTTTTGGCAACCCCTGAGGCTGTGCTTTGGGCTACTTGTAGTCCTGTCCCCGAGCAGTAATTCCACTGAAGATTTCCGGCCTACATTCCACGAGTGTTCCGTGGGCTGGTATTTAGTGAGTCAGCTCAAGGTCCCTTTGTGATCCCTGGTCCGTTGGCCTGTGGGTCCCTGCGAAGGCAACTTTAACTTTCAGTGGTCTTCCCTGGTTGCTCCAGATGTGCCTTGCTGGTCCTCACAGAAGCATCTTTCCTCTGACCGCGTGGGTTGCCGTTTCCAAGGCTTGTTGGTGTTCAATCCAGACACTGTCCCCCCAGCACTCGACATCCTTTGTGGGACAGCTCACCTCTGGACTTTGGTCATCGTCAGCGCCTCCTGGTCCCCGTGGCTGCAGAGTCAAGCTTCACCTCTTCTCACCTGAAGCACCCGACATCGGTGGGCATTCGATTGCTCCGCTCCTGGTCACGTGAAGTGACCCAGACTTTGTCCCCTCTGCTTTCAGGTTCTTCTCATCTCCGATCCAGGCTTGGGTCTCCCCGGACACATTTCTTCTCCACAGCAGCAGTACTTCTTCGCATCACGCCATTGAAAACGACAAGGGTTTCCGACACCACTTGACCCCTATGCACCCGGCTCCTCTGGGATAGGTAACACGGGTACCTCGGTACTCTCAAGGGTGCTGGTCTTAGAACCTTCTATGTTTAGCTGGGTTTGCTTAAAGTCCTCTCCGAAGTGTCCTTAATCTTTAAATTTCCAACCGCGACTTTCCCATAGAGTTGTACGGAGCTCGCGCCTGTGTTCACACACTGCACTCGTCCTCCGTGGGTCCCCTGTGTCACTACCTTGGGTGGTTCCTTGAGGTCCCAGTGATTCTACGTGCTCTAGGCACTGTGTCTAGTCAAGTCGTGGTTGTTATACCACTTTATTAGTATATGGTTTGGTCTCCCCCTGGAGCCCACTGTGTATTGTGCTATTTACTGTCGTTCTAGTGATTTAATATTGTGTGCCTTGTTCTCTAATCTCATAAAGAGGTTAGTAGAGAGTGTTTAGCAATAAATACATATATTGTATATATACCTTGTGTGGTTCTCCTTTCATTTGGTCATTCAGGAGGTTATATACTGGTAAAACAAGCTGCTTTACATTCCTTCGAGACTTAGCCTGAAGGCTGCTCTCCATAGCTACCACTAGGATAACTTTCAATAAAGGTTGTCTTTAACCTACTCATCAATAAAGGTCATTTGGACTGGTACAAGGTGCCCACTTTAATTAGTGGACAGCATATACCAGGCCAACTTCTCACATTGGTGTGCAGCGGTTGGGATTCAAGCTTGCTATTGTTTTACCAGATAATCTCATTGAGTGACTAACTGAAAACCACTAAAGGTACTTAGGTACATATAAAACAAGACTAGAATAAAGTAAGTTCTACTGAACTTAGAGTTCGGTAAGTCAAGGGTCTAGCACACCCTTTCTCTAACTCAAGAGAGTCTCAGTTCCCACTAGGTTAGGTAGGTGCCTACACCACATAACTCTAGCATGTCTTCTAGGCCTGAAGCCAGTGGCTCCTTGCCAACTAAGTATGACCATCTCTCATTCCAAGAATTGAGAACCATGTGTACATCTAGGAAACTGAAGACAGGGAAAAACCCCAACACTCAACGTCTCATAGAGAGTTTGATTTTAGATGACCTCAGAAAGCCCCCAGGGTCTGATGAGGCAGGCAAGTTGGGTGGGACAGCAGAAGAGGAAAGGCCAGGAAGTGAAAACTTCTATGACCTGGACTCCGATGCTGGCCAGGAGGATCAAAATGATCCTAACCTGGACAATCCAGTTCTTCCTGGAGGTGAAGAAGAAGGCCTCAGGGGCCCTCTCTTTACCCCACCTGGAAGGGTTAACAGTTTACCAAGAAGATCAAGATCTCCTTCTCAGGAATCTAATCATTCTGGTACTTCTGTAGGGAGCTCTGTTTCTCATAGGACCTCTGCTTCTCATAAAAGGGAGTCCTCTAATGAGAAGAAGTGCCAACTGCTTGAGTTTGAGAGAGCTAAGCTCAGAATCAAGAGAGAGTAATTGGCCTTAGATAGGGAATCCCTGGAGCTTCAGAGAGCTTCTCAGAAGTTGGGGCTAGAGCACCATGGTGGCAGCAACAGTGTCCCTAGAGGTAGAGACCATACTCATGACCATAGGAACCTGAACAAGATTGTCCCTCCCTACCAGAGTGGGGATGACATCCACAAATGGATAACTGCACTGGAAAGGGCCTGTAAGGTACAGAGGGTCCCTCAGGAGCAGTGGGCAGCAATCCTGTGGCTCTCCTTTGCAGACAAAGGTAGAGACAAGCTCCTCACAGTTAGAGAAGAGGATGCTGATAATTACAAAGTCCTGAAGAGTGCTCTGATTGATGGGTTTGGCTTAACCACTGAACAATACAGGATTAAGTTCAGAGACACCCAAAAGGCACAGACTCAGGACTGGGTTGACTTTGCAGATTGTGCTACTAAGGCCATGGAAGGCTGGTTACTTGGCAGTAAAGTGTGTGATTTTAAAGGATTGTACAACTTAATTATGAGGGAGCAGATCCTTAATAATTGTCAAAATCAACTGTTGCATCAGTACCTGGTGGACTCTGATCTGACCTATCCCCAAGAATTGGGCCAGAAGGCAGACAAATGGGTCAGAACCAGGGTGAGGCAGAAGGTTCAGAACCAAGGTGGTGACTCCAAGAAGCAAGATTCTAAAAACTCTGATAAGGGTGGGGAGAAGGGTAAAGACCAGAAGTCTTCTCAAGGGCCCCAAAAATCTGCATCTGGTGGGGAGTCACAATCAAACAAGGGTAAAGGCAAGAAGAAGCCATGGTGTCAAATCTGTAAACAGAAGACCCATTGGACAAGTGATTGTACCAAGTCCAAGGACTCAACTCCAACCACCACTGCCCCTAAGGCAACTGTTCTCCCTAGTTCAGCTCCAAGTGGTGGTACTCCAAATAAGGGTGTAGTAGGGTTAACCCTGGGATCTGAGATGGACTCTGGCCTAGTCAGAGTTCCAACTCAGGCTATGTTGATCTGTGATGAAGGCCTGGATATGGCCTCCTTATTTGTAAGCCCCAGTAATCTGGGCAAATACAGACAACAGCCTGTAATCAATGGAAAGGAGGCCTTGGCATTCAGGGACACAGGAGCAAGTGTCACAATGGTGACAAAAGATCTTGTGGCTCCTGAGCAAATCATACTTGGTGACATGTACCAAGTGACCAATGCTAGCAATGTCAGGACAGACTATTCCTTGGCAGTTGTTAATTTCACCTGGGGAGGGGTAACTGGCCCTAAGAAGGTTGTGGTAAGTACAGACCTCCCTTGTGAATGCTTGTTGGGCAATTATTTAGAAACTTCAGCTTGAGCTGAAGTGGAACTCAGGACTCATGCAGAAATGTTGGGTATCCCTGCAGATGTGTTTGCTATGACCAGGTCACAGGCAAAAATATCTAACACTGAACAGGCCCTGGATCCTGGAAAAATGGACCAGGCGCCTTCCAAGAGAAGGAGCAGTAAGGGTAAGGCAGTGTCTTCCCCCCTGCCTCAGAATCCAGACCAGTGTCTTGAGGGAGCTGATCTTAGTCCCGAGGAAGGAACTGTCCCAGATGAGCTTGAACCTGATCAGGTTGAGTTCTTGGGGACAGGGGGCCCTTCCAGGGCAGATCTGAGCCAGGAGCAGCTGAGCTGCCCCTGTCTTGAACCCCTCAGATAGCAGCCTGCTGCTGAGGCTGCTGGGAGTGCTAGTGGGTCCCATAGGATCTACTGGGATGATGGACTCCTTTACTCACAGAGTAGAGTCCCCAACCCTGGTGCTACCAGGAGGTTGGTTATACCTCTGAAGTTTAGGGGCTTCCTATTGACACTAGCACATGACATCCCATTAGCAGGTCACCTAGGCCAAAACAAGACTTGGGACAGAATTGTCCCTCACTTTCATTGGCCTCACATGTCTGAAGACACAAAGGAGTTTTGTCGCTCCTGTGTCACCTGTCAAGCCAGTGGTAAGGCAGGTGGTACTACAAAGACCCCCCTCAGACCACTTCCTGTGGTGGGGGTTCCCTTTGAGAGGGTTGGGATTGACATTATTGGTCCCATGGATCCTCAAACTGCATCTGGGCACAGATTTTTACTGGTGGTGGTGGACCATGCCACTAGGTATCCAGAGGCAATTCCCTTTAGAACTACCGCAGCTCCTGTGGTGGCCAGGGCCCTCCTGGGAATCTTTTCCAGGATGGGTTTCCCTAAGGAGGTAGTATCAGACCGAGGTTCAAACTTCATGTCTCGTTACTTGACTGCTATGTGGAAGGAGTGTGGAGTAAACTACAAATTTACCACCCCTTATCACCCACAATGCAATGGGTTAGTTGAAAGGTTCAACAAAACCCTAAAGGGCATGATTAAAGGTCTCCCAGAAAAGCTTAGGCGCAGATGGGACATACTTCTGCCCTGCCTTCTCTTTACCTACAGAGAGGTTCCTCAGAAGGGGGTTGGTTACAGCCCATTTGAACTTCTGTTTGGACATCCAGTTAGGGGACTATTGGGTCTAGTGAAGGAGGGATGGGAGTTACCTCTCAAACCCCCTAAACAGGATATTGTGGACTATGTACTTGGTCTCCGCTCCAGGATGGCTGAGTACATGAAGAAGGCAACTAAAAACCTTGAGGCTAGCCAGGAATTGCAAAAGGCCTGGCATGACCAAAAGGCTGTGTTGACTGTTTATCAGCCAGGACAGAAAGTATGGGTGTTGGAGCCTGTGGCCCCAGCAGCCCTCCAAGACAAGTGGAGTGGCCCTCATAAAATCATTGAGCAAAAGGGAGAGGTTACCTACCTGGTGGACCTTGGAACTCCCAGGAGCCCCCATAGGGAGCTCCATGTGAACAGGCTCAAACCATATGTTGACAGGGCAGACATGGGCTTGCTCATGGCTACTGATGAGGGACAGGGGGAAGAGAGTGATCCACTCCCTGACCTGCTCTCACAGAACCCTGATGAAGGTTCAGTGGATGGTGTAGCCTTGGCAAGCAGCCTCACTGTCCAGCAGCAAACTGATTGCAGAAACGTTCTTAATCAGTTTAGACATATGTTTTCACTGACTCCAAGTCAGACTACCTGGTGCACTCATGAAGTCGACACTGGGGACAGTCTGCCTGTTAAAAATAAGATTTACAGGCAACCTGACCATGTCAGGGACTGCATCAGGACTGAGGTCCAGAAGATGTTGGATTTGGGTGTGATTGGACCCTCAGATAGCCCTTGGGCTAGTCCAGTAGTCTTGGTACCCAAACCTCACACCCAGGGTGGTAAGAGAGAGATGAGGTTTTGTGTTGACTACAGAGGTCTCAATGCAGTCACTAGGACTGATGCCCATCCAATCCCTAGGGCAGATGAGCTTATAGATACTTTGGCCTCTGCCAAGGTTCTGAGCACATTTGAACTAACAGCTGGCTACTGGCAAATCAGATTAGCTGAAGATGCAAAAGCCAAAACAGCATTCTCTACCCCTAGTGGGCACTACCAATTTGTGGTGATGCCCTTTGGTTTGAAGAATGCACCTGCCACTTTTCAAAGGTTGGTGAATAAAGTCCTTACAGGCCTGGAAGCCTATAGTGCAGCTTATCTAGATGATATTGCTGTCTTTAGCTCCACCTGGAAGGATCAACTGGTCCACCTGAGAAATGTTTTGGAGGCCCAGCAGAAAGCAGGCCTCACTATCAAGGCCACCAAGTGCCAGATAGGGCAGAGTCAAGTTGTATACCTGGGCCACCTTGTGGGTGGAGGCCAGGTTCAAACATTGCAGAGCAAAATCCAGACCATCATGGACTGGGTTGCTCCAACCACCCAGACTCAGGTCAGAGCTTTCTAGGGCCTGACTGGGTACTATAGGAGGTTTGTCAAAGGATATGGATCCATAGTGACCCCTTTGAATGACTTAACTTCCAAGAGAATGCCAAAGAAAGTTCAGTGGACAGTTAGCTGTCAAAAGGCATTTGATGACCTGAAGCAGGCCATGTGCACCTCTCCCATTCTGCAAAGTCCTGACTATTCCAAACAATTCATTGTCCAAACAGATGCATCTGAGTTGGGGGTAGGGGCTGTGTTATCACAATTGAATGATGAAGGTCAGGATCAGCCAGTAGCTTTTATTAGCAGAAGGGTGACCCCCAGAGAGAAACGTTGGTCAGCCATTGAGAGGGAAGCCTTTGCTGTGGTTTGGGCTCTGAAGAAGCTGAGGCCATACTTGTTTGGCACTCACTTCATTGTTCAGACAGACCATAAGTCTTCTTATGGCTAAAACAGATGAAGGGTGAAAACCCCAAACTTTTGAGGTGGTCCATTTCCCTACAGGGGATGGAATATACAGTGGAACATAGACCTGGGAGTAACCATGCCAATGCAGATGGACTCTCCAGATATTTCCACTTAGAACATGAAGACTCAACTGGTCAAGGTTAGTTTAATGTCCTGACGTTTGGGGCGGTTGTGTAGGAGAGTAGGATCTGCTTCTTATAGTTACCCCCACTTTTTGCTGATGTTTCACTGTTTTCGACTTAGTCTGACTGGGATCCTGCTATTCAGGACCCCAGTCTAGCTGCTTTCTCCTCTAAATTGATTGCATGTACTTTAGGTACACTCCAGATTGGATTCTGGGGTACCCTTATAAGTCCCTAGTATATGGTATACTATGTACCCAGGGCATAGGTACCCCAGAGGCCTCCCAGGGGCTGCAGCATGTATTATGCCACCCCTGAGAGACCCTTTAAAATGACACCACAGTTCTGCTACAGCAGCCTGTGTAAGGTGGTGCATGCACCCCTTACTTAGATATAGGTTCACTATATCTATCCTAATCACTGCACATATAAACCTATCAGTCACCCCTATAGCAGGCCTTATCAATCCTGAAGGCAGGGTGCTGGGTTTAATGTGAGAGGGTGCCCATGAATGAGCAGAGCCCCTCTGCAGCCTTCGGAACCTATTCTCCGGGGTTGTTTGTGATGCAGCCAACCATATATACTTAAGTGCATTATACCCACGTGGTAAATGCTAACTTTAAAACGGCTGCATGGAAACATGTTGTGTTTGGTGTCAAACACCTTGGAATCATACCTCCACACCCGTAACTGGTGTGGGAGGTATGATTCCACCCTCCTAGAGGGAGAAATATGACAACACCGGGACACCCGGTACCAGCTTTCTTGACCCTGGCATCACAAAATGGATGCTGCCAGCCACAGACACGAGTCTGCCCTCCTGCTGCTGGACGAAACTCCGGCAGGGGAAGGTTTGACAATAGGTTTCCTGTCACAGGGAGGTGTGACCACCTCCCAGACAGGCTTTAGTGTATTGGGGCTGGGTGGGTGCACTCTCAGAGTGCTTTGATGTCTACACTGGGGGCACATTTGGTGTCCCTGTGCATAGTCCAGCTCAAACAGATTGCAGGAGCCATTTGCTCCTGCTCTGGTGCGAAACTGGACAAAGGACATGGGTGTAGCCACCCCTCTGTCCTGACCCTCCCATAGGTGGGTCCCCAGAGTTTGTCCCACCCCTTCCTTGGGTATAAAGTAGTAACCCCTGACTACAGGACTTTGGATATTACCTGGACTAAACTCTGCTACAGAAACCAAGTACTTTGACGATCTGCACAACGCTGGATGACTGAAGAATTTCCCTTGGAGTAAAGGAGTTACTCCCCTGCTGAGCAGGCACCTAAACGCATCTGACCGGTTTGCATCTACGAAGCTCCTGAAGGACTCTGAAGAATTCTGCAATACAGGAGGTGGGTTCCCGTGGTCTCTGAGGTTGATCTGCGCTCTCAGCAATTCTGAGGCCTGTATCCCTCGTGGGGACCGTGCAACCCGAACCCCTGGGCACCGTGTACATTTGCAGCAGCATATGCTTTTTGGCAACCCCTTAGGCTGTGCTTTCGGCTACTTGTAGTCCTGACCCCGCGCAGTAATTCCACTGAAGATTTCTGGCCTACACTCCATGAGTGTTCCGTGGGCTGGTATTTAGTGAGTCAGCTTGAGGTCCCTTCGCGATCCCTGGTCCGTTGGCCTGTGGGTCCCTGCGAAGGCAACTTTAACTTTCAGTGGGCTTCTCTGGTTGTTCCAGATGTGCCCTGACTCTCCATCGCTTGGAGAGTCCCCAGGACCTTGCTGGTCCTCACAGAAGCATCTTTCCTTTGACTGCGTGGGTAGCCGTTGCCAAGGCTTGTTGGTGTTCAATCCGGACACTGACCCCCCAGTACTTGACATCCTTTCTGGGACAGCTCACCTCTGGACTTTGGTCATTGTCAGCGCCTCCTGGTCCCCGTGGCTGCAGAGTCAAGCTTCACCTCTTCTCACCTGAAGCACCCGACATCGGTGGGCATTCGATTGCTCCGCTCCTGGTCACGTGAAGTGACCCAGACTTTGTCCCCTCTGCTTTCAGGTTCTTCTCATCTCCGATCCAGGCTTGGGTCACCCCGGACACTTTTCTTCTCCACGGCAGCAGTACTTCTTCGCATCACGCCATTGAAAACGACAAGGGTTTCCAACACCACTTGACCCCTATGCACCCAGCTCCTCTGGGATAGGTAACAAGGGTACCTCGGTACTCTCAAGGGTGCTAGCATTAGAACCTTCTATGTTTAGCTGGGTTTGCTTAAAGTCCTCTCCGAAGTGTCCTTAATCTTTAAATTTCCAACCGCGACTTTCCCATAGAGTTGTACGGAGCTCGCGCCTGTGTTCACACACTGCACCCGTCCTCCTTGGGTCCCCTGTGTCACTACCTTGGGTGGTTCCTTGGGGTCCCAGTGATTCTACGTGCTCTAGGCACTTTGTCTAGTCAAGTCGTGGTTGTTATACCACTTTATTAGTATATGGTTTGGTCTCCCCCTGGAGCCCACTGTTTATTGTGCTATTTACTGTCGTTCTAGTGATTTAATATTGTGTGCCTTGTTCTCTAATCTCATAAAGAGGTTAGTAGAGAGTGTTTAGTAATAAATACATATATTTTATATATACCTTGTGTGGTTCTCCTTTCATTTGGTCATTCAGGAGGTTATATACTGGTAAAACAAGCTGCTTTACATTCCTTCGAGACTTAGCCTGAAGGCTGCTCTCCATAGCTACCACTAGGATAGCTTTCAATAAAGGTTGTCTTTAACCTACTCATCAATAAAGGTCATTTGGACTGGTGCAAGGTGCCCACTTTAATTAGTGAACAGCATATACCAGGCCAACTTCTCACAAGGACCACCACACCTTCGACTCAGACGCCCTCGAACATCTCCTGGAGAGCCTCTGCAGCCCACTTCCAGGATCAGGGCAGCCCAGCTGCCACGAGGAGCACCCCCCTGCACAGTACACACAGCAGGCAGCACCCACCACCATGGCTGCCTCCCAGGACCCCCACTACGAACACATGGCCTTCCAATGCCGTGTGTTGGGGTGCCAGGAGAAGCTGGCTGCAAGATGTACAAAGGAAAAGAGTATGGAGGGATCAATCACTGGCTGAACAGGTGCAGGTGGGGTTTGACCGCATGCAGCCAAACTAGACGCCATACGTGGGTGTCTAAGTCCCATCAGGGACCACTCACAGTCCCTAACGGACACCCACAGTCCGCTCCATGCTCTCCAACGCACCATGGCTGACATCACCAGAGTCCTGACTCTGCGACAAGAATGACTGTCTAGCCAGAGTGCCTCCAGCGATCTCGCCCGGGAGTTGGGACACATGCGGAGGATCATGGAGAACATGAAGCGGACGCTGGCGGAAAGAGCGGCTGCCACGGCTGCACACCAGCGAGAGGTAGCTGGGTCCCTCAATGCCATAAAGAGCCTCCTCATGGCATTGCTGCCACAAGGCCTGGCGATGATGCATGCTGCTGCTACCACCCCATCCACATCTCCGGCCCCTGATGTATCTGTGCCACACAGTGCTGGAGACAGTACACCACCACCCACATGTGAGGCACATGCAACAGCAGAGGACGAAGATGTGGATGAATCAGCCCTCGTGGTCAGGAGGACGCAGTAGCATTCATCTCTGCCATGTGGCCTGTTTCTGCTTGGTTCTGCCCTCTGCATCATCACCTTCCACTGTCCCCCGATGCACTCTGCAACACTCACCTTGGACCTCGACATGGACTGCCATATTCTGTTTGGTCACCAATGACACAACTATCAGACTGTGGACTGAACTCCTCCTCTCCTGATGTACCTGTCATTCCCTGTAGGACTCTGGCTGGCCCTCCACGGGCCGACAATGTGAAGTGGGGTTGGCATGGCCCTGTACTGCTCCAGCTGCAACACTCCCTTGAATGTGTAATAAACATTCATATCCACACAGATGTGTCATGTCTATGATCTTTCAAGTGTGGAAGTATGGATGAATGTAGGGTCAGTGATTCCCCCTTACGTCCATGTTGCCCATGTTGTGGGACTATTGTCACAGGTTGACACATTGCCGATTCCGGTCCGTGTGGCGCCGACACTACAACGGAGACACATCCATTGGTCACTTCCTTGTCCAGCCCAGGACGGAACCACGCCCAGAGCCCCGGGATCATTGTTCACACCCTTACGCTGGACTGGCATACGGCAGGACAGCCCACTCCGATTACGCACACAGGGGGGACGACAACGCTACATGTCCCAGGTCTTCACTGTGGGGATCTGCAGCTCACAGGTCTAGTTGTCAGCATGCCACAGCTACTCCCTCACAGCTGGTGTACACCCACACCACACCCATCCAGCACTGGCATTACAGTACATGTGAGCCTGGCAATAAAAAGGGCCTGGCGCACGTGCTGGACGCCATTTCCACTCTCTCTGACTGGGTGGCTCTGTGTAGTTTGCATGTGTGCATGAGGGCCTAGGGCCCTGCCACCTCACATTGCCCAGTGCCGGGGGTGACATGATGGCGTCCGCACAACGGGACTTAATCATTAAGGGTCTATGGCTAGCGGTGCACAGACTTGGTGGCACCGGATACACTGCGGCAGGCACAGGCACCCCGCCACGGGACAGTGTCTTGCGGTGCAGTGAGATAGGGGCACCTAAAGTGCTGAGCGGGTGTGCAGCCTGCAATGATGCGCCGTCCTGGCAGTACGGACAGGCAAGGATTAGTGTGAGCCCTGCTGGACCGCAGTTTAGGCCTGGGAAAGTGGGCAGTGCGGCCCTCACGCCACGTGGCGTTATGTCGCGCTTCACAGAGTTAGTGGCACCTCAGGCGCTGAGCGGGTGTGCAGCCTGCGATGATGCCATGTGCACTGATGTGGTCTCTGCCATTGCAAAATCAAGACCCAGATTCAGGTGTGTGACCTGGTGGCTCGCGGTGCGGGGCTGCATGATGTGGAGGGTGCCATGGTCGCAGGCACCGGGCTTGGAGATCCCTCCGGAACGTGGTGGGCCCTCTTGGGGACACGCCGGTGGCAGAAGGTGAGCAGTGAGGCCTGCTTGCGCAGGGGTGGGCAATCACTGCTGGGCGGCGGGAGGGGCTGGGGTGCAGCAGCCTGTGTGCGCAGGGGCGGGCAAGCGATGATGGCGTGTGCAACTGTATGGACTCTGCCATTCATGTCTCTGGAAACTGTTTCAGATGACGGACCTGGGGGACTGCTGTGAATACCGGCACGTGGTTGGAGACACACCGGTGGCAGCAGGTGAGCAGTGAGGCCTAGGACCACAGTGTCAGTACTCTCTCCCTCTCTCCCTCTCTCCCTCTCTCTTTCTCTCTCCCTCTCTCCCTCTCTCTTTCTCTCTCCCTCTCTCCCTCTCTCTTCCTCTCTTTCGCTCTCTCTCTCTGTACTTTGATGGGCGCATGGCACACCTTCTGATCCAGATTTCTGTTTTGCAGGCTGTGACTTACAGAATGTCCTGAGACGACCTGCCATGCCTCTTCAGAATTGTTTTTTTTGGTTTGTTCTGTAATAAACGTATTGTTTGGATATTTTGATATGGGTGTATGATTTCCCTTTTTCTGGCCACAAATGTGTTGGGTGTTGTGATTGTGCGACTTCAGGCGATTTGTTTGGTTCATGATTTCATGGAGTTGATGTGCAATATCTTTGTCCATAGGGAGGGTGTGGGGGGGTGCCCGGGGTACGGCCCGGGGGGGTGTGGGTGGTGGGGTCCTGGGGGTGGTGGCGGTGGGTGTTGTTGGCCTATTGGGGCTCTGGCCTGCATGATGGGTTGCTCCATGGCATCTGTTGTTCTTCATGTGTGGCTATGGGCTGTGCTCCCTTGTCTGGTGCCGGTTGTCATCTGACTTTACACCAGGTAGTAGCAGGTGTTAGTTTCCTGCTGCTAACGCGCCTAAGCGCATGTTTTGTGATCTTATCGCCGATCTGGCTGGTCGTTGAGAATGTTGTGGAGTGGTGTTGTCGCGGCTTTTAGCACGGGAGCACCTACTCTGCATATCATTAGCGTTAGTTGCCGGGCTCCTCTGTGGCGATGTTTTTTGCGACTGCTATCGCAGGTAAACTGGTGTTATGGGCTGTTAGCACCAGCTTGGGAATGGGGTGATAAATTTATCGCGGATTTGGCTGCGATAAAGTGCCGTTAATTCGGCGATAGCTCCTTGAGAATATGCCCCCTTGTATTTAGAAGTATACATGTAATGCTTGAGAGTGCACAGCTGATATTTTCCCTTTTTTGCTGATCAGATAACCCAATGTATACTGAGTGCCTGACTGAACTGGGTCTTAGATCCCTAACATGGTTGGGACGAGAGTTATAGGGTGGGGTTGTGAAAGGGTTATTGGGAATGGTAAGATGAGGGCTCTTCACTGTGGGGTCTTAGTGATAATAAAACCTCCCGAGAGTACCTGATAGCACTGACTGAATCTGATGTTAACCAACCCCGGGGACAGGCACTGGACGCGGTCCAGGTGTGGACGGGCGCAGACAGGCTTGCCTTTGGCTTGCCAGCGGCGCGCCCTCCGGGCGTATCGGCTGCGCGGCGGCGCCATCCTCTGTTTTTATGCTTGGGGGCAAAAGGATCTCAGGAGAGAGACTAGACCGTCTCACTCCCAAAATGGCGCCCGAGAAATGGCACTGCGGAAGGGAGTGCAGCCTACCACTCCTCCCTCCACTCAAGCAGCATGCAGGTGCTCACTGAAATATGCATCAAATCGAGACCAGACATACAGAATCAGTCACTATGTGAATCTGATTGCACATTGTATGTGGATGGCTCATGTTTACAACTCTATGGAGGAAGTTTGACAGCTGCTAATGCAGTTTGTACCATTTCAGGAGTACTGGAAGCTGCTTGGCTTCAAGGAGTAGTCTCCACGCAAGTGGCTGAATTGATTGCTCTTGTTAGAGCATGCATTGTTTCAGACTAGCTAAAGGTGACAATTTTCACTGATAGTCAGTATGGCTTTGGTGTAGTGCACTACTTTGGAGAGTTATGGTCCCAGAGAGGATTTGTGACCTCATCAGGGTCCACCATTCGCAACGGTGAACAAGTGAGAAAGCTTCTATATGCCTTGCAAATGCACGTGCAAGTTGCAGTCGTGAAATGTTCTGCACACTGCAAGGGAAATGATTACGTGACAGGCGGCAACAGGTATGTCAATGAAGTCACAAGGTTTTGTGCCTGCAATGCTTGTACATTTAATGGAGAATACTTTAACGAAGGAGCAGATGAAACCAACAACGACCATTTGTAAACTACTGTTGATACTTGGGAGGAGGTTAAGAGAGTGTAAGAAGTTTGAGAGGAAGAGTAGCAGAGTTGGATTCAAGCAGATTATGTTAAGAGGGATGATGACACTTGGATTTAGGAGACAGAAGGCCTGTATTGCCTAATAGTTTGTTATCACCCATGGCTAGGCATTATCATGGCCCAACTCATGGGAAGGAATGGCAGGGTACGATTGCTTCACCAGATGTGGTTTAACCCTACATTCAGACTGACAGCTGAGGCGTTGTGTCAAAGGTGTTTTGTGTGCCAGCAGATGAATGTGGGACAACAGACTACAGTAACATTGAGTCACATAAGGAGATCCAGAGGTCCATTTAACCAAATGCAATTGGACTTTCTCGAAATGCTTGTGTGTAAGGAGTTGAGATATGTTCTGGTGGTTGTGTGCATTTTTTTTGTTTGGTTGAAGCTTACCCAACGAGAAGGAATGATAGTCACACAGTAGTCAAATTGTTGTTGAGGGAACTGATACCTAGGTTCGGATTTCTGACTTCTCTTGAGTCAGACCGAGGAACTCATTTTAATAATGAGCTCATGAGAATGTTGTGTGCAACATTATAATTGGAGCAGAGACTACATTGCAGTTACTGAACTGACGCTTCTGGAATAGTGGAGCAGGTCAATGGCACTTTAAAATCAAGTTTGGCTAAAGTGTGTGCTTCTACGTCCTTGAAGTGGCCTGATGCTTTGCATCTTCTACTGATGAGCCTTTGCAGTGTTCCTGATCGGAAGACAGAATTGTTTCCCCATGAGATCATCTGTATGACATGATTCTTGATTCCTACAAAGGTGGTACGTTCTGTGTCTCATCAAGTTGAAGAGGCAACAGTCCCACATCATCAGGAGCATTGCCATGACCCTAGTCCCTGTAGCGTGCCCTGGTGAAGAAATATGTAAGGAGCAGTTGGCTGGCGTGGTCCCAACCAGGTGATTCTCATCCCCACGATTGCAGTGAATTGCGGAGGTCTACCCAACTGGGTGTATTCTTCCCATACTCGAAGAGTTCAATGTCCCCTTGAAGATGTAACAGCACTTCTCCCAGAAGCGCCAGAGGTAGTTGAAAGACCACAGACGCAGGTTAGTCAAGCTGTAGGGGACCAGTCGGAATCTGATACAGTGCTTGATCGGCCTGAGGGGGTCCTGGATGAAACAACGGTTGAAGCTGAAGCAGGAGAGCCTTATCCTTTGGAGGCCTGGGTGATGTTTGTGAAGTTCCTCTACGCAGAACTCCGCAAAGTGACCAAAAAACGTTGTCACGCTATGCTGAGTTCCGCAAGTGGCGGAGTGTGTTTGGTCATGCCGTTTGAGTAGATTTTTCAGCACTGGGTGTTTCTCCCACACTGTAAAATCAGCAAGAACAGCACCATGCATAGTGCAAGAGGGCGGTGTTTCTTTTCTTGCCGCTCGGGTAGACTTTCTACCCAAGAGGCGGGTTTCTCATCATGAAGGGAAGGTTTCTCAACGCGAGTGGTCACGACCATCCGTGACCGCCCACATTGAGAAATGTTACCAGGAGGTGGATTTTCCTCGCTCACGCTCGCCATGTTGGAAAACTCCGCAAACAGAGCAGAGTTCACTGCCCAGGCCTAATCCTTTGGTGGTGAATGAGCTAGATTTAGACCCTGACAAAGGGCCTGGTGGTGTAGAACCGCAAGTGGCAGCTAGAGAACGTTAACCGAGAAAGCAAGAAAGAGGGAGACTGAATTTGCCAGCGTTAGAGTGAACTCAGCCCATTCCGAAGTATTCTTATTTGAGTGATGGAAGAAGTGAAAACACTGTACTCAGGAGATCAAAGCAAGGTAGAGGACCCTGTTGAAGGTATTTTTCACCTGAATGGACTTATTTTGCTGTAAATGATGGAGATATAGAATTCTGGGTGTCCTGGTTTAACAGTGAGATCTTCAATCTGATCTTACTTTTGAATTTCCTTTATTAACAAGATTAAGTGCCTTGAGACACCTTATTCTGGATGTGGCTGAATTTCCTTTCTCGGATGCGAGCAAATTCCCTGTATTCGTAGACAAACTGAAACCTTTAATTCTGGAACTGATGGTCGATGAACTTGAACAATTTCTTACCAGAGACACTTAAATTGACTTTGTAAAAGACTTAAGAAGAGTACCAAGGCCAGATTTGCCGAAGAAATGCAACGTTGTCCTTTAGAAGAACACAGTGCAGGGCTAGGGAAATCTCACAAAGATTAGTAAATAATCAAATTACTCCATACCATATGAACTTTGGGTTTGCTGTTTGCACAGATCGACATTGATGGAGACGACTCTGTTGCTGCTATTCTCCTCCCATTGGTCTGGCGCTTAGAGTAGGAATGAAAACTAACCTTTATGCTCATGGACAAAGTCACATAATTGAGGATGCAGTATTAGCTATAGTAGTAGTACTAATTGTCTTACTGGTAGGGTTATAGTCATCTAAATCCAGTGTAGCAGAGGATAAATCAAAACCCAAACCTAAATCATTGCACGTTACTGATGGTAATTTTTATTCACTAGATGATCAAGACTTACACGTGGAATTATCTAGAGGAGATTACACTTTAAACCGCTATAATAGATTGCTTTATGAATATGTTGACACTATGGATGCAAGGGACTACTATGTTTGTATGCAGTTTCCCGCATCAGTGGCAGAAGGTATAACTCATCACCATATACCTTTGACTTAAGGTGTTTCTTGTAGTGTTCTGTGGAGTCTTTTCTATGGGCAGGGTCATTTCCAGTATTATTATTCAAACTATGATTTGGTTCTTTCAGAAGTTCTTATGTTCAAACATCTAAAGAAACTAGCATATTCTCAAATAAGTGACACTGTCAGAAGATATTTTGTCCCTGTTAAAATCATAGACACTGCCTTTGCCCATAGATATAACACGACTTGCTTTTTGACCAAAGTTGAGAAGAAATTTCTAAACCTATTGGGGGACAGATTCAAAGCAGTGATAGCCAATGCCACTAAGCTAACAATGGTACCTAAATGGTGACAGGAAGAAATGGATCATCAGTCAGCAGGGGATGCAGGAGCACTCACCTTAGATTGGCAACATACAGGGAAACTGTGTATGCAGAATGAAACGAATGAGATAGACACTGAATTTGTGGGAAAGAGAAAATGTGATCATATGTTTGAGGCAAGAGCAAGATGGGAATCATATCTAGATGGAGAGGATTCTGTGATCCCTGGAGTTTATTTAATTTGTGGAAAGTATGCTTACTTTAAATTACCCAGGAATGGTATGCTACACTGTTACCACTTCCTGAGAATGAGATTGGTAATGGTGAAGTGGAGCATGATTGTCTTGATGTCACTGAAATATGCACCAAGCCGAGACCAGACATAATTAATCAGCCACTACTTGAATCTGATTATGCATTGTTTGTGGATGGCTACGAGACTATGAAGGAAGCTTGAGACCTGCTTATGAGGTTTTTACTGTTTCAGGACTAGGTGTAGTTATCCCTAAAATATATCAGATGG